>JAKZAN010000002.1:5594122-6315789 GCA_023053545.1 Lepidurus packardi
CCGGACCTGCAGGTACGTGCCGTTTAGTAATGTAGCCTGTTGTTCTTCTAAATGATACAGCATTCTATTGTCCTTTGTTATCCTGCTGAATTTTCGGTTAATGTCTTCTAGATCTTTGCTGCTAAGGGTGCCAAAAAGCCAGCGCAAGACTTCACCTCCACCGTTAAGGATTCCCCGTTTTTGCCTCGGAATTAAGTTGGGGGTTGAATCTTCGTATGAAATGGCCTTCATTAGTGTCTGTTAGGTATCTCAATGTTAGGTGTCTCAAGGTACTGTTAATGGCGTCCAGTTCAATTTTGATTAGTCTATTTTCGTCGTTTCGTTTTGTTTGCATTTCTTTGATGAATTTTAGCATTGGGGTGTCGAGTTTCTCTATGCTACGTTGGCGACTGTCTGTGAAGGTCAGATGTTTGATTTGCGTTCTGTTGTTTTGCGCAGAGAAAGGGCTTTTTCTACACAATACCGAACTTAGGCTCCCCGAGTTCGAACTCGGGTTACCCGAGTTCGAACTTGGGGAGCCCAAGTTCAGTATTGCGTAGAGAAAGGACTATTCACAGCTAGTTCACGACAAAAAGAGAAACCACTTAATTTATTACATCACCAAGCTTATTATTTTATACAATTTTACGAAAGGTCTCTCAAACTTTTTAAAATCATAAGCAAGATTTTTATTCAATCAAATTTTACAATATTGTCTCAATTCTTGAACAATATAGGGCTATTACCGATAGAGTTCTAACTTTTGGGAACCCGAGTTCGGTATTGTGTAGAAAAAGCCCCTTCTCATAGCATGTTCACAGCACAAAGATAAACCACTTAATTTATTACATCAACAGGTTAAGTGTGCTATTAAATCTTATAAAAACTCTCTCAAAACATGACGCTTATGGGGAATTCTTGAGCTATATGTTTACCCAATAGTTCGAACTTATGCTGGGTAGCTCAAGTTCAGTATTATGTAGAGAGAGCACTTTTTCCATCGCATTTTCAGAACAAAAAGAAACCAGTTAATTAATTTCATCAAGTTTATTATTCTATCATATGTATCGATTTTATTTAATACGCGAATACAAAGAGACCGAGCAACGCGGTCTCCTTTTCTTAACAACAACAAAAAAGTTTATTAACATTTTATTCACTATTTTAACTGCATGAACAATACATGAAACGCAACGGTGTAATCACTAAGAAAGGGTTACATTCACAAGTACAAACTTGAATAGAAAGTAGGAGATTTGACACAACGAAGGTCTATGTTTGGATGTCGAATGAGAAGTTTTAAGCATCCTTCGATTTCTATGAAATATATAAATACAAAATAGATTTAAAATGAATCTGTGTCTGTCTAAGTTAAGTAACTTCACATAAGTTCACTAAATCTTTTCCGTTAAAAGAGATACCATTTGTTTATATTTTTGTTCACGGGTTGAATAAAGAAAGAATAACAATTTTAATAAGCTTTATATTGGAGAGAAAATACAATTAACAGCGACTCCAACGGATCATGTTTGCAAGTAGATAAAGTTACACCCAAAGCTACACCCTTCTTTTGGAAAATGCCACGCCTCTGCAAAATGTGTCACGTCAAATATAAAGTTCATACTTTTAAGCATCGAACTTGGGCAGATGCCTCGCGTCGAACTTGGGTCGCAACACACCCACCACAATAAGCAAACGTTCTAGTTCCAAGGTTGGCCGTTGAAGGACAGAAGTGAATTTTCAGTGGTGGCTCTGTGAGTGGTATAGTCGAGCTTGGGGTAACTTAAAGAAAGTCCCACAGTAATTAAGTTATTATGGACGGCGCTAAAAATTATTTAGAATTATCGTTGGGTGAGTATTTTCAGAGATATTGTGAGTTTATATCATCTGTGTCATATACCTAACTGATGCTTTGTTGTTTTCTATCCAGACGAGTATATATCGGATAAGAAGCTGGCTCTGGGTGATTTGTCGCTCAAAGCTCGAGCACCTGTACACGTGCCAGATATCTACAGCGATATGCCTGCTTTGGAGAAGATCCCGGCATCGGTCGGAATTTCGCCATTAAAGCGAGTTCTCGAGACCCCTAGTAGGAAAAGAGGCTCGATTTTCGATAGAGTCGGTTGGGATAAACGCGGCAAAAAAAACAGGAACAACCAATTACAATGGTATAGGCATGGCCGGAGACACTGGGTGACAAAATCCTGGAAGACGATTGCCAAACAGAAGAAATTCTGTCAAGTTCCAGGGGATTTGCGAATGAAAATCGCCCTCAGCAAACTGCTAAAGGTAAAAAGGAAAAAAAGAAAATGGAAGCTTATTGAAACGTTCTCACTCATGGTTTTACAGACCACACGCAGGTATAAAAAGGAGTTACAAGATGCGCTACCGGCTTTGCAGTTACTTCAGAATTCGTCAAACTTGCTAGCCGGTTTGAAAACGATGCGCAAGAAATCGAATATATTTCAGTTAAATTCTCATTCGTCCACGAATTCTTTGGCTTCAGCTTTTCAGAATGTAAACAGTACGGGCATTAAAATACCTCGTAAGTATCTTTCTTCCCATGTGTTTTTGTATGCTGTTTGTAGAACTTCCTTTTTCAAACGTTTTGTGCATTTTTTCAGCTCCTGTCTTCGGTTCGTCCAATAGCCTGTTCCCAGAAATTCAACCTTTCGGAGCTGTAAGCGATCGCTTTGGTGCGCAGCCTTTTGCACAAACAGAGAGTCGTCCGACATTTAGTCGTTCAGCATCGTTAATGAGTTTGGGTTCCACTGTGTTAAGTGAAAAAGCCGATTGGAGGAATGTCTCTGTCACCGTGGATAATGGTATGCGTTATGTACCCACTCTTATTAACCGTAATGTGAGAGACAAGCCAAGTCTTTCGTTTCGTCATCCCCGTCCTGAACTTTATGAACCAACTTACCAAACAGAGCGTAATCTCAACCTTAACAGCAACGATGACGGAATGCCTGTTTTAAGTCGGATTCCTGATAGTGTGCGGCTCAAAGCTGCAAACTTCTATGGTAACTTTTTTGGCTAGCTATAATCAATTAAATGCAGACGAGATAGTGGTAACTATAGTGGACCCATTAGTTATTCTTTGGTTATTTTCCAAAGGTACTGACGTTGAGGTACGTCGTGATTCTACCAACATGCGTCTCTCGAATCCCGAGCGTAGCGGAATTCCAGTCCATACTACTGGCATGCCTACTTCGGAGCATTTTGCGTACCTAAACCGCAATGCCTACGGGCACGTTTAAGCCTTTGCTTTATCCCTTTTTGTGTTTTTTTTTTTTCACCATGAGTTCTTGAGAAGCGTGTGACTTTTGTTTGAATAAGGAATGTGTACTGACGAAGGCATGACAGCTAAAGTTGCGTTTGTACCCTAAAGATGACTAACCTCGGATAGTAATAATTTACTCCAGAATCACATGTAGTTCCATTTTTGGCGCAGCGATGGCGTGGTAGTAATATACCACCTCTATTTTTGTAAAGTGCGCTGTTTTTTTTATGGGGCTTGATTTGTGGTTTTAAGTTTCGCTTTTTAAAACCGAAAAGAAAGGTTGTCTTTAAACTGCCAACTTTGGTGGGCGAAACCGATATTCCCGTGTTTGGAAGTTCTATTCCCGTGAGTTCTAGCGTCAGTTCGCTCTAAAGTGGTCCTGTGCCAGAAGTTGGTTTGGGCCTGGGAAAAATTCATTGTTACTCGATGGCCATAGTTGTGATAAGCTCCAAGCAGATGAGGGAAGAAAATATACGTCATATGCCCAGTAGTGTATTTTGAAGCGTTTTACTAGCACTGCAGTAACTTCGTTTATTAAATCTTTGATGGGAATAAATGTCTCTTAGTTTAGTTAGTATTTGTAAGTAGTTGCGAAGCGCTTTTGCAAATGCTCCAAGGCACCTATTGCAGGATATGTGTCAGACCCGTCTAAAGGGTTCACTACAACTTCATCATCAGGGTGAACAAAAAACGCGAACGATTGGCGACTTGATTGTTGGCGTATTTCTTCCTCGGGCACGCGAACACGGTGCATCTAACAGTAGCAATATTAGGTGAACTCATAGTTCTTTCAGTGGTGTCAGTCTTCGTGTTTACTGTTGCTGGATAACGGTCCGAGGTCCAAAACTGGAGCAAATCGCCAACGTTTACGAGAATAGTTTCCGGAATGGGATCTGCAGGAATCCACTGCTTCTCAGACAAAACCTAAAATAAGTATTATCGTAATTAGTAACAGATCTGCGTAGTGCTTTGATGCTAGTTACTTCCAATCCACCAATTGCATCTTGTAGAAGCAAAGTCAGAGTCCCGTAGTCACTATGTTCGCCGCAACGTTCGATTCCTGGCTGAACTTGATCGCCAAGTAACGCTGGATAATACAAGGAGCGTAATGTCGTGGAATTATCACCTTGGCCCATTTTGCTATGGTTTTTTACAAAAAAGTCCTTGTCTTCTAAATCTGAATATAAATACTTGTAAGATGTTTTCCATTTATAACATAAGCGAATACTTGCCTAAGGAGTAACCCAACACGCGTAGAACTCGATTGGTGAGCTGCACTAACTGTGGAAGTAACTTTCGCAGTGTGGAACGAAACTGAGGTACTTCCTGGTCAGGAAAGATTCCGTCTATTTTCAAAATGTCGTACGACTCACGCATCTCAGTACGGTTTTTGTCCTCCAAACTTTTTTGTAAAGGAGGGGAACAGTAAAAAGCTTTCAGTTCAAAGTTTTGCTAAAACGTTAAAATGAAAAATGATACATTTCCCGTCCTGGATTGACATAGCCATTGAAGCCAAGTTTGCGAGAATAATAACGTTTGGTGTCGGCAGGTAAAGAGAAAAAATCCCAAGCTGCTTGAAAAAGTGCGTGCACCTAGATGACCAAGAAACGAAAACCACAAAACGGCACGGAAAACCCCGTTAGTGAGCTTCTAGCTATGGAGTTATGGCATCCATTAGAACATTTTTTCTAGTTCTATACAAGAAAATGTACATTTCCTGACCAGGCCCACTGTAGCCCTGAATAGCTTGCACAGTTCGATCGTAATTCCGTTTCTTTATTGTTGGCAAAAGGAAGAAATCTCGGCTGGTCCCAAAAACGGGTTCTATCTAAAGCAATGAACTTTTCGTGAAACCTTTTCTTCGATGTTGCAACTCAAATTTCAAACAAAAGAGGCTTCACATGCGGAATCTTACCAGATCTTGTGGAATCCCATGATTCTTCAAGTAAACAAACCCAACGTTCGCGAACGCCTTATCTAATTCTTTGGCTACGCGTTCAATTGCCTCTTTTGGCATTTCGTGGTTCTGCAGACCTAATGAAAATTAAAATGACATATAACTGCAAAACACTTTGTTGACTATGTAGATTAGGCTTACCAAGGTCTCCCAAATCAATTATGGGAATTTTCATTGTAGGAAACGGAACACAAAGCTTGCAGTCTTTGGCACATAAACAAGGAGGAAATTGTATTTACGTTGCGATTGCTCGCTTGTGTGGTATCCTTGTTTGTGTGGAGATCACTGTGAGAAAAGGAAGTCGAGTCCTTTCTGTGTAAAGGTCAATCATAAGGCTGTACTTTGGGTTCTTGTCCCTCCTTTGACCCTTGTGTGCTTAGGGAAGCGAAAAGCAGCTTCAGCAAAACTTGTTTTGAACCAGATATAACCGCGTTTTGTTTTCGTAAGGGTGTTTTCAGGGATATAGGCCACATCCTTCTTTGTAAGGTTACGAGGTCTTAGGTCAAGGTTTGAAATTTCTGTCAGAGAAAGTTTGGTTTTCCTTTTCGTTTTTTTTCACTAGCGTGAGCTTTGATTAGAGTTAGTCCACGAGAAAGTGGTTCTTTATGACTTAATGACCACCGGTTGTCAGGGTTCGGTTCAGGCTTCTAGATTGAATGTCTAGCGTACTCATTAGACCTTAATTATAGTAGACTCGACAGATTCCTTCCTTTTCTGGAGCCTGAAGCCCACCTTAATCTATACCCGGTCTTCCGAAGCCACGTGACTTCCGGAACAGGTGGAACAATTGACATGAAGGTGGTACGTTGTAGTCACAAGAGGGGGGATTACCTACCTTTGTTCTTATTTCAGTCTGGCTCTAGCTCCCCCCAACTCGACCAACTTCCCAACGACGCCAAATTCGCCAGAGCGTCGGTTAAACGTGTTAGTTCGTTGCGAAGCGTCCAAGTAAGAACAAAGTCAGCAAATTCATATATGTTCGTGTTTTGATGGTTATTTTTTATTTCAAAGGTATAGGCAGAATATAAATATAGTGCTTCGCAAAGTGCCGTGAACTCAATCTATCGAACGGTGGACACGAAAAATGGTTTTTGTTGCATTTCGCCTCAGCCGCGTCGATAAATAGCTGCCTTTATACATGATTCATCCAGGCGTTCTGTTCAACTCTCTACTACCTGGGAATTAATGCTTGAAGTGTTGTGGATTGTATGGAGATTAGACGTTAAAAGTTGTTGTAGTCGTCGAGCCGTTGTTTATACCGGTCGAAAAGAACTTCGATCTTGTGCTTCGATCAGCCTGGGATTAAAGTTCGATTAGTTCGAATTGCTGGGCTATTTCTTTTTTATACATGTGAATGAAGATAGCAAACGTGTTATACGTGAAACTTAAAGTGCGGGGAAAAGGGTGTTTGCTTTCTTCTGTCCCGGAAGTGGCTCCGTTCTTGAGTACATGTGCAGCCAGGTGCGGTCGACCTGCAACGGATCGTATTTTGAACATCCTTTCTCAAACGTATTATTGTGAATTACTGAGCGTGACAATTCTGCTCAATCTTAACATAGAGACATTATGGCGTTGAACTTGTCCCTCAAGTAAGTTCATCTGTTGTTGTTTTTTCTGGACTTCAGTTGGATTGCCCAAAGCTTTCAAAATCTTTGCTATAACCTGTTAGAAAGTCGGTTTAAGAGATTATTAAGGTAAACGCGGGTGTGCGGTCAGATCCACTTCCTGCGTAAAGCTACCTAAGGGAAAAAAGTCTCGGTTATGGGTTAAAGTGATGCACGTTTTGAGGTATAATAATGCGGGTTGGTCATCGCGCGTGCTGCAAACAAAGCCGGTAGTGTCCAGTTTGAAAGTCGTTTCATTAACAGTAAAACTGTACTTTTTACATTGTGTAAAGAAGATCTGTTGGGGAGCTTTGGGATAGCGGTGATTGTGCGTTTTATGATTTTGGACTGATTCCCTGGACCGGCTTATTTTTATAATGTCAATATCTTACAGGAGTTAAGAAAGAAGCATCGTCTTTTTAATCATGACTACAATATTTTCTGCCAATTACCTTTCCATTGTTCTTGGTTTGATGCCCATAGTCTTTGCTCAGGGTAAGAATTGATTTAGAGTTACAATTTGGCATGTATTTAGTCTTTTTATTGCAGTAGATAATCGATGTTTTTTGGAGGGCGGTGGATCGGCTGAGAATTTCTTCGTGAGTGAGTCGTTAGAGATTGGAGGTTTTGTAGGTAACAATTATAGTCTATTTATTTACTATTGAAAATGAGTGTCATTCAGGTGTAATAATAAACAATATGTGGCTTTATTTAAAGGGACACTACGGGTTTTAGGCGACCCGGGAATCAATGGAGATATTTCACTCCGCTTGCCTGACGATGCTGCCATCAAATTCGTAAGAGCGAGCAAGAATTTGACTTTGAACAAACAATTGGATAAAGAAGTAATATTCCAATTAACTTACCGTCTTCGAAAGCGAGCTCTACCCTACATATCTTGGGGGAATTAGGGAGTGGAGGGACCTTCTTCTGTCACTGCGAGTGTGATTTGTGAACGGAAACGGACGTTTGACCCAGGATTCGCCATTCCGGTCAACTTGCGAGTGACGGACGTGAACGATAACGCTCCAATTTTTCAAAGTACGCCGTATGTGATCACTCTTTCGGAAGTATGTGCAGCTTTGTCTAAAATTCTCACTCGATAAATATTCTTTTGGTGGCATTTATAGACTACGCCCATAGGGTCATTGGTCTTCCAAGGAGTTAAAGCCTTGGATAATGATCAATCCAGCTTGTTTTCAACCGTCCAGTATAGTGTAAAGCCTGGAGATTATCCCGGATATGTCGATTTTGTTAACAGTTTAGAAGGAACACTTGTTTTGAAACGACTCTTGGATTATGAATCTTTTAAACGTTTGGAAATTACTCTAGTAGCTCAAGTACGTATACAACACCAGTTTTTGTTCATAATTCAAAGCTGAAAGTGTAAAACTCCGTCTGAACAAAATAGTGTCGAAATTTTCTTGCGTAGGATCAAGGCCTTCCATCGCTTTCGAGCGAAACTATGTTAACCATTCATATTTTGGACGCAGACGACCAAAATATGAATGGTTAACATAGTTTCGCTCGAAAGCGATGGAAGGCCTTGATCCTACGCAAGAAAATTTCGACACTATTTTGTTCAGACGGAGTTTTACACTTTCAGCTTTGAATTATGAACAAAACTGGTGTTGTATACGTACTTGAGCTACTAGAGTAATTTCCAAACGTTTAAAAGATTCATAATCCAAGAGTCGTTTCAAAACAAGTGTTCCTTCTAAACTGTTAACAAAATCGACATATCCGGGATAATCTCCAGGCTTTACACTATACTGGACGGTTGAAAACAAGCTGGATTGATCATTATCCAAGGCTTTAACTCCTTGGAAGACCAATGACCCTATGGGCCGTAGTCTATAAATGCCACCAAAAGAATATTTATCGAGTGAGAATTTTAGACAAAGCTGCACATACTTCCGAAAGAGTGATCACATACGGCGTACTTTGAAAAATTGGAGCGTTATCGTTCACGTCCGTCACTCGCAAGTTGACCGGAATGGCGAATCCTGGGTCAAACGTCCGTTTCCGTTCACAAATCACACTCGCAGTGACAGAAGAAGGTCCCTCCACTCCCTAATTCCCCCAAGATATGTAGGGTAGAGCTCGCTTTCGAAGACGGTAAGTTAATTGGAATATTACTTCTTTATCCAATTGTTTGTTCAAAGTCAAATTCTTGCTCGCTCTTACGAATTTGATGGCAGCATCGTCAGGCAAGCGGAGTGAAAATATCTCCATTGATTCCCGGGTCGCCTAAAACCCGTAGTGTCCCTTTAAATAAAGCCACATATTGTTTATTATTACACCTGAATGACACTCATTTTCAATAGTAAATAAATAGACTATAATTGTTACCTACAAAACCTCCAATCTCTAACGACTCACTCACGAAGAAATTCTCAGCCGATCCACCGCCCTCCAAAAAACATCGATTATCTACTGCAATAAAAGACTAAATACATGCCAAATTGTAACTCTAAATCAATTCTTACCCCTGAGCAAAGACTCATGGGCATCAACCAAGAACAATGGAAAGGTAATTGGCAGAAAATATTGTAGTCATGATTAAAAAGACGATGCTTCTTTCTTAACTCCTGTAAGATATTGACATTATAAAAATAAGCCGGTCCAGGGAATCAGTCCAAAATCATAAAACGCACAATCACCGCTATCCCAAAGCTCCCCCAACAGATCTTCTTTACACATGTAAAAAGTACAGTTTTACTGTTAATGAAACGACTTTCAAACTGGACACTACCGGCTTTGTTTGCCAGCACGCCCTACATATCTTGGGGGAATTAGGGAGTGGAGGGACCTTCTTCTGTCACTGCGAGTGTGATTTGTGAACGGAAACGGACGTTTGACCCAGGATTCGCCATTCCGGTCAACTTGCGAGTGACGGACGTGAACGATAACGCTCCAATTTTTCAAAGTACGCCGTATGTGATCACTCTTTCGGAAGTATGTGCAGCTTTGTCTAAAATTCTCACTCGATAAACCCACGCTTTTCCCATCAACGATACTTTGCTACTCTTCCCGACATTGCTGAACAAGTAAGTTTCACTTACATTTTAAATTTAGTTTATTTTGGTATTTTAATTATAGGGAAATGCATTAGACATTCAACCTCAAGCACTGTACGCCGAAGACCAAGACGAGGGCATCAAAGCCCCTTTGTTTTATAGACTGAATGGAGAAAGTCGAGACGCTAAATATTTTACCATAGATGGCCAATCAGGCGTAATTTACTTGGTGAAAGATGTGCCAGACACAGAGTTGCTCCAGCCTATCACTTTAGTCATTCAAGTATATCAACATTTTGGAGGTTTCTTTGTTTGAACTCGTAATTTTGTGGCTTTTTAGGCTACTCAAACCGACAACGAAGACCGTTATGCCTTAACGACCGTTACGGTTAGTCGAAATGCAGCTTTCTCCCCACTTTTGCAGTTCTTGCAAAGGACGTACAGTATCGCACTGCTGGAAAATGTGCCTTTGAATAGCGTCATTTTGTCCTTGTCCACGAACAGGCCTGGCGATAAAGTAAGATTTCAAGGTTTTATGTAGGTTTCCCTCATTTTCGATTGTATTATTTTCTTTTTCAGAAAGTTACATTCTCTTTGTACGACAATAATGGGCAGTTTTCAGTGCGCCGTAATGGGGATCTTGTATTACGACAATCTTTGGATTACGAAATGTCGGAGAGCCACCAATTTTACGTTTGGGCTTCTGATGGAATTACGGTAGTTTTATTAAGAAAAATGCTATTTTTTCCCTGTAAGACTCAAATGTATTGCTTCTTTTTTTTTCCAGAACGATACAGCGTTGGTAAATGTTACAGTGCTCAATGTTAACGATTGGGACCCTCGTTTCCGGCATTCACAATACGAATTTTTCATTTCGGATCCGCAGGCTGGAAACGGATTCATTGTTGGCCCCGTTCACGTGGCGGATGGGGACCGCGGTGACAAACTCGCATATGAATTACAAGGACCTGATGCTGTGTAAGTTATCTGTACGAAATTACTTCTGCAAGCTTGAATTAGTTTTATTTAGCTTCTTGTTGCTTTTTTTTAGTGTATTGGCAATTAGTTCAGAAGGCATTCTCCGAATCGCCAATTTGAGTTTATTGAACCAGACTGTGGCCCACATAGTAGTTGTGGTCAAAGATAGTGGTATTCCTCCTCGCCGAGTAAGTTTACGAATAACTGTACAGTACCTGTCGTAAAGGAAGAGAGGAATAAAAAAAAAGACTTTTTGTAATGTGGTTTACTAGGATTGAGGTTGATAATGCTGTTTTGATTTCTCCCAGGCTTCTGTTCCCGTGACCGTGACTTTCCCGTCCGAGTTGGTTAGTGCGAGCACATGGGGTTTATTGAGGGAAAACAGTACTATCCTGTTGATTGGATTAGGTGGTCTTTTAGCCATTTTGACCATTATTATTTCAGCATTAGCGATTTATATATGCAAATAGTAAGAACTTATCCCTGTTCCTCGATTGGAGAGGTAATCTTGTTATCTAACTTTTCTTTTCTAATTCTAGTAAAAAGAAGAAAGTTGCTATTTACCCTCAAAGTAATGGGCTTAAACCTAATGGGATGGCCAGCAGCGTCTATTACGGAAGTAGATTTTTTGTACTTTCCCATACCGTATAGCCGTTTATGTCTTTGTTTAGTTCCAGATCCTTCGAGGACTGTTTTGCATAATCCGTTAGCCTATGCGTCAACTCGACGAATTGCTCCATTAACTTTACCTGGGAGTGACTCTACTAACAATTTGCATCAGAACAGAAGTGGTCCTGATTTAGTACCTCTGCGACCTGCCTCAGTGTCCCATTCGGGAAACGAGAGTCGTCCGAGCGAGTTGGGTGATTTCCATCACGAAACAAACGAATCTGTTGCTTCGTCATGGCCCATGGGCTCAATACCACGTCGAGTTAAAAAGCTAAGCTGGGAAGATGAAAACGAAGAAAGTCAGGTAAACTTCTCTTCATTCCGGTGACTATACGCTAACCTTTACTAACGTTTTGGGTGGTAATTTCCGGGGAATCTATTTTAGTCTCAAACTCGAACTGAACCTGACGTAAGTGTTACGCCTTTACCTTCGCCCAATAGTGGTTTAAACGGAACCAGAATTTATTTCTAAACGAATTCTTTGAATCGAATTTCTGATGTGCCTTATTTCGTTTCTTAACTAAAATAAACAAAACTAACAGACCAATTTGGACTTAGTCTAAAAGTTTCCAGTGATTTGGAGTGGTTTATTTACAGTATGACCCACTGTACAATCCCAGGGCATAATCCGTGACTCTTTTAAGTCTTATATGCACACAAAACTTTCATTCCCATGCATTCACCACAGATACAAGCAATTTTCTATTTAAAAAAAAAAATCGCAGGACAGGTCTTTCTTGATTAGTTAAAGTGGAACTTAAATTGGAAAGGGCCACCACCTTGACTCCCATGGTGAAATCCTTGTTGAAAAGGATTAAATCCTTGGCCTTGTTGCGACTCGGGGTCCAAGGGATCTTCTCCATTGTCGAACTTCTGTCTTTTTTCTTTAAAATCCAACCGAAACATGGATAAGTAAGTGCAATTGAACAACGATTTTGTGTAAAAATAAGTTTACCAGGGTTCGTAAGGACTTCTTTGGCTGCTGCGATGTCAATGAATTTCTTTTCGGCTTGTTTCTGTTCATCGCCCTTGAAATTATCCGGGTGCCATTGCTGCGCCAACTTACGGTAAGCTTTAATAACTTCCCGTTTAGTTGCTGAGCGTTTCAGACCCAAAATTTTGTAGTAGTCGCGTTTTTTGGCTTGTTTCTGGAGTTTCTGTACTCGTTGTAAGCCTTCTTTGGCCCGTTGGAAACTGTCGTCCAATTCCAACGCTTTAGAATAGTCTTGTTGAGCTAAACATGAAAAATGAATACTGTAATACAATTTTGTAGGAATTTTCTTTCCCCTGATACCTTCATCTAGCAAATCTGAGTTAATATACGCTTCAGCGCGGTCGCACAAAATACGAGGCTCGGCTTTGATTCTGAGAGCGGCGCTACAGTGATCCAGTGCACCATTTGCGTCTCCAGAATGGAGTTTGCAATGACATAACTTTTCATCAGCTTGAAATGTAAGCATCGAAATACTGGGCTCGGCTCTGAGGAGCTAAAAAGATCCACTTTAGAGTGATTTCATTTGGAAAGAACGGAAGCTTTTACTTTGTTGGCAGTAGAAATGCACTCGGCAAAGTTCTTAGCGTTAGTTTGCTCCTGCAAATCATGGACGAATTTCGCTACTTTCTTTACTTTTTTGTAATGCGGAAAGCATTCTTTATGATCTGGGTCTAGTTTTAAACATTCCCGAACTTGCCTAGATCAAATTTTGTTGCTCTGTAGTTACAATTTGTAGCTTTTATACGCTTTTCTTTTCTTACCCCAAAGATTCCTCTGCTTCGCCCAATTGATAGTGTAACCTGGCAAGTTTAATAAAAGACCCAGTATTATCGCTTGCTAGTTTGGTTGTAGCTTTTAAATCACTGATTGCCTTGGTGGTTTCGCCCAGTGCTAAGTAGCAATCACTGCGTTTTTCTCGCAGTGAGATATCCCAGGGGCACGTCTATAATAAGAGTATCAATTAAATGAATAATTAGGACCGGAATGTCTTATACCTCGATTATTTTGGTAAACAAGGCAGCGGCAGGTTCGTAGTCTCTCATTTCATAGAAATCTTGGGCGGATTCATAGTCTTTCTTCACGGCTTGCGATTGGTCGTGACCTCTCAAAGCTTCATCGTTACTGGGCTCTTTGGATAAAACCATATCGTATTCTTTGTGCGCCTCGCCCAGACGTCCCAGTTTTAGCAAGATATTCCCTTTTGTTACTCTTGCCTAAGAAAAAAGATGATAAACTTGGCTTAATAAATAGTCCATTGTTACAGCAACGAAGTCAGGTTTGATTTCGAGGAGTTGGTTCAGATCATCCAACGCAGGACGGGAACGTCCCAACGCAAGATATACAGTCGCTCGCCGGTAAAGAGTAAGGTAATTCTTCGGATCTCCCTCTAAAAAAAGCACATGGAAAGTTATCTTATAAGCGTAACGTAGTCTTAAGTTACCTAATGCTGCGTGAAAGTGAGTTAAGGCATCTTGCAACTGTCCTTTAGCCATCATGAGCTTTCCGAGCTCTAAATGCTTCGCTACTTCTCCTGCATCAGCTTTGGTGGATCCTTCGACTAGAAAGGAGAAAGAATTGAGTATTTTTTTCTACAAGCTTCTGTAAAAGATTTACTTGAAACGAACTCAAGACTTAGCAGGCAGACACACAAAAAGTGTAATCGCTGGAAAACGCTTTTCAGCCAGGCCATAACTAGTTTCTGATGACCTATACGTTAAGAAGGTACAGTTACAGGTCACTGTGGGGTCGATCGAAGAAACTCGTCACTTTCCGTCCTCTAGTTCATGTCTGATTGTGCTATCTTTAAGTTGTCGAGCTGTACACACAACATACGAGTAGAAATTCGTCCGCCTCTTATGTGGTTTTACGTGATTGGTGAGTTCTTGGGGGATTCTCCGCTTAGTACTTATTTTCTACGCATGATGCCACTACTATGCATACACTAATGAATACTAGGGGGAGGAGCCGAGTTACCACACGTGGATGATGAAAGCCTCTCGAAGTTTCTAAACTGTTGATAGAAATGGTCCGTCGCATTTTTTTCAAGAAAAAGATACAGTTAATAATTTTTTTTTTTTTTACTTACAGGCCAGTACGGCAATTGTTACGGGATTAGGACTCGCCGCCATTGGTTTCGCTGGCCGTTATATTTTGAGAGCAGCTCCTGTTATGTCATCTCGGATGAATGAAATGCTACAACAGTTTCCAAAGATGGATATGGATGTAAAGTTTTCTTTCAAATATCTTTAGGAAAAAACTTATGTTATCTGTATTAGGCCTTTTCTTCCAGCAAGTATTATAAAGGAGGGTTTGAGTCAAAGATGTCGAAAAGAGAAGCGGGGTTAATACTGGGAGTGTCGCCGACAGCTCAGAAAATACGCGTCAAAGAAGCCCATAAACGTATTATGTTGTCTAATCACCCTGATCGCGGTGGGTCTCCTTATTTAGCGGCAAAAATTAATGAAGCAAAGGATATGCTTGATAGTGGTAAATAGGAGGACATATTTTCTTTCGTTTCATGTATGTACCGTTGGTCCTGATAGTAATATAATAATGATTGTAATATATTTTGCTCCTTGTTGGTTTTTATTATCTAATATGATTGCTTAAATAATCTTGCTTTCCTGAAAACAAAATCTTAACTAGCCAAATATACTGGTACTTGGGTTCGGTTCGTATTTCCATTTCCGCGCTTTTCAAAGCATTTTTAGACGTTCGCGGTTTGCATTTACCATCATATCCCAAGTTGCGTGGCTCGCTTGCGTGGTGTGGCAAAACATTGCGGTGTTTACAATACAAGCAAATTACAGTATCACGATGCAGAGTATGATTAACACTGTTAAAGGAACAGCTTTAGGTGTGGCTGAATACCTGACACCTGTTTTAAAGGTAAAGTTGTATTTAAACGGCAAATGTATGGTTTGAGTTATGCATCCATGCAACTGTATTTAGGTTTCTCATTTAGTAACCTTACAATTTTCTGTTCTTATAGGAATCCAAGTTTCGAGAGACTGGAGTTATTACCCCGGATGAGTTTGTAGCTGCTGGAGACCATATAGTTCATCATTGCCCTACGTGGCAATGGGCCACAGGGGAGGAATCGAAAATTAAGTCTTATCTTCCTAAAGAAAAGCAGTTCTTAGTAACTAGGAACGTGCCTTGCTACAGGAGATGCAAGCATGTAACACCAAATCTTTTTCATTCCTTTAGACTTTAACCACAATATATAGGTTTGCAAACCTACAAGCTATATCTTTAACTTAAATTGGCTTACTTTTTTTTAGATGGAGTATAGCGATGATAATGAGAAAGTACTGTACGCTGATGACGCGGAAGGAGGATGGGTGGACACTCACCATTATTCTGAAGCTTCAGCTGAAAACTTAGCTCAGAAAATGACGGATGTCAATATCCGCGAAGAAGTAAAGCCTCATTGTGTTTTCTTATCAAACATTGATGTAATTGAGTCGTCTTAGGAGCCAGCGGCACTAATGCTTGATAATGCTTTAGCTTCAGATGATGATGAAGAAGACGGGGAGGCCGCTGATATGGACGATTTCGAGCAAAGTGGCATGCTGGAAGAGCACGATGAGGTTAAAGACACTTTCAAAGTTGTTAAAAGCCCACTAAATGTATTATTAGGCTACTGTTGATGTTAAACTAGAAACCATCGCGTCCTCATCCAACGATGATGACATTATCCAAACCCGAACATACGATCTAAATATCACGTATGACAAGTACTATCAAACTCCGCGGCTCTGGCTCACTGGTTATGACGAAGTAACATAATAAATTCCACTTTAAGATAAATTCTGATTTTTTTTCTTGGTTATTTAGTGTCGTAAGCCACTTTCAGTGGATCAGATGTATGAAGACTTCAGCCAAGACCATGCTAAGAAAACAGTGACCATGGAAACCCATCCACACTTGCCAGGACCTCCTTTGGCCTCCGTTCATCCTTGTCGGTAATCCGAAGTTTCTCTTTACCTTTCTTTAACTTGTCTCTGCAGAAGTCTTAAAAAATATTTCCGTTTTCAACGCTTTTACTCTTTTTTTTTCTATATCAATCCGGGACCACAGACATGCAGAAGTTATGAAAAAGATCATTGAGACCGTAACCGAAGGCGGAGGAGAGTTAGGAGTGCATATGTATTTAATTATTTTCTTAAAATTTGTCCAAGCCATTATTCCCACAATTGAATATGATTTCACGCAAACTTTTAACATGTAAAAAACTGTTAGCTTATGGTTTTCAAACAATTCTGCTAAGCTTTTTTAGGGTTAATTGTGATATATATAGTTAATTTTGCGAGAAATTTATGAATCAAGCCAAGGGATTAAAAGTAAAGTCTTCTCTGTCTAAAGATAATTGTGAAAAATCAATGGAAGTGAACAAGAATTCTTGACCTTTAGCCCCAACTTCGCTTTCTTCTGTTACAACAACGTTTTCAGTTAAGGAATTTTCGTTAGATATGTGAGAGTTATGTGGGCTGGCGTCACAAGGTAAGGTAGGTGTGGTTTCCTGAACTTGAGTAAAGTTAATCCCACTTAAGTCGAAAGTTTCTTCCAAGATGCGGTTGGGAAAACTAGGCGATTCGCTAATTGAAAATTGTGTCAAATTCTGCGTTGAGTTTTCATTGCCCGAGTCATTTTGCTGTTCTTTTTCTTTTTTATCTTTCAATTTTTGCAAGAAATCGCCACACCTGCGTATAATTAGACCTGGCGAATCAGCTTCACACTTATGACTTTTCTGGCTGACCTAGAAAAATTGAGTGTGAAATCCCGAAAATAGAACAAGTGATCAAATTATTATTAAGTTTCACTTTATAACGAAAAGATTTGCCGCAGGCTGTACAAGTGTACGGGAGAATCCCAGTATGGATTCGCTTATGGACCAAATACGAGACTCTTTGTCGAAATGCTTTGCCTGTTCAATTAAATAAAGCTTGAAGAAATATTGTATATAGCGGGAACATTTCCTAGCATTACCACATGTTTCGCACACGTATGGCTTTTCCCCAGTGTGGATCCGTTCGTGGTTGTAAAGCGTGGATAATTCTTTGAAGGTTTTGCCACAAGTGGAGCAGATATGAGGCCGATCATCTTTATGGTATTGTAAGTGCTTATGGTAAGATTGCTGGAACGTGAACGTTCTATTGCACTGATCGCATTTATACGGCATCTCGCCTAAAAAATGTTCAAAATCTTATTAGTTTGTTGACAACAATTCAAACTTTTGAAGACATTTTCATATGTAGACCTGGTAACCGTCGCAAAGTTTTGAAAACCCCGCCAGACATTGTATTTCTTTTACTTTTGTTCAGTTTTAAAGAGTTTCGTGTCCAACCCTTATACTTTCAAACTGTAAATTATGGTTGGAACTTAAAAAGACGAAAAAAACATGTTTTATATAGTTTTGTGTAAGTACTCCAATTTCGGAACTTTTTTGCCCGTGACCTTGTTTAGGCTAAAAATAAGGAAGCGTTTCTCTATGACCTCACATCAATACTCCTTATTTTCGAAAAAAAAACTTGGACTGAGGCTTTTTCTAGTCCATCGGTCAGACTAGGAGAGTTCTCAGAGGCAACGCGACACAAGGACTGCGGTGTACCCGACACAAGGACTACGTTTCCTTAATCTTTCAATGGACCAATAGCATTTCGAGTTCAAAAGGTCTCTGCTCATTGGCTAGGCGCCAGCGAGATAAAAAGGTACCTCAACCGTATTTAAAAATTACGTCACAAGGACTACAAACCCCGACTTTTTTTTAACTCGAAATGCTAATAATCCCTTGGAAGATTAAGGAACCGTAGTCCTTGCGTAGGGTACACCATAGTCCTCGTGTCGAGTAGTCTTTGTGTTTATTTCCCTTCTCAGAGGTTAATCTAGTTATTTGATCATTTTAAAATTGGTCAAAACCAAGCGGCCAAAAAACTTTCCGCTCCATCTGCTCAGTTGCAAGGTTCAAAAGCTACTGAGGAGCTGATCTTTACTAGAATTCTTAAACCTACCGGTGTGCAGCCGCATGTGTTTTTTCAGGAAGTATTTACTCGTAAAAAATTTATGGCATTCTTCACATTCCCATTGTTTAGCTTCATGAGTCCGGGCGTGCTGCACTAGATGCTGTTCCTGTCCAGAGTAAACAAACCAAAAAATTGGTAGTTCATTTCTTGACAATGTATACTCACTTTCTTGAATCCTTTGCCACAAACCGAGCAAACGCAGGTTCGATCATCAGAATGAACGCTTTCGTGTGACTTGAGCTCAGATTTGGTGACAAACCCTTTCCCACACTCAGAACAGAGATGAGACTTGTCTCCAGCATGTCTTTCGAGATGATTCGTTAGCTCGAAACGTTCATAAAAGCCCGTACCGCAAATGTTGCAAAGAAAATCTTTCAACCCCACATGGCGTTTTTCATGTTGGTCTCGGCGATATTTAGTAGCAAATTTGCGACCACATTCAGTACAAGGATACGATGTCCCCAGATTATGCGCCAATCTCGCGTGCACAGTTAAACTAGCCGGGACTTTGAAACTTTTAAAGCAAAATAAACACAAACAAGGTTTATCCGTATGTTGAGTAGCATGATGTTTCTCCATTGCGTCCAGGGATTCGTACACTGATCCACATAAACGACATTTGATGGGCAAATGTGGGTTTTTGTGCTCATTTCGATAGGTAAAAGTCCGTGTTGGCTTGGCTGGCAAATCTACTGATGTGACTAGGTCAGACACGTGAGAGCCTTCCGTTTCTGGTGAATTCCTGTTTGAGGTTGAGTTGGGGTTAGATTCTTGGTTAACTTCAACAAGTGTATGGCTCAAAATATGTAATGTAAATTTGTCCAATCCAAATAGAAGCTCTTGACACAGGGGACAGGGTATACGCCGTGTAATAACACTGAGTAAACTACCTTGCAAATTTGATAATGTTTCAAAACTTTGTTGTAAACATAAGGGACAGTCAAGACACCCCATGTTGGCTCGAACTTCTCGAATCCTGTGTGTTTTAACACGGTAGGCGAGAGGGCGAAGAGGACTGGACGGGATCTATTTTTAGTGGATTGTAAAAATACGCTTGAGCTTATAATGCAAATGTATTTGGGCAAAAAAAGGGCTTTTTTGGAATTCATGATTTGCAGCCACTGGCACATCAGTTCTCTTCCTCAGTACTAACTCTTTGCTTGCTGTCACCAAACCCAATGAAAAAAAATAACTTAAAACACTACGTAGTCAAATTTTCTCTTTTCTTTTGCGTGGGAAACCAAATGGGGATACGAAATAAAGAAAAACTAGAAAAGTAAAATGGTCGCGCAGTGCATGGCACACTAACAACAAAAGTGGGGAATCGCACAGCCAAATTGTGTAAAGTTCCGACTTCTCTTGTCTCTAAACATTCCCCCTACAATGGTTGGCAAGACGCTTTACTTGAATTCAAAGACGCGAGTTAATTGATAGATTCTGGTAAGGGAATTTTGGCAACTTCGAAAAAGACCCTAGGAAGAAACGAAAATACAATTAAATCAAGTCTGACAAGGTTCCTTATATTCCAAGCACAAAACGTACTCGTGGGAGTATTTGTTGTCAATCGTCTTCACATTCGACCGCTTCTTGGATACCATTGTGACTAAACGGTGGACCAAATCAAACAAATCGGCCTTGCTGTAACCTACAACAGTTTTCCAGAAGAAATGAGCTTCGAACACAATTTCTCATTTAGATAGGATTGTACCTGAATAGTATTCCAAGGTGGTAGTCCAACTCCCCTGATTGCTCATCTGCAACGCCAATAAAAAGGCAGCGGCAGCCAAAAGCGAGTCTTTGTATTCGGTGAGATCGTAGTCCATCAACGAAAGTTCCAGGATATAGCGGGCTAATGTTAAAGTCTTCATATCCACTTTAGCCACCTGAAAGATTTTTTGTTAAAAACATTCTATTCTTTATTTTATTTATATAATAAAGACAAATAATAATAAAAACCGAAGAAAGAGAATAAAGAGCCGAAGAAGACGTAAAATAGAACTATCAATCACGGTAATTTACCCGAGCGTAGCGCCTGAGAAAGCTATAAGACAATGGAAAGGACAGTTCAAATCCCAGGGTCTTCATCATGGTGATTTCCATACGCAGAAGCTCCTTTCGAGTGTAAGCGTCATCGCAGACGTAGAGAAAATCGTCAATAACAGGTGGGCAACGTTCCTAAAAATAGATTCTCTACTGTAAGAGCACATTAGTATTGTAGAGCTAGATTACCTCAAATTTCGCTGCGATTAGCAAGGCAGCAGTACCGACCAATTGAAATGCCTCTTTGCGTATTGTCTGCTTGCTCAAGTATAAATCAACCATCTTAACTGCCATATAAAGCGTCTCGTGGTTTAACTCAAAATTTTCTTGCACTTCTACGAGCCAGTCTACTAGTACTGCACGCATTTCTGTGCTCAGTTCTGGTTGGCTGGCGAGGTAGCGACTGATTTGGAATTGTTCCTTAAGAATGGAGTTCAAGTCAAATTGTTTCAGACTTTCTTGTTTTGCAAAAATTACTTCTCTTTCTAGAAAATAATTGAAGATATCCTGAGCATAGTAAGGCACGGAAGAAGGATCAAGCGTGCATTCGGCATCAAAATCTTCCACCCCCGAAGGAACTACAGGTCTGTCAATCCTTTAAGAGAGAGAAAAAAAAGGTGAAAAATTGAAAACATGGGATATTTTTTTCTTTTACGTGATGCGGGTTAAGCTGGTAGCTTCGATTGGGAGTTCTGCTGTAACCATGGAAGGTTTGGCTTGACTTTCCTCTTTCTTTTCCACTTGGATCTTCTCAACTTTATCCTTGGGTTTGCCTAGTTTTTTGGGAACAGCAAACTTGTTGTTGGCCTATAGGAACAGGTGCAGTTTTTTAGTCTTCATTTTGTTACAGTGTAAATAAAGGAAGGTAAACTGAAGAGAGTTTTACGTTGGTAATGTCTCCAAAGGCCGATCGCTTCGTGGGTTCTGCCAAGACTGCTTCTGCTTTACGTTTTAAAGCAGCTCCAGTTTCGGTTTTGCTCTTGGCTTTCATTTCGGTTTTGTTCTTGGATTTCATTCTTGTTACCATGCCCGAGATACCTTTACCAGTATCCACTTTTCCTGGTGCCATTGCTGCGTATAAATTCTAGAAGATTTCCGTGGAAAAACAAGGTATATATCTTGTTTAAAACATACACTGTAGAACCAACGGGGATGGCAGTGAACTGTAGACTTTTGCTTGATTTAATCTGCAACCTGTACAAAATATACGTATTCTTACATAGAAGAATTGACCAAGTTTAATAATTCAGCATTACTTAACACTTAAAAAGTGAACGAAAAAAATAACAGCCGTCCAACTTGGTTGCCTGAAGTCTGAACCACCCAAGTGCCAATGACGGGCGGCTAACAAACAAGGGAAAAGCGCGCTGTGATACTACGTGGCGTTTTTGGTGAAGTTTGGCTTAATGTATATACCTGCGTTATGACTAAAATTACTTACCAGTAAAAGTACGCTATAAATCCGAGCCAGTTAAGCCACTTTTGAGTTTAATCCGTGCACAATTTTCAGAAAACCATCCCGTCTTTCTTACTGCGTGGCGGGTTACGTTTGCGTACTTGCTTTCCGCCTGGCTTTTAAACCCAACTAATGTTCCCATTGGCTGGACTTCGAAGCACAACAACGAATAGGAGCTGCGCCTTTTCTCGCTATATGCTATAACCATCAGGCAACGGTGGAAAAAGATTCAGTTGGCAACGCCGTCTAAATGTGGTGTAGTTTGTTGTGTTGTGTTTTGTGCTTTTGGAACGGGAAGTTGTTTTCCTATTAATTATTCCGAAAGGTAACCTACAATACTGTTTCAGCTTCTTTAACACAATAGAAGAACACGAATTAAGCGTCTTAAAGTGGAAATCTAACCTAGGATGTCCGGAAAGAGCAAAGAAAGTGCTACTTCAAATGATGTAGCGGTCTCGAACAAAAAAGATGCTTTGCAACCAAATGATTTTAGTCCAGTTGAGAAAAACACTGAAAGAAAGCCACCCGTTACCGGTACGTCGCACGATGCGACAATAGCAAGGCCCCCTTCAAAGCGTAGCAGAACGTCCAGCGTACCTTTTAAGCCTGGAATGTACGTCGAAGCTAAGGATTTTGCTGAAATATGGTATTACTTTTTTTTAACGAAATTTTACTCAGGAATTAAGGTCTTTGATTCCATTAGGTATTCTGCTAAAGTAGTAGAAGTCGATTATGACGGCCGAGAAGTCTTAGTTCACTTCTTGAATTGGTCCAGCCGTTACGATGAATGGATTAGCATGGAAAGTAATCGTTTAAGGGAAGCTCCAAAGCTTGGTGCCAAGTCGGCCAGGTATTGCGCCCAAAAAAAGTCTACTTTTAATAGTTTAGACCTTGATAGTTCCAGTAGTACATCCCAAGCAAGCACCGAGGTTACAAAAGAACCTTTCAAGGTTGGTGACAAAATTTTAGCTCCCTGGACTGGAGGAGGCAAGAAATATCCTGCTCAAATAACAAAAATCCTTCCCGAAGGTATGAAATCGTTCTAAAGTGTCTATTCATTAATGTACTACGTTATTCTCTCAGATAACCTTGAAGTGGTTTTCATTGATGGTTTGGAAAGCACAATCAAAGCATCTAAAGTTACTAGACTACCCAAAGAGCAAGCTGATAAGCTAGTAAGTGTTCACTGTTGAAGTTACGCGAAGCATAATAATGTTTTGTTTTAAAGGTATTCCGTGATCCAACCCTTCCGGAAGAGGAACGTGAAGTTAAGGAACCTGAGGTGATGTCTAAACAAGAGCGACGATTGCTAAAGAAGAAGTTTAGCATTGCAGATTTGACCGCTTCAAGAAAACGTGTTTCTGACCAGCGGGTATGCTAGTGTTTTTGTCTTCGAGTGCTTAAAAAATGGTTGTTAGGGTAATCCCCAGGATTATCTGGATCCGGCAGCCTACATTTCTGACGATGACGCCCATGTTTCGGTGAAAACTACGCCCAAGGAGATTGCCTCAGCCACGAAAGAAGAAAAGAAATCACGATTCAAGAAAAATGAGTTTTCTGAACCGGCTGCCAAGAAAAAACGGATTAGCAATCAAAGGGTATTTCAAGGAGTTGGCTTTGTTTTCTATTGAACCTCCTTCTGATTTAGAGTAATTTAAACGATTTTGTCGATCCTTCCTGTATTTCTGATGAAGAACCGGAAGAAGTGCAGAAGGAAACAAGTGAACGTAAGTGCTTTGTTATGTTCCGGATGGTTGTAATGAAGAGAACAATTTAGGATCGGATTCACCTCCTACAGTACGCTTGGAAGATCCCAAGCTACCTTCTGGATGGTCCAAGAAGGCTTGTCGAAGACTCCTGGGGTCATCGTTGGGCAAATGGGATGTTTTCATACTTAGGTAAAATGTCAAGAGTGTTTATCTGTGAAAAAAATCTTTTGTGTTTCTTAAAAAAATAGCCCTGATGGGAAAAAATTTCGTAAGAAAGAAGATCTTGTACCGTATATGGAGCAAGAAAACCTTACTTACGACATTGAAAGCTTCGATTTTGGCATGACGGGCAGTGGCAAGTCGCGTAGCAAGCTAAACACTCCAGAAAACGATGCAACATCGTTATCCGGCGTTCCCACGTCCATTTCTGCTCCGACCAAACGTAGATTTCGTGGTAAAAAGAGGAAACCGAGCGTGAAAGCCAAGTTGAATGCCACTGCTGCAGCCATTGTGAAGGAAGACGCTCGTTTGACGCCCAGCATGCCTGTTTCCGTACTAGAGTCGCGTTCGCCTACTGTCAGTCCTCTGATTTCAGCTCTCCCAAGCATTGAACGCCCCACAGGTAATTGACAAAGTACCAATTGTAGTATTTTGAGTGTTACTGAAACTCTTTTTTAGGCGTGGAAAAATATATTTGCCCTCAAGATGGCTGTGAGAAGCAGTTTAGGAATGAAAACTTGTTGCAAGTAACGTTTAATTTTTTGAAATTTATCTTGCGAATTTCTGCAGATCCCTTCGTTTATTACATGATATTTTCCTTAGATGCATATAAAACATTACCATCCGGAATTACATCAAGCGTTTGGAGGAGGGCCTTTGCCCAACGTTTACGACTTGGCCTACGCTCGCACAGTCTTTGATCGACCATTGGCAGTCGAACGCAAAGAAGGCAAGCGAACTCCAAAGGAGAACAAGGTTAAAGCGAGTACCGTTCCTTCTCAACCTGAAGTTCTCAGCGAGCCTGCCTCGCCAGACTTACCTCCCGTACACCAGAAACGAACAGCATCTACTGACGGGCCATTCATAGCAGCTGACTTGGCTGCGGAGAAATTGGAGCAATTTAAGAAACCCAAATTGGAATTGCAGAAGATTGAAGTTCCTCTCAAAGAAACTGAAGATATTGCCACCCCTCCAGTAGTCCCAGTATCGCAATTGCCTCTTACGCCGTACGAGACCTTGCATTCGATGCTGCTGGGACCCAAGATTAGTCGAAGACGACAAGCCTTACTGGAAAAAAGGGGATTATGGCCAGTGGGAGCAGCCTTAGTCCCCCAAGAAGATGAGGAATTAGACAAAGAGGGAAGGGAGGTGGAAGCATCGTCTCCTGGATTGAAGTTACAAGGTGACGTAACTCGAGGACCCGGCAGACCGAAAAAAGTTATACCTGGACTAGCATTGGATGGTGCTGTGTCCGGCAGTGAAGTAGCAGGAGATTCCACACCGAGTCTGGGTCCTGAAACCGAAGAAATGCAACGAGACCGAGGCGAAGTGGTGCATTGTATATGCGGAATACCTGAAGAAGAGGGACTTATGGTTCAGGTAAGATTGACGAGTTAGCCAGATTTTATTTACATTTTACTTTTATTTAACTTTGCACTTTTATTTAACTTTGATTTTATTTAACACTTTGTTGATTTTTAACACTTTTTTGATTTTTAACACTTTTTTGATTTTTAACACTTTTGATTTTTAACACTTTTTTGATTTTTAACACTTTTTTGATTTTTAACACTTTTGATTTTGAACACTTTTTTGTTTTTGAACACTGTTGATTTTGAACACTTTTTTGATTTTGAACACTTGATTTTGAACACTTTTTTGATTTTATTTTAACTTTGCACTTTAATTAATGTGGATTAATGTTTAGTGCGAACTTTGTCATGGGTGGCAGCATGGGTACTGCTTTGGAATGGAAACCGTGTCAGATGTACCTGAGCGATACCTTTGCTACGTTTGCAAGATGCCGTATAAAGAACGTCGTTCGCAGCACTTCATACCGTATTTGAGCTGGTTGCTGGAAGGATTACCTTCCTTGAAGCACAAAGATGGCAGCCAAGCGAACGCTCGTGCAGAGGAAGCGAAGAAACGGACTGTCATCTTTAGGAAAACCAATGCGCTTGTATCGGCTGGATTGGAAGTGAAACGAATTTTACAGTCTTTAGACGTCAAGCTTGATATTGCCAAGTATGTGGAGGATTTTGTCTTTGACAAAGGTAGTCATTATTTCGGAATGTTTGTAGGAAGAAGGATCATCCCAAGTTGTATTTGTGGGCTCAGCCTTGGAGAAAGCCTGAGAACGAGAAGCTTCCTTTAGCTGAATCTCCAGGAAACTCGCCATTGCCCATGCCAACTGTTAAGTCGGAGGTTGTACAGGAAGAGAAGAAAAGGGAAGCTGGAGAAGACTTGAGCAAGGTTGGAGCGGACTTGGAAGCAAGTTTCGAGCTCCCGGTGGAGACAACGACTGATTTGGAGCAGCTAGTGGCTGCTTCTGAACAGCTTACTGGTAATATAGACGACCTTGCTCTGGTGATTCAAGCTATTGAATTATTATAGGAAGTAGAACGGCTAGGATTCCTGAACCGGAAAAGCCGATTGATTCGCTGGAATGCAGATTAAACATGTTGACTCATGTGGAACAAATGCAGGATATGTTAGATGACCGCCTTGATGCAATCGAAAGGGCATTTAATGGTAAAATTCAAATAGAATAGTGTTTTTTTCCTGTTTTAATTTAACGTTTGTTGGCACACAGATATTAATGAAGACGGAGAACACAGCGACGTTGAAACTTGCCGTATTTTAAACACGTTAAGTAAAGACGTGCAAACCCTTCGAGAATTGTCTAGCTGTTAAAACATATTGCATGATTTGGATTCATTTTGACTGCATTGAAACGTATACAAGAATAAGTGATCGAAAGTTTCTGTTTTTTGAGAAAAAGGCGTATTTGTAATTAATAAATATTCAAATACGCAGAAGAAATTATGTTGAACATTTTACTTTTGTTGTACTCGTGTACTATCCCTTTCTATTGTAAAACAACCAAAACTCTTAAAAGAAAACTTGTCGACAATTTGAGCTTTGGTATGGAGCTCGCGGATTAGACTGCTCGTCGCGGGATGCGACTGAGATAAAATTGGCCCCTCCTCCTTGTTTTGGTCGTTCTTTTGCTTCGCAACCGAAGAACACAACTACGTATGTTTTACGTTAGGTTGGCTTCAACGAAAAAGCAAATATAAAGTTACATAAATCACATCAGTGAATGGGTATGTATTGTACACTCACTATTATTACCACTTAGATTATTATTGTCTTGCATTCGTCGTCTGTTCTAACATCCTAACATGTTAAGTGTAATATGAAACAATGACGCCTAATCTTCACGCGTGGCTTTACTTTCGTTCTTCTAGCCTTGAACCATGTTTTCATTAAAGAAAGGACTCAAAAGTCGGCGCTTGGCTGGCCCAGTGTTGCAGTGCTGTGTGGCATATAGGAACCCGGCTACTTCCCAATCCTATAACGTTTCCGATGTGTGGAAAACCCTTAAATTCCACACTCGTCGCTTCCTCCAACTCAAACCCAGCCGTTACCAGAAAGAAGTAAAGATTTCGTTCACTGGCCTCAATCCTGGCCCAGCAGTAAAAACCAGCTATTTCGAGCTCGCGAATGAATTTATTCGCAAAGGCTTTTTAAGCCGCGTTTCAAGCCAAAATTTTGCTGCTTTAACGCGTCGAAATGCAGCCTCCAAGCTAGCATTCGGTGGCCGAACGCCTTTATTCGGCTTGGTGGGTATATCTTTGGTTATCAACGCCAACGGAGCAGAAGTTGATGAAGAAGAAACTCAACGTTTGATTACCAGAGGCATTTTAACAAGAGATGAACAGTTAGAGACCGTTTGCTTCGAAATCCGAGTAAGTTCTCTTCCTTTCCACCTTATCTTAACCTCGGTGTTTATATTTTGGGGGATAGGAAGCAGTTTCCAAGTTAGCGTTGTCGGTTCTTCATTCCTCAACTCCGAACATTGCACCCACGTCAATGTCCTTGGACGATTTGGAATTCGGTCCTTTGCTCGCTAAAGGCTGTTCCGCTGTGGTCTATGGCGCTAATTGCCAAAAACTCTCTGGTGAAACCCAGACAGAAGGCCAGAAATCCTTTCCCTGGGCTGTGAAAATGATGTTTAATTACGAAGCCGAATCGAATGCATGGGCTATCATCACAGCCATGAGACGAGAAACCGTGCCTGCTTGGAAAATCGTAATCGAAGAAGAACAAGATCAGTAGGAAAAAAAATCTTATTTAAAAATTGCTCATTCCATTGCGATTTCAATTAGGTTATTAGGGTCGCGAGTTCTTGTTCCCACTCATCCCAATATTGTTGAAATGCCTTGGGCATTTGCCGACCGTATTCCTGCCTTACCAGACGCAGTTGTCACTTACCCTGCTGCTTTGCCAGCTCGCTTGCATTCACAAGGCATGGGACGCAATATGAGCCTATTTTTAGTCATGAAGAGGTACCTTAAGCATCTCATTTTCATCTTATTATAGACTTAAAAGTACGACAAGGAGTAACACTTTAAGGAATCGTAATTGCGATTTCAAAGACCACTGATTGTGGACGCTTACTTAGAAAATTTGTATTCTTGATAAGAAACAACGAGGAATTGGGCTAAAGAGCATTCTTAAAGCCTACTTTACACTGCCCCTGTCAACCTGGCATGTCAGACATTTTGGCGTTATGTCATGGCGGACATGACACTCGATTGATTTACGTTGGAATGTCAGAATGAACAATGTCATGTCAGCTATTTTCACTCTTGATTGCATCCTTATATCCTCGTAAGCTCTTATCGTACAAATGCGGGTGCTCTCGCACTAAGTCTATTAATTTATCTTCAAAAGACATTTGTTCACGAGTCAAAGTTTTCACGACTTTCAGCACTGGAAGCTTTTAAAACACTACACAGAAACGCAGCAACACAGAAAGCTTCGGAGAAAACGTTCGAAAAAATGTTCGAAAAAATTGAATGGGTAAATATAATGGGTATATAAAATACATAATGGATATATAATAAAATATATAACGGATATATATAACGGACTATGTATAATTACCTATAGGCTATAAAAATAATATCAAGTTAAATCATTCATAATAATGTTCGTAAGTAGTTCAAGTCAAATCAAAATCAATGTTTACAAACACACATTGGCCCTACTCACCACTTTTGTGATTGGTGGAAGCAAGCTTGTCAGCCAGAAAAGTTGAGCGCTGCTGGACTCTTGACACTAGTTTTCTGACAGGAGTTCCAGCCATGTCAACGGTACTGCGCATGCGGTTTGCCCGCCAGACAGACAGTTGACAGGGGCAGTGTAAAAAGCAGGCTTAAACCTTCCTTCGATTGGCGCGGAATTTGAACATCGAAAGGTAGAAGCTAATGCGTGGTATTTCTTTGTTGAGAAGGTACGACTGCAGTCTTGGGGATTTTCTTTCCAAAGGCAGGCCTTCTCTGCGTACTTCGTTGCTGTTACTCACCCAGTTGCTGGAAGGCGTGGCTCATCTGAATAAGCATGGCATCGCACATAGGTACTCACGAATAACAAGTTGTTCCGAAAGATGCAAGGACTAATTTGGTGTCTTTGCATTGAAAGGGATTTGAAGAGTGATAATTTGCTACTGGATTTGGCGTCGGGCTTGGAAACACCCTCCTTGGTGATAACAGACTTTGGTTGTTGTTTGTGTGACCCAAGCTTGGGTTTGAAAGTACCCTACCGCTCCTACGACACAGACAAAGGCGGCAATGCAGCACTTATGGCTCCTGAAGTAACATAACTAAAAATAAGACCTTTAAAAGGACTTGACATTTGTGCTAACGCTTGGTGTAGATTGCTAGTGCTCAGCCAGGAACGTTTTCTGTCCTCAACTACGAAAAAACGGATGCCTGGACCGTGGGAGCATTAGCCTACGAGATCTTTGGCGAACCCAACCCGTTTTATACTCGTGGTGTGGACTCGAGAACCTACTCTGAAGACGATTTACCCTTGTTGCCTCTCTATGTCCCAGTCCCCTTACAAAAAGTGGTCTTCAACTTGTTGAAACGTTCATCGTCACAGGTAGTGTACAAATTCAATCTAACCTTGCGTAACACTTAGTTGTTGTTGTTTTTTGCTCAGCGTTTGAGTGCCAGTCGAGCAGCCACAATGTGTCAAATGCTCCTATGGGCCCCCGGCCATTGGTTTCAAGGGGACGTCCCTTCTGCCTCGGAGGTAATATACTTTACTTTTGCTAAACAAATGTTTCACGCTTTATAAAATAGATATTACAATGGCTCTTGTGTTTGACAACCAAACTCTTATGTGAGCCTTTAGCAACTAACGTCTCCCCTATCACGGAGTTTGAGCTAGTAAAAAGTTTCCTAAAGAGGACAGGTTTGGCTCGAGTACAGTGGGCTTTACGGTGGATGCGCGCTAATAGCCAGCCGTAACTTGTTGCGTCTTATGGGTTAAAAGAACGCTTATATTGTGATAGAAGGCCTTGTCCATCATCGGATCTGTAGTCGGAAAATGGGGACACAGTTTGCATGTGTAAGTCCACAGTTTCCTCTTCCCGTCCTCTATGTTTGTAACCCTTAATAATATCGACTGTATTATATCCTAGCTTCAGTAGTTACACTTCTATTTGTTGGCGATATTGGTTATATGTAAGAAACAAAATTATAATAAACGGTACTCGCATTGGCTTTCGTTTCAATCTTGTACAATTGTATATAAAACTACTCTGTCTATATCTATCTACTTCGATTTTGGATAGTCGGAATCCCTGGGACTATCAAATTTCGTAAAATTTTTCGTAATAAATTTCGAAACAAACGTAAACAAATTTAAGGATTAACCTTACTTTATTACTGTTATTTTTTTAAGAAGGGGTGATGGTTATAAAGTGGCGTAGTATTAGATATAAGCGCCACATTACGAAAACTGGAGGGAAAAACCAGAGCAAAGAAGAAAACAGAGCAAAAAACAAAAGAAAACATTTTCTATGGCTTTTGTTGTCCTGAAGTATGCAAAAGGGTGCTTTGTTGGCTTTTCTTAAAAACAACGTCTCAACTTAGGTTTCTTGTTATGTCGGAGTAAGGAAATAAGGAAAAAGTTAAGGAATGTATGTTTGGCTTGTGAAGTTTTTTTTTTTTTTAAGTTTAAAAAACTATGGCGTAGGTATTTTTTCTCCTTTAAAATCTAAAGTCTAAATGAGGGAATTCGTTTCAGTAATGAAGAGGCTGCATTGAGACACGGAATGCAGCACATATCTGACATCTCTTTGCGTTAAGGAGCAGCACAGCATATAAATTGGGAATGCGGAGTCGGCGCCTGGGTCCATCGACGCTTTCCCAACGATGGATCAATGCGATGGAAAGGGTATAACACATACAAGTTGAGGAAGAGGAGGAGTAGGAGCAAATTGGCGTAGGCTGTAGGCTGTGAGCAGGTTGCCGTGACCTGGTAGTTGGATTTGGGAGTCGGTACTTTGCACCAGGCCACGGTCACATCTAAACGTGAGTAGAAATATCCTGGGATATGTACCCTGGGCCCGTGACCTTTTGAAACTTTTCTTTTACTTTTTAGTTCTTTTCGATCATGGGCCGTCCCAATTAACAGAGACAACAAGGGAAACCTATACTATCATTATAGTTAGGCTTGTTGGGGAGAAAGGGGATTTTTATTGATCGAGCGAAAACGTGGCGGGTGTGGAAATTATAATTTCAACAAGAGTGCACAAGGAGAGACAACAGGAAAAGGAGCCTCACTGTGAATATCATCTCGAAACTTGACGGGTTTTTTTTTTCTTGTTCTGCTTCCTCTGTGGGTGGGAAGTTTTTTTATCTGTTGAGAAGAGTCGCCAATTCGTGCTGATTAGCATTTGTGTTGGGTGGTATAAAGTCGGGGCCTTGCAAACCGAGCATGAAGAGACTAAGTGACGTCAGCTGGATGGAATGGAGAGCTCGTGGAGTTCAGGTGCTGAGCAAATCGCTGCGGACTAAAGATCCTGCACAGTTGCAAGGCGATAAGTTCGTAAGCAAGTCCAAACTAAAGGTTCGTGTCTTTCTCCCTCTTCCTTTAGATTCAGCATTGAAACGTTTGAGTTTAGAATGTCGTAAGCACGTGGCATCCCCAGTGTGGCTTCTTTTTGAAAAAATTGCTTCTATTATTTCAATTTTGTAAGTTTGCTTTTCAGAGCTTGTTTGTAGCTTGTTCGATCGAATCCATGCAGAGTTAACAGTTCCATGGATCGATTCTATAGGACTCAATTCTTTTCTGTCGTTTTTTTAAGGATTTTTAACATTCCGTAGCCCAGGGCGATTTGTAACATCGCTTGGACGAAAGAGCTTGAAAGAGCTTTTTTTTTAAAGCTTTTTTCTATCACATTTTCTTATTTTTTACACACCCTCGTCCTTCACTTTTGCGTGGGTTGCCTGTTCTTGAAAGATACAATGAATGGACTTATTGTCACTAGTCTATCGATTATCACTTACTTAATTGGTTGTGTTTCACACAGAGATGTCTTCAAACGGCCGATTTATTGAGTCTGGGAGTTGGCAGTTGTGCTGGTAGGTGTTCAATAACATTACCCAAGATTTCACGAAAATAAAATATCTAACCGATTTTTTAGTACCTGAACTACTTTTCTTTAGCCAACGTATATTTTTCTTCTAGGTACTGGAGTTTTCCTCGTCGCCGGAATGGTGATTCGCAATGTCGCAGGACCGGGAGCTATTCTGTCTTTTGTCGTAGCTGCCCTTGCATCTGTATTTTCGGGTAAATTTTTACAACGGCACAAATAATTACGAGCATGTTTAACGCAGAAGGCCATGACAGAAAACCGAATAATGTAGGCAAATCCATTGATTTTCTTTCTCATTTTCCTTTGAGATCATTCTTTGCGTGCAAGACACGGACTTCTTTGTTGCTGTTTAAGAGGCGCTATCTATTGCGTAGGCGGTTATATTAGGAAACTCTGGGAAAGGGAGAGAGAGAAACAGCCTCTTGACTCTGCTTTGGCGTGATGGACGCGAATAGAAGAAGTTTTCATCTTTTTTCCCATTTTAGGGGCCTGTTATGCCGAGTTTGGAGTCAGGTTGCCCCACACGAGCGGAAGTGCCTATAGTTACACTTATGTGACATTAGGCGAGTTACCGGCCTTTATCATTGGGTGGACTTTACTGTTGGAGTATCTGATCGGCACCGCAGCTGGAGCCGCGGCGTTGTCAGCTTGCTTGGATGCATTGGCAGACGGAGCTATTTCCCGAGGCGTGGCTGGCGTCTTGGGACACTGGTTTGGTAGCAGTGCACCTCCCGACGTCTTGGCGTTTAGCTTGACCGTAGGACTCGCCGTACTTTTAGCAGTCGGAGTGCAGAAATCCGTCTGGCTTAGTCATGTTCTCAATGCCATCACCTTAGCAACCTTGGCCTTTGCTCTTGGCGCGGCTATCTACTTCTTTGACACAGATAATTGGCAGACCGGGGGCGGTTTTCTGCCCAAAGGGTGGTCTGGTGTAAGTAAAGTCATAAAAAGTCGCTCCCATAGAGCACTCCTGGGAGTATATCCCTTGTTTTACGTTTTATTTTGTCTATAGCCTAGTTCTCGTATCAGTTACATTCGAAATGTCAAGAAATGTGTAAGTTCATTATTATTTACAGGTATTCGGTGGCGCTGCGACAGCCTTTTATGCCTTTATTGGCTTCGATATTATTGCAACGACCGGCGAAGAAGCGACTACGCCTCAACGCTCCATTCCCATTTCCATTATCCTCTCGTTGTTCGTCCTCTTGACTGCCTATGTCACTTCTTCTTTTATCATTACATTAATGGGTAAGTCTCTCCTTCCATTTGTAGCCAGAGTTATTTCATTTGATCTTCTGACTTATGGCATCTTAAATTTGGTTGGCTGGCTGGCCACTAGTTCCGTTTGATCTAGTGTCAGCAGAATCAGGACTAGTCGATTCCTTCGGCTGGGTGGGTGCGACAACTTGTAAAAGTATAGTGGGCGTGGGAGCACTGGCTGGGTTGGGCGTATCGATGTTCGGATCCATGTTTCCCTTACCTCGTGTAGCGTATTCCATGGCTGCAGACGGACTGATATTCAGGTAATAAACCCAATAAATTTATTTTTGTCTTAAAACTCGCAATTTTCAATGAATAAATCCTTATGTATCATTGAGATGAACTAGAGTATTCCACAAATTACTATGTGAATCAATAGGCAGTTGTCTATGGTCGTACCAGCCACAGGAACGCCAGTACTCGCCACATTTGTCTTGGGAATCGGGGCCGCTTTGGCCGCATTACTCTTTCCTTTGCACGTTCTCGTGGAAATGATGTCAATAGGTGTGAATCGTTGTTCATTTATTCATCATGATCTTTCTAAAGGACTTTTTCGTGCAGGAACCTTGCTGGCCTACACGTTGGTCTCGCTTTGTGTATTGCTGCTCCGGTACCAGCCTACGTCAGCTGCCTTAGCCGAATTACTGCCGGCAAGCTTGCGCACCCCGATCCCGGGTACCCCTCAGCCTCCGTCTTCGCCTTCCCATTACAAATCTCATATGACTTTACCTAATTTGAACGGTGCTAACTACCCACCCATTGGAGGTGGTGCGAACGCCAATCCCGTGCCGGGCTCTCGGATCCAGAAGGTGACGGTGAAGAAGGTGACGCGTGGGTCGCCTGACTCAGACGATACTACCACCGCAATGTCCATGGAAGGAGACGGTGAATGGGAGCGTGATGACGATTACCTAGTGTCGGAACGTGAACGGGGCCGCTTTTACGGCAGTGCAGCAAGCAGGGGAAGTCACGCTGGACCCTCTCGATTGCCCTTTATTGAAGAAAAGCTGAAAACGTTAAAGTACCGGCTGCCTGGGTTGTTCCCGTGGATTGAACCTGGTAAGATGGCTTCCACAAACCAAATTTGTACAATTGAATTGTTATCGTTCTGAATTGAAGGTCCGGTAACGGGGGATTCCGGCCGCCAAGCCGCCAAGTTAATTGCACTCCTCATTCTCGACATCATTATTCTGGACATAATTCTCGTCGCAGCCGCACCAGCGTTGGGCGAAGGCCAACCCGCGGCGATAATTTTCGTCGTCCTGTTTTTCGTCATCATGGCAGTCTTAATTGGTTTCATATCGAAGAAACCACAGAACACGTAACTAATCACTACGCTGTCATTTTTCCGGATATATGTAATTGTCTAAACCTATCTAGCTATATATTCCTATCTTTCTTTCTCTATCGAGGGAGAGATGAGCAAGAGATAAATTTTGAATGAAGAAATTAGACTTTAAACATATTGAATAAAGATGACGTAAAATATCAGCGACTTAAAAGTTCTTGTTGTTGTTGGACTGTTTTTAGTCAAAACTGTGCCATCTAACGGGCAGATTATCGTCTACTTCTGACCATTTAATATTTCTGATTTTTTTTTTTTTTTTTATAAAGATTATTTCTGAAACAAGCTTTCTATTGATCTTATTATTATCTTGTCAGAAAAAAAAATTACACCACTTCTATTAGTCTGGTAGCGACTTAAAAGAAATTTTAAAATCTTTGCAGGAAAAGATTGGCCTTTTTAACACCAGGAGTTCCTCTTGTTCCCTGTTTGGCTGTCTTTGTGAACATTTACCTGATTCTTCAACTCAACCCGCTGTCGATTGTCCGCTTTTTCGTATGGATGATTTTAGGTAAAATATTCTTACCTTTTGAATATTCTTACCTACACTGATGTCTTCGATTTTACCTTGAATATTTAGGGCTGGCAGTGTACTTTTTCTACGGAATCCGGCACAGCTCGCTAGGTCCTGACCGAACTTCGTTATCACCTACGAGCGACAACGTGGAAATGGCCGATCAACAGATCCCGGCGCCAAGCAATGCTAGCCAGACGCTATCTTCAACGACATTGATGCAGGAACCTGTAATAATGAGTTCCCTGCGCCCAGATCCGTTAGACGAAGCTCGTCGACAGTGGACGCAATGGTGATTGTAACACCCTTCAAAATGCGGACATATCAGGTCACCGGAAGCTGTTGAATGCCAAATTAGAAACTGAACATGCCGACGGTGTTAATTAGCTAAGGTCACGTCCAAAAATCTCCATTATTTTTTCCTCAGTTTGTCAAAAGAGGGTTACAACTTCAAAAGCATAGGGTTTATCGCTATTTTTGTGGTTTTTCGATACTTTCGGGGAGGAAGGAAACCCAAGCTTCGTGACTGCGCACAGTTATCCAAATCTGTAGGGGTTTTGAGTGGTTCGGTAGCGCTTGCGCCTCTGAAAAAGCCTTGGCAATATTGATTACAATAATACCGGGTTGGAGAAACTTCGAAAGGAACAGTTTGTGTATGTTTTAAAACAGTGTCAGTCGCAGTTACGGGCGACAGAAATTTAGCCACGAACTCGCATTTCATTCGCGGAGGTAAAATTTGTCTTTTCCTTTTGTTAATTGCTATTATTTTCCGGGCTATTTATTATTATAACACTCCTAGTCTTCGATTTTCCCTTTTGACGATAATAGGCATAATTTGCATAATTCGACCCCCATTTCTTGAATGTGTCTAATTGTCGTTGTTTTCCTTTGGCTGTTATATCTCCATAATAAGAGAGAATTTTCATTAAATGTGATGTTAGAGAAGTAACTAAAACGTCTATAATTCTTTTTTTTTTTTTTTTTTTTTTTGGTGAATGGTTTGTTGAGGGGAAAGTTTAAATTTAGCTGCGCACATCATGGATATCGTCGAACAAACGAACTGCGCATGGACTGATAAACAAAGGTGTTTAAAGATGGCGAGGGAGCTCATGTGAATAATGTGTGTGTGGAAAAGCATGCAATTTCCACTGGATTTTCAGCCATTTAAAACGTGAATTAGACATTTCTATCAATGGAGTTAGCCATGGAGCCTATTAGATTATCAATTCAGTAAGTAGTTATGGAATTAGTAGGAATTGACAGGTGGAAAAGTAGATTGACTATGACTTCCTTTGTTCCTATTCCGTCTCTGTTGGAACTGAGGCTTCGCAGATCACTCTATTCCCCTTTGTGAAAGCAAAAACTTATGTTATATATTTGATGAAAACTGAAGTCTAGTTTAAAACTCATACTTTCATTTTTTAGTACGCGTGTGGGAGGTAAAACGGTAACAATGAATTCAACGTTGGTTGAAACGGTCTCCATCAACTATGAGGATTTTAACGAAAGCTTCCTCACGTGCAGTACTTGTCTGTGTAAGTTTTCTTAGCAGTGAACGACGACCTAATTCGATTCCTTATCTCCTCAGTTTTACAAGACGTTAGTCAACGTATTCTGCCCTTTTTCTAGCCCCAACTTGATTTCCTTATCATCCTGACCTTCAAATCCTGTTTTATTCGTCACTAGCTAATTTCCAATTTTATGGGTTTTAGGTATGTACGATGGTGGAGAGCATATTCCAAAGCTGCTCCCTTGTTCCCACACTGTTTGTCTACATTGTCTTTCACGAATTGTACAATCGCAACATAATAGAGACAGGTAAATGCTTGCAAACCTTTATTTAATAGAAGAAATTAACGGTTTACAAGCTGCTGTTCTGTTTAACTAGGGATTCGGAGGATCGGGAAACGTTTCGCTGTCCTATTTGCAGAGATGTGATTTCAGTTCCACGTGGTGGGGTTGGCGCTTTACCTCCCAGTTTTTTAGTTAACCAATTACTGGATTTGATGGGCAGACAACGGCGAGAAGTTATTCCCAAGTGTTCGTCGCATATTAATCAAGTAAAAAAAAATCACTGTGCTTATTTGACTCCGTTTTTACGAATCTTCTTTGCCTTAGGAGTTGTTATTTTGTGAAACTTGTGATACAGTATTTTGCACTCGCTGCACAGGAGGTTTACACGGCTCAGGTCCTAGCACGTCGAGCGGAGAACATACCGTAGTTCCCTTTTCTATTGCAATCAAGCGTATGTCTGAAATATTGCTTTATAAGGCTAACGAATGTTTGGCCAAGGTATACAATTTCCTTCCTTCCTTATATCAGCCCATTTTTCACCATTGAATTGGTTCTAGCTCAATGAGGCACACAGTACAGTTAGCGAAGAATTAACCCGCTTGGATGCCAATGCTCAAGAAGCTTTAAGTCAAGTCCATTTGGTGTTTGATCAGCAAGTGGCCGTTTTGGAGCGCTGCAAACAAGAAACGCTGGAAAGCGTGAACCGTTTACATAACGCCAAACGCACTGTTCTGCAAGAACAATTGGCGTTGATAGCCAACGAAAAATCCAAAGTAGACACCGAGTGTCAAGATCTCAACTACCAAGTTGAAGTGCGTCACCTTACAGATCGTATTGCTGCGCTAGGAGATAAACTGGACAGTTTCCACAGTTTGGGTGAACCACGCGAAAACGCCTTCTTAAAATTTGCACTTTACGCCAACTCGGATCAAGATGATGACCATGAATCGCAGCTCAAACTACTCCTCTCCCATATGGGCCGTCCCTTGACATCAACAACGTTCCCTAGCCTCTGTAGTTTGGTGAAGGAGTCGGACGATCCGATATGGGCCCACTTGAAGACGTCCCTGACCTTAATCACCGTTGATTACCATGGACATTTGCGAATCGACGGTGGTGATCCGGTCACGGCCCAGGTTTCCAACGATTTCAACGATTATATTAGCCCAAAGATCGTCGACGCCCAGAATGGAAGATATTATATCCAATTTCGGCCTCCTCGTATTGGAAAGTATCGCATCGACGTAAGAATCTTCGGAAGACGCATTAAAAGCAATCCTTATGTTCTGGAATGCGAGGAAGGACATAATCCGCGTATTTCATTAGAGAAGGCAGGGCGTTTGCAACAGCCTACGGCGGTCGCCTTGTTAGACAATGACAAGTGGGCAGTCGTGGATACGGGGAATGAAAGGATCCTGGTTATGGCCCGTGATTTGAGCATTTTGAAGGAAATCCGATACCCCTGCTTAATTGGACGGAGTGCCACGGGTTTTGCGGTCTGTCACAACAAGGAAACGTTATCCTGCTCCCTGTTTGTACTTAACTGGCGCAGCCAACTCATAACGCAGATCTCACTCTCGGACGGGACTCAAAGTCAGGAAATTCGATCTCCGCATTTGGAAGAACCTTTAGACCTGGCTGTCAATTCCCACCATGAATTCCTCGTAGCAGACGCTGGCTTGGGCTGCGTCGTCGTTTTAGACTCGCAAGGGAATCTGCTCAGGAAAATCGGCGAAGACAAATTAAAAATGATCACTTGCGTAGCGTGCGGCAAGCAAGATGATGTTCTGGCCTCAGCGATGGGTGCCAAAGGCATCGCAGTTTTCAACGGGAAAGGAGAATTTCTGAGGTGGATAGGCGATAGTATAAGTACTCCTGGAAGTAGAAGTACGGCGTATTATGGTGGAATCGTATTCGATCGAGCCAATCGTGTACTAGCTACGAGAACGGAAAAAAATAAGAGTGTCATTCAAGTCTTTTTGTACGATACGGGGCAGTTATTATTTACCATAGAGTCCCCGAATTGCAGATTAAAACGAGCCAGTCGCATAGCGACAAATGCAGACAATGGGGAAGTGATTGTCGCGGATTTAGGCAATGACGCAGTCCGGGTGTATCGTTATTTGTAAATAGGGAAACTATGTAACGAAGTCTTCTTTTGTTAATGGCAAATTTTTTGTTTACCTACCGCTACGCGTCTCATACTTCTTCTCTCGAAGCACTGGAAAACATGGTTTGATATTTCCTTTATCCCCTATATAGTGGCATTATTATCTTCCTCCTCGGTGTGGAAACTTTTTTGTTGTTATTATACTAACAGTCCGCTTTATATTTGTGGAAAGGCTGGAACCTTTACCTGACAAATACACACGTGTTTTGTGCCAATCCAATATAGCCAAGGATCCTCTAGCTCTCACATAATACCGAGGACTTTTCTTTCTGTAGATGGTTAATTCATACTGGTCATTATTTTTGACTGTTTGATTACTTAATTTTAATACCCTACTTCTTATTACTTCGTTTATTTGTGTGACTACCCAAGTAGCACAAGTTGGTCGATAAATGGTTGAAATGACGTCACCGACGTCTGAAATTGACGTCACTTTGTGACGTTAAGACGGACTGCAAATTGTATGTCACCTTTACGTTGTATAATCGTCAAATTTAGACGTCCAAGGTATCGTCCGTTTTAGGTCGAAACAACGTTGCTCAGAGTCAAGTATATAGTCCTACGGGGATTTTTCTTTCCCCAACGATTAAAAGATTACCAAAGATTGCAAATTGTATGTCTTTGCAACGTTGAAATAACGTCACTTTTTGACGTTAAAGGTCAGAAACAGACGTTCCTTCGACCAACTTGTGCTACTTGGGTAACTACTGCTTGATTTCGTACAAAAATATTATCTCAATTACAACCGTCCCTCGTTATACATTCATTAGAGTTCAATTCATTCGAGAAATAAGCTCGTATACCGAAAATTCAATTCTAAAAGGTTACATGCCTTACGAAAGAAATGACTGTCGCCGAGCTCGTAAGAGCGAAAAAGCGTGGTTCGTACAAAGCAGAAACGCGCATTATGATTGCGAGGGATGGGTAAGCCATAAAAGGGCGTAGACAAAACACAAAATAGCCTTATCATTGGTTGACGGCGTTGGACTCAGAACAGCCGTTTCGCGGTTTACTAACAGAGCAAAAATGGGAGTCTTTTAACCCAACTTGAGATTACCAGATATCAGAACAGTGTCTACTTTGTCTCTAACTGTCTATAAATGACAGGTTTTATTATTAAATTAAGTGTTACTTAAAATACTTTAATTGTTAAGCTAAATTTAAATTATATTTATCCTGAATTGGAATAGGGTAGGTCAGGTTAGGATGAGTTATCTTTGGTTAGCATTTTTTATTGTATTTGAAAATGTAGCATAGAATTTATCGCACGTTATAATGCCACATTTTAACCTTCACTCGCGCAGTTTTGCACGATCATTAAGCGTTTACCATTTCGCGTTTCGCTTTTTGCGCTTTATCCAATCTCGCCATCTAACGGCTTTCTAGTGAGTTAGTGTAGAAAACAACGTGGTGGGGTTTGTATTTTTCTGGTATTGATCGGGCTCCGGCAGCCAAATTCTTGAGTATGGTCGATGAGTATTCGGCTGTAGTAAAGCAAGAGTAAGTTTTAGCTATACACGAAACTATATTAACATTAGTTGTAGGTACGTGATTCTGAGGTCTAATGAAGCTGAACCAAATGATGTTCACCAGTGCAGCGAAGAAAACGGATTGGATGATGAAGCGGAACAGAACGGAGGCGTGATTGAAGTTCGTCAGAACGATAAAGAAAAAGCACGAGGACGAAACAAACGTCGACCTCCCCCTCCAAAAATTCCATTAGGAGATAAACTCTGCCCTGTGCTAGTTGATCTGGCAGAAGGCGAAACAGCTTCTCCTTGCGTTTACCAGGCGAAATGTGCATACCAACATGATGTAGCAGCCTACTTGGCACAAAAACCAGCTAATTTGCCAGAAGAATGCTGGGTTTATAGGACGCTTGGCAGGTGTTCAAGAGGACTGAGTTGCCGGTAAATATACCCTGCTCTTTTCCCCAAAATAAACTTTCTTGACTTATTTTATTTTTATTTTTTTAGGTTTGGATCTGAGCATGTTACTGCCGAGGGCAGGAATAAAGTTAACTGGGACTTATGGAAAGAAACACTTGCCAATCCATCTAGTCTCAATATCATTTCTAAAACCTTACAGAATGATTTGCGTAAAAAGAAATACGATTTTTCGTTAGCAGAAGCTTGCGTGGCTGCATACCGACAGCCCAGTCTCAGGCAAAATGGCACATTGCCAGTTCCTACACCGTCTAATTTAGACAATGACACAGAACCTGTCCTCAAGAAGCTGAAAGAAGACAAAGAAAAGCCCATTGGCCCCATTACAGACGAGGACAAGATTAAGTTACGCCCCCAGGAAAGGAAAAATGTAATTTCCGTTTCTGGTACTTGGAAACTTGGGTGTCTTAATGATTCAAGTCCTTTAGATTGACTGGAAAAGCAAACTCTATCTTGCTCCTTTAACGACAGTGGGCAATTTACCCTTTCGCAGAATATGCAAGCAATTAGGAGCCGATATTACGTGTGGCGAAATGGCTATGGCTGATTCGTTGGTCAATGGTGGTCAACAAGAATGGGCATTGCTGAGAAGGCACAAATCTGAAGATTTGTTCGGAGTCCAAGTAGATTTGCTTTTGATAGAAATCCTTTGGAGCTAATTAGCTTGCATTTGCATAGGTGTGTGGAAATAACCCACATATAATGACTAAATGCGCCCAGTTAATCCAAGAGCAAACTGAAGTCGACTTTATAGATATTAACATGGGTTGTCCTATCGATTTGGTGTACCAAAAGGTACTGTTTTTCATGTTTTTAGTGTTTTTAGTTTCTTATTGATAACTGATTCTAATTAGGGATGTGGCAGTGGGTTGATGGTCAGAGAGAAACCTATGGCATTTGTTGTTAGTTGCATGGCTAAAGTCTTAAACGTACCATTGACTGTGAAGATGCGTACAGGGGTGTACGCAGACAAGAAAATCGCACATACGGTGGCCCCAAAGTGCAAAAGCTTAGGAGCAGCCATGATATGTGTTCATGGCAGGTCGCGTGAGCAACGTTATACCCGTTCGGCCGATTGGGAGTACGTTAACACCGTAGCTGAGGTCTGCCAACCTTTGCCCGTGTTTGGGAATGGCGATATAATGTCCTACGATGATTACCGTGAGCGAATGGAACTTTACCCGCACATTGCTGGCACTATGATTGGTCGTGGTGCTTTAGTCAAACCGTGGTTGTTTACCGAAATCAAGGAAAAACGCCATTGGGACATAAGTGCGTCGCAAAGGCTCGATTTACTTAAAGATTATGTCCATTATGGTCTCGAACATTGGGGAAGCGATAATCAAGTAGAATTTCTCTGGTTTGGTGAAATTCGATGTTAATCTGACTTTTTCTTATTCTGAAAACAAGGGAATAGAAAAGACGAGACGGTTTTTGTTAGAATGGCTATCGTTTTTCCATCGTTATATCCCGGTTGGTTTATTAGAACATCCTCCCCAGAAGATGAACCAAAGACCACCTGTTTATAAAGGCAGGGACGATTTAGAGACGTTATTAGCCTCACCCAACTGTGCTGATTGGATCAGAATCAGGTAAAATTGTCTTCGTTTCATTCACTTAGAATCAAGTTAGTATGGTTGGTCATTAACTCGGCATGTTTTCTGTAGTGAGATGCTCTTGTGTCCGGTCCCCGATGACTTTGAGTTTCTACCAAAGCATAAAGCCAACTCCTGGAAGTAAAGCTAAAATAAAAGACCATGTACGAGATGCCATAAGCTATGTATCTTAAAGCGATCACATTACAAAAAGCGAAGCGAAAGACGTGGGTTTTCTTTATATCCTGGAATGACTCCGCATGTTATTTCATAGACTAGATATGATCATCTTTTGTTGTGGGTCACTTGTCCTTTTCACCCTGTGTACTTGCTCATGCAGTCGCATCCTAGTGGAATCTTTCGTGACACAGTCTTCCAGCAATCCGAGCCCGTTCTATTGCGTTGACCTAAATACACGGTACGTAATCGTTGGATACATTGGAAACCACGTTCGCCACAATGTTGCCCCGTTGACTATTCGAAAGTTGAATAGATTTAGTCAGATTTATTGTAATAGACTGTTGATTTAGTTTAGTTACATGTGACTCATGTTCCCAGGTCCTTTGTCCGCGAACAATGTCTCGTTGATAATTCGTGTACAGGCTTTCGCACACATAACCTTCGAGGTGAGGTGGTCGGAAATCAAACTCGGTTTGAGCTGCCCGGAAATTGATGTGGACTGGCTTCGTTACGCACAAATTTTGATAAAATTCCTTTTTGAGGAATAAAAGGGTTCACTAAAGTATTACTAATCTTATGCGTCTTACGATGTGACGCTTAAGGCGGGTAATTAGTACAGATGGATGACTGGAAAGGTCGGAGTAGTTTGCCTGGAATGAAAAGCACGTATACGTGTTGAAGAGCCGCCCAAGTTAGATCCTTTAAGAAAAGGCTTACTACCTGGCTAGTTCGGAATGATGGAGGTAATGAAGTAGCTGCCACTAGGATACAACCCTGTTGGGATTAGAATCAACATTATAATTAATGACGCGTATTTGGATTCATCACGTTGGTGCTTAGAATTACTAATGGCTACTGCACACATGATTTCTGTTAATGGGTAAGTCAGACGGGTTTTCCCCGTAGGTTCTTCTATATAATTCACTGCTGTTTGCAGTAGCCGTTTGTATAAGGTTCTGTGCACCTGGTTTTTAGGTTATATGGTTGGGGGACTTACCAAGACGACAGCGAAGACGATTGTACATCGGACAGTTTCCATAGTGCGAAGCTTCTCGGGTGAGCAGGAGAGGCTTTCTTTGAACTGCAGTGAAGAAGTGGTGCTTTGTATTCGCTTTTATACCTAAAACATTATCTATAGCTTTCTATAGCATCGGTAGGGGGCCGCCGATATGGGTATTCTAATTACCTAAGGAACGACTCATTCTGAAACTATAAAGTCGTAAAGAGTTTCCCTCTGTATGTTTCAACTTTGTTTGGAGTTTAGATCCGAACAGTCCTTTAAGTGTCTGCGTTCAGCCTACTTGAATTAGTGTTTTGCCTTTCTTCACTTAGTATATTAGCACATGTAGTAAACGTGACTATGGCGTTTTTTTCGCTTGTTGAGCCTCACAAAATGAGCCCATGATATTTTCACGTGACTTGTTCACGTGGAAGTTGTTTTGGTCGGCTGCGGACGTTTTACCCCCGTCTGTCATATAGACTTTACACTTTCATTTTTAATGACGCAAAAGATATCGCTTGTCCTCTTTCGAAAACCCCTAAGTAGTTTACGTTAGGTCTGAAAATTACGAGATTAAACTTAAAGAAAATCCTTGAGCGTATAATAGTTCTCTTTTATTCATACGAAGTGGATCTGGTGCGAATTATTAGTTTTTTTTTGGAGTAGTGGACTTTGCATTGTGGTATTCAAGTGTCGATCAAGCTTAGGAAGCTAGCAAGACAATGGAAAAAACCTAAGCCACCCTTAACGAATTTTGTTTCGTTTTCCGCTAACTGGGTGTTAGTTCGAATCTGTCGAGTGAACGGAATCGAACGTTTTGGAGTGCCTACACAGTTTTCGGCATTTGGTGTCTTTTTCAGCGGAATCAGTTGAAAATTCTTCTAGCCGCTTTGTTGACAAGACTTGACAAAGCTACTCAGTTTCACAATATGAAACGGACCAAGGGGTAGGTTGAAAGTTTATTTTTTTCTATGATTCCATAGGTTTTTTCAGTGTGCGATATAAGAACCTTGTTAGAAAAGTAAATGTTTATCTTTGAGATATCAATTTATTAAGCCCTGAGGGATTCGTAAAGTTTTAGCTGCTGACTAAATGTTTGTCGACCTTGTGTCTCGTACGCAGGAGAATGCTCAGTTCCTTGTCAGCCAGCAAGCTCGACGAATACCAACTAGCTGCTGGAGTCTATCGTCGACGACAGTCCCACGATTTCTTGGCTGAAGTGGAAGCTTCTTCGCAGTCTTTCCCAGCAGCGTTCGGTCGCCCGACGACGTCAGAGTTTATGATGACGTCAAATTCCAACGGGAACGTGAGCTCACTGTCCTTACTCGACGCTTTGGACGGCGTAATTCATATTATGGCGCCCGTTTCCAAGATTCCACTCCCTACCGACAGAGTGGCGAAAATGGCTGGAGACGGAGCAGTCACCGCTCCGGTTCCCTGGCCGAATTCTCATGAAGATTACGAATTGGGTGAAGTTATTGGTAAGTTTTTTAATTCCAGTGGTTAGTTACTAAGTCGCCTATAATTTGAACCCAAAATGAGAGCTATGCGATACATGCTGTGGGTAGGGAAATTTTTGAAGGAGTTGGTTATTTGATTTGCCAAGGTGATTGACCCGGTTGAGGATTTTTAATCCATATCTGGAAGGGTGCACCAGTTCAGTGCATGTGTTATTGCTCTTAGTTTCCTGGTTGTAAAGTTCAGCCCGGAGCTTCTCTATTTTGTTTTCTATCAGTCACTTTGAGAGCAAGGCAGAACTCGAAGCCGAGAAAGAAAAGTTCGCTTAGATTTGTTTGTAGTACTCCACTTTTTATGGGGTTTGTTTGTTTTCAAGTATGCAAATCATCGTGTTTGAACTTGCGTATAAGGTTTCTTCTAGCTTATTCCTTTGCATGAGTCAGGGCATATTAATTTTTTACCGTTAAGTCCTTATCATCCTTATCTAAAATTCGGTTTTCAAGAGCGTTTCCTTTTTTGAAGATAAGAGTTTCGGGGTTCTTAACTATAATTCCCTTGCCTAATTCCTTATTCTCTCAGGTGTGGGAGCCACAGCTGTGGTGCATTCTGCGTTGTGTAAGCCCAGGCAAGAAAAAGTTGCTATCAAGAGAATTAACTTGGAAAAATGGAACACAAGCATGGAAGAACTGCTGGTAAAAAATCACTATAAAATCCCTGGTTGTATTTCATATTAGTCATTTATTTTTCTATACAATTTCCCTGCTGCCATGTTTATAGAAAGAAATCCAAGCCATGTCTTCCTGCTATCATGAGAACGTGGTTACCTATTTCACGAGTTTCGTGGTGCGAGAAGAATTATGGCTCGTTTTACGACTCTTGGGCGGTGGTTCCTTGCTGGACATTATAAAACACAAGTTAAAGACTGCCGACTGTCGTCACGGCGTGTTCGATGAAGCGACGATCGCTACTGTTATGCGAGAAGTCCTCAAAGGTTTGGAATACTTCCATAACAACGGACAAATTCATCGAGACATCAAAGCTGGCAACATTCTGCTTGGGGAAGATGGCTCAGTGCAAATAGCGGATTTTGGCGTGAGTTCCTGGTTGGCTACAGGCGGTGACTTATCACGACAAAAGTCCAGGCATACTTTCGTGGGAACACCGTGTTGGATGGCACCTGAAGTGATGGAGCAAGTTACAGGCTATGACTTCAAGGCAGACATCTGGTCCTTTGGAATCACCGCTATTGAATTAGCTTCAGGTAATGAAGCAAAAACAAATGCATTCATTAAGTTTTAAAAAAGGGGTCTTTAAGCTATGTCACGAACTGTATACTTTGCATGTAGTTATGCGCAGCGTAGCTAAGGTGACTTGTGTCATTTTCTGTCACGTAGATGAGGGTCTTGGCATAATTAGAGAGAGTAAAATGGTTGTTTAATTTTTGGACAGGAACGGCTCCCTACCATCGGTATCCACCAATGAAGGTACTCATGCTCACACTGCAAAATGATCCACCTACTTTGGATACCGGGGCCGATGAAAAGGATCAGTACAAAAATTATGGGAAAACTTTCCGGAAAATGATTGCTGATTGCCTCCAAAAAGACCCTAGCAAACGGTATTACCAGCATTATTTAAACAACAAAAGAGTTATCGGTCTTTCTTTCGATAATAATGGTGCACACTGTTAGCCCTAATATTAAACTTGGGAGTAACGCTTGTATTTTTGGATATAGGCCAACCGCTACAGAATTAGTGAAGCATCCTTTCTTTAAGAAAGCTAAGGACAAACGTTTCTTGCAAAGCACTTTAATTCCGACTGGTCCTTCGTTAGAAACTCGTGCTCAAAAAGCACGTACCTCGAAACGGGCGCCAGGAACCTCGGGACGACTTCATCGCACACAAACTGGCGATTGGATATGGTCTTCCGACGAAGAAGAGGGTAAATCCGATCAGTCTGACTCAGAAGTAAGACCAAATTCACGTTCCAGAAAGCCTGATCATGTAGGGTTCACAACTTATTAACAAAATTTGATATTTAGGAAGAAATAAATGGCATTAAGCCCATCTCGCCAACCTCGGCAAATGGTGGAACGGAAGCTATGAGCAATCTTTTACCTTCTCCCACAGGTATTCAGCCACAGCAGCAATCAGATCTTGTGGTGTTACCTTCCCAGCCTGTTGCTAATGTACCAAGTATACCATCGATACAACCTTTAACCCAAAACTTGCCGGTACTTCCGGCCGAACCTTTGAATTTGGTCCTGCGCATGAGGTAGTAACATAAATTGAAGTTTGCAAAGAAAAAGTGGGATAATTATGAGATGTACTTTATAGGAATTCGAGGAAGGAGCTAAACGATATCAGGTTCGAGTTCACGATTGGCCAAGATACGGCTGAAGGAATTGCGGCCGAATTAGTGAGCGCTGGTCTAGTTGATGGCAGGGATATGGTAGCAATTGCTGCCAATTTGCAAAAGATCTTAGATGTGAACCCTGTGGTGGGCAAAAACCTAACTTTTGCATTGGTAAGACATAGCAAAAATTGTCAAGATTAATCGTTAACTTCTTTTTGTAGAGCTCTGGGTGTGGTGCTCAGGAAATTCCTGATGACAAGGCCCTGATTGGATTTGCACAGATGTCAATTACGGAGTGATATAGTATATCGAGGGGTAATCGGATTGATGATTAATTCGCTTTTCTGGAATTTGATGCTGCCTTTTTGTAATTTTTGCTTGCTTTTCATCTACCAGTGCTTGGCTAACTTTTCCCAGTGTGGTTTGTGTACAGAAAGGACAAACGAACTGAGTTATATAAGTTTTATTTGAGTTTCTCTTTGCAATTCTCAGATGCGACTTCGGATTCAGAGGCATCTATACTCTTATTACTTTACTATACTGTCCATAGAAACGTTGTTTACATCTTAAAGCGCTTCGGGTAGAACTGAGTAAAAAAGTTTCTAGTGTGACCACTAGATGGCCAAACACCTGTCCGCTAGATGATTCAAGCACTAGATGGCGAGGTTCCGCTCTTTTGTCCGGAACGGGAACGGAGCGACGTTGAACGAAAATGGCAAGGAACGGAGCGACATTTTCGAGAGTTCCAGAACACTGCTGTTCTCATTCTCTCCCATTACTTTACTGTATGCTCTCTCCCCGTGTCACTTGCACGTGTCATTCGGTAAGCCCCAAAATTTTGATACAGAAAAGAAAAACGGACTTGACAGATAATGCACTGATAAACAGTAAATAAACTGTCAGCTCTGAATGGACTTTTTACAAAACTCAGGTAATTAATTATTCTGCTTCACAAACATTAATCGTTTTACAATCTATATAGTTGCAGACATTCTGGAGATGGATTCCACCCTAAAAAGACAAGTAAAACTCCGTAACGATGCATACGTCCACCGAACCTGAGCGAGTGCTGTCCCACATCAACAGAGCCGGAACTCCTTAGCGCTGGTGTTCCTCTTCAATGTGAAACGAATGTATTTCCTACATCTAATTTTCATCGAAATCGAAAAAGTCAAGACCAGTTATTTTTCCTTTTTTAGTGTGTCAAACTACGGTAACAGTAATGTATGAAAACTTGTATTTGTGAGCTTTTAATAAAAATACTGTAAAACAAACAAATGGCCTTGTAATTATTTCGAACGATTTTGACTCACAATCTAAAATTAAGGAAGGTTTTTTTATTACACTTTTAAATATAATACAAAGTAATAAATACAATACAAACTTCTAGAAAATACAAGTCATGGCAATGGGCGAACCGTCAAATTTATATAAATCGAACAAAAGATGGATGCTACCCTCACACTGTACACTGGCTCAGTTCATAGTTGTATTTATAGATGTTCAACAATGCTTATATACAAGCCCAAGACCGCGTGGATAACACGCACGACTGGGGACCCAAAATTCCTCGGGTCGATTCCCGGTCGAGGCATTTTATTTCGTCGAAAAACCTAAATATTAAATGGCTCCCTTTCCCTGTACCATATGCCTTCCCGGCAAGTTTCCTATTCCCATATTCGAAATTGTGATGCTTCGGCATTACGAGCTCGAATTTCGTGGATAGGAAACCGAGCAGGGTAGTTGGGAACAGGGGAAAGGGGCGAGGCTCTCAATTTTTGACGATTTTTGAAGGGGACCCCCTTGATCGTGAAGGGATCCTTATGGAAAAAAGCCCAGAAAACGCTTTCCCAGCTCGAAAAGGAGCCACGCCCCCTTTTTGGTCCAATCCACCAATAGGATTCGTCCATTTCGGAAACCACGCCTCCTTTTTTTAGCGGATTTTTTGAAAAATCACGCAAGAATATTTAAAATTTTCACTTTTATTGCAAAAATTGCAAATAATACAAAAAGGACATTTTTGGAAACTAAATTTTACGGGCAACATTTTGGTACAAAAAATAAGGAATTCCAGTGGGAAGCAAAACATCTCATTTGCACAATATTATAATCCAATTTTCAGAGCTAAAAAAAATCACAGAACAAAAATTCGAACAGATTTAGAAGGCAGCACTAGAACAATGTTTCTGGAGGGATATATTTTTACAAGAAAAACAAAAAAAATATGAAGCAATTCTTCTCAAAACTTTTTACAATAATACACAACGTCGAACCCACAGGGTGCTTTGCAGATTTGTAAGACATATTTGCAAGCCGCCGGATTGTGACACAAGGCCGACGAGTCCATAATCTTGTAAGGGACCAAATTAAATTACGAAAATGACGAGCAAATTGATCCGATCCTGGACGCTATTTCAAATGGAGAATCACAATCATTTCCTGCTTGATCAGGTCTTCTGCCTAACAAAAGTTGTGTCATCTACTGTTTGTCGTTCTTCCATTGTAATTCACCATTATTACAGCCTTATTTATATCTAGACGATGGAGGATCTGCGGTACTCTGACACGCTGCGGACAAATTCGCATCATGGGAACGAGGCAATACCGCGATGGATCTCTTGCTTCATTTCCACTTCAACTATAATAAGCTAAAAAAAGACCAATTAATCAAATTGTGAAACGCATTCAAAAGAAAACTTACATTTCGCTTTCCTTTCCGGTCCTGGCAAAGAACTAAACCCCTGCAGTAGATTCGCATCCCTGGCCATTAGCCAGCGAGCAAAATGCTGGCGTCTCTCACGTCGTTGATGTTGATACTCAGACAATCCATCCAGACAGGGTTCCAGGCGTTGTAGCCACAAAACTGAACACTGATATCGCACTGATTAGGTTAGCCACCGCCATAATTAACGTTCGAACTGCCCGCCAAAGACCGCCACTGCTGTCTAAGGTTAGCCACCATCACAATGAAAACCTCCAACGATGTTTTCATTAGGAATTGACCGCCAAAGACCGCCACTGCTGTCTGAGGTTAACCACCATCACAATGAAAACCACCCAACGATATCTTCATCATGAAATTAACGTTCGAACTGCCCGCCAAAGACCGCCACTGCTGTCTAAGGTTAGCCACCATCACAATGAAAACCACCCAACGATATCTTCATCATGAATTGCCCGCCAAAGACCGTCACTGCTGTCTTAGGTTAGCCACCGCCATAGTGAAAACTTCCAACGATGAAGAAGCGGCGATTCTAAAGCGTGACTTAGGGAAAAGTGAACAAATTTAAAGTTAAAACTTAAAAGAAAACTCAACAACACAAACTGCATGTATGTCGGCTCTTTGCTATCCTTCACAGTAATCTTAAAAATGGCTTCGAAATCTTGTGATCCATATTCGACTTCAATCCAAATATTCGATCCAAACAGCCTTCTATTTGCTCGCCTGAAAGGAACAATGAGTATTAAAAACTTATACATGTAAATTTAAAGTGTTACTACCATCACTCCGAAGCTCCCCATGACCTTTAAACTGAAATCGGATTCGCTAGGAGATGTTGACCTCTTGGCACAGGATTACTTCCTCTTCCCCTTCATTTCGCCACCGAAAACTAAAAGAAAAGAGAAAAATATCAGTACGCACGAAATCAATTCATAAACAAAATGTTTAAAACTTACAAATAAGTGTGCACAAACACACCCGCAGAGGAAGGCTCCCAAAACGAGTGAAAACACAGAACGTATGAAAGGATAAAACTTGTCCTGATTTGTGTTTGTAGACTTCCGGTGACCCATAAAAACAACAACACAAGTTGCAGAAAACGTGTGAAAAGGAGGACTTTGGAGAAGGAGAAAACTGTCTGAGTTTTGTGTTTGAAGACTTCTGATGGTCAAATAAAAAACAACAACACAAGTTGCACACGTTTGAGACATTCTTCAAGTCGACCTCACTTCTGCATTTTCGGTTCGGTACATCGTATGAACGTCGCAACACCCAGTTGCCCTCCCCCTTTCGCCACCTTCCACCCACTTTAGTCGATTAACGTTACCAAAGAACCTGCAACGAAACGTAAAGTAGAAAAAAGTAAGTTCGAAATGTATACAAACGAATCAAAATCTAAACGACATGGGAAAGAAAAAGATTATGTTTTACCTCGACTTCGCGAACACTCCGACTTACAAAAGTTGACTTTGGCTTCGCAGGCAATACTGGAAACACCGCTGAATGCGAAGAAAGCTCACCAAGGGACCAACCCGAAGCAACGATAGACCGTTGCACTTTTCACTCTTGAAAACACTGGGATTTGAAGGGGCATGAAGGAATCCCAAAGATCAGGCAAATGCTTCCACAGAAGAAACTTCCCTTTGCACTTTTCGCTCTTGGAAACACTGGGATTTGAAGAAAGGGGCATGAAGGAATCCCAAGGATCAGGCAAACGCTTCCACAGACGAAACTTCCATCCCTGCCTGGGCTGCGTTCTTCAATAGAGGCTCCCCAAATCCGTTGACCACCCGTTAACCATAGAAAAGCTTCGTTGTTACCATTAAAGACCTAATGAATGGCAACAACAAAGACTTTTCGCCGCCCAGGAAATTAAAAGTTGCGGCAAAAGACCTAACCGGCCAACAACATTTTAACTCCTGGCATACCTGTTCCTTCTGGTTCTCCTGATTCCCACAGAAGGTAAGTAGCTACCTCCAAGTAGCAGAATATCAGCTTAGCAGATTAAAGTTGCAAATTTTGTCGACTGCGAAGGATGATTTAAGGCAGGGATGAAGTAGAGAGCACACTTAACACAACACATTTTCTTTCTTTTTTTACTGGCGTAGGCCTGACGAGCCGTTTGCAAGCACCACACTTAACACTTTAAACGCGCACTTGAATTGACTCCAGGTTTTCGCGGATCCAATTCTTAATGTTTTCGACGATAACACTTAATTCGATTGTTAATGTTCAACACGATTGGTAATGTTTAACTATAAACTCACTACTAGCTTTCACAAGGTCGCGGAGAAGTCTGCACTGACTGCTTGCTAGGGAGCAACTGACGTTATAGGGGTTCTTCAGGGTGCACATCCGTTCAAAGGCAACAAACTTGTGGAGTCCTTCTCTTGAAACTATCCGGACACGGTTTGGTGTTTATACGAAAATAGCATGCAGTGCTACGCAGCTTCGGTTCGGGTTCGTCAATCCATGGTAGCGAATCAGAGAACGACTTGCCAAACCGAAACTTCTGGCGAATTCTACTACGACGTGGTCGAGGCCCAGAACCGAGCCACTTCTTATGTCTTCGCTTTATTTTAATGGACGGCGTTCAAACAATATAAAGGCACAATGTCATTGAGATGTTGTTAAGTAATAATGCAGGGGATCCAATGGATAGCCTATTTGAATAAAAACAACAACACTAGTATAGAGAATAAAAAAAATAATAAGTCAAAACTTACTCCGTCTCTTCATTACCACACCCGAATATAACGCCCCTTTCCTGCTGGTCCTCCACAGGCCCCACAATGCACCCGAACCACGCCCACCAAAACCCAGAGAAACTCCGTTGCTACCGTTTAAGACTTAACACACTGGAAATGAACAGGCCTGCTCGCGGTATTTCTCAATACGGAATAGTACCTAAATATACGGAATAGTACCTAAATATACGGAATAGTACCTAAAAATATACGGAATAGTACCTAAATACGGAATAATACGTAAGATGAATCTGGTGAAACTGCTAACTGCGGCTCACAAGAATCCTCTTCTTCTTCTAAAGTGGACGGAGTTAGCCTCACAAAGGCTTCAAATTAAGATAATCTTGGGTAGTAACGCAGGGAATCCGGTTGAGAAGCCTTTTTGAATTACAAATAAAACTATTAATATTCAATAAACAAAAAATAAGAGAAAAACTTACTCCACTTCTTCAATCCACAGATGAACTCAACCCTGGCCTGCCCGACTTCCATCGCTATACCAAATCCACCTAAACCACGCCCCAAAAAAAAAACAGAGAAGCTCCGTTGCTACCATTAAAGACCTAACGAATCATGCAGCAACGGAAACTTTTCTGCCCCCCAGAAAGTTGGATTGCAGCAAATCTTTAAGCGATTTACAGCAGCCAAACCTCCTAGCATACCTTGTGCCCTCTGGGTCTCCAGTTCCATCACAAGAAAGGGCGAATCCGAAATCCGAATCAAAGGCGACGTGAAGAACATCAACGGGATCAGCTACGGCGGCGCTCAAAGGCAAGGCAAGGGTTGAGGGAAGAGCTGATGATGACGATGATCTTCGGTATTGCAGCTGGAGGAATCGCCACTGATGCACGGATAATCTTCTTTAGGAATGCCTGCGCTACTAAATAGCGAGGAAAGAGCACTACGGGCTCAAAAGAGGAAGCCTAGAGCAAAGAGGAATGAGAAAACATGAATACATAAAAAAACAATTTCCACTACGGAACTCTTTTTGGAGCAAAATTATCAAGGTAACAACTTACCCTTCAAAGAACATTCCCAATGATAGGACTAGCTCACACAATGTTTCGATACAAAATGTTAGACCATGTTAGACGGCAACAGACCTCCATCTCAAGCTTACAATAGCCTATGATCAAGGGGATGTTAATTATCGAAAATTAGTTCATTTAATTTTAGAATAGTTTACCTTCAAGTTATGAACGCCATGGATGAAACTGGTGAATTTGACAAGTACAGCTCATAAGAATCTAGAAGTGTCCTCTTTAGCTTAATTTTCGCCCTGAGAATTCCAGAACAAAAGAGACAAGCATCAGTATTATGTAAGTAACACAAAGCACAGTACTAACTTGCACGCGGAGCTCAAGTTCCAGACGATTGCGACGTTGCCCAAGTCGACTTATTTACATCTTCCTTTTCCCTTCGAGATATTGGACGAGTACGAGAATCTTGAAAACACCGTGGAACTGAAGAAAGTTTCCGTCTGAAGCACATAAGAGCCTAGGACCAAGCAAATATTAATTTTTAAAAAATTGAGTTCATTCCAATGACAAGGCAAATCCACCAAGGAGTCCCACGTCCACTCGGAAGAAAAAACGAGAATAGAATTGCATCAATAGAATTGCAATGAACATGACACGTTCTCTTCCGGGCGCTTTCTCAGAAACGGGCAAGAAATTACCATCACTGGGATTAAAACTAAATAAAAAAGGACTCAATGCGGCAAGTTTGACCGAAATAAAACACTTCTGGCCAAGAACTGTTTCATTCTTCCAAACCCAAAAGCTTCGCGTGGCTAGCATTAGCGAAGCTTTCTCTGCACAAACTCAAGAAACTACCCATTTTTTTTTAAGTTTGAACTGCCCAACAAAGACGAACGCAGACGAAAGCAGAGAGTAATACACGAAATGTACTTCCCTTTTTGAAAAGACTCAAACGTATCCATATTCGCCGGCTGGAGACATAGCAAGTGTGGGAAAGATGGAGATTTTGTCCAAAGTCGACCAGGTGCAGGTTCTGCTCCCCTTCTGCTTAGCTTTCCTACGACCAATAACCTTCCGAGACTTCGCCCTCCCCTTTCTCGCGGTCTCGTCAACGTCCTAGGAAAGAAGAACAAGAATAAAACTATAAAATAAGAATAAAAACTGTAAAACTGAGCCATTTTAAACACTTTCAAATCAATCTATCTTCTATGGCCATGTTAAGCAACATGTTCAAACATAAAATGTACTCTTCGATTAGGGAAAGAAACCAGAAAGCCACTTTGGAAAAAATTCAAACAAGTTCTTACCTCGGCTGAGCGAACACGTGGATGTCTCAAAACAACCCAAGTAGCACATCTTGGTCTAAACGACGGCTTTTTTTGACCGTTTGACGTCGAAAGCAACGTTTGTGCAACGTTTATGCGACATCCAATTGACCAGCGCTACGAACGTCGACAGGTGACGATACGTTAACGTCCACACGGGACGATACGTGAACGTCCACACGGGACGATACGTGAACGTCCACACGGGACGATATTTCGGCGTCTACGTGAGACGTTTAATTTACATTGAGAAGTGACATTATATGACGTTAACTTTTTGCCAAACTAACAACGTTCAAGAACGACAGCTTGCAGACGTCTATATACGATGGTTTAGCTTCGTCTACACGAAACGTAAGAGCAACCCGATCTGCATCGTTATACTGCAGCTTCTCCGTTCTAATAATATGCGACGTTATCGTAATTTTAAATGAAATAAAATACTCTTTTTGAATATATTAATTTTCATTTTTTTTATTATATTTGTCATAAAACTATTTTTTCAGAATTTTTTTTTTTTCTTTTTTTACCAATATAACATGCTATATCATGAAGACATAAAAAAAAATCAAGGCAAAGATAAAGGCTGTTTTTGAATAAAAACTATTTCTATTATTTTGTCATTCAAGTGCATTTTTTTAAACAAATATAACATGATAAACATGAAGACATAAAAAAATACATATAACAACACTAAAACATAAAACAACAACATAAATCGCCTGAGCTTTCAATAAAAAAAAAAAAAAAAAAAAAAAACATAAAACAAAAATAACATAAAACAACAGACATAAAAATATAGACAATATACAAATTATAAATACAGACAATTATAAAAATACAACAGACATAAAGAACAAACAACAGAAAATAAAAAAAAAAAAAAAATTATTCGGAGTCAGACGAGAGCCTGGCCTTATTGAACGACCCCTTAAGCCTTTGTGGAGCATGCTTTAAGAAAGCAATTGTCTCCACTTTGAATATATGTTTCTCCAGTTCTACGAACCGGCACGTAAGGCCTCCTGTATTGGAAAGAAAATTGGACAGTTATTTTTAGGACTCTAGGTTATTATTTAATATTATTAACCAAAAAGACTTACGTCGGACGACTTTAATTAGGATTGAAGTCTTAATTCCGGTTTTGATCGTTTTTGCGTCCTTTGTGTTGCGACCTGCCCAATTATAGTACTTCCATACCGCGTCCGTTGCGGTACACGTCCACGCATTTTTAATGGCATCTTTTACATTGCCTCCTCCAATATTTTTAATAAAAGAAACCTAAAAATCAGATTACTTCATATTCAACATCAGATAGTAACTTATTACGAATTTTTTTTTGAAGTCTTCATCTTCTAGTTTGATTTCTAAAGCTTTCAGATCATCAACTGATCCACAAGGGGAGTGTTCGAATAACTCCCCTTGGTCTGGGTTTTGAGTTGCAGTGATTCGGTTCACTGCTTTCGTTAACTGACTGAGTTAATGTAATACGCCATTCATGACAGTCGTTAACTTCCTTATTTGATCTAAAAAATCAAAGAAGATTAGCAAAGAACATGTGTATTATTATTATTATACGTTACCTTGCGAGGGACTCTCCCGGTTATTGCCCTGTTGCAATTGTACTGCATCGCTGCAGTTGCACGTTGCAGTAGGAGAGGCAACCAATTGGCTGCTGCTGGCCTGGATTACTGGTATAAAAGAAATGTTAGTTATATTACATGTTACAAGGAACGTCTTACCCTCTGTTATGTCGCGTTCTGGAGACGGTTCTCGGTTCGGCACTGTAGACATCGAACTTACAGAACTGAATGAAGAGCCGGGCTCAGGTGACTGCGATGGTTCTTGGAAGAAAGAAATAGTAGAGTTTTTCGCACTAAAGAAAGTTATACCTATACAAGTTAGTGCAACATGTTGCACCTCGGTAGGGGTGTAGCTCTTTTTTTTGTATATAACCCGTTTGCCAGTTTGATCAGTTGAGTTCCGCCTTAAAGGTCTCAGATCGACACTCTTTGTCTTTCTGAATAAGCTATCGTATTCCGCAGCCATTCTTCTTAGCAGTTGCCTTCGACCAACGTTTTCTTTTAATGCCCTTTTTGGCATGGTCCCTAATTAATTACACGAAAAACAATTTACAAAATTTGCGTAAATACATACCACGACTAATCACATTATTCTTTATTAAATAATGAAAAGCTATACCTTTTCAGAATTATACGGTTAAGTTCAAACGAACTATACTTTCAACAAGTATGCACAATTCACTTCAATAAGGTATAAGCGAACAGTTTCAGAAGAGTTTTCGTAACATATGTGGTTGCGAGTATGTTTGCATACAGCTAAAACCACTATACCTTCCCGACTGGCAACGTAGGTTTTTAGGGCTTAGTTCCACCTACAAGTTTGAACACAGATTCTGGGAAGATGTTGACAAACATCTCCTGAGAGGAAGATCTTGGGAAGATGTTTCAGGATCACGACCCTTTCATAGAAAGACGCGTCCTGGGATCAAGTGAGGCCTCATAATGACAATGGAATAAACGCCTTCCGCCAAGGTATGCTTTAATAAATATATGCCGAAGTGTAACACCCGTGGTGTTAGAGGCCGAGGCCGTAGAGGCCGTAGAGGCCGTGGCGATGGAAGCCGTTTCGGTGAACATTATTGATGATATTGACAAATACAGCAGTTATGAGATGCAACAGAGTGGAAATTATAATAAAAGAGCATGTACACTTTTGCATAAAATTCTGACATCATAGTACTGGAATATTGTCAATGGTTACAATCAGTTTAGTACGTCCTTAATTTAACTGCTAAAGTATTGTTGAGCGAAAACATGCAGACGGTATAGGACTGACCGCTGCTACTTAATTAACTGGTGAGCTTAGAAGGGACAACGTGTTGAGAACAGATACATAGTATATATGATCGAAGTGCAAAGCTCTAAGGTTTCCTGCCTGACCACGTTATTTTCTTTCATATATATGTTCACCAACATAACTTATTGTAGGAGACGTTCCCATGGCGGCATATCTTTATTGTCACATACCTTGGTGGAGGGCAGTTTTGTACCTTGGTAATGAAGGCCCTTGATCCCAACACGCGTACATTTTAGGAAAAGGTCAGGATCCTGAAGGGCGTAAAAAAGCCACCTGCATATATCCCTACAATGATTTAGAGCTCACTGGTTGTCCATTAGAGAATAAACCATATAAAAGGCTTAATAAACTGATCGGTCAAAGTATATAGGTCTGAGGTCGTTAGCGAGGTCACAAGTCAATAGGCTAAAGCGGACGTGTTCTACTGAACATAAATAGGAAAGAAACACGAATAGAAAATTCTATGGAATAAAAGTGATTTAAGAAGAAATAAAAGTCATTGTCTTTTGGATTCCTTGTCAGAAAGACCATGACCGCAATGTCTCTTGGGCCGTTGGGGTAGCCAAGTGATATTAAAGGTGTAGGACACCGCAACCTTTGGCCACTTATTATGACTGCCAATATAATGTAAAAGCAGATCACTAAAGAAATGCGGACAAGAAAAGGTTAAGGTCAGTTAACAATGAGAACTAGGAAATGACAAGGATAACATAAGACGTAATATAAACGAAACAGTAATAAAAACATGAAACATAACTTACCTTCGATATAGGAACATAAGCTTTCACCACCATATATCTTTCCACGGAGAAACAGAGAAGGGCAGCAAGTTTAATGTTCGACTACTATATTCTACACTATATATCACTCTTAATATATCATTCTTACAAATCTCGAACATAAGCCTTCGATATTAGTTAAAGTATCTTTACTGTCAGCATTGATTTTAAATTAAAGGAATCGTTTTTAAGAAACCATCCACCGAAATTAAACATGTTATTCGCCCATAAGAAGGATGTGTATACCGGGGCGTTAATCAGAATGTGACGTTCCTGCAACGTGTCGTAAGCGACGTTGTTTCGACTAAAAGCATTGATATACTTAGGTGTAGAAATTTGACGTCCTTGCTATGTAACAACACAACGTTGTAAGTGATGTTTTTTTCGACGTAAAAGGAACGACTGCCTTGAACGTAGAAATTGGACGTTCCTGTAACGTAACAACACAACGCCGTTAGCGACGTTGTTTCGACGTAGTAGGCTGGATATTCTTGGCCGTAGGAATCTGACGTTGCTGCAACGTCAGAAAATACCGTTTTAAGCGACGTTTTTTCGACGTAGAAGCAACGATTTCTTTAACCGTATAAATTTGCCGTTCCTGCAACGTAAAGGTGACCTCCAATTGTCCATCCATCTTGACGTCGGAAAGTGACGTCAATTTGTAACGTCGGGGACGTTAATGGGACCAATTTGGGACCAAATTGCGCTGCTTGGGAACAGCTACAATCTTGAAAACACGGCAAAATCCCAGCCGGAGCACTAAGGGACCCAAACGGAGTGAAAGCCTGTAAACGAGATGGAAGTTAGTTACTAACAATGTTACCAATATCTAAAATCAATAGAAAAGAACGTACTCAGCCAGAAATGTCCACAGATGAAACTTTTTCCCCCTGCCTGGCGGCGTCTTGGCGTTCTTCAGTCGAGGCTTCCACCACCCGTTTGACCCCTGACCCCAGAAAAGTTTTCGCTGCTTTTGCCATTTAAGACCTATTGCATGGCACAGCGAAGACTTTTCTGTCCCCCAGGATGTTAAAATGTTGCAGCTAAAGACCTAACCGGCCACAACACTTTTCAACTCCTGGCATACCTTTTCTTCTGGTTCTCCTGGCAGCTCCCACAGAAGATGAAATAGTAGCTGTCTCCACGCATCCTCAGTTTAGCAGACAAAAAAGTTGTGGTTCTCTTTTTCTTCTCCAAAAGGATGGCAAAAGGCAGGGGAAGTTGGCTGAGTGGAACTGGAGGAGGGAAAGGACCACACACACTTAACACGTTGTAACAATAGAACTGTTTGTGAAATCTGTCACCACCTAATAAATAGAAAAGGGACAACTCTTAGTAATACTGTTCATCTTTAAACACAACTTAACACGGTTTCACGCTTTGACAACTTGAATTTGAGTCTCGAAAAAAGTACTATACCTTCCAAAAAAAACGAGTATAGGGAAACCACAGCGGGCTAATCCTTACCCGTGGGATTAATTAAAATTTGCTCGGTCGAACCCGCTCCTCTCTAAAACCAAACCGAAACTAAGGAAAGTAGAATCCTAGTTTCTCCGAGGTGGGGTTATTTTTGTGAAAGGTAATATTACTAGTCTATATCACACTTGCATGTTAGTTTCTAATAAACATGGCTCCTCATCTGACATCAGACAAAAAGGGAGAAATTCTTGGAATGAGAAATAGTGGTATTTCGATAAATTTCTACAGCCCAGGGTTAAAACGGATTCCGCTTTCTATACGTTTCGGTTTTTAGACAGGAGACCTACAAATCGGTTCGTTAAGCAGTCTTTAATTAATCCCACGGGTAGGGGATTAGACCACTGTGGTTTCCCTATACTCGTTTTTTTTGGAAGGTATAGTACGTCATCCCACCCGACTAGACAAATAAAAATGGCGGAACAGGGCGGGGACAAAAACGTTCGCTGGAGCTTTGGCAGGGACCATGGCGGCCATGCGGGAATTTTTAGTATTACGGTACTTAGCCGGAAACTTGCTAATTTGTTTGCGTTGATAATTTTTTAAATCCAAAAACGGGATTTCCCTCCGGGGGTGTATCTTTGTAGGTAGTGATGAGGATTGAGGAATTAAGAGAAATCTGGAAATTGCTCATATCGGATTTTGAACCTATTTCAATTTATATCCTATTTTTCGTGAAAAATAGGATAAACAAAATCTTCGCCTAACTAGAGGAAACGGAAGGCAGAATATGGTAACTTCCTGGTAGTTGTAAATTGAACTAATGGCAATATGTAGCCCATGGGAGCGAATACATTTGAAAACGTTCGAAAAATTGTTGGAAATCTACTGATGTTTACCCCTGGGAATAATGTCAAACATTATCAACATTGTTACTTTTAATTAACAAAATGTGATAATATGCAAGCTGATTGCATAATACTTAGGTCTGTTTGCCTTTCAGTTTGATAAAAGTCGGATGGGAGTCGAAAAATTTTAATAAAACGGGAGCAAATTACCTGACGTGGAGTCGGTTTGGCGTCTGTTCACAAAATGGCAGGCGGGATTAATTCCGTCCACTATGCAAAGTGGCGGCGAGTGCATACAGCGGGCTGTATCATTCGCCAGAGGCCATGGCAACGTTAGCAACGAGCAACGTGATTGGGCATTGCGCTGGGTAGATTTTCAAATTCCGTATTCTGGCATTCTGCGTTCTAGCAATACTATTCCCCACCCCCCAAAAAATAAGGAAAATGGCAATGAATAACTGTACAAATAACAAGTAACTGTATACAACAAATGGATAGGAACGAAAATTGTGGAAAGTCCACGTCTCCTAGCCACACTTGGGGATTAAGCAAAAAAGCTTACAATTGCTTACGACGATTTATAAATGGAGAAATATAAACATTCGTTTACATGTATAAACAACTAACTAATAAGCCGAATTCATAAGAACGTCATAAGAACGAGAGCTGCGACGTAAAGAGGACTGACCTATTTTATTCCTGATCTATTTCATTAAATTAAACCGTTAAATACATTTCAAAATACATTTCCTTAATCTCACACATAACTCTCCCACGTGGCATGCTATGTTTTCACTCAGCTTCATTGAATAACAGGCGAAGAAATAAGGATGTCTCCCCTAAAAAATTCAAATAATAATTACCAACTGGAGCAGGCAAAGGGTGATAAAGAATAACCCAGCGGCATCTTGTTTGAGCTTGTACAGCCCACATTTCACAAAATCGTCCGTTTTAGACGTTAAAAAATGCCTACACGCCCGAACGTTTGAATGAAACTTCGCACTGAAAACACGCACAAAATCCACAAATGAAGCTGAATTAATGCTTATAAATTAACAGGAATGGTGCTCGTAACTGCACACAGACTAAGTTACGTAAATTCAGCTAAAACACAACTATTCAATATATAAAGTTATGCATAACAATAGTTTCTGTGTGAACATGTAGCTTGTTCGACTTTGCGAGCGCGACTGAGGCTGCAAATTGGACAAAGCGACGGTTGCGTCCGTTCCAGTAACGCGCGCTATTCAATTTCGATGGAATTGTGTAAAACAAATTTGTATTAGGATTAACTTTGCAGCATCAGGCCTATAAAGATTCCTTAAGATTCCTTACTAGCGTGAATCCTACCCAACGGCCTTATAAATAGCCGGATAAATGCACAAAAAAGCACTTATGGGAACTTAACGCATTCTTCGAAAGGTGCTTGGGTAAAAATTTGTATCTTTTGTTGACATCTGGTTTTACCACGTGATCCCATTAATGTACAAATTTGGGAGAGGAAATAAAGGCACAATAAGAATAAGAATGACAGAAGCAACAAATAGGGTGGTTTAGAAGAAAGCCTGGCCCGGGCCAGGCCAGACAAACCTGTACAAAATCGGTGAGTTGATAGCACTTGAAAACACAGTCGTTTCGCATTTCGCTTTTGGTTCGCATTTTAGTTCGCATTTTAGTTCGCATTTCGGAGAAATTTTGATACAACTTAATAGCATTTGATAGATGATTTGATACAACTTGATAACATTTGATAGAGTTTTACTGGCCATCTTTTAGGCTATCCAGTCAAGTCCGTTTTCTTTTCTGTATCAAAACTTTTGGGGCTTACCGAATGCGATAAGTCGCCTCCAAAAAAAAACATTATTTGATGTCACTAGATGGTGCGACCATGCAGTTCGGCCCTTCAAATAAAAAAGGTAAAAGGAAGCATTACATTAGTACACTTCATAACAATGCCTACGTAGCATATAGAGCTCCGAGTTCAATTAACTTAAAGAATGTCCATTAAAAAGAAACATAACGATAGAGAATTAATGGAAACAAAACCTATTTTACTTACCAAGGATGGGTTAATCGAAGCTAATTCTGGGTACAGTAAAAAGATTGATGACGTAGAACCTATTCAAATTCCATCCCTAAACAATAGCTATAGCCAAATCAATTCCACAGGTACGTATGCAAACATACTGGGTTAAACAATTTAAAATGTCTTCATTATACAGGTAGCTCAGAAGATGTACCCTTACGAATCACCTTGTCACCCACAACGAATACATTGCCGTTGCTTCCCAGCAGCAAAACTGGACTTCAGAATCCCAGAGCTATCCTCTTCCTCATTCTTTGGTTCTTCTTCAGTGCCTGCACATTATTTGCAAATAAGTATATTCTGTCATATATGGGAGCCGACCCAGAATTATTAGGTACACACTTATATTGCTCACGATCAAACTCGCTTTACGACTCATGAATATTTCCTCTTTAGCTATGGCACAGATGTGGGCGTGTATATCTCTAGGATTTTTCCAGATGCACTATCCTATGGGCATGTTTCATAAACCTACGTCCAAGACGGTTAAACCAAGAAATTTTGTTCGACAGATGCTAGTCTTAGGAAGCTTAAGGTACAATCCGGCAAAACGTTGATTACAGTTTTACTGATTATTTATACTTGTTCTTGTTGTAGGTTTTCTACTCTGGTATTAGGCTTGGCAGCTTTAAGTTATGTAGCCGTAAGTTTTACCGAGACAGTGAAAAGCTCTGCCCCCTTATTTACAGTCATCATTGCGCGCATAATCGTAGGTAAGATGATTGCTTCCTGAAGTTTTAAAAAATTCAAACATTCGCCCCACTTTGTAAAAATCACCAATTATTGACCCTATTTTCCAGGTGAGAAAACGGGCTTTTTTGTAAGCATTTCCCTTATTCCTATCATGTTCGGCTTGGCGTTGTGCTCTGCTACGGAACTTAGTTTTACTCCCAAGGGGTTCGTTTTTGCTCTTGCTACCAATTTGTCCGAATGCCTGCAAAATGTATACGCCAAAGTATTACTCAGTGGCGAGCGCACCAAGTATAGGTAATTGTCATTCTACAATTTTGAAACTTCTTAAAATGCCGTTTTACGTGAAATCCTAATCCTTTTAGCCCCTCTGAACTTCAATTTTTTACAAGTCTCGCCTCATTAGCCATTCAAGTTCCCGCAACGTTTTTCCTCCTGGACTGGGCCACTTTGCAAAGAAACTTTGATTTTCATATCATTGTGGCTTTAGCTTTTAATGGATTTTTCTTCCATTGTCAAAGCATTTCCGAGTACGTGCTTCTAGAATACATCACTCCCGTCACTCATAGGTAAGGGCTTCAGTTAAGAAGCTAACAGAAACTCTTGGTTCAAAACTGATTACGGATTTCTTTCTAGTGTGGCCAATACTGTGAAACGGGCTCTTTTAATATGGGTATCCATTTTAGTGTTTGGTAACCCGGTGACATTGTTAAGTGGATTGGGCACGTGCATCGTAATGGCAGGAGTCTTAAGTTACAACCGAGCTCGCGAACGAGATCAATTACAGCAAACTCGTCTCTTTGATTTCCATCCCCAGAAAAGTACGCCGTAACTTCCGAAATCCGTCACCAACATTCCGATTTGAAAAAATCTCTATACAAAAACACTAAAAAATTAAAAAGGGGATAGTTTTTTGCTTTACACTTGATGTGGGATAATTGATATTTTACATTTGGAGACAATGTGGATTGCTCAAATTTGTACAGTGCCTTTTGAAATACACGTTTTTAAATGTATATGGCTAGCTAAGCTCTGCTGACTTTAGAGAAGGCGAAAAAAATGTTGTGAGGAACACTCTTGAAGTTCTTAATTGTCATTGATTGCCTCAAAATATTGAATTTCATCGAGGGATAGATTTCCTTGCCAAGGAGCCCATTAGGAGTTCGGGATCAGTTGCTAGTTGCTAGGAACTTACTAAAATAGACAAGTAAGCGAGACAGTCTTCTCCTGTACCAAAATTGCCGAAAATGTAAATAAATTCACTCGTTCTTAAAACTTAAGATTAGGCCCATAATTTTAAAATTTTACATTGCGTCGCTTTTGAGTAAACCTGTAAGGAATAAATCTATCCCCATCCCCCTTCCCCTGTGGTTTTTCGAAATTAGTGAAGAATCAAAGCAAATGTTAGGCGTTGGAGAAAGTTTCAAGGCAAAAAAGGGTTATTAAAAAAAGTAAAATTCGTGTTCATCTGTACAAAAGAGGGTTTACCGCTTTTCGTGTAGTCTAAGGAGGTGTGGATATAGTGTTGGGGGAGAGGAGAGGGGTTGGTGAGAATGATCTCTGGGAAATGCAAACAAGCAGCTTCGCAGTTCATTTCGTGTACTTAAGTTGTCAAAACGTTCCAGCAATGTGTAACACACGTTTAGGGACTCGGTTTTCGCTGCTTTTCCTTCAATTCCGCTGACTTGCCTAGGACTCAGACGAGCCAGAAAGCAACAAATTTGCACGTGCCGTGCGTGCCAGTCCTTTTACCCTTCTTCTTTAACTCACCCAAGCCATGTGTTCCCCACAACTCAGCAACCACACGCTCAACCCATAAATCTCTTTCAGTAAGCATTTAACTTTCTTTCGCTTTCTTACCAAAATAAAAAACCGAGTCCTATTGCGGTTTCGGATTAACCTGTTAAGCCTGCATCTTTGAAATATTTATCCTCAAAGGTCACAGTTCGTTTCTACCAAATCCAAAAAAAAAAGTCCACTACGGAACTTTCTTCAGTTCAGACAAGACAAAAACAATTTAAGAATTCTGTGTAACTAAACAGATCATGTTCAAAGAAGCAATTAAGCGCAGTGTTCCAAACAAAAAGAAACGTAAAAAGAAAAAACATAAACTCATAATTTGACTCTTTAATGCTCACTTTTGGGGAGGAGAGAGGAGAGACAGAAAGGGAGAAGCGAAAGATGCAACCTATGCCAATGGTAAAATAAGGCTCGGAATGTGTTGCGCGACGCAGCGCCCAGCTTGTGAAGCTCATTGGTCGCCGCCGAAACAAGTTCATTAGCGCAGTAACGAATGTCACAGCGAGTTTGTAAATGAGTCTGCGCGATAGAGTAAAGCCTATACTCCTTCTCTTTTTTTTAACAGCCTCAAAAGAAGAGGCATGTGGTGTATTACGAGCGTTGACGCGTGGGGTTTTTAGTTAAGCTAAGCAAGCAAACTTAACTTGTTGTTTGTCTCTTGGGGAGTGCGAGACGAAGAGTGTGGGGGTGGGGAGGATCTCGAGGCCCTAAAGTGTGCCGACTCGCAACTTGTGTTTGTTGCAACAAGGGCAGCGAAGCAAATCCTATGTTTGACACTATCCGACTCCTAAAACTCCTTCGGTCCTAGAAGCAACAAACAAGGAATTAAAACGCCAACTTTACCCATAACAATCACGCGGCCTTTTATCCCGTTTCAGAAATCACTTGTGATGCTACGTACGGTAAGTCCAACTGGAAATTCAAAAAGGAACCAATTAATTAAATTAGTGAATGTTACTTGGTGGTATCGTTGACGTTTTTAAGTCTTCTAAAGAGTGCTTTCGGAAAATGTCTGGTTAATGTTGACGTTGACGTTATCTCGTAGACTCAAGGTTCCGATTACTTGTCGCGCTTGAGTTGGTGAATGGGATTGAAAGATGTTCAAAGGCTTTGGAATGTATGTCTTATTTGATTCGCAGGACATTGACCTGACGTTAGGCCTGGGAAATTCAGTCAAAGTGATTAAGCAAGAATGGCCAGCTTCATCGGTGGGAGATCAGTTTCCGCACCATCACTTCCCAAATAGAAATCAGCACCCTTCTCACCCGGGATCAGTCCATCCCTTGCCAGATACCGGAACTGCGGGGAATTCAAGTTCCAAACAGGCTCACGATGAGAGCAACAAGTCGGAGCATGGTAAGCTGCACTCACACCAAGACGACTTGGACCCTAATGTGAAGCCGCCGTACTCCTACGTGGCTTTAATCGCGATGGCGATCAAGAACAGTGCCGATAAACGGTTGACCTTATCCGAGATTTACGGTTACATCATGAACCGATTTCCGTACTTTGAAAAGAATAAGAAAGGATGGCAAAATTCCATACGTCATAACCTGAGTTTAAACGAATGTTTTGTTAAAGTTCCCCGGGAAGGAGGAGGAGATCGAAAAGGGAATTACTGGACTTTAGGTATATACAGAAAATCATTCCAAGAAAATCATTCCATTTCTGTTTCGATTCTTTTTCTATCACTCTATAGACCCACAGTACGAAGATATGTTTGAAAATGGAAATTATAGACGGCGACGTCGTATGAAACGACCTTATAGGACCTCACATTTGGCTAAAAACTACTTCAATGAGTCGTTTGGCAGCCACTTACTAGCCTCCCGATCTCTGTTCGCGCCGCCCAGGTAATATACGCACTGTAACCTGTCCTAAAGCAAAATGCTTTTTATTGACGCATTATCTGACGGATCTAGCACCACATGGCCGCAGTATGGGACTCATTGCGCTCAATCTTATAACGCATTGGACAATGTCCAACTACGACGACCTCAGCAACTCAACTCCTACATGCAACCACAGGTAAGACGACCCTAACATTTTCTGTAGCCTTTGAGTCCATTTCTATAACTCAAGCTGAACAATTCTGAAGATTGAAGAAATTGAATACGTGTTTTCCATTCCAGATGCAAATACCATACCATCAGCCTATAGCTAGCTATAGTCAATTAAGTACGTTAGCATTTTGTATTGAAATCTTATGAACACAAACATCTAACCAAATTTCTGCAAACAAAGGTGCCGCCAATGCTGCTGCCGGAAGTGTTTTTAATAGTAGCTACGGAACACCCGCTTGTCGCTTTGAATCGGACGGATCATCGACTCCAGCGATTCATCCTGCCATGTATTACCACCCTCCATGGAGCGAAAGTAAAATTTGATAGACCATCCAATGTTTTTTTTTCTTTATAAGGTTTTGAATGTGACGGGGAAATTGCTGTTTCTTTTTCTTTCTTTCCCCGTGTTCACTTTTCACTAACGTATACGATTTGTTTTGGTGTGCAATCCTTTCTGTTCTATATTTGAGGCCCTTTTCCTCCTAAAGTCTCAAAGTAGAACTGTTTAGCCAATACACCTAGTCTGCTCGAAATAAAAAAAATATCTGTTTCATAACTACGTTCAACCCAAAACTGGTCTCCCTCCCCATAAAAAAACTCGAAAATCGAGCTTATTGAGAAAACCGAGTCATTTTGGTTTCCTTGCAGCTTTCACAAGGGGAGTAAACTAGCAGAAAGTCCTGTTCCGGAGGTTTTTACGTCCGAAATCGGATCTGGATGCTGTCAGAAGTGCAGCCGCGTCTCACTATCAAGTGTCAAACGCCACAGCAATGCCAATAGTAAATTCCCCCAGCTCAGCTTTGCTCTGCTACCCTAAATCACTTGCTTCGAGTCAAAACTCGTAAAGTTAACACAAAATAACAAATTATGGAACTTCTAAACGCGCGAAAGGGTCAAAAACTCAACAATTTGTCTCGTTTTAAGAGCCACTGCTCTTACTACTGCATATACTACAACTTCTTAAACCTTTTTCTTTTTTTTTTTAAAACAAAGATAAAATCTGTTGCTAGCCATGAATTCTCTTGTTTCTAAACATGTTAATCTAAATTCACGCTCTATAAATAACCACATACTCGCACCAATGCGCTAGTTCTTCCGGAAATCCAAAAGGCGACTTAGGAGCATCACAGCCAAACCCGAGACAAATTATGTGTAGCAGCTGGTCGCTAAGTTGTACCAAGATACGCCATATACACTTCAAGGCCTTTTAACACCCAAGAACCTTATTTTCCCCCTTCAAGAACGAAGAAGAAAACTACACAAAAAGGTCTACAAGCTAAGTACAAATTCATGTAAAGTACGTTTTCAATGTCCGCTTTAATTCTGGAGACATTTTTTAGTGACAGGCGCTGAAAGGAAAGGAAAAGAAAGCCATGCACTTTTGCACAGGAAATAACGGTAACTAAATAAAACAATTGTCAATACGCTCATCGACTCACGGCATAACCTATTGAAACCAACGTTAAACACACTACATTTCTTGCACTATCTAATTATGAAGAGAAAGATCGGCGTACGCAATGTCATGGAATGCGACAAAACATTTCTTTTCAATCAGCTGGCAAATCCTCATCCCACTGATATTGTAATATCAGGGGCGTCACGAGGTATTGGTCAGAGAGCCCAGTCGGTAACATTTTGGTGGTCGTCGGTAAAATTCGAAAAAGGAAAAGTGTGTAAAAAATTAAGGGCTCCACCCCACCAAAACAGAACCACTCGCGACGCCCCTGCGTAATATTCATCTAAAACAAATACTCATATAAAACATAAAAACATTTTATTACCGTGGATTCTTCTGTACTTTAGTATTTTGCTTGCGAGTTTTATCAATAACTTTATCCAAAACCAATATACCGAATCCGTGTCTGAGCCAAGCTCTTCGTATAAGCCCAGGAAGAGGGCATGGCACACACTGTTAAAAAAGAAGCAATTTTACAACTTATTTTCTACGATTATTCAATAGTATCTGAAAGTCCTATTAAATTATTATTAAGTTAATTGTTTGAATTATCCGATTAATAAATATTACGGTCACTTTACAATAACTTAATTGTAATTCGGTCTGCTTTCCCAATGACACGGTATGCTGAAAGTAGGTGATCCTTTTAGTTCAAAAGATGGTACTAATGCCACACGCTATACCCTGAGAATGCAGCAGCAAAATATTCACCTATGACCAACTTCTCTCACTAGATGGCTGCACCCAAATAACGATGGGTGAAACAACAGGTTCTTCAGTAATATAAGAAACTACACCGCACTTTGTTATTTTTTCAAGACGTTAAAGGGTGACTATCATTAAGAAATCGATATATATATATATATTTATAAAAAAGGAAACGTTTCTGCACAGTACTTATTGCATTCTTTACGACTTTTTAGAAGCTACTAAAAGACGCCTTTTCGGAGGATCGGACTTCTCAAAAGCTTACCGGTCTGACCGCTAAATTTTCTGTGGCGTGCTGTCGGTATGAAGAGAGCCGTTTCTGTCTGGGAGCGTCAATATATCGGTGGATCCCGTCGTGGTATGTGGTAGTGTGTGAATTAGTGAATATTGAATTTAACTGACGTTAATGTCAAAAAGTTAACGTTATGTTGACGTTTCTTCTATTTAGTGTAGTTCCCAATTACGGCATGATATTTTTTTCTTTATCCAGGGATAAGGCGTGAGTAAAGCTGGTCTTTCTTATTATTATTTCGTATATTCCTAAAAATAGCACCCGCGGGTATTTTGCAGTTTACCGGAATTTTTTGTTTTTGCCTGCAAACAACTTTTTCTGGCATTTTAAGGGTCGCTGATTCCGAAAAAAGCAATCATTTCGCGCGGAAAACACTGCATCATGAAAATTTGCGGAGTTTTTGCACTTTACCGGAATTTTTTTTTTTCCATGGAAACAACTTTTTCTGGCATTTTAACGGTCGGTGATTCCAAAGAAATCAATCATTTTATTCCAAATCGACATCAACATCATCATGCCATCATCATTTGAATCTTTGAAGACAGGTATGTGATTAGGTTAGGTTAGGTTAGGTTAGCTTAGGTTAGGTTAGCTTAGGTTAGGTTAGGTTAGGTTAGCTTAGGTTAGGTTAGCTTAGGTTAGGTTAGGTTAGCTTAGGCTTAGGCTCAGGGATTTTACTTTAAGCTTGCATACGTTTCAGGGGTCGTGCCACTTTGCTGCCAATAATAAAGGATTGGATTCTGCCTGGAACAACAGTTATATCGGATTTCTGGAAAGCTTACGATTGCTTGCAGGACGAAGGATACGAGCATTTGAAAGTCAATCATAGTTTGCATTTCAAAGACCCGGTTACTGGAGCCCATTCAAATTCTATTGAGAGCTCGTGGCGTGCGGCCAAAACGTCATTTTCATCGACTGGACGAATTAAGGCGCATATTCCAGGAAACTTGGCAAGATATATGTTTGAGAAAAGATGTGATCAAATGGGTTTAGATCGAGCTGTTGAATTTTTAACTTTGGCAGGTTTGCTGTATCGCGATTGTGATGAACCTGTTGATGAAGTTTTAGATGATGATGTTGATGTCGATTTGGAATAAAATGATTGATTTCTTTGGAATCACCGACCGTTAAAATGCCAGAAAAAGTTGTTTCCAGGAAAAAACAAAAAAAATCCGGTAAAGTGCAAAAACTCCGCAAATTTTCATGATGCAGTGTTTTCCGCGCGAAATGATTGCTTTTTTCGGAATCAGCGACCCTTAAAATGCCAGAAAAAGTTGTTTGCAGGCAAAAACAAAAAATTCCGGTAAAGTGCAAAAACTCCGCACCCGCGTTAGTTGCACGAACTGAGACGTTAAGCTAGCCGGACCCTCTTGTTTACCAAAAGCAGCAACCCCGCATAAAAGCGGGTTCTGAGGGAGGTAGCTTAGAAGCAGCAAGCCGCATAAGCGGATTCAGCCATGTTGTAGGAGGTTCTTAAAAGCAGCAAAACGCATGTTGCACGTGATCTTTTTTTTCTCCCCATGCCTTGCTGCGGCTTACGCCCCAGGGTGCTTAGAACCGAAATAATAAATATAAGAATATTATGTGTTCAGTAGGTGGCATGGGTTTTTGACAACTGACGGCAACAAAACGGAAATAATATTAATATGACTAAAAAAACGTACAGTGAAAGTGGAATGTTATCTTAACAGCCCCGTCCTTTGTTGTTTAAGTAACAAGTTTTTATAACCAAGAAGACCAAATTATGCTTAACAAATGCCTTAATACAAAATAAAAACCTGAAATAAAAATTAAAGGACGAGAAGTTCGCAACTTTTCTTTGGGAACGTAAGTGATCTGATGCTGCTGCTGATTTTTTTCTTCGTTTCAATTCTTGTAAGGCAGCAAGCAGTATGACTATGTTTTTTGCAAAGTTCTTAGGCTGACATAAAGCCACGACTATTGGGAAAAGCCTTTGATCAGTCAAAAAAGTCTGTGGGTTAACTTAAAATGTAGTTTCAATTTTGCCAGTTCACGTAATAAATATAGGCTCTAGTCTGTTTAAAAGTCTACACCGGAAGGAAATGTGTGTCAAGTCTTGTGTTGAGATATTATAAAAAGGCTTCTGTAGGAAAATGTGTGGATCTCAGTTTGATTAAAGTAGAAATGGTACGTCTGTCTTGTCTTGTTGAGTCATACATAGTGCTTTGGTAGATATGGCATTTTCCAACAAGTCTCGTAGAGGGCTGTGTGAAACAGTCCATTTCTCGATCTATCTATATTTATGCATAATAAATTCTTTGATAGCTGTTGTTTGACTGGTAAACTTAATTATGACGCAAAGAATATTACTTTGACCCACAGAATTTCCGGAGCTCTAAAATAGGAAAGGAATTTTTTTCGTGACGGCCATATCGAGAGTTTGGAAGCATGTGGACAACATTTTTCTGTCAAAAAGTATTTTTACTGTCGCTTTCCTATCAGAAAGTATTTTGAACCGCAAACGATGGACGTGTTTCCGCTTACACCTTTGACAAGTGAAGTGTTTGTCCAAGTTTTCTTGGAGAAACTTTAATTCTCGTCCAGCTGCTCATCTTGCGCAAAAGAATAGCGAGATATAGGAGAGACAATCAATCAAAATATATAGTTTCATTAATAAGACGTCTCCTGATTTGTATAAAGATCTATAAATAAGTAGTACATTCTGAAAAACAGTTTGTTATATAACCATCTTTCTTTCACATCCGTGTTGTTCATTTTCGGAATGTAGACTTTTTCCGACGCGAAGAAATATGCTTTACCAAGACTAAACCTTTTCAGTGCTTTATTAGGTGTAGCACCTTCACATAATTAAACACATTATCGACAGAAAGTCCATTCGAACGACCAAAAAATGACGTTTTCACGTATGGCCAATTATTTTTTTTCAGAGCATTATTTGCGGTGCATTTGTGATCAGTTAAGGCCTACACTAGAAAAGAGACCGATTCGGTTTTTATTCGGATTGGTTATTTTTTATATTTATATGAGGAAAACGTTTTTACGAAGTGACGAAATGCTATTTTGTCATATCCTAGTCCTAACTTAATCAGATAAGTTGTCTAGACGCGACTTTTAGGCCTAACGTACCGTGGGAATCGAAGACAGAAAGGGAGTACACGGTGAGCAGTAGGCCTACTGACTTTTTGCCTAAAAGCCTAAACCCGGAGAGACTAGGCGGCAAAACCTCGAAAAGCCGAAACCCGGAGCGACTAGGCAACCACCTAGCAGTCTACAAAGTTGTATTTAGTTTTTGCGATCTTTAGAGTTTCCTTTATTAATTCTTTTAGTTTTCGCTAAATTTCAAGCTTCATTTCGCTGTTATTGGGTGTGGGCAATTGAAAAAGTAAGGAAAGCCGTTAAAATGATCAGAAAAGATTTTGCAGACGTTGCTACCCTTCCTGTCAAAAAATCCATCGAGAGTTATGAGTTTTTTGTTTTAGCGGACCTATACAGCGTGGGAAGGTAAGACAAGAGCAGTTCGAGCAGCCCTATATAAGTTGCCAACTTTAGAAGCTTCTTATTCAGTCAAATCCAGCAAGGGAGAAAGTAAGCACTTTTTAAGCATTGGTTGAATTTATATTGAAGTTCTTGCGGTTCTTAGTGTCTCTTTTTGTTCATTCTTGAATTGTCAATAATTTCCCGCTTCATTTCGCTATTTTTAATATTTTTTAGACGTAATTATCACAAACCTTGCATATTTCGAAAGCTAATACAAAAACTCGTTTCTTGTTTCTTTTGTTAACTATCCAGATGGAAACCGTCACCCCGCCTGCCGTCGCTCCGCCTGCCACCGTTGCTCCGCCTGCCACCGTCGCCCCGCCTGCTGCCGTCGCCACGCCTGCCGTCGCCGCCATGCAGGCTGGCCGGGCTAAGCGCGGAGGGCGGGGCAGATGGAGGGCAAAATATAGTGGAAGGAACCCCCACCAGGAGGGGCTGCTAAGAGTGCTTGCTGAAGTGGCCATGGCCATTAGCAATGGCCCGGAAGTCAAGTAAATAATTAGCTTTTTAGTTAATTTCTTCTGATTATCTTTCTTGTTATAGTCGCTTCCGTGGCCGCTGCCATTCGTGCGGGCGGCACGGGCATCGTGCCGCCCAGTGTCGTACCAAGCCCCTCCCTTAATCAATTCCCTTCCCAAATCAATCATTGTTTTCCAATACAAAAGTCATATTCTCGACAGCCATCTTGTTATTTTGTTCTTTTAAAATCGCAATGCAGGACATGCTTTTGAAGATAAGTTTACTTTTTTTATTAGTTAAATATGTCTGTAACAAGCCTGTACGCAACACTATAGAAACTGCTACAATGTTCGCACATATAAAATTCAATTTATTGCGGAATCACTTACAAGCAACTTGATAAAAGAGAATAAAACAAGTCGGTTAAAAAGTTGTACGTCAGTTCGTCAGTACAGCTGTGTCACGTCTCCTGTTCAACCTTGAGAATCAACCCATGTTGAGCGTCAGTAAAACTTTAGAAGTTATCGATTGGTAATAGGGTAAAAAATCTACTGTCGCGAGCCTTGGGGCATGAATTCGCCTAGTCGAAGCCATGTCAGGTCTCAAGTTGGTAAGTACATTCTGGACTCTCTGTCCAGAACAAAGCCAATAACTTCACATTTCAGAAAAAAAACACACAGAAAGGAATGGAATCCATATGAACAAATCGGAGTTGTAAGGAAGTGTTCTTACAGATGTTAAGGTCCCAATTGGCAAAAGGTACGACGATTGTGGTTATCTGGACGAAGAGAAAAGATAGAAAGGTAATTCGAATTGGACAGTAAAAAGAAAAAGGACTTAGAGCGAGTTAGAGCGAGGAGAAAAGTTCGTCCGTAATAAGGGACTTACAGTTTGGGAACAAATTGAGAAGAAAAGTTAATTTGCCCCATTGAGGGTGTTACTAATGTGTATGCTTTAAACAACGACCACAACACATATGTAAAGGCAAAGGTTCTTTATTCAAACAAAAGCCACGTACAACTCAGTTTCTTGTCTAGATCTGTCTTTCTTCGCGTCCGTTGTCCGACTGTCCTGTCCAACTCCAAGGGAAAAAAGGTGAAAGGTAAAGCATAGTGCCAAGTAAATTCGTAGAAAAAACGTCGAAGGCGTAAGCAAACGCCAAATTCCTAAGAAGGGTTAATAGTCAGCGGTCGAGGTCGCAATGTCCCACGGGATAAGTCAGCGTTGGCAAACCTTACGGATACTTTCATCCGGAACAGAGGGCGTGGTGGCAGGGATACGTTGAAAAGAGCGCTGACATGTCACTAATTAGCTTTTTTGTATGTAAACTAGTTGCTTCTGATTACCTTTTTTGCTATACACTCCCGTGGCCGCTGTAATAATTATGTGACCGCATAATGCCTATTAAAAATATGCCTGAAGAAACAAAAGTTACTTTATAAAATAAAAAATTGCTTTTCTTGTTTAACTGTATATTTCTGTAATGTTCTGAAAAATACAAATTTCAAACTGCAACGGAATGAAATGGAACTCACTACAATTCGAAGTGCTTGTGGGTACCACTCAGCGATGACACGGTTACCGAGAGTGTTGATATCAATATTCCAATACATCACAGTCGTGTCACTGTGCGTGGTACCCTTTTTTACCTTCGCACCCATAAATCAAATTCAGTCACAAATCGAATTCACAACCATACATACAATTCAACGATTTACTGCGGATAGATTTCGCAGATTTTGTGGAAACTTGAATCACAACTTTGCTGCATATAGCTGCATGCTGCGAGTAAAACTCGCATACAACCTTCGACTACCTTGACACTTATTGACATATGAATACGGCAATAAAATGCAAAGTCAATCATATGCAATCAATACTACATTGTCCCTTTCATGAACACAGACGAGGCATAGGTACTGAATATCATGTAAGTCGTCCATTGGTATACTATTTAGGCATAAATCTGGCTGCTGCTTGTGAGCGCAAGTTATATGAAACCAAGACTTACACACGCTGCAACAAACCCAAGTACTATCATCATCAAGGTCGTCATCAGGATCGTTTCGTTTGCTGCAACCAGCGCAGAGTTGCGGTACGATGTCATCTAAAACGTCGGATGGCTGATCGCTAAATCCATGTCTTGGAAAGACATTCGATGGTTTGTTATTGTACGGCTTGCGCGTCCGATAAAATTCTCTTTGAGGTATAAATTGGGCATTAGAACGGACGTCAGTTAATTTTTCGAACGTCTCTTTTAAAATCTTTTCCTCTGGTGGTCTACTGTTAATAAATCTTGCTGTAGCCATAGCAGCCTCCAAATCGGAGATGTTTCGAGGATCAGTTGTTAACGCATTAAGAATCGCGTAGCAGTCTTTGCGAATGTTTGCGATGGAAAGAGCAAGCGGTTTAGTTTTTCTAGCAAACTTTTCTAGCTGGGCATTTTCAGCGATCTGTTGCTCTACTAATGCCGCTCCTATTATACGCGACTGACGCAGATTGTCACTTAAAACCGGGGTAACTCTATGGATATGCTTGCAGACGAAATGATAATTATAAAAATCGTCACACGAGCACCAAAATACTTCCCTGCAAGCTCCGCAAAATCCACATCTATTAATGCATTCGCACAATTCGTCGAAAAAGCGAACAACATCGTAATACGTATCCGCCTGTTGTTGAGACTTGACCTTCCATGCATTTTTTTCCCAGAACAATTACGTCTTCATCTTTAATCGTATCGGATCGTTTGTGCCGGCGGTTAGTTTCCACAATAGTATTTGTACTCAAGCCTCTCTGACGAATTAAAACCTCCTTATAAGCTCTCTTCTTTGTGTATCTCTCGAGATCTTCAACTAGTGAGTCAAGTCTTTTATTACTCTTATTTTTCATCGCACCATATTTCAATTCTTTATGGTATGCTTCCGCAGTCATGTTCGTTCTAACTAGCATTTGTTCACAGTTATAACCTGACCATTCACTTTCTCTCGGAACATAATATTCAACAAAGTAAGCCAAGAACATTGGATGGTGTTCTTCTGCGTACGTCAGGAAAGCTTGCAAACGTCTTTGAAAGATACTTTTCTCTCTAATCCGGATTAAATGGCCGAGTAGAGACAGAATGTTGTTGATAACTTCCGTGTCCGCACGGGGATGATCGTGCAATCTTTTGTGCCACGCTCTTTCTACATGCCAAATGCAAATGCGCCTGGTGGTAATCGAAACGTCAAAAACATCTTTCCAGGCAAGCCAGAATTGATCTGCCATGTCACTCATAAATTCCAAAGTTTTAATACTACCAACCTTTTCTTTAATTTTGGAAAAGAATAAACGATATACTTCTCTATTCTCTCTATCACTTAGAAGAAAAGCAACCGGATAACCCGATCGATCTTCAGACAAGACGAGAAGCGTTGTCAAAACAAACATATACTGGTTAACCTGGTAAGTACTGTCTATGCATATACATTTATGGGCATACTTCTTTAAGGCTTCCTGCTGATCCTCGTACATAATGCCTAGAGCAAAGTTTTCAACACCTAATTCTGCAACACCTTCATCTGCAACGTTTTGCTTTTTATACAGAAATACCGGATTATATTCCTCTGTTGCCATTTGTTGGATCCACAAGTCAACGCTCTCAGAATCGATCTTATGTTTCCGGAAAACGCTCGGGTTTTTCTGAGCTATGTTATGTAAATCTTTCATGGTAACGGCCTGATCCCTAGAAAGTACATCACTGGTGATGGGTTCTGCCATACAACTCTCAACAATTTTGCGTTTAGGGATTCCGATCATAAGCTTATGTTGTAATTCTTCTTCTGTTCCCTTATGAAGGCGACAACGACCTGGTAAACGATCATGGCCAACATGAGTTAGGCAACATGTAACCTCAATTCTTTTTGTAATGTGCCATACTTGCGCAATTATAAAGCTGGTACAATGGACACCCGTACAACAAGACTTTAGTCGCTTCAGGGCACGTTTGCCTGTACCCTGATTTTTATACGAGAAAGAGCGATTGCACACGTAGGTTGTTGTACTGTAACTAGTGCACTTCCGAGCTCCCCTTCGATTACGGAAACTAACACAAGCATTTCTTTCGATCTCTGTTTTCCACGACATGAAACTGTTCTCGTTACAAAAACTGAATTCCTCTAGCTGGCAGGACAAACCATGTTTATCGTGAACATGCTCAACATAAGACGTCAGGCGTGACAGCTTCTCTTCACAACCAGGGTGATAGCAAATTATTCTTGGTAGCTGTTCGAGCTTTCTCTTTTTTCTAGCAACGTTACAGAATTCGTCGTCAGAATCGATGACTAAAGTACTGCAATTAATGGTATCAGCAGACACGCTACCACTAACACTGCTCTGAAACGCAGAATTTATTACTGGGTCGTAAGTCGGCTCTGACTGATCTAACTCGACTAAGATGTGCAATTGCTGCTTGTCAACTGAAATCACGTTTAAGGAATGCTCCTTGTCTACCGGGCCAATTAAGGGGATCTCCTCAGAAGTACGTGTTTCTTCTAATTCAAGAGAATGAACTAATTCTACATGACGGGTGAGCATGTCTGTTCTAGAAAACTGCAAACTACACTGCGGGCACTCAAAACTAGACTTGCTACATCTTTTCTTTTCTATGTGCACCTTTAAAGTGCTCTTCCTTGTGAAAACGGTTTTACAGTCTTCGCACGTAAAGCCCTTAGATCCTTGCTCGGCAAGCAAAATTTGACTAGAGCCTAATTCAAGAGAATGAACTAAGTCTACATGACGGGTGAGCGCAACGGCGTCGACATGAGAGTGTCTCTGATCGTTCGTTAGCGGTAGGATAACTCTGTGAATATGTTTGCAGACAAACTTTAAAAAGTAGAAGTCTTTACAGTCACATGAGAATGCATGTCGACATGCTCCGCACAGGCCACATCGATTAAAACAATCAGGTTGGGTGCATAGTCCGTCGTAATGTCTAATTACTAAGTGAGAGATACCAGGATTTGACTGCGATTGCACGCGCCAAGTTTTCGCATCCAAAATCGTCACGTGCTCATCAGGTATCTTTTTCGATCTATAATGCCTAATATGAATTTGTTTGAGACTATAACTATAGTAGCCTCTATTGTAGAGCACTACCTGTTTATGCATTCTACGAGTTGAAACATCTTTCAAGTGCTCGACTAGTGAGTCGATTCTACGGTTAAATACACCCGCCATGATCTCGTGTTTTAGATGGCGATGGTACGTTTCTAAGACCATGTTTGTTCGCACATACATATCTTTGTAATTATATCCAGCAAATGTAGATATACGCTTGTTGTATTCATCGTAAAAGTATGTGAAGAAGGACCAATGGTTCTCCTCAATATAAGTTAAAAATTGGGTGTAAGTCCTTCGAAAATCTATTTCATCCCTAATGCATATTAAACGCTGCAGGGAAGAAAAGATGTGGTCAGAAATTTCACTCGTAACTTGTGCCTGGAGCTTGGTTAGGTTTTTTTTCCAGGCTCGGAGGACGTGCCAAATGCAGATACGTCTTTGTGTTTTGCTGGTATCGAATACCTTTCCCCAGGCGTTCCAGTACTGGTCCGCCATATCGCTCATGAATTGCTTCGGCTTTAATTCTCCTGTTCTCTCTTTCAGTTTACTGAAGAAGTATTTAATAACTACCTCGTGTTCCCGGTCGCTCACTAAAAAAGCCACTGGGTATCCCATTCGGGACTTGTCTAACACCATTAAGGTAGTTAAGACAAAAGCATATTTATTAATTCGATAGGTACTGTCTACAGGGGCGTCGCGAGGGGGTTTCCGTTGGGGGGGTGGAGACCTTAGTTTTACCGACTGTAGTTGACGATTTTACCGACTGTATTATAGTTTCTATCTTATATTTTCTATCGACTATTAAAGATTTAAACAGTTATTATCGTAGTTATTTCCTTTAATTTTACGAGATTTATTGAATAATCCTCGTTTTATTTTCATTTTCCGAATTTTACCGACGGCGACCCAAATTTTACCGAATCGGTTTTTGGCCAATTATTGGGGGGGTGGTGCACCCCCCCAAACCCCCCCCTCGCGACGCCCCTGACTGTCTATCAAAACACAGTCATCCTTATATAGATTTAAAGCCTCCGCTTGAGACTGGAACATTATCCCTAGGGCGAAATTTTTCTCTTCAAGACCCGAATCGTTGTCTTGAGTGCCCTGACCCTTGTAGAGGAAAACAGGGTTATAATCTGCTTTTGCCATTTCTTCTACCCAAAGAGTAACACTAACGTGATCATATTGATGTTTTCTTAGTGCTTTCGGGAATTTTTGCGCTAAATTACGTACATCTTTGGGTGTTACAAGCTTGTTGATGTTTATATTTTCCTGGTCAATATCCCCTGCCAATTGTTCCACTATGACATGGGTAGGCATTTGAAGGTAAATCATTTTCCCCATCTTCGCTTTCACAGACACCTGAATCCTATTTCGGCCAGGGATAAGAAACGAGACTTATAAATTTTCACGAAAACCTACTTTGCGGTTGTGGTGCTGCGGACATGTTTGCCTACTGGAAGTTGGTTTAAAACTAAGCTTCGACGCAAGAAAACTTGACGCGTTTTTTCTCTTGACATCCCCTATTGCTATGTTACATGAGAAGTACGTTATACAGAAGTTCGGAAGCAGTTGCCGCTCCAGTCCCCCGACTAAAGCTACATTCGAACTTTGGTTTAGTACCTCAATCGACTTCGTTCCAGTAGAGAATCAGTAACGCAGAAACGAGTTGACCGTTGGAAAAATGGGCTTTGTTCCTTGGCTACACGAGTTTCTCTTACAAACGGTTCGGTTACTGCAAAACCGTAAGAAGTCATTTATCTCTTTAGCACGAAAAGTACTTTGGTACAAATTACATCCTCATAAGTTTTGCCTTTAATAAACTAACGCATTGCGAAGAGGAAAGATGTAAGACCGCAGAACGTGCATTCCATTTGCACCCTAGTGTGGCAAGCTTTCGTCTTTCGTCGTTAACTCCGTAATACGGACCTAATGTGGAAATACGTATACGTAGTCCATAATAGCAAACTTCGGGTCCTTAGGTTTATAGATTAACTGAGTTTTGAAGTACAGTAGGTGTCGCTTATTTTGATCACATTTGGCCAGTGTATTTTGAATCTATTAAGCGGCCATTCAATAACCAGAAATACAGTTGTAAGTACACTGAAACCTCTTAAGACGAGCATAATTCGTTCCGGAGACGTTCTCGCAATCCGAAACACTTGTTTTGCGATGCGAATCCCCCCATAAGAAATAATATAAATTCAGAACGTATTAAGAACAAAATTACAGTTTATTATTTAAAATATTCACTTGTTTTAGTTTGCCTACAATTCAGACTTTAAAGTTTTTGTAACGATTTTTCAACATGATATAAGTGTCTACAAACAGAATTGTCACCACCTGCAAGCACACTATACTCATGAGCACCTTCTCTCGACTCTCAACTTTTAGAACAAGGAAAAAGTGAAACCCTTTCCCCAATACGAACAGAAAGTTTCCCCTTGACAGCAGTTTTCCCCGCTTTCTTACTCTTCCTCACCCAAAATTGATTCTAATTTCCAAAAATATGAGTATAGTAAAGAAAAAGGTAAAGTATTGTACCATTCTGAAACGAGTATTTGCTGTTTGATTCTACAAAGAGGCTGATTCTAATAACCAGCCAGGGGCGGACGGCCTATGGGGCATTGGGGCAGGTGCCCCATGCGCCGGCTCAAATACCATCTTATTACTCAGCGGCGCCGGCAGGTAGAAAATCGCCATGGCCCGCGGTAGAGCCAGTCCGCCCCTGTAACCAGCGATCACAATACCTGTGCAACTTTTTTTCTAACCAGCACAGACTTTTCTAATTTTAGTTTCATCTGTATTGGCACTGGCAGGTTTACATTTCGTGTTATTTATAATTACGTCAAATTTCAAGATCTCGAGTTGTCTCGTCCGTTGTCCTATTAGGGGCTTCGCGTCTAAGGCAAACATAGGTATAGGATACATTTCGGACTAGGGACGACAACACATGCGAAGAGAAAATACCTTTAAAAATGTTCACGTAGTAAAGAATGGTAAGGAAAGTCAGGGTAGGTTCTTCACTGTCTAAAACAGGGAAACGATGTACACGAAGCATGTAAAGACGGAGAGCGAGTTCGAAGCCCTTCCCACGACTCCTCCACCCTTTCTTTTCATCTTTATTTATTTCACCCTTCTTTTCCTCTGCTGTGAGTCTGGCAGTATACAGTATTCTACCATGTATGGCCTTCGCTCCCCTTCCCACGAAACTCTTGTTGGGCTAGGGATGTGCCCCACAGAACGGAATAAATTGGCGAAAAAAGATAAGCGCAGAACCAAAAGAAAAGTGTAGCAGCAAAAGTAGACTTCCATTTGGCAGCGAATAAGTACGAAACATTGTCTGTATTGTCTTCTACTACAACTCGCAATATATAAAACATAAATGTAAGAGAATGAAACACAGACACACACATGAAAAAAATATGCTCCTAAAAGGCGTCCAGGAAACAAATTGGAACTTGATACGATTACCTGCTTGAAAAAAAACAGTTACAAATCTTTACAAATTACAGTAAATGAGTAATAGATGAAAATTTGTCAAGTTCTGTCATGGCCTTCACTTATAGCACTGTCACTAAAACATGAAAGTGAAGGGAACCCCCTATGTACAGTACGAGGATTTCGTTCCTAGCTTTCCTGGGTACGTTCCACGTCCGGATTCGATTAGGTATAGCATTTTATCCTGAGCGAAAAAGGGAAGGGAGGGGGAGTATTGGAGACTCACTCCGAAAAGGCATCAACGGAGCACCTACATGCCCGAAGCAGACAACTTGGGGATTTCCTCCGAAAAGGCGTCACGAAACGCAGGTTTCGTGACTCCGAAAAGGCATCTCACTCACTCCGAAAAGGCATCAAAAGGAGAACCTAAATGCCCGAGGCAGACAGCTTGTGGATTTCCTCCGAAAAGGCGTCATAAAATATTCGCTTCTTTGCCAGGAGGTGGCACCACATGCTGGGAAAAAATTGAAAAATTCCTCCGAATAGGCGTCTTTTAGCTTCTTGTCGACTTTTTGGGTTGGAAATTAAGGGAAAGGCAATCTATACATTTTTGCAAGCAGTAAAGGGACGTGTTTCCTAAGTTGCGAATCGCTAAGAGCATCAAGCATATTTCGTTCGCGTCTCAATATCACGTAATCTTTTCCTTTTCGTTTCTATGGTAACTAGCTGTACTATTTTGTCAACCGGTAGTGTGGGGAGCTATCTAAAAGTTCTAAAATTAGCTCTTTTTAGCTAATTGGACGGAAATTAAGAAAATTGGTTTGACCCCTATTTGATTCGAACGAATATAACGAACATATGGCATCCCGAGGAGGACCTGTAGTCGAGGGATCTGATGGCACGGATTTCCACCATCGCCAGCTTGTCGCGTCCCAGTACCTAATTAGGTTAGTTTTATGTTCAATTATTCAATGAAACTCAACTAAAGAATTGCTACAACTTCGTTTAACAGTTCACGAAACAAATCGCGGCTCAAAGTCTGTCTTTTTTTTCACGTTTTGCTCTTCGTTCTGATGATGGCCAAGCTCTCTGCAGATATTCTTGACAGACTGGATATCTTTATTCTCGAAGTGGAAGAGCTAGAAATTCCCAAAGTAAACTCAGCTCTTCTCTCAAAGTTTAAGTTTTTACCATTTGTTTGAAATTTTAGCCCTTGGTTTGGGAATATGGATGGTGTTTCAGTTTGCTGTTTGTATTCTACGGCCTCTCAGCCTTACGGCGCAACAAAATTCGCTCTATGCAAGTTTTTGTAGTAGGCACGCTCGTCTTTGCTCTTTGCCCCGTGCTTTTCGCATTAGCCTACTACTTCCCTGAAGCGCGGCAGTATGCTAGTGCTCGTTCCACAGAGGGGATCCAACTTTGGCAGGTATTTATTTCAAGCTTGTTTACATTTGAGAAATTTGACGTAATTGTCATAGCGTCTTATGGATTTCAACTTCCAGGGATTCCCTTACGCTCTCCTCTGGTACGCGTTTTTGCTCGTAGCCGTCCAAGTTCACGCCTTGTCCCTCTACTTTGCCCACAGCTTGATCGCAGCATGGAAAGCTAGGGGCAGCAAGAAACTTCAGTGAACATCAACATAAGCGTCGAAAACAAAATTCTCTCCCGAAAGCCAAGAAAAGGCAAATTGGGCTGTACAGAAAAATTTGGGGTAATACAAGACACAAAACGAATCACTCTCCCTTTGAGACAAGAATTCCCACCTCCCGGTGTGACCAGACTTTTCTTTTGACCTTGTTAGTTCTCAAATCCTTGGGCATGTGTTATTTAGAGTAGCAAGTTTTGTTTTCGACCACAGCTCAAACGAAAACGATGCAGCCACATAAAAAAAAAGAAACCTTACGTTTGTACACCTCAGGTTTGTCCAAAAACACTGCCAATTATAAATCCAGTGGATAATACATCCAAAGAACTAGGTCCAACTCTTCTTTTCTTTCCTTCATGTTTTTTTTTTCTTGGTTTTGGTTCAATTCTTCACTTGCGCTAAACTCATTTCCATCACTTCGGTGCTCAAATGCTTGAAATCATAATCTGGCCAAAAATTCGGCTGAATTGACGAACTATCGGCGCCAATAATGTCCAATAATTTTCGATTTATAGCTCCCATTCTAGGCATTCAATAGGAATTTGGTTAAAAGAAAAGAGAAAAGATGGCCTTTCATACCGATTGCCAGTAACTTGGTTAAGGAACCGCCAGTATGACGGACGCAAATTATGAGGCTCGACAACTGAAGCGTGGAATAAGACTGCAGTAGATAAACTGTACAGAAGTGGCACAAATCCGGATACAGATGGCAATTGACCTTTCAGCATACCTTCACGGTATAGTGTCTACGAAAAGAAAATAAAGTCCCTTCGTGAGATAACGTTCCTCTTTCTTGCTTTATTTACTTCAGCTGTTTTGCAAGCCAAGGTTAAGGCTATAGTAGAACTTGGGTAGAGTCTTCCGGCAATGACACCTGCGACAAACCCAGCCCAACCGCTATGAGAAGGGTTGTCTTTCCCAGTGATTCGCCTGAGTGCACAGCTCCACAACTTCGAGTAGAAAAATTATGTTTAAGGATAATCAATCATGCGCGCCTTAAATTGATTGTTGTTACTTTGAAGGCAGCAACGAAAACAGCAACAGCTGCTCCTCCACGATAATGGTATTGATTCAAGAGTATGTTTTTAAGGGAGTGTTTTCCTTTGAGTATTGCTCCAATTGACAACGCTAGTGAGGAACAAAGCAACGCTGCGCTCCCAACCAACCAACGAGACCAAAATCCCTGGGGAAAATCAAGAGAGGTTATTATTGTATATAACGAATGAAATAAATAGCCATCGAAATATTATGTTTAATTCTTCAAGAGTACTGCTACTGTAGAAGCAAACGAGCATCGTGTAAAATTTCTCCCATTATTAAGCGGTTAGAATTGAATTATTTTCCCAGAAAAATTAAAGACTGCTCATAAACCGGGCCCACAAGTCTTCATTACTACAGCCAGCTAATAGACAAATACAAACTTACCGAAATTTCTTCCTGACTTAATAACATAGGAAAACGGCAGGCTAGACTTAAAATTTTGTTTCAATACACGCAACTGTCCGATGAGGAGGGCTATAGCGTTTACTAAGGGACGAAATTAGAAATTACCTTTGTAGCAAACTCTAGACAGCCACTAGCATGCTGACAGCGCATCGAAGGTTCATTAAAAACGGACAACAGTATTTTCCATTGTTGATTTAGTCTTTGGAGTAACAGCTGCAGTTCTTGGCGCTTGGTAAGAATTATCTCCCGATTTTCCGGCGTATTACGAGGCAAGTCTAGGTAATTTTGATTCAGCTCGGACGATTTAAGCTCCCCACCCTCAAAAACTATCTTTGGCTCCTTCACTTCCTCTTCTCCCAAGGTAAACCTAAAAGACGCTGTTGATAAAGGTTGCTCTTCGAAATCCAAAGCGCAAAATGGATATCAAAGGGATTCACTTGATTGCTTGGAAGAGTACATCCTTTTCTTGGAAGGTTGTACGGTACCATCGCATCAAACCGCCCATAGCCAAAGCCAAAAGTACTGTTTCTCCATACGGAAGTGGTTTCACAACATTGCGGTACTTGAGCATACGGTATAGTGTTTCAATGGCCTGTAAACAGAGAAGGAAATCGTAAGTGCCTACTAACTATGCACTGTCTCATGATTCTAATTATCTGCGTCACAACTTACGATGTTTGTAACGTAAAGCGCCAAAAGTGGGCGTCGAGACGGACGTTCGATGAATATGGCCAATAAACTGGATACGAACGCTGGAATGACTGAACTTTGTAGCAACGTAATGTGCCCGATCAAACGCCTTGACGGAAAAGAAGGAAGCAAGTAATAAAGAACGCTTTTTTGTTTTCATTTCATTTTTTGTTACCTCGAGACGCAAAACAAACCCATGAAGCCGAAGCCGTTACACGCCAGGAAGGTTGAGGACTGCAAAATCCCCTTCATGGCGGCTTTCACATCTTTCCAGTCTAATTTGTTTCCTTTTCGCAACATTGCTGACACCTGTTAAAGTGCATACTTCGTGTTAGCTTAAGACAGTTTCTTTAGCCTTGGACTACATCTTTTTCACACTAGCAAAGCGCTAAAGTAGGAGATGTATTTGTCTTTACCGTGTAGACAGAAGCGTACAATGTGAGGCCATTTCGAAACACATGAGCAAAACCATCGACGGCCGATTCCGAACACGAGGGACAATATGTGTGGACCACTTCGTAACACGAGTAGGGTAGTACGTCAACATCGTAAATTTTCATAGCACACAGCTTTGGAGCTTTTAACCAGCACCACAACACTCGAAAGCGGAAGCGAGGATGTGCGGCTCAACTCCTTCCCGTTACTGTTGTTACCAACTAAGGAAAAAAAAACATGGAGAAAACAGGATAAAGAAAAGAAAAGAACATACCTGAACTCCTCAAGACTTCCTTGATGCTCCTCAGAGACACGCTTTGGGCGCTTTGATCCGTTATTTATGTAAAGCACCAAGCAAACCTAAAGCTGTTTCAAACCCGGTTGGGTCTTCACCCGCTCTGCCGTCCTCAATGAGCATGTTCTGCGTAGGAATTGGCCTTCGGGTACCTCCTCGTACTCTATTTTCAGCTATCAAACTAAAACCGAGTCATTATAATGTCCAATCGAGTCAACAAAGATACTCATTAACAACAATGAAGGCTTTTCAACTCACACATTAGTTTGTGCAAATTACTACCATTATTGGTTGCTCTTTTTAAGGACATTTATTGTGAAAGAACAAATTAATCAAGAGATGACATGGTGTATATCCAAGTTTAGAATTCATTTGTGGACACGCATTTATTGGTTAAAAAGGGACCGGACACATTACATCTATTCTATATATAACAAACGCCCGTCTTTTCATTGTTCAAGGTTAAAATAAGGGCCTGAGGAAGCTTAAGCCGCAGCTCACGACATTACATTGGAATACAATGTTTACAATTACAATCAAAACTCATTAGCAGCTAATCAGACTGTTCGCGAGGTTGGGCTTTAAAAAAAGGTTTCATGGGTTTCAGATTTAAACCCCCAAACGATCATGCTAGCATGTACTTTCGGTTACGGACATGTACTAAGTCAGTCTGTCTGCATGCTCTACATATTAAATGGAGGTCAGATTCAGCCCCAGAGCCAGAATCAAGAACATTTGCTGTATGCTAGGTGGCAGGCCCGTAAATGCCAACTTCTGTTGCGCTTGCAGCTGAAAGACATAAGAGAGCGAGATCTTGTCCTCTCTAGTGTGTTCAACAGTTTGCATGAGATCACACCTAAAATCCAAGATTATACTTACTCAGTGAAAACTACAGTGAACATTCAGCTTTAACCATCACTGCATCATCGGGATTTACGGACGTCTAGATAGGTAACGAACAATACTACCTTAAGTATATATAAGAACTTTCCCTTAGACTTAATTTATTTTAATTTCAATGAACTCACGTTTCAGTAAGCGTTATCAAGTATATCTTCTCAAGTTGGATTCAAGTCGAATTCCTAAGCAAAGTGTTAATTTTTCTTGCTATCCTAAGGAAACATTCCTTATTATAACTTCTTTCGACAGAAAGCGCAGAACATTATTCGAACGGACAAAAAAAAACCGGTTACAACTAGGCTCGCATTTATCTTCTTCACTCAGCAACAGTCGCATAGTATTGTCACGCAATAAGTTCGATTCTCGCCTAACCCAATTCTACAAATGGGGTTTGTAGCTTTCTGATCTTGTGCATAAGAATTAGATCGCAATAGCGAAAGCTGGCATATACGTATCACGCATAGCTCAAGCGATCCATGCAATAGATCCGAAGATCTCTGTTCCCCTCGAATTCAGCTCCAATCAAGCATTTCGCCCCTTAAAAACTGTAGAAAGTTGGATTCTAAACCCACACCTACTACTTGCAAAAAAATCTTAAAATACCTATAAATATGCAGATTTTCTCTTCAAATTTTCTTACCTGAAGGTCTTTCTTCTACGAAAGTAAAAGTGCTCTAATTTTTTGGCCTTTAAGGATAGGCGTGGCATGTCAAGTACGAGGTCCTTCCTACCTGCACCCTATAAAACTAGTTTAATGCTTTTTTCCTTGGCTATCGACCTTGGTTTTCGCTTTAATTTAGGTCACGTTCCATAGGAGTAACCAAATTTAATCTTAAATGTTCCAATGAAATTATAGCGTTTGTTACGTAATTTTACTGTTAAGGTCAAGGACTCAAAGAACGGAAAAGGCCTCGTGCTTTTACTTTCATCTTTCCTAACGGATTTTCACTTTAGGTATTAACATGCGTTGGCTACTATTGTTTTCTGTCGTTGCTGCTGCGATCAGTTCCGCTCACCACACGTTTGCAGCAAAGGTAAAACAATCTCTTGGCAACGTTTCAATCTTTACGAATAAAAATTACAGGTGCTCCAGAACGTCAGATCTATCGAGACGATGTCTACAAGTTATCCTACAACCCTAAGAAACCGGTAGAAACCGAGCAAGTGGAGAACGATTACCCCAGCCAATTAGACAGCGGTTACAAAAAACCTGCACCAATCAGACCCATTTACGCCGGCATTGAAGAACTGCCACTGGAATATGACGACTACTTTGTCCCTTCCAATCCCAGTAAGAAACCGCACACACCAAGCAATTACGGATCATACGAAGATAACTACGACGATGACTATCGTCCCGCTAAACCTAAACCGGTTAAACCGTACGTCCCCAAACCTGCCCCAGTTTACAAGGAGCCTGTTCTTCTCGCGCCCAGTCCGTTAACCACCAAGGTAGCGGAAGTTTATACGTTCGATAATTACTACGGGAAACCGGCTTCAGTACCTGGAATGCCTGGCAAAGATTACCCCAATTACTCCTCCATTCCCCCAACTTCCTTTGACTGTTTGCACCTCAAAGATCCGTACTATGACCGAAAGTACCCCGACTCCGAAGCGGGATGTCAGGTATGAAATCATACGATGAAATGTTGCTTATTGATACTAATTCAGTTTGTAAATAACTTGTATTTAGTTATTTTTACTTTAATCATACTTACTCCAGGATTAATATGGTTAACGAATTAAAAGAAACACATTAGGAGTAATTCAGTTTAAAAAAAAGTAATTTAAATACGGAGGTTGAGATACACACTATTAACATTTACTTATACAGAAACTGAATATTTAATAGAATGAATAATGAACTATTTATTTTGCATTTTTCTACAGGTATTCCATGCCTGCCATGAAGATGGAAGACAAGATTCGTTTCTCTGTCCCTTGGGAACGATTTTCGATTTTGAAAACCAAACATGCGATTGGTGGCATAGTGTAAAATGCTACTGAAGCCTTCTATTCGTAATTAAATTAATTATATAAGTATGACTGGGTTGGAGAAGTGGAAAGGTTGCGATACTACTATGGAAGTGAAGAGCATAGTTTTTTATACAAACTGGGAGAGGGATTTTTTTATTTTGTATATTTAAATTGAATGCACTTCGATAAAATTAAAGTAATGCAAGATAATTGGAAGAGGGGGCAATCATTTCTCCAAGTGACTCTTTAATTTCCGAGCGTTTGGAACTTAGATTATGTACTACACTATAGGCTATGCTGTGGTGCGTGCGAACAAAAGTGACGCTGTCGCAGATTTGGCTACAGCAATGGCGGTTTTTGTTTACACTCGTCAGCGTTTCCATGGTTTGGCTTCCGTGGTGCGAAAGTTCTACTTTCCAGGTTACGGGAAAAGACACGAAAATGGCAACAATACCTGTCATGCCTATTTATATACTCATACATACATTATTTTATATTTAAAAAATACAATTAAGATCCATAATGTGCTATTTCTAACAAGCATCCATGGACTAACGTTGAATTGCTTTGGCAACGGAAAAAGGTTGTAGGACTATATAGGGAATCCGTATCCGAATTCCAAACGAAGTCAAGGGATTTTTTCTGCTATTTTTTTCAGTCTGAACTTATTCACGGTAATGTAGAAAATCTCAATTTTTCAGCTGTGGCCAAACCTGTTAGCGGTATGTAAAAAACTTATGCGTGCAATTGAGATTTTGCTTTACAGTATGTCTCACTCAGTTGTAGATCCTTTGAAAAGGGGTAAAGTACATGAAAGAGTTCCTTCCGCTTGCGACATGTTTCTTGAAGAAGTAAATACCCTTTTCTTGTCTCTTAGTGATTTGTGTAAATGAGAACTGAATTAAGATGTGGATTTCACCCGAGCAAAAATGTGAGGCGATATACTTTCCCTTTTCTACACTAGAGGCGGCTTCCCTGTTGTTTGGCTCAGAAATGAAAATGACCTCAAAAGGTCAAATCGGGTGAAAGTTTATAGTAAACATCTAAGTCACCCTAACATTGTGTGTTCTACTCTAAATAAACTAAACCACTTACGGTTCATACTAAAAAAAATATTTTTTATCACTCAAGACTCACGCTTCACTGTGATTAGCAATGTCTGCGATTAGCAATGTCTGTGATTAGCAATCTAATTTATTAGCGTTATACTCGCCAGTAATATAAAGTGTTGTGATTGAAACATAGGTGGCAGCAGCCTTAACCAAAATTCACGAATAATGAGCATTGTAAAGAAAAGCCACTTAATTTCCACCCTAGTTATGGGCGGTGCTTTTAAACCGTAAACACAAGCAAGCAGGCGTGACGGGAATATATTCATTGATGCTACATTGAAAATGAAGCTATTTGGCTGGGTAAATTTCCTAATCTATACTATTAACTTTTCAAGTTCTTTTAAAACTCTTGCAGGGAACTAATAGCAGTGGACAACTGGGTTTAAACGAGACCAGTGAGCAGTGCTGTTTACCTTATGAACTAACAACTTTGCCTGTCTCTCCCAACGACATATCTTTCATCTCAGGAGGTGGAAGTCACTCTATCCTAGTTACCAAAACTGGCTCTGTTTTTTCTTGCGGTTCCAACAGTGCTGGACAGCTGGGAAACGGCCATGTTTCACCCAATAACAATACAATCAAATTCGAACCCGTTTTAGGATTAACTGACATCACAGCTGTAGCTTGTGGATGGGATTTTAACATCGGTTTAACCAAATCTAATGACGTTATAGGCTGGGGTTCGAACGTATTTGGACAGCTAGGTTTACCCATCACTACCGTAAAATACATCTAAATAAAGCTCAATTCAATGAAAAGTAATTTCTTTTAATTATTTGTATTTAGATTCATGTTCCAATTCCCACACGACTTCCTTTACCGCCGTTAGTTCAAATCTCGGCTGGATTAAGACACTGTGCTGGAATTTTGAAAGAAAACAGATTAGTGCTCACATGGGGTTTGCGTCACCGCAAAAAGCAGCGGGACGATTCGGACGCAACGACTAGTTGTATAGATCCCGTTATTTGTAAGTTTGGAAAGGGGAGAAATGGGATCTTTTGGGATTTTTTCTCTTTGGGAGCATCATTAAGCTCATGTTCCCTAATGCAATTTATTATCTCTCCCTTACGGTACCAAAAGTGGAGGGCTTATCTGACGTCTGCAAAGTGGAATGTGGGCAATATCACACCTTGGTGTTGAAGACAAACGGAGAGGTTTGGTTTTATGGGGACAACCGGTTTGGCCAGAGTGGACATTGCCCGGCCAGTGAGTCTTACTTGAGCTCGCCAATTCGTATTCAGGTCAATTACAACGTTCAAAGTATTGTCACCGGCTGGACCCACTGTTTAGCACTGACCGGTAACTTAATCCCCCGCTCCCTCCCCGATCAAAGTTAGAACTTTTACCTCAAACTAAAAGTTATTACCTTTTGGGTTCTACTTCCAGACCACCATCAAGTTTTAACCTGGGGACGTCACACCTATGGCCAGTTGGGAAGGATCTCGCGCCATGAACATTTCGACGCTCTTCCAAGTTTGCTCAATTTGAATAACATCAAGCAATTCGCAGCTGGCTCCGAACACAGCTTAGCTCTCTCAGGTAGCATAAAGTATGGGGTGGAAACTTGAGAATTGCCTAAACTGTTCTGCCTTTTTCAAAAGATAACGGTCGGTTGTGGAGTTGGGGCTGGAACGAACACAGCAATTGCGGAAACGGCAATATTCAAGACGTTTTCGAGCCTCAGGAATTAAGTGCAAGCTTCCCAGGTCCTGTAGTGTATATCGGTGTTGGAGCCGGACACAATTTCGCTTTAGTTCACGAAACTCACCTCTCTGTTCTCCCTGAATGAAACATATACATGACTTTTTCTCCTTTAAAACTAAAAGCTGTCGTTTTCAAGTCTCTTCCGCACTGTTTCGAGTATCGTATGGGTGAAATCCACTCAGACGCAGAAGAAAATAGCAAACCGTGCTTAGTAATTAGGGGCGTGGTTAACGGTTATGGATCATTTGGGGATTTTAGACGGGTGGAATTTTTTCTTACGTCGATAAATTGAAACATCTAAAACCATGTAAAAGTGATGGAGTAAAGAGCAAAAGTCCCGTCTGGCGCGCGTGGAAAAGGAATGGGATCATTAGCATAACGTATAGTCTTGATCCTGAATCACGGTCGAAGTATATTTACATCTAATTACACAAGCTTCCTGCGGGCTATCGCTGCGTGCATCGTCAGACTTTTTGTCCCGCTATGGGGCTAACGCTCCTTATAAGCACGTGTGGAGAGCCACTTGTTTTTTGCACGTCTTGCACCGAACGTAACAACACCAATAATACTTACAATGACAACGTTCAACTTTTTCGACTATTTCGGTGGTATAACCCCGTCCACAACACAAGGAATGACATCCATCTGGCGACAAAGAACTGGCATTACAATTCCTAGAAACAAAAAAAACACACTCTGTAAAATGTTCAGGATCACATTCATTATACTTCCCGCAGTCACACAAGCATTGTCTAATTTCGTTGTAATTTTAAAACCTATTGTGACTTTCTTTTAATCAAATTAACGTGTGATTGACTACTTTGCTAATTTCAGAAAAAAGGTGCAGGTAAATATTAAAGTATTTTTTTTTTTAAAAGTAACGTATTATACCACTTTGTAATGAAAGTTTAACGTTCTTAGAATTACTGAATATTTTGCCCACAATGTAAGACGACTAAGGCCCAAAAAGTGTTTAGCAGCAAAACTAATTCTGACATTCACATAAACTTTTAGAAAAGATTAGCATAATTCTAGATTGTTTTCAAAAAGCGAATGAGACACAAGACAGCGGCGCACCTTTGGCGAAAACTTCTCGGTCAGGTGGCAGGGAAGAGGAGTCAAATTAATTTCCTGATATGCAAATTAATTCAGCCACACCCTAGAGAGCTTGTTTCGTGCTTTTTGGGCATGACTTTTTTTTTTTTTTTTTTTTTTTTTTTTTAAATAAAAGACAGGCGTGGAATATGCGGTAATTTATAAAAAAAAAAGTTCCCTTTTATTATTTTTGCTTTATTTTTTACCTGCCCTGAGTTCCTAGACTCCCCACTCGGGCATCAGCTGTGCAGTAATCCGGTGATTTGCGCACGTACACCAAGTCTTCTTCATTGAAATGACTGGTGGTGCTACTTAGAACCGGCATCAATTTACGCGATCCTGCTCCGGTTCGTCGCCAAGTGACTTCCACGGCTAACGCATATTTACGCCTTAATTTCTCGCCCAGGATTTTTAAAGCAGGCAGAGCTTTCCAACACGTTTTTATGTTACAAGAACCAGATACGCCATGGCATTTGCATTGCCTTTGCGAACTGTTCTCGGCTACCTACAACAGAATAAGAAAACCACACCTCAGTTAATAACTTCTACTTCGGTAGCTTTACTTGTTGGTTAATACACCAGTCACGTTACATGGAAACTAACAATCGAACGCCCTTACCTTCACACCATGATTAATATCTTCTCCCCAGACCAAAGGCTGAAGCTTTGGTATTGGTAACTTCGTTAGCAGCATATGTAAGCAAAAAGCGGAAAACGTTTCATGGCAGGTTAAGCCTAGCAAAGCGCAATATTTGTGGAAGGATAGAAGATTTGCTCGTTTCGTAAAAGCGTACCTCAAGCGTGAACCCAAAACGTATTACTTCTGACAAGCACAGCAAGCGTGATCGAGTGCGAAAAGGAAGCTTTCTAATTTGGTCACCTCTCAAGCTTTTGCCATGCACGAACCAAAACACTGAACCTTTTAGGACATGTTGGGAAGACAAAGAATATGCTGGATTGAAGGTTTGTGTTTTCCGCATGACTATTAGGTTTATGAAACCACATTGCGTTCATAAGAAAAGCGAGAGTTTTTGACTGGTTTATAGCTTCGAAAACTTCACCCACCCTTGCTGAACTACAAGCTAACGTTTTGACAAGTCCCTATAATATCCCACAAAAGACGACAAGAATGCCAAAGAATTCTCTGTTCATTCAAGGAAAACTGAAGTTGTTTTGGATAAATCACTTCGTAATGTTTACCAAAACGTTTATAATTTTCGGCGTTTACGTTACTGAATAAACCCGAAGGTTCTCGCTGGGTATGCAAGGAAGAAACAGACGGAAATAAAACGCTCCTAGAAAGCTAGCATAAATGAATAGGAAATGGAAACCAAAAGAGGCGAGGGGCGAATATCGAACGTTCCTCGGACAGCTGAGCTTAACATTCGGGAAACAGGGCGAAGGAGAGTGCTCCTCCCCCTTAAAGGGGGAGTAAGGTACGAAAAAATAAAAAAATATGTTATAGAGGAGACCAAAATAAGTGTTCTGGCTGAAGAACCCCTATGTCAATTATGCATATTAACCGAGTAATTAATTATTTAGCGGTTTAAGCTCCGCCCCTTTCCGCCAAATTTCAAATTTTCCTATCCTTATAACATTGGCGGACAGTTGGCCGGAGGCCTAGCGACTTTACCTGTGAGCGCATTCAAAATCGATCCCAGATCTCATAGGGACCGTACCGTGACCTTTCTTTTGAATGCTTAAGCAGTTTTTTACGCGCTTTGGTTACTTCACAAACTTAATCACAAAAAACCACTTTTTCTTCGCGCCACGACGGGAATGTTCCGTTCTGTGGCTCAACGAACGTCAACGCCGCGAGCGTGGAGCTCACAACCTGTGTCAGGATAGCCTGCCGGACTAACCGAAGAATCCGAAGAATCGCTTGAAACACTATCGTTATCACTCATTTTAATTCAAAGCTTATGAAGACACAAACTAATAAACTAAACAAGCGAATAGTCAGCACGTATACAAGACCACGCTTTGGAATGTCGACTTTGGATAACACGCGTTCCAAGGCTTCTTAGCCTAGCTCTCCCCAATATGTTAGTCCGGCAGGCTATCCTGACACAGGTTGTGAGCTCCACGCTCGCGGCGTTGACGTTCGTTGAGCCACAGAACGGAACATTCCCGTCGTGGCGCGAAGAAAAAGTGGTTTTTTGTGATTAAGTTTGTGAAGTAACCAAAGCGCGTAAAAAACTGCTTAAGCATTCAAAAGAAAGGTCACGGTACGGTCCCTATGAGATCTGGGATCGATTTTGAATGCGCTCACAGGTAAAGTCGCTAGGCCTCCGGCCAACTGTCCGCCAATGTTATAAGGATAGGAAAATTTGAAATTTGGCGGAAAGGGGCGGAGCTTAAACCGCTAAATAATTAATTACTCGGTTAATATGCATAATTGACATAGGGGTTCTTCAGCCAGAACACTTATTTTGGTCTCCTCTATAACATATTTTTTTATTTTTTCGTACCTTACTCCCCCTTTAAGGTTCAAGCAAGACAGAGTGAAATTTAGCCCTTAAGAATGCAGGTTAGGCGGGTTAATTAGTTTCTGGTTTGAATTTTCTTCTTCACAACTTCGGATAGGTTGGCTGTTTCCACAAAGGTCAGTACCGACTTTGATACCGACAGGTAACAGGTCATAAAAAGGCTCAGGCGGTGTTTAAGAAACTTTTCTACCTTCACAGGTCGGAGATTGACCACCCAGAAATTCTTCGCCACAAAACTGAAGGGTGAAAAACAAAAGGTTTAACGAAACGAGCCAGTTAACAGTTAAGCAAAACGAAGAAAACACAAGAGACAAGAACAGACGGAGCAGACAAAATTAGAGATCAACCTAAGTGGACATACGTTACGTCGACACCAGACCTAAGCTGTCATTGGCAAGGAAAATGGGCGTGGCTAAATAAATATCTTCGACAGAGCAGAGAAGAACATGTAAACTTGTAAGGCAAGTCCATTTTTAGTGCGAGCTGATAAGGCCAATTAGCGATTAGAGAAGAAGTGCAAACTGGTGTCGTTGTAGTTAATAGTAGCACGCAGTAACGTCACCAAAGTTGACTTCAGAAAGTCTCACCCAAAACTTGAAATAAAATCATAACAAAGAGCCGAACTCCTTTTACCTTGCGACCTACACGATTATTGTGCCTATTCATGGTGGCTGAGACGCTTTTGCTCGTTTTGGAGTTGGAAGGGGGTGGAGCCAGGCTTGGAGCGGGTCGAGCTCGTTCGGCTTCGCGTACATCAGTGAACCGTTTACTAAAACGCATCGCATACCGCACATTATCACCACAACCACCCCATTTAAAGTTGGTGGGCGGGTCACTGGGTAGCGTCCCACAATTACAATGCAACAACTGTCCCGTAGCACACGCTTTTGCCACACTTTGCACCAAAGCTGCACTCCCTAACGCGTATACAAACGCTTGTTCCCTTGTTCCTAACAAGAAACACAAAATAAGGAGGAAAAGATGCATAAATGTCTTTTCAGCTAAATACATATAAAACAATGAACCGAATACATAACGAAAATACAAACAAATATCAGAACCTAGTTTACCTGTAGTTAGATCAGGGGTCAACTGAGGTACTTTCAGTAAAGACGAGCAATTCCAGCGTCGATCTTGGAAAAGTTGCTGACAAACTATCACACTTCCTCGGGCGGCTTCAATCAAAGCCGGCATGAGCTCAGTATGCCTAGTACATAACCTCGCTTGGGCACGTACAAATCCGTACTTTTGCCCCGCTTCCCAACACGTTTTCACTGGTATGGAAGTCGACATATTCCAAGGCTGTTCCGGTGCAGAATGCAACGTCCTAATTCCCGAAAAATCCAACAAAAAAGGACAATACTATTAACATTAATCAAATTTAGTAAAGCAAACAAAATGAAAGAACAGGAGCGGGGGCAGACTTACATCCACGTGACGCCATGGGCGAAATAAAGCACGAAGAACCAGACAATGCCCAAGGAGGCATACAAGTGTGGAAGCTCCAATTTCATATTCTGCTGCTCCAATCACTGAGCTTAACCAAGCACTGATTGCTCATACCACCATTTGAAGTTTGTCCGCGCTGGGCCATCCGTATAACACACCACCACATCGCGCACTTGGCTTTGCTTTATAAAGACCACCAAACCGAAAGAAAAACGCTTAGAAAACTCCCCCGCAAGATTTGACCCGCAGCTCTTGTCACTCGAAAATCGAACGTCTTTTCTTCTAATCTTGGCGTGGGAGGTGTTACATCTTGCCTGTAATTTTGGTAGATTGCCAGCCTAAAGTAAAGCAGTCTTGCGAAAATTAAAACGATAAAAGAAAAACTCACCCATTTAGTGTCAGGTGAAGGGAAGATTTTATTAAAAAAAGTACCTCCAAAGAGAAGTTTTGGGATGATTAGCTGTGCCCCACTTAGTCTCCCGCCGTGTTGCTCAGACAAACTGAGTTCATTTCGGGAGGCGAAGTGCTTCTTGAAGACTCTATTGCCTTGGCCCATACCAGATACCTTGACTATATACCTCACCGCGGCAATTTTAACTGAGCCTTTTAGCATTTCACCTTCCCCGGTCCTTTTATCCTCCTCCAAAAACCCAACGGGGGTCACCATCCAACACGCTCTCCGTATACATGCCAAACACCATTTCTAATTAGCTATGCCATAACTATACTCCCACTGCACAGGTACTTTTTATTCTTAAGCTCATTTTGTCATTCCTGGCTAATTAGCTAACTTGCTAATATAACCCGACATCCAACATGAATGAGGACTAGCTTTATTGGATTACTCAGAATTAAAGGTTAGCTTATTTAAAAAAAAATACAATAAAACGTTCTCGATCTGATGACCAAAACTGAGTTTTTTTCTTCCGAAGGGCGTTGCTGGAAGACGAAAACAAATGTTTCCTCAGAAACTACTAGAAAAAAGAGTTTTTTGTGAACCTGTATAAAGAGTTCTTTGAACGTGTATGCAGAAATCAAACGTCTCTAGGCATTTGGATATAAAAATCTTGACGCCAAAACAGAGTTATGGAAGGTGCACAGGTTTTTCTCACTAGTGGGAAAACTAATTCAACCATAAAAAGAACAAGTTAACAAGAAAAAGAGGTGAACTTTTCCCAAGTTATTAGTTACGTTAAGCAAACTGAAAATTGCCACATAATTTGTACTCACATATCATTCATGATGATAAACCAACGGTTTTCGGACATGGAAATCGAACGTTTTTCAAGGAATGGCTAACCAAACAATCGAGAAGGAATTTGCGAGTCCAAAGATGAGTCTTACGAAACTTGCAGTAGCAACGCTTACATAACCATAAACCCCTCCCCAACTATTTGAAAAACGAAAGAAAAAAATATATATATTATGCGCTTTGGAAACCAGTAAGGGAAAAAGTGAGTTTGTTAGCAGAGAACATTAGCAAGTTCCCGTCAGCTAGCTTCCTGGCACAACTCGATAGCCAAAAAGGACCAGGGCAACCAATTGCTTTTGTTGTCTTGCATCCCTATTTACTTAGCGCGAACATCAAGGATCAAGCTGGTGGAAAAACCTTTTTACCTGTTCTGTCGCTTCATGTGTATATAATCCGAGAATGTGTGCTGTTCAGGTCCGTATATCTTTGGACGCCGCCACAGCAAATTCTGAAGCACACACATAATATTTAGACAAATAAAGGGCTCCTCTTGTCGCCAAAAGGTAAAAAAAAAATGAGAATAAAAAAAGGAAAAGCTTTCCTTCTCATCTTTTTATTGTCTTTTACAAAACACTCTAAACAGGAAAACCCATTCAGCAAAAGGTGAGGCACCAGCACATCTCTCGGTTTTGGTTTACAATTCGGCCGCGTCATGAGACGATCCTAGTAAGGGAGAAATTATATTACAAAAAAGTCTTCAATAAGCGCCTTGCCGCCAAACAACAGAGTTTACAGACTTCAATGCATATATGCCATAAAAAATGCAGCTCAAAACGCTTAAAGACACAATGCATAGGTGAGACGCTGGCTATGGGAAGTAAAAAAGTGCAAACTGGTCTTGGGGTTCATAGAAAACGAGGCCCCATTAAAAGGCCATAAAAAAAGAGGAGTGGGTGGGCACGTATCATAGTCGTATCCATCATCCTGTATCCAGCCGGAAGAATACGTGTAGGAGGACAAGACAAAATGAGGTCCCTCATTTGCATAGTAATGACTTGCCCTCCCCTTAGCCCGGCCTAAAGGATTGCGAGCGAGATTTCATGGCATTTTGATAGTTTTTACCTGTAATCGGGATGGAATCGTTTTGGGCAACTTGCTCTTGTAGCTTCTTGATTTCACTATCATAAGAGGTCCATTCGCTGAGAATTCGCACCGCGGCATCTAATTTGGCTTCTTTAGTCAAGGGATTGTTGCACTAGTACACAGTATCATGCAGTTAGGGGAAGCTCCTGAAAGTTCCAAGTAAAGGGGAAAAGGACTTACGAGGTCGATGGTTTTGGCGGTCTTCTTGGACGATTCATCACACCAGGTTTCGCACCAAAGCCATTCCTGAGGCAAGGATTTGATGGGGACTTGATGGATCATGTTATTGGGTAAATCTTGATCCAGGTTCGCTAAACTGTTGGGGTCTTGGCTCAAGGCTTGGTACTGGCCACGGAGACGATCGCCGGCAGCGATCCGCCGAAACCGTTTGAGATCTACCACGTATAAAGCGCTAATATGGTATTTACGACCTTGCAAATGATTGCGCCAGTAGCCCGACTTCCAAAACCGGAACCCATCCATCTCCTTACGATTCTCGCAGAACGGGGTGTAGCCATATGGCGCACCATCCAAGTCCAGGTCTCGCAATTCAGTTAAATCTGTTCTCACAACCTTTCAAAAAATCAACGGATTTAGCTAGACGTTCGTGGGTTTAGAGAAGGGTATACCTGATCGGCATCTACAAAGATGATTTTTTTAACGTTTAGAGGAAAAAGCACGTCTAAAAAGAGAATCTTGTAACCCCAAATGATCCTTTGTTTCTCCTTTTGCTGATGTAACCAACGAGGCCACTTGTACTCGACTAATTCGTACTCGAACCCGTATTTTTGGGCCATCAAAGGCAAAAAATCCTGCGAATCCATGTGTTAATGTCTTGAGACGCGCTAATAATCACTTTACTTTAAAAGTGGGCGATAAATAATTCTTGAGAAACCAGAATTTGACGGGTGCTTTGGTGTGTTTCACCACACTGAGCATCATAATCCGCAAGAAACGCTCGTACAGATGTCCCGAAGCCAGCGAAAAGATGTTGAGTTTCTTGTCTTCTTCGTCCCCTTCTGGTTTACTGGCGAACGTACTAAAAATTGCCCCAAATAGTTAGTTTCATAGATCTTTCCAAGGCAAGTTCTTGCTGTACCTCGTAATCGAGTTCCATATGCCGGAATTTTCTCCATCTTCGTCTGAGAGTAAATCCATAGATTCTTTCCCTGGTTTCTTTTGAACTTTAAGTTTCATCACATGCGCCTTGAAGGAGCTGACGAGTACCTTGATATCCGACCCATTACCTGTTCTCTCCACTCCATCCACGCTACATAAATAGAAATTTTTATAAGAAAAGGTAATTCCAAAAGTTTGATCGGAGGATCACCTGACGATATCATAAATATCCGCACTGCGGCCTTCTCTCAATCGTAAAATCCACGCGCCAATGTTCGCCTTCAGTTGTAAGTATCCCAAATTTGCCATAACAATAGTATCAACTTGCGTGGGGTTTTGTAAAGTGCCTAGCGTTAGCTGCAAACCTCGAGGAGGGGCACTAGTACTCTGTTCGAAGCAGTGGCCTTCTAACAAAAGCGATTCCAACTCGAATTCACTGGAAAAGAATAGCCAAAAATAATTTGAAAAAGATTGTTTAATAAAAAATAATTGACAATAATAATTGATAATAATAATTGATAATAATTGATAATAATAATTAATAATAATAATTGTTTAATAAAGATTGTTTAACATAATTTGAAAAAGATTGATTGAAATCGATATCTAAACATTAGAATGAAGTCCAAATCGGAATAGTTCAAATTACCTATGGACGTCTGTCTCGGCTTCTGCTAAGCGAATATTATCCACATCGTAAGGGCTTAACACAGACTCCACTAGCCAGTTATCCGGGACTAGCAAATTCTGAGTTAATAAAGCCCCTGCTGGTAACGCGCCAAACTTGACAACTGGTCCAGCCAATAACTTTCCATCCGAAGAATACAACAGGTCCGGTTCCAACGCCACACGATAAAAACTACCCCAAAGAAACAAAACTGTTAGCTAGTTAATACAGAAATTTAAGTACTGTCTTTCAGAAACCTTTTCAGGGGCATCTCACTGTGCTTCTCCACACAGTTTAGGAAAATACGAATATTGACGTTAAAAACTTCCTGCATAACTAACAACATGGGTGTTAGTCTCTGAGCTCCAGAACTCAAGGGATCCATAATTGCTACAATGTCCAATGCTGGCAGATCCGCCTTCTTTGGGGGCAAATTCAACATACTAAGAGAGCCACCATCAAATAAAGAACTAATTACTGTTTTATGTTAGAAGTAATAACTACTCGCTTACCTATGCTCAGTATTCTTGAAATTTAATTCGTGACGCGCTTTCGTGGACGTTTTGGCCGCTAATAAGGCCGCTACTTGCATTGTTAGGTCACTAGCAACAACCATATCTAAATCTAACTGCTTCACCACTTGCGCGATCTTTTCGCCAGACACGCTCATCGTATGGCGCTCCAGTAATTGGAAATCGAGTGCAGTCATTGTCTCGGACTTCTCCAACGGTCCCATTATTTTCCCGTTGAATACGATGGCAGTCTGGTCCAATTCCAAACCCAAAACCTCCCTTACAAACTTGTTATGCAACTCAAATAACCGGGACAAGTTTTCAGTATCCGAACTTTCCAAAGAACTCAAGTCTGATGGCTAAAGAAGCGAAAATGGGGTTATACCAACGAAATTCAATTATTAATTCGTACTTCTAACTGTAAATCTTTGATGGATTTGGATCCCGATTTGAAACCAGCTAAGAAACTGGGCTTCAAGAGCTGCGTCAAAGTAGGAGAGCGTAACTTATAAGGTAACTGACTCAGTATTGCTTGAATCGTTTGCGCCACTGGTCCGAGAATACCGCTATGGACCAGCCCAATGCGCATTAAAGTGGAAGAATCCTAAAAGGAGAGACAAATTTGAACAAAATGCAGACAGAGAAGAGTTCTAAGGCTTACGAGATGTTGAAGCGCATTTAAGAGCAAGTTTTGGCCCTCAGGAGTTTCAAAATTCGCCACCAGCCAAGTTGTAACTGGCGTTAGCTTCAAACTCGGATCTTTTCCTGACAGGTATGGTATTAGCTTGCCCACAGTGGCTGTGACATCTCTTTTTGTTGCCTGGGACAATCCCGAATTCCAGTTTTCCAAGAATTTGCCAGTCAGATCTACTGGACTACTTTCGCCGTGCAAAATCCGGTCGTTTAATCTAACAAACACCAAACTTGTAAGAATTTCTGGTCAAATATACTAACTTAAAGGGTATTTCGTAATGGCACTCAATAGTACCTCGGCATAACATTTGGTCGGGTCATGAGGTAATCCAGAACGTTATCACTATCGGACAATTCGTTCTTAAAGACTGCTTTCTGCAAAATGGGTGTCTGTTTCATTATTTCATTCAGCACAGCTTCCTCAAACTCATCTTTCTCCAACATTTTCTTATCTAGAGGTACTCCGTTCAAAAGCACCTGAGAAGATCATAACTTAGATTAAGATTCTAGCTCAATATGCAGATTACGTGAGCTTACTTGAGGGAAGCCTTTTAGACCCGTTCCTTGGACGAAATCCTTGGCTAACTGCCGCCCAGTATCATAATCTGAGTCCTCGCCCAGGATATCTTCCACGTCTGGCAAATTATACTTCATTTTCAACTGCTTCTCAACGTCTTTAGGCGTAACATCGCGATCTGCTCCCACCGCCGCATAAACGTCCGTGATAAAACTCAAACCCCTATAGTTATCCATCTGCTCAGCCACGTAATTGAAGGCGTTGAGCAGTGCCACGCCCCCGTCCTGGAAGCCTGTGACTGATGGATCGGGATTGACGGCGAAAATCAAGCCAATTTTCAAAGGGGCGTTATGAAGGTAGAAGGATTCTGCAAGCTTCACAACCGAGCGCGAGCTCAGTTTCGCAGGATCAGCTATTACCACCTGAAAGGATAAGATTCATTGTAGACGTAAAAAAACGCTTAGTAATGAGCCACGGAAAGCTTACGAGATGGTAAAGATTCTTCCTAATGCTTCGCAGCATCCCAGGGTAGCTGGGTCTGAGCAATTCGCTTAAAGACGAGGACCAGCGACGATACTGAGCGTCTCTTTCGATATCATTGACGTAAACCACTGCGCTGTCGCGAATATCCACTGCGTAGTCTTGCGAAGGGGCCGAAAGGTCCAAGGAGAGGAATTGGTTGATAAATTGAGGTTCCACACCTTTAATGAAGAAATAGTCATACAATACTGAGATGAATCTAATGATTTGGTTCATTTCTACCAATTTGATGTAATCCTTGGGTAATCTTCAATTCTTCACGCAAATGATCAAGCAAACTGAAGATATCAGTTACATCCAAGTCGAAAAACATGCCGTTGACAAAAAGAGCAGTATCTGAGGGTTGCAGATTCAGCTCATTAAGGAAAGCCGCTCTATTGGCCTTGATTTCCTTCTTTAATTCCTGTTTCACTGTGGTTTTGATCAGCGAACGAGCCTGCAGAAAATTTCGTCAGAACAGATTATACACTTGTAGTTTTAAAAAAGTGGTGTTGTTCACTTGAAGGGGAAAGTTTTGTGCCAAATGCATCATTATTTTCAGGGCTTCATCCCTGGGCGAGGAAAGAATTCTTTCAGCTGCCTGAAGACTTAATTCTTGCAATTGCCAGACCTTCAAAGGTGCCAATTCATGGGTATCTTCCACCAAACTTTGGTGGAACTGCTCCAACTTTTCTTCTTCATTAGGATGCAAAGATCTAAAGCAAGGAAATTGGTCTAGGTTTACTTTTCACGGAAAACAATTTTCTTTTACTTCAATTTGCTGAATAGGAAACCATCAATGTCCTCTTCGTCATTTGAAGAAGTGGTTGCGTCCGTTTCGCCTGTAGGGGCACCGGCATTAATTTTGGTGTCATCTTGAGCTTTGTACTCGGTAGACTTGATTTGAAGTTCAACTCCGTATCCTGCTAGACGCAGTTTTCGCTGAGAACGGTTCTAAAGATGCTTTTTGAAGACAGTTTACAATATGTTAAGAAAATAAGATTACTTTCACATAGTGCCTAAGCACATAATTTATCTCGCCCGAACGGGAAAGGTCTTTGAGGACGTTATGGAATCCGACAAAGTCTTCCGAACCCAACTCTCCGTACAGAATGACTGTTTTCTTGTCCGGATCAAATGGCAGATGGAAATGATCGAGCGTGTATGTCTCGGGTGACCTTTAGAAGTGAATACAAAACGTCATGAACTTGCTACAAATTTAGCTAAGATTACTTTTCGTGAGATGTTTTGAGTAGGACCAGTAACTCATCAGGTTTACAAGCAAATTGGCCATGAAATTCGGCTATCGTTGAGCAGCTTGTAGACAGGTTTTGGCTAACTGCTATTTGATGAAACATCTCCACTTTGGGCGCATAGATGTGCAAACTAAGCATAAATCTCAACAAAGAAATTTCAGCTGTACTTAGCTGCTTTTGCAGCCCTGACAGAAGTGACTCATATTCTTCTTTATCCGTTTCTAACAACGATAAAACAAATTTTAAGCAAGTTACTACAAACGTTTGACTTTGAACTTACTTCTATTTGTTTCAGGTTTCCGGTAATGATCAACGAAGTCCCAGAAGTAAGATGCATCTTCGTCGTGTAGAAATTCGCTGATTTCGAGCGCAACGGGTGGCTCCGGCCATTTGGCATTTAGTAACGTACTTACAGTTTTGGGTTTGATATTTTCTGAAGCTAGTACAGGAGACAGAAGGACTACAGAGGAAAGAATGGCAAGCAAGAACCCAGACCGCCAAACCAAACTCGTTTCAATGACCCTGATTGCCAATGCCATGCCACTAAGAATCTATAACTCCCAGTCAATTGACGCCTTTAAATTTGAAGTCTTGATCAATGGCGATTAATGAGAAAAAGCACTAATAATGTTAAATTCCGCCGGGTCCTTTCACACTCGGTGGCGCATTCCCATTGGAAACAAAGTTTCTACAAAAATAAGTTAGTAAATGATTACTAGATGGCGAGGAAGGGCAATTTTGGGAACAAGAAATACAAACACAAGGCGCTAACAAGTTATAAAATGGATTAAAACAGAAAGAATAATCTAATTAGTATGTAAGGTACTGAAGGACATACTTATCTTCAAAAGCACATTAAGCTTTAACATGTATCATAAATATGTATCCTAAAAATCATAAATATCTATCTTAGAAATTTTAATTGTAATCTTTCACAAATACAAGTATTGTACAGTACATATCGAATTATTCTCATGGATGGTAAGCCTACAGTTCCTATCCTTCAAGACATTAAATCTTCCTCGAATACAATGAGCCAAAGCAGCCAAGCGTGAATTATTCTCACGAATACACATCTAATCTTAGATTATAGCACACGACTTCCAGCACGTGACATTCGGAAAGAGAATATGCAAGATGCAAAATTAACGTCGCTTATCAAAATTAACGTCGCTTATTAAACATTAGGTTACATCACACTACAGAGAACCATAGCGGTGGGATATACAGGCATAGGCACACGAGAGGTTTTTTCTGGTTACATCTTGAATTTTTGCGAATATGGAAAGGACAGCTTCACCGGCTTAGGCAGGTTAAGCAACATTAGTTGGCCTAAAGGCAATCCGTACCAGCATTGGCTTACCTGTCACCTCTCTCTTCGGTGCTCCGGTGCTTGCTACGAAGGAATGGCGAAACCTTTCTCGGTTCAAGCCGTCAAGAAATATTAGCCGGGTCCGTCCGAATTAAGCCGTCATAGACAGCCATGCTTTAAAATATTCTGCTTTAAATGCCATGTATTATTGAGTGGAAAGTACTACAAAAAGGAGCATTGCAAACCAGCAATTTTCTCCGGAAAAATTCAAAAACGGGTTGTCACTGCGTTGATGCTTTACAGTACTGCGAACATTTTGTCAGCGGAATTGACGTCCAAACCGTAAACAAGACTGAAAAGTTTGACTCCGCATGCTTGATTGGGATCTTCGATATCGAGATTATCGAAAGTGTCTTGGGGTGCGCCAGCTGCGAGTCTTTCATTGAGATCGTTTTTGGCGCAGGCGATAATTTTCTTGGTCTGAAGTGTATAAACAAACACAGCATGTAGCGTGTTGTTGTCTTCTTTTGAACTTAAAAACAAGAGAAACTTACATTGAAACAGCGGAAGAAACCCATTGGCTTCATCAAATGCCTAAAAACTTGGACTTTTCCTTTATTTGCTAGGGCACCGCTCTAAAATAATATGATAAGTTTGTCCAAAAATAAATCATACTGCGTTCAACTTACGGCGAACTCGACGCAAGTATCTAGTCCAGCTAACAAATCAGCCTTAAAACCGTCCGAAATCTCCAAACCCTGGAGTTTAGCTTTCATGTCGTCCAAGTTAAGTTCAAAGGACTCGGTAATCTAAGTCGGCGTAAATAATCCATTAAATTTCATTAATCAAATGACTTTTCTGTTACCAGATTCAATTCCCGCAGAATGCAAGTGATGTTGCCTGTTTGCGCTATGGTACGATCTCGAATTTGCGCAGCTTTAGCTACACTCACTGGTAAATCCTGTAAAACAAGTATAGTACTTCAATGAAAAAAATAATTGTAGCACAAGTGAGAGAAGCTTACGAATGCAGGCAATGATTCCTGTCCTGCTTTAACTTCCGGTAAGTGGGGTTCAGATTGATGACACTTGATAGACGCAGCTAGCGTTTTACCCCAAACATCATGCACTGCAGGTTTTCCGAAGCAACCCTCCGTCAACTATAATAAGCGTATCTATCAAACCATCCTTAAATTTCAAACAAGGTTATAAAAATTACTCACCTTCATCGATACATACTTCTCCAGCGCAGACATCTCGTCGTGACCACAAACGTAGCCCATAACACAGCCCAAAATAAGCAAACTTGCAAGTTTCAGCATCTAAAAGAAGGTAAAAAAGTAAGTTAAGCTAATGCCAAAAATCTGGGTCCAAAATTATAACTTTTTGACTTACTGTAAGTTCTTGTTTTGAGTACTAAAAGCTTTGGGATCTCCTGACTTAAGATCGGTGAAGAAGTGTGCAAGTTGAAGTTGAGGCATTGGGCTTTATATACTCATGTGCAGATCATCCAAGTTTTTGCAGAGTCATCCTTACCTGGCTGCTTTTTCTGGAAAGGGTTCTGCTTAAATTACGAAGTTTATGGGCCATTAGAAAGGGCCTTAAAATTATCCATGGAATACATATAAGAAGATGCTTATTTAAGATTCGTTTCATTTGGTTCCAGCGCCATACATGGTAACTTGTAATCAGCAATCCGGAAATACGTCGTTCATACTTTTAAGATAGGAAGGCTTGTGGCCTTGTAGGAAACTCTTTCATTTGTTAGCAACCACACACACACCTCCAAAAGAATCTAATGTATGAGAAAAAAACGAATTGTATGGACTTGGCAATAAATAAGCATGAAGGTTAATACAAAGTCATTGTGAGGAACACGGAAATTAAAAATGCGAGCAATAACCAGCTAGGTATAACCATAAAAGATGCTTCTTAACCTTGGAAACACCACCGTTTCTTCCGGCTACACGATACTTCTGGAGTACTTCGTCAGCTTTAAAGTGTTTCGAGGCATTTCAGAACATGTCATTGCCAGAACTTAGTTCGAATCCGTACACCAAATTGAAGATGTCGTGACTCATCTTGTCTGGTGATGTGGAAGCCTGATTTTCCAATGCGGCTAAGCCATCCCGGGCCATTAGCATTGTGTCGTCAATACCGGCTCCGAGTTTTTCGCGCAAATCTTTCTTCATGCACGCCATTAGCTTCTTACCCTGTGTTTTGGATTGCACAATACAAATTAGAAAATGCAATAAGAAAGGTTTACTTTAGGGCAAAGTGGGATCTTACCTTGAAGCATTTAAAGAGCAACAAAGGTTGAGCTAGATCCTTGACTAGAGGCGAGCTTTCGAACTTCTTGGTAGATATGCAGCTCTGGGTGTTTTAGAAAATACAAGTGTATAGGATTAACACGTGCAGGAGTTTTGTGAGTTCACTAACCGAGAAATCCTTGCAGCTATCTAAGCCCTCACACAGTTCGTCTTTCATCTCTTGTGGGACGGGCAAATTCTGGATACGGGCATGAATACCTTCGAAGTTGGGCTGAAGATCCTCCTTGAGCTGGAAAAAAAGATAAAAATCAAGGTAAGATCAATACGGGCATTAAAAAATATAGTCGTAATTCTATACTTACGAAGTTTAGTTCCTTCATCATACAGGTCATGTTGCCTACTTTAGCCTCCAAGCGTTGTTTTAACATCAAGAACTTCTCGGAAGGACCATCGCTAGGCATCTCGCGGGCCTAACGCAATAGAAAAAGAAAAATTTTCAATTAATGTAAGAGTTAAGGGGCGTTAGCAGCCAAAATAACATCGAGATTTTGATTGGTGTCTGTAGCCTATATGCATTGTCTATTTTTTTTTCGTTTTTCTGATAAGCCGTTCACGAGTTAAGACATTTAAAATTTGGATCATGACGTCACAGATGTAGCATGGTGTGGTTTACGGCGCTTGTTACCATGGTTACTGTTTCATGCAGTAAACAAAGCTCCCGTGCACCATGGGTACGAATGTAACCGACTAGGAACGACATGATCCTATTTTACCGAATTTCTTTATTTAGTAGCTTAATTACGACGTCGGATATTGGAAAGAAAAAAGCCATTAGGAACGAGATTTTTGCTCTAGTTTTGAATACAAAGGTTTTTTTTTCGGCGTCTCCCTTTAAATTCAATTAAGTTTACCTGGCGATGTCCATTGTTGGCATAGAAAGCATCGAACGATTGCCGTTGCTGCTGTTGGTCGTATTGTGACTGCGGAAACGGTGCAAAGTTACCGTAAGCTGTTTGTTGTGGGTTATGGAAATTCTGCTGGTACGGCACAGGTGCGAAGTTGCCATTGAATTGACCCTGTTGTGAGTTATAAGCATTGTTTGGTTAATTTTCGGAAGTAGAATTAGCATTTAACTGTTTTAGGCTATCACGACTCGTACTTGTCGTTGAGCTGCTTCGAGGATGACGGATAGCGGAATTTGCACATTTGTCTGGGGTAGATGCTGTTGCGGGATTGCTGCGGGATTGTTGTAGAATTGTTGCGGTATATGCTGTCTAACAACAGGGTCTACTGGCATTTGATTGACGTTAGGCAGTTCGATTGGTGGGGCTGCCAAGCCTTGACATTTATTACTGGCAGCACGAATTTCATTCCACATCATAGCTACGGTTTCTTTACCATAACAATCCTCGAAAATCTGATCCAAAAGGATAGATTTGCATTAGTTTATAGTAAACTCAAAATATTTATTTTTTACGTTGATACTTTTGAAAATCATATTTCTTTCTATTTCTTTCTATTTCTTTTTACTTTTCAAATTTGGGAAAAAATCTACTTACTTTAGTCATGGCGTATTTTTTAAAGAGCTTATCCGCGCCGCCATCGTCGTCGAAAAAGGCAACTGATGACGTCACAAGGAACGCGCTCAACAAAACTATTTTAAACATCTAAACAAGTTAAGATCAGTTAGTCTTAAGATACTACGGTCCATACTGGTGTTCCAACTTACCTTCGTCTTCGTTGTTATCCATTTGAAACTAGGAGACGAGCCTTTTATACTCGTCAATCGCTCACGGAACGATTCTGACATGGCAGTTCAACAAACTTTATGGGGATTTTTAACGGAAAAAATCACCTTGAAGCTTTTCTTCTACCTACTCCTCTTCGCTTGGGTCCCCAACAAACATAATTAGCGGCCACCACAATTGCTGAACTTGACTTTCTCGCGCTTTATTGCACTTGGAAGGGCATTGCACTTTCGCTGTCAGTTCTGCTGAAGCAAAACCCACATTACGTTTCTAATAAGCAAAACTAGTTTATTTGCATATAGTGTTTCATCTTGACTCCTCGACCTGATTAACTGTGCACACAAAAGTGAACGTTGGTATGTTTCATTCTTTATTGGTTTTCAAGAGAACCAGATTAAGATCAAGAAGATTTGTCACAAAAGACTGTATTTTGATCACGTAGACATCGAATTTAGTCCAAAAGGACTAGAAGTGTCTTTTTTATATACACAAAGTGAAAAAGCTAGAGGCTTTCGTTCATCAGTCTATACATGTAATATCTTGAACCCTCCAAAATCTACCACAGGTACTTCTCCTTAAAGGTTTTCCGTAAAAAAAGTAGGTTGGGTAACACATGTTAATCATCCTGGGCCATCGAAACGTCATTGGGTCGCTTGTAGCAATTAATCGACCAATCCCTCGCCCCATTGTCGGCCACTGACATGAGCCCTAGACGAGCAAAATAAAGAAAATTGAGGAAATATCCTTGATATTTTGAAGGTGAAAACGCAAGTACCTGGACCGCGGTATTGTGTGAGTTGTTGATAGACTTGTTTCATACGTTCAATATTGATCTTGGATGCCTGCGCGTGGTTAACCATGGGCAACGGATAGTTCTTCCCTATGATACATTTTGCTGTACGCTGCACGGTCTCTGGTGAGTTCCAAGGCTCGTGGATGTACTGCACCGGAAAGTTTTTCAAAACAGGCAGATATTTTTTTATGTAATCTCCATTAGGGTCCGCTTTACGTCCAAATCGCACCGGGCAATAACAATGGAAAAACTGTTGGAAAAAGGAAGAACAGGAGAGCCACATCCACGTACCAGCGTTAACTGACCAATCAGCGTCTAGCAACAATTCTTCAAATACCTTCCAAAAAGTGGTTCTATTAAACTAAAAATATTTGGCTTTCTTTCATACTTTCATTCCTTCTTCCCAGGATACCCACAAATCGCCTCGGGTAAGGAAGCATGCTACTGCATGGCGAGCCAAATGATGAATCCATCCTTCTTCCCGGAGTTGAGTCATGATGGCATCAATCCACGGAAAGCCTGTTTGGCCCTAAATACAGCTTTATACAAGAACAAGGAAGTCAAATAGAATCGAGAAACTTACATTCGCCCATTTGGCTAAGGCTTCCCCGTTGTGATCCCACGGAATTTGGACGCAGATGGGATTCCCCCGCATTTTGTCGAAGTTGGGGTTATTGGTAGCTGCGCAGTAGAAAAACTCCCTCCACAGGACTTGCCCATGTAAAGACAAAGGAGGAGGAGCTTTCTTAATCTAGAAAAAAACCCGGAAATTAGGTAATTAAAATTTTTGTTTAAATTCACTAAAGTTTTAAAAATTACTTTGCGGTATAGGTCGCTTAGCTGTTGGTAAAATAAGCGAACTGACAAGCAACCGAAGCGGAGGTATGGACTGAGGCCTGTTTGACTAGCTAATAAGGATTGAGGAGTCATTTTTGGACGGCCGAATGTTGCCACCCACGCTTTTCTCTCCAAATGGCGCTCCAAACGTGCTAAGGCTTCTGTTTCGCCACCTTTCCACACTGCTGGCATGAGCCCGTCCGTATCGAAACCTTCACAAACGTTTGAAAAATAAGATTTATTGTTTCTTTACGGGACGTCATCATGCACATTTTTCAAACCTAGTTCTTCTAAGGTTGGAACACCGTATTTGTCGTCTATATCTTCTCCTGAGGGAGTGTAACCGTGGCTGAGGTACTCCAGTGTGACAGGTGGTTGGGGTGAAGGAGGCGGGTCCACTGTACTTAGCAAATTCTGAAACTGTCGATATGTTAACGGAGGGTTGCCCCCGTTACTCTCAATGATCCTGCAAGAAAAAAATAATCGTATTAAAGTTTCTTAATTAAAAAAAATAAATAATACTTTTGGAGGTTGTACAAGGTGTGGGAAGCTCGGACAATGACTTCTACGCCCAGTTCCTGACACATGGCCATAATGTTCTGGTCCCGGACACGCCCAAAAGGTTCTGGATCTTCCTCGAATGTTAGGCACGTGGTTTGCCAATCCTGGACCAAAAAGATTCTCATGTTTTAGAGTCACAAAATAAGGTGGATATAAAAAATTTCACATGAAGAAAAAAGTTAAACATCGTAATCAGTGTCTCTGGAAAATTTTACATCTAATTTTTTTTTTTTTCCTTTCCATTGTAGGCTTACCCCTGTTGATGGTTCTTTTTTTGATAATCATGTAAATACAAGAACCATCAACACATCTAATTGATTCTACGAGTGAAAAAGAGAAAATTATGTAAAACCGCGGAGGATCTTTTCTTTCTAACTGTTCAGAAAGTTAAACTTTTGCTTGCATGCACACCGAGATTGTCCTTTTGTAAAATAATTAACTCGATAAATTTGTTATACTTTAAAGAGTTTGGGTAGAACTCCAGCTGGCTGTCCCCTGACAACAAATAAGCGCGAGTTGAGTTTCTTTAAGCTTTGGTCCAGGTCTTCTAAGGACTGTAACAGGAATCTGGGACAAAAAGAAAATGACACAATTCGTAAGAAATGATTTCTTAAAATTAATACTTTTTAAGTTAGATTTAGGGAGTTTTTTTTATTTGTATTACCGCCATTTATTGATTCCGACGTTCGAAGAACCAGCGAACCAAGGATCCAAGATAAAAATGCAACGAAAGGTAGTGCCACTCTTAAGTCCTTCACGGAGACTGGGGTTATCGTGAAGTCTCAATCCTTTACGGAACCAATGAACTACATGTTTTTCCTTCTGCTGTTCTTCCTGGCGGTCACTGCTTTGCCCAGTCATGGTTCCACGTTAACCCCGGTACAGTCTCCCCAAGTTTCGAACAAATGTAAATATTGCGAATAGAGTCTTCTTTACTCATCACGAAAATCTTTACTCATGACTCATCCAAACATCAACTAGGCTATATTTCACACTACACTGGGATAGTTCGCTTTCCAATATTTTGGGAAAGTTTCGTTTAAACATTCAGTTACCTAAGCCATATGCTTATCAAAGCAGTCTTGAAAGTACACAGATTTCGACCGTTTGTCTAGATTTAAATTCCATTATTTGGTATACTATGTTTTAAAACACGTTAACCTGCTTCTCGCCTAGAATGAAACAGTTATAATTAATCACGTTATAATCACGTGATGTTCTTAACATCTGTTTTTTTGCTATTTAAAATCCCAAAATTGAGTTCAATAGGCTTAAGAAAGACATAACAACACTGGACTGGCTCGCAGTAGGCCACTAATCCGCGAGACAAGCAGAAAATCTTTTCCACGCCCGGTGCAACGTGACCTGTTATTCTGCCTTGCTCTTATTGGCCCGGACTTGTCACGTGCAGTACCATTGTATTTGCAGGCTCACGTTGCACTTAGCATGTAGCCTCTTCTTTCCACGCACGCGTGGAAAACGTTTTACCGAACTGTTCAAATATGGTCTGCCTTTTCTAAACCTATTATAGGAAGAAACCTACATTTCCGGGCTTTTATGTAACTTCGTGATGAAAACTGTATTGTTGCACAAACACTTTTAAAAATTTTTTGGCACTTACACGCAACCTTAAGGACAGATCTTTAGGGCAACTTCCATGCATAATAGTTAATTTTGTATTATTTTAGCTACAATTCCGTTTAGTTTAATATATATTTCAGCCAATTTTCCGTACCCTCTATCCTAAAATACCGTGACGAAAACCAAAAACAGAGTTTCGTTCATTGCTAATTGGTGGGCAAAGTTCATTACAGGGTCACTTAGCGACCTTTTCTCTAATTCCTAAGCATCACAGTGGTGGTTTTTTCTTGAAACAGGAACCCCAAATACTTTCCAGCCATGTAAAATGAAGCCCCAGAAAAACATAGCACAAAGGGAAACAAAAAAGGTGTCTCGAACTGAAAAGTGAAGAGATTGTCGAGCGTAATAAGAATACAAGAATAGCAGATCTATAGCTGCGTTTCCAGTCTGCTTTCCAACCAAAAGCGTTGTCATTTTCAAAGTAAATTTCTTTTAAAAGAAAAAATAAAACTGAAGAGTTGCCAGTACCTAATTAGCTGTCCTAATTGTCTTAGTTTAGCTGAGGGTGAATTTCATCATCGTCTTGAGAAGGCGTTGCCACAGTGGAGGATTTATCCTTGTTGTGGGACCGCAAATCCACTTTGGGAACGGTGCGGTTATAACCTTTGCCCAGTTCAGCGAAATGAGACTCGAAATGCATGTCGCGACTCTTGAGTTTCTGGAACCTATTTTCTAATAATTGCACCGCGTACGCATACAGCTCTAAATCAAGTTTGTTCACTTGGCGGAGTTGATCGAACTGGGACGGAGTGAGTTCTTCTAACGTCGAATCCGCGAAGGTCGTATTATATTGCTCGAAGGGCACAGTAAAATGCAAGTTGAACGTTTCTTCAAAAACGTACTGACTCACTTGCTGCAGTTCCGTCAATCCAAAAAAGGCCATTTTGGCTAAGTTGCTCTTCGCGCTCGCTAACATGATGCGTTCGCGTTCGGATTGGTCCATATAGCTTTGGTTATAACAACCTATCAATGTCAAATCTGCTAGCATTCGCGTTTGACGGTTATGAGCCAAATTGTGCGGACAGGCCATAAAATCGTCCAAAGTGACGTCCTTCCATACACTGCCGCCATAACACCGCGGTAATTCGTCGGGTGCGGGTTCACGTCCGTTGCATAAATGCTTGGAATATTTCCAGGTAGCCCCACGTTTCACATGCCGGAATTCCGACAAATATCGGTGAATTGGCTCGCGCAGTACAGTGATGTAGAAATAACTAAATAGAAGAAGTAAAATGTATGCATTTTTGTAAGAAAAAAAAGTTCAATTTTTACTTTCGTTTCTTTGATTTTCCCTCGAATTGGTCCAAACGATGGTCAACACAACTAGTCAACTCAGTCCAGTCTGCGTGGAGACCGCACTTCCAGCCCGTGGAGTACCGGCTGAAAAGCCAGTGCTCTTTATTATTGGGTCGGAAGCAATCGCAACGTTTATATTCTTGGTGACAAACGCAGGGGCGTTTGAGGTCCAGGTCTTGGACCAGGTGCCGTCCAAACACCGTTCCACCAGTCTTTTGAATGTGGAGGAAGACAATGACGTCATGGCCGCGGATGTCAAAGTGGAAGTTGACGTCCATGACTTCGTCGTAGCTTTTGCCATTGTGAGGCGAGTGGGGTTGAGAAGCTAAATGGATGGGCTTAGCCATGTTGTCAAGGAGGGAGAGAACTTGTTCATTATAGAGCTGGTGAGTGTTGGGCAGCTGCCGGTTACGGAATTTATAGGCAACTGTGCAGAGCGAACCGCGGCAGTAGTAGCTAAGGAAAAAAACGCCTAATAAAGAAGACAGTATGCAAAATCCAACGACCAGCTTGAGTCGCTGCGTCCATTGTCCCATGATGGGTTGGTTTTGATTGTCAGGCTGGCCTTTGTTGGGGAAATTGTTAAAGGCAGTGGAGAGACGTCGTGGAAAACTAAGGATGACCGGGAAAGCGATAGATTTGCTTGAAGTTGACAATAACCTGCCTTCCATCCAAGGCATACCATCCAGCAAATCGTTCTCCTCGACTTGGACGGCGGCTTCAGAGGTCGGCATTACGGCAGTCTAGCACGACTTACTTTGACTGCGGTACGTCCATGGAAAGCAGGTAGGGAAAGAAAGGCGTAACATTAATATCAAAGTTTGTGTTTACACTGGAAGCAGCCTTGTTGTTCCTTGAACAGAGGAACGGAAAAATAAATACCATAACATTATCAAACTATAGAGAGACTAAATTGTGAACGGCGAATTCATCTCTGGCGGTGGTCTTGATTTACGCGTCCGTGACAGTGTGGCGGTCAAGTAACCCACTCTAAAAAGCCAAGAGTCATTATGAAAAGTATGCCGAGACGAAATCTCGCATTTGTAACACGAGTGTTAAAAGGTCTACACGTTTTAAATACACACGTTAAAAGGCTTACTACACATTCTAAATATATGCTATTGGTATGAATGGTACTTGTATTCCGGGTCTCTTAGCGAAAAAAAACATAGGAACTATTTTTTTGTAGTTTTTATACGTATTTTTTAAACGCTAGCAACACCCTACTGATCAGTGATATAAACAGTTAAGCAATACAGCTTTAAGATGGCAGTAATATGACTAGGATAAAGCTGACAGGATAAGTCACATTTCAAAACAAAAACGACAGTTTTGGGAAAACTATTTTAATTCGTCGAACATGTATTAATGAACGTACAGTATTTAGCTTCAGCGCAAATCCCTCCCGAAAGTTTTCAAGGAATTTTCTCCAAATAAACTTCCCCACGAAAGCCATTCCGTCCTCCAACTCCAAACGGAAAATAAAATTTCCCTGAAAATGAACCCAAATAAAGCAATTAAAATTCCAGCTTCTCGAACACATCAGGCCTTCCACGAAGACAAATCAAACCAAGAAACGAAACTGAACTGGTACATTTGATGCCTCGCTTAACCATATACGCTAACTTTACAATGGAGTAAACAAGGTAAAAGGGTTCAGGTTGGACCGGTTTTTTTATGCGCACACTTGCTTCATCCCCATATCCGCCACCTCTTTCAACACTACGCCCAGACTACACCAGAAGTCTGCTTGGCTCTCTCATTCCCATTCGGTAGTGCCAGGCGGTTTGGAAGTTAAGTCGTATAGTACCCTCGAAATACCTGGTACACTGGAACACGCCTCCACCATTCCCTGAACCACCTATAAAACACATACATAAAAAATCCGTACGAACGTTTGAACATCTCTTGCGCAAAGACAACTCTTTTTCCAAACCTCTAAAGGCAGATGCTTGCAAGGTAATGCTGCCAGTCCCGTCATAAAATCATGACTCAAAAAGGGTCGAATTGCAATAGAGCGCTGACAAGAAGGTAACCTCAAAGCCGGATCGCGATCAAAATGCAAAGGGAGTAAAATTACTGGCATTTGCGCTAGCCGCTTCATCATATCGAACTGTTGCACAACCTACACCACATTCTTTTCCGTTAACTAAACCCATATAAACTAAACCCAAGCTTAAATTACTTGGTTTGCTAGATGGTCCGCTTGCCTCAAAGTAGCCAGCGCATTCGGGGTTAAGCTTGTGGGCGTGACATCAGTCACTGCATCTCGAATAGCTTTCCCAAAGGCGTAGCAAACGCGGTTAACTGAATGGCACAAACGTGGGATCAACCTATGATGGAAACCAAATTAATGTGAGTAAAGAAAATAATTAGCTCTAACTTGATAATTCACTCAAAATAGAGCTTTTTAACTAAACTACCTTGCATAAAAAGCCATATCTTCCCATCCATGAACCGTGGAAGGTTGATTATCCGACGACAAGGCTACTACGTAGCTGTAAGACCGGCAATCGCCTTGTACGCCCACTGAGCGTACAGGTAACAAGGTAGCATTCAATTGCCACTTACTGGATAACTCGGCTAGTCTTATTCGTTCGTCTTCACTGGTTGCAGAGTCCACTCGGTTCAAAAGCGCATGTTTCTAGACAAAAAAACAAACAAACATGATCTACCATGTTCAAAATCATTATTTGATCCAACGTACTTTAGCTACCATGGCAGAATACTCGACCACGATCCGAATTAAGACTTGGGTTTCGGCAAAATCGCGTTCCATGTATGGTTCCTCAGCACAGATAATCCTAATCGCCAAGCCTGGGCCTGGAAAAGGATGCCGAGCTAAAAGTTCGTTGGGGAGACCCAATTCCCTTCCTAAAGCTCTGACTTCGTCTTTGTGAAAATCCTGCAAAGGTTCCACCACTTGCCCTCGGCTACGTAAGGCGCGAACTAGCTCCGAATCGTTATGGTGCGTTTTAATTACGTCCGCTTGACCGGACGCCATCAAGGAAGCCGATTCAATCAAATCCGGCCGTAACGTACCTTGACCCAAAAAGGTCACATCAGGCTCCAATTTTAACTGGGACATAACTTCATTGGCTGTCTAAAAGAATGAAAGAAGTTGATTTTGTCAACACTGAAGGATTCCTTTAGAACTTCCTACGTTGACAAACGTGTCACCAATAATTTTGCGTTTTTCTTCGGGGTTGACAACACGACATAGAGCTTTAGTATTGCGTCTGGGCGAGTTGGGATCTCTAGGATCCGTGGCGATGCTGGTAGTAGCTTCACAAAACTGTGCACCAGCCCTCACCACATGTAATTCCAATCCCAAGGCACGAAGACTGACTTCCACTTGATCGGATTCCTTTAAGCGTAAGAAGCCGTTGTCAATATGCACAGCAATGACTTGCTGCTGAGGTAGCGCTTTATGCAACAAAGCTGCACACACAGTCGAGTCTACGCCCCCACTCACAAGCATCTAAATCGAAAAATGGAACAAGAAGTTCAAATACACTTTCTAATGGGAGTAAACTCTGGAAAATTAATATGAATGTATAGGAAAATCTCTTCTTTGAAGAGCATGGAGAAGGAAAGTGCGCAAATGCCAAGGCATGAACTAAAAATGGGTGTTTACCAAGACTTGTTTTCCTCCTACAGCGTTTTTAATGTATTCTAGACATTGTTGCTGACGACTCTGGATAGTAAAATTGCCACTAAGTCCCACAATACCATGCAAGAAATTTTTTAGCATTGCTTGGCCATTATCGGTGAGATCCACCTAGACATAAACGTGAAGGGAAGGAGGTTTACATTACGATAACCAAATTGTAAAGAGTGTTCGCACTTCAGGATGGAACTGGACTCCGTAGAGCCGCAATTTATCGTTGGCTAGGGCAGCTGGGACGTTTCCCGAAGTCGCTACACATTTGAAACCGTCCGCAATCCGATCTACGCTATCTCCATGTGTTAGTAAAACCATCTGTTTCTCTTCCAGGTTTCTATAATCCAGCAAGAATTCGATATTAGCGTAGAACACTAGTTGCAATGTTATTTTTAACGCTTACTTGAATAAGGGACAGGTATTATCCACATCGATAAGATACTGACCATCCTCGCGACTTTCTTTCTTAACAACAGAGCCTCCAAATTCTTTATTAATCATTTGCATTCCATAACATATACCTGAAACGAAAACGAGCCAGACCCAAAAAATGCGAGATAACATTATAACTGGATTATATGAATATATAACTTACCTAACACAGGTAAACCTATCCTAAAAATGGCTGCATCGTATTGGGGAGCATCATCAGAATAAACTGAATTGGGTCCACCAGAAATAATAATAGCACAGTATCCTGCCTCCTGCAAAGTATACGCTGGCGTATCCAGGGGAAGAATGTCTGACTCGATACAAAGTTCTCGAACTCTCCTATCTATCACCTAGAAAAGAAGAGCCAAACCGTCAAAATCGATTTAGGAGTTATTTTGTAGTTAGGAGTTTTACTTTGCCATATTGGGCTCCTGCATCCAGAATGGCAACTTTTTCGTGATTCCCAGGTGAAGTTTGACTTTCGGGTTCAGTCCTGGCCACTTTAGCGCCATTTTCTTCCACTTGGCCAGTCATTTACAGTGACGACAATAGCTTGCACGTTTACAGTTCCTGGGAAAAAACACCTTGAAATGACCCACCAAGCTGGTTTAAGAAGAAGTAGGCTGTAACAAAGAACAAACTACTTTGAAATCATAACAAACAACTCTATGTAAAGGAATGAATGTTAACTTTAAAAACAAAATAAAAAAAAACACGAAAAGCCAACTTACCGACAAAACCGAGAACGCAACAGAAAATGCGTCAGTTAGCACGAGTACTCACACAGTACGAGTAAATACGTATCAAACTACTTAAACAATCTCCCAAAAGTCTTGGGAATTAAATGTAGCGTACCGTAGCTAACCACGCCGGCTATTTATAACAGTAGTCTCGCAATACACCGACAGAGTCGCAAGCATCGACTACTTCCGCCACGAGGTTCAAAGCTCGAAATAAGTCATTCGAACTACGCGAGGAGTTTCTTCCGCTCTCAAATACTTGCTTGGCAGCAAAAACATATGATCTTTCTTTGAAAACGAGTTACGCAGCTGATTATGAAATCTACATAATACAAAAGGAAAGGATTTCCTTTTCTGTCTTTGGGTAAAGTCTGCCGGAAACATTGCTATTTTATGTTGCAAACAGCAGGTTTACCGTGTTGCATGTTATACAGGTGTAGGTGTACTGAGTATAGGTGTAGTATATAGGTGTACTTTATAGAGGTGTTATGTGTTATGAAAGTAAGAATAATTCTAATCTTGGCTTTGAGATTCTTGGACTACAAGGAGAATTATACGGCTTCTTAGTTAAAATTCAAGATATGTACAGCATTACAGATACTATCTCTAGGACTGGACGCGAAAGGGCATAGTCAGCCGAGTCCATAAATCAGATTAACGAAAGGCCTAATGGGGCGCGTATGCGATGACAACTAAACCAGTTAACTGGTTCTTCATTGGCCATACTGTGGAAACGTAAAAAATCTTGGTCCATGACTCTCCAAACCTTACAGTAGAAACAAAGAAAAGAAGAGAGTAAGACGATGAATATTTGCGCGCCGTCAATGTTTTTTCTCTTGCTATATGTTTTGGTATATATTAGTCTGCCATGTTTGGTTGTGTTTGATAAGAAGCCAAGAAGATAGAAAAAATGTCGGACACCTCCTGAGTCAACACTCTCTCTCTTCCTTTCTTACGAAACGACGATACAAGCCCCGCCCCGTCATCCTTTTTTTTTGCATTCTCCGTTTAGCAAACTTGCAGGACTTTTCTCAATCCTTCTCTCCTTTTACCTTTACGTTCCACTCTACTCACCCAACCCGTGACGAAACATAAGTCCAGCAAATATCTCTTTTATGTAATCCGAAGTTCTGTTAGAGTGCAAACCGAACAGTTGCAAACCCTGCCTTCTTTGGAACTTTTTGTATTCGTGAAAAGACATTAAACACAACATATTGACTGTTGAGTTTTTTTGAAAAAGACATTAAAATTCGCCTTGTTGGTCTGTAACGGCGTGCCGGAGCTTATGATGTGGTCTTGTAGGACATGACGCAAAGGAGTTTCGAGAGTCTCGAAGACTTCTGAGGCCTCCAGCACAGGCGAAAACCGGAGAACCGGCTTGGATGTTAAAGCAACGTTTCTCTGTTCTAACAGGTAAAAGATAAAGGTAAATGGCAGCCCCAACGGAAAGGCTTGGCCAGTTAGATACCACCAGGACGGAAGCTGGGTATATACTTGGAAACTTTGCTTAGTGTCAGGTGCAAAACATCTCAACGAGTTCAGTTTTCCCTAAAAATCTGTTCATTGTTTTGTGCGTGTGTAGATTAAGAGTAATATAGCCGTAACGTCTCACTAGTAGACCGTGCCTGGCTCAAAAATTGGGAGAGAAAAAAAAATAATTGAGGAGTTGGAGCGGCTATTCCGACTCAATTTCAACCTTATTTGCTGAACGTCTTAATAGCTTTCCAAGCTATAAAAGAAACCCCACTCAAGGAAGAGGAACACAAGTCCCTTTTTGCCTCTTGTGGCTGAGAACTTGAACAAATAAACGCATCCATGAAGCCTTCGGATGACATGTGTTTGGTGGCAGCTACTATCCGCGGAAGTGTGCCGTTAAGAATACTGGCGTCTTTTTAGTAGTAATTTAAATGTTCCAAACCAGTCCTAATTACAACAAAACTCACTAAGATCGAGAACAGAATGGCAAGAATTGCGTGACATTTTCATCCGAGTTTCAAGTGGATTGGGAAAAAAATTTCCACATTTAGGCCATGCGTAAACTCAATTGCAAAGCAACGTTATTGAAGTTGATTAGATCAGTTTTGAGAACAGCTATGGGTGAAAGTGAAGTTGTTAGTGGAGTTTCTAGTGGAATATAACAGGCAATAATTGTACAGAAAATAATCGAGATTGGAGAAAAAGCAACAAGGAAGCTAAGGTTTGGGTGACCTTTGGAGCTTTTGGTGGTTCCAGACGAAGCTTTAGAAAGACGCATAGGATGATCGCCGTCGAGTTCGTTAACGTAAGAATAGAAGCTCCCCTCATTATGGACCCATAACGAGTTCAAACACCTCACTTTTGTCTTGGCCTCCCTCCTGTGTACGGCTTTTCAAGCCGTGTCAGCTATTGCAAAAATATAGACGCATATAGACCATAACTATAACTATGTTAAGCATAACCATTCTTGTGTCCTTGGTACTTCCTTCAGGGCACAGCCAAAGTTTTTCCCAAGCTTTTAAAAAAATTAAAAATTAAAAAAATATAAAATGTCTGACCGTTCTTTCCCATCAATCGTAAAAGTAACTTTGCTACGCGCCCTGTAACGGCATTAAAAAATACTGTTGATCTATTTTTTTATTAGGTTTAGTATGTTTTAGGATTACTATATATTTTCTTTTAATTAACAAATCGAAGAAGCATGATTTCCTGGGATGCAGTATCGAATTTTGGGCTTTTCATGTCTTGATATCTTGACAGTATGTGGGCACGTGGGCCTTGATGGAATTGGATCCGAGCAAACGAGCCCAGGAGGTCAGGCACCAATTAACGGCACAACGACACAAGCAGGTAATTACACCGTCCTGTGTTTGCTATCCCTAAAGCCTCATTTTCATTTTCTCCTTGTCCCTGAAATGCACTTGCATCTTAGTTTAGTGACTTTACTGTTCATTATAACTAGCTTCTTATATCCCTGATCGAAAGTTGGTGCAAAAGGCTAACTGACATAATCGTACACGTGAAACAGGAAGTTTGAATGTTTGAATATTTGAATGTCGTCATTGATGTCTTAAAATTGGTTAGCATAACAAACAATACAGCAAGTAGCACTTGATAGTTTCTAGTAAATAGAGATGAAGGGCGTAATTTCATATAGACTGCTAGATTGTATTCCTAATGTCTTTATGTTAGAGTGAATTCAGTCATGTCAATTCATGTCATTCAGTCAATTCTCACACTCAGGAATTAAAACCCAACTATAGACAAGAAACTTTGCGTAAGGGTTTGTAATTCCATGGACAACAACATATTCAGAAGAAAAGGCGTGGTTCTGGTATTACTTAAGCCTAATATAATGAGACCAAGCAGTGCAATGGGATACAAAGCATTCCAGGCTAAGCAACTTGGGCAAGTGTAACTTTCGAGCGTTTTGACTTTTGCACACAGTTAACTAAAGACTGTAATTACTAACCAAAATTGCCTTTATTACTTGTTCGCTTGTTTAATTACTACATCCCGGGGCGAAAAACAATCCCATACATTATACTTATAACCAGAAAAGCTCGTGGTTTCAACATTAAATAAGTTCTAACTTTCAGTCGTTCGAACGAGACTTTGGACTTGAAATACTCTTAGAATTCCGTCCCCAAAAGCAGCAAGTAGACGGTTTTCAAATCGTTATCGGTTTACGAGAGATGGTGCGACAACTTAATCCCCACAAAAAAAAAAAACGTGCAACACTTTAAGCTCTGCTCCTAAACATTCCTGCGAAAATCTTTCAATGCCAAAGCTAAAGTTCTACCAAGTCTTGGTTTCATTGCTGCAGCACTTAGGACTTGAACCTAGACCACCAGGATCCTATAGCCGAGAAAAGATAAGAAAAAGAGAAGGGTTTTGTGTGAAATGGGCGCTCCCCATTAGGTACTCCAACACAAGCCAAAGAAAAAAGAGAGAAGAGGAGAGCGAGTCTGGGTCTGGCGGCTCTCCAATCCTCGCGAACGGGGGGGATTTTAGAAAGGTTGAAAAGGAGACATATATGTTCACGACTACGGATATCCCAATGCCGAGGAGATAAAAGCGACGAGGCATTGAGGATAGCTGGATGGCCCAAGTCTCCGAAGTGCAGGAATAACGTCGCTCTAGTAAAAGAATCAAGCTGTAAGTAAATTTTCGATGAGGCACAGAGCCGGATCGCAATGATCTTCCTCAGTTAAAGGGATACAAACCGGAAACCGGAAATGCATGGCTCGTCCATCGACGTATTTAACCATAGATATGCGGAATTTCAACATGCAGTGTACTTCTTCTGCTTCTTCGCCTCCTGCACATGCGAACTAAATGAGCAGTTTCTGGCTCTCGGACGATAAAACTCGCTCGCATGGAATCCGGTTTTAGTTCTCGTCCAGGAATTGGGCTGTGCATCGGTGTATAAAGACCGGGACGTGATTTTGTCACCGTATTGGGCTTATCGCGTACTAACCGTTTGGTAAGTGACGCAAGTCGTCGCAATTCCGATCAGAATTGACAACGAACGTGCAAAAAAACCTGGGTGAATTAAAAATAAGAGGAACCTGCTTTTCGAAGGGGGATTTTTCAGGTCTTGATTTTCATATTCATTCTGTTGACTTACTGGAGAGTTTTTCGAATACACGAAGACAGGTCTGCTATGCAAATAGGCGTCATCTATGTCCCTTTCCTAGTCAGATAACAAGAATAGAAAAGTCACGACAACGTGAAGAACTCGGCCATTTTATTCATGTGAATAGGGACAGAGGATTGCATTAATGGGATTAGCCACATGTCCACATTTCACAATGCCTTGCTTGCGTACGAGGTAAAAGAATCCGAACTACAACCTCCCCAAAACAATGACACGAATGAATGACACAATTTTCAAATCAGCACTCTTTTGCTTCTTAGAACACCAAAGAAACCATAAGACTTAATTAAGACCTGCACCCCTAGAAAGCAAAGGATGATTTTAACTCGAATATAATAGAAAATCAGAAATGGAGTTAATTTTCGAAAGACAAAAGTGAAATCTTGTACAACTTTAGCTTATATAGGCCACAAAAGCTTTCCTTTTGTGCATCACAGTTTACAAAGTATCCTTGGAAAAGCTTCTAAGATGGAGGAAATCGAAAAACAGGGTGTCTTTAGAACAGGGTGTAATATGTGGGCCTGAATGCGTCCACATAGTGGTCTTTGTGCGTCTTTTGGTGTTCCGTGTTTTGTAGCGGATGATTATTTTCAAGTTTTCCCGTGCTTCATTAGGAGTTTGGCACGGGGGAACTATAGGGGAGGAAATCAAACACTATTTTTCCCTAGAAAATCTGCAAAGCATCATCAAAGAAAGGCAAAGAAATATCAAGCACATCGTACGTCCTTCCTATTCTTGTTTATTTTTTAATTTCTCATCTTTCTTCCCTGGCTATAGGGAGAGAAGAGACCACAATAGCGAAGTAACTCGAGCGTATCGCAGCAAATTGAAAGTTGGTGGATTCTTAAAGCACGTCGATTCCTGTTCCAACTAAAAAGACAAAACGCCACCCAAACCAAAATTCTTTTACACCAATAGTGCGAAATACCAAATTGGAACTTGTTAAAGGGAATCGCATTAGCGGCAACTTGTAAACAACTTATTAGCTTAGTTAGTTCGAGATTTGCAACTTCGAAGTCAAGGAACCCTCCAGCTGCCCCTTTCACTACCTTTGAATCAAGACAGCGATCGTACAGCAGGCGAAAGTGAGAGTTTGGTACTATTATGAATCCAGTTTATTGATTGTGCTAGCACGTAGTACACTTTTCGCAAATTCTCGCGTCCCTATACGCTCCTAAAGATTTACTATATTGTGTGATAACGTTTGCTGTGCGTCCTTTTTTATGGCCGTTTATACGACCTCTTACTTTGGCTACGCCCACAATCTTCCTTCGGTTCGTTCTTCAGAAATGTATTGTGCTCCTTGCATCCTACCACAAAAGCGCGCTCATATTTTCACTTCGGATAAGATGCCATATTGTGTCGCTTTTAGCGTCTTACAAGAATCCTAAATACTCTTAATTTTGTTGTTAACCAATATTAATTATAAATATATCCTTTTTGTTTCACACAGGCTGAACGAACACCCGTACTTTTGGTGATTTCTCTTACCGGCGTCAAAGTATGCAGTCCTGATGGCAAGGTAACTTTTTCGAACTTTTTGTTTCCACCTAACAAGAAAAAGCCTTATATAGTTCATAACCCAACTCAAATCCAAACAAACGCTTCTCTGCGATGATTAAGAAAAAAAAAGCACTTACCTGTCGATACGGGATGTTATATGAAATTTGGATTTTATGCAACATGCCACAGAAAACACTTTGGATACTGCAAAAACTTAGAAAACGCTTGCACGCTACGTGGCAATAGCAGATATAGTGCCACTCAACGTAACAATAGTGAATAGGTCAGGGAAAAACAAGTCTGTTGACAGGACCTTCGTAGTTCGCATTCATTAGACCTAACTTTGTGACATATAACATAAAAACATACCATAGCTAGAAATTGGCGCGAAATTCGAACAGGAAAAGAATGTGAGTTACGGTTGAAAAATACAACAGAAAATTGCGAAATGAAACTGAACTATGGGTTTATGTTAGGGCGATTCGGAAAAGGAAAGATTAGAACAGGAATTGTCTTCAAATTGACGTAACATACAACTTAAAGTCAGTTCAGCTAAACTTGGTGAAAAGCGTTAAGTTAATAAGTTCGACATGTAGCATTGATAAAAATACAAGTTCAATTAAGCATTGAGAATGAATCACAAACTACAAAACAGATGAAAAACTATTAAGCTTAACTACTAAAAGCACTGGCTTTTACGTCCATTAAACAGCGAACGTACCAGCTAACTATTTCCCATCAAGTCTATAAAAATAACTTTAGCAAGGAAACTGTAAGTATAAGAGCTACGCACTAGGAAACTGTCCTTAAAGTAAAATTGTCTCACCCTACAAAAAAGGCTCTCAAAAAGTTGTTCCTTCGCCTGAAGACAATCAAATACATGATGTAACGGCAGGCAGCAATTGAGTGCCTTCCGCAGGTTGGACATTTCCCACGAATGCTGCACTGGACCTTCCCCATAATGCACAACGCTCTAGCGTAAATCCACCTTCCATACAATCTTGTCCATTTTACCCCATTATCCGCGAAAGGACAAAACACATGCAGTACTCAACGTTCCAGAATAACCCAAAGGACAAATAAGTAAATCCTACTAGCAAAAAATAAATGCAAATAAAAACTAAGCAAGTTCCCCTCGGTGTTCTCGTGATTAATTACATTCGCGTGCTTGAATTAAGTGAAGTGTCGTACCGGCCCATTTCTAATTTTTTTTTTCCTTTTTTCAGCCCCAAAATCTAATCTTTAGAGTAGGCCACTTACTAAATTAGCTCCATGAGTGAAAAGTTACAAATCATACATCACTTCTAGTTTCACCCTCGCTCTGCTTTCCCCCCCCCATATTCTTGCAAAAGTGTCATACTTTTAAGCTTGCAACAGTCTATTTTTTTCACAAGCAAATCAGCTTATCTACAAATACTTATGTATTTGTTGCTTTTCAAGGCACCAAGCTGCTGCATATGCCAAATATTCAAAAACTGTATTTGCACGTTTAAGAGAGGAGCGATTTAAATTCTATAAATTTCTGGAAGACTCCCATTATATAAATGGGAGAAATAGATTCTATAGAGTAAATAAATTCTATAGAGTATTTTGTAAAGAATAAAAAAAAGAAAATGAATTATTGCGCAAATCGACTAATCCTCTAAGATATTCGAGAAGAGGACAAATAGCGACCACTTCTTCTTAATACTTTTGTTTGTCTCCAACAGAAAGTCTTTATGGCCCACGCACTAAAACGGATTCCTTACGCTACAAGTGAGGCGGAGCATCTGCAATTCGCATTCGTGGCTCGTGAACCTCGCGATCCTGGCAACCAGCAGTTTTGCCATACCTTCGTCACCCAAACTACTCAACAGGTACTCGAAGACTTATAATCTTGCCTATTTGCCGTCTGAGCAACTTAATCCGGTCCTAAACATCAACCTTCCCATCCTTCGGAAACTTTCGTCACAGATAAGCAGCCTTTAAAATAAGGCCAGAGAGCCGAGATTTTGCCATACGATTTCTGTAACGGGACAAAAGCCAGGCTTAACAAAAGAGAGCAGCGCACACGCTCAGATTAAAAACCAGTGGAAAAAAGGGACAGCGTCGCTCAAACGACATTCTTGAAGGGAAGATCAAACATTTTCCGAGTTTCCTTCGAAAATTGAACCTACGGGCCAAAGAAAAAGAGGCTTGCTCAACTTTTGAATAGCTTCAGGTGACCTTTCGCTCGCTTTTCGGGGGTCCTAACAAAACAAGATTAGATCCCAAGAACGAGTTATTTGATAGTTAAGGAATTTACTTCTTTAAAAAATTGAGACTATCTTCACGTTTGGGGAATATGCTCATCCCCAGCAGGTTTATTTGGAATACTTTCTTTTGTACCTATGCAAAATTAATCTCTTAGTTTCACGAGACACTTCGTGTATTAACAAAGCTTTGCTTGGACTTTACACGAATTTCCTCTCTTTGACGAAAATTCAAAATAAAACGAACTAAACAATGACGCATAGCAAAAGCACACACTTGTTTTTGGCGAAATTCTTTAGTGTTTTCACTTCCGATCCTTAAAACCTATCTTAATTAATGTGTAATTACAGTAGATGCCGCTTATTGTGATCACATTTGTCAAGTGGATATTAATTCAATTAAGTGGAGATTCTAAGAACACAAAACCGGAAATATGTACAAGAAATATTGTATGTAAATATGTACTACATCTTTTAACTTTAAGGCTCCCGTCTACCTTAGCTTATTGATGGGAAAGACACACAGATGGCACTGCTGTTTGTTATTGTTTTTCGATAGCCATGCCTAAGAAAGTAAGAGAGGAAATAGTTAGCTAATTGCCGGCAAAGTTTCGACGCTTGGTTTGTTTCTGAAAACTAAAATTTATTGTCACCACAGTTTGCTTCAACGACAAAACATCAACTTTAACAAAATGGGAAAAAGCAGTATCTAAATTTCGTTCAGCATAAAAAAGTATATATCCCTACAAATCAGTTTATGCTTAGGAATTCTCTATGCAAGCTTTTTCAGTAGTGGATTTTTACTTCCTGAATATTTAACCACTGAAATAACTTGTGCATCAGTTTATGCTTAGTTAATGTGGGTAACGCCAGTGGTGACCTAGAATACACGCCACCCTCGGTGCTGAAGTGTATTAATGAGATGACAAAACGAAATCTTCGTATGGTTCGCAACAACACTTCAGTCTGACAAAACGATGATTGGCGAAAGGAATAATTGAGGAAGTTCAAAAAATCCTTAACTTTGGTCCTCTGCATTATATGTGCCGCACAAAAGCATGGCTGGTGTCTTTGTTTGTGTATAGAAATCACAAATTGGAATGCAGAATAAATGCCACCCGCTGAATTTTATGTTCAACACTTATACCCGTGGTTTCCCTTTTCCTTTAATTACCATTCAGGAAAAGGGGAAGCAGGTCAAAGCTCAAACCGTCCTCGGCAACCTTTAAATCCAACCAGGAATTTGTTAAAAACATGTGTGTAAGTTTGTAAAACAAGCTCAAAAACGGAAAGCCCCGTTGAAACTCCGCAAAATAGTTATTTTTAAACCCTTGTAAAGACATAGCTACTGTAATGCAAATAACACATGCTTCCGCATTGTTAAAGAACACGTTTCTGTGTAGGAAAAAGTCGGAAACCCTAAACAGTGCTCCGGCCACGCCCTGGTGGCCTGTTGACGGTGTTTTCATGGTCCTTAACAATGAAATTTGAATTAGAATGGCATTCTGGAACAATTCTGGATAGTAATTATTTGAGAAAACGGCCAAAAAGGACGAGAATGTTACCCTTTTTGGTGGTAGGAGGAGCCCAAGCGGTGTCTCGGAAAGCAAAAAATGTTGGGTGCGATGGAAAGTGACCTGGAACAAAAGAGCCGATGTGTATCTGCCTTCGTCCGCCATTCAAGCATGTTGCTGCGATATTATCGCCCATTAGTCTTGTCCGCGTTTTCGTTCTAAACTTAATTTCCGCTGTTTTTCACGGGTATTTCCATTTACTCTCTGTTGGAGGACACAAAAAAAGAAGGGAACTATTAAAATACGGGTTTTAAAAAAATATTCTGCACGCAATAAACATTCCAAACATTACTCGGCGATCATCGAACTTTTCTCACTGAGGCTGATCGGGGTAGATACACCACAGATGCCAAGAGAGGGGAAGCAAAAAAAAAAAAACAACAAAAAAAATGTAAAGTAACTCAACACGGTTACCTAGAAAGAAAAAGGCGAAACAAGTTACCGAGCCAGCATTGGGAACCGCGAACAAAAAAACGAACGTTTTTCGTAGCACGGTCTGGGTTAAAATCATTTTCGAATTCCAACTGTACAACTCACCTTGTCTTTAACGCCCTAAAAAACGTTCCAAATATTGGCCCCTTCATCGCCTGGAACTACAACATCCGTGAAGCTGCACAAAAAGTTCGTTTTTAGATCTTAGGCTGTTTACATCTTCGTGTCTAGAACTCGCCCGCAAGTTTCTTTGTAACGGTCACTTTGACTCGAGAAATAAGTTGGATTTTTTCTCCGTTGCTCACATCTCCTTGTGTACGCCAAACTTGGTGTTATGATCTGGAAGAAAATCGAGGTTTACAGACAAAACTGGAACGACGAATTTTTTCTCATAACGACAACCAGCTCGAAAGAAACATCCGATTTTGCTTTTGGCTTTCTGTATTGCAGAATGTCTTATAGCAATACCTTCGGTTTACTATCAGACTATAACTTAGCTTCTGTGACAAAAAATATGAAAAATATTCCGAAAAATATTAGTCAAAAAGCTCATTATGCCATGAAAACCGCATGGTTGTGACCTTCTGAAGTCGAATATAATACTCGGAAGCTGCAGAAATAATAAAGCGTTTGCTTTGCTATTTAGCATTCCAAAACTGGGTACTAAAAACATCTCGTTTAAATTCATGAGGCGTGAACACAAGGTAACTAGCTCGGATATTCTAGTTGAAGCGTTTACAACTTGTCGAAAAACGTCGGTAAGGAAGACTAAACATTCCAAGATAAGCTTCCTCAAATCTCCCAATACGCTCAAGCATCTCCAATTGGGAATTGGAGATGCTTGAGCGTATTGAAAGTCTAAAAAAAAAGAAAAAGAACTCACTTCCTTCATTGACATTATCCAAGTTTCCTGGTTGAGCATAATAGCTACGTCAAGTTGAGGAATGCGGCGCTCGTGCGTGTCCCCGTTAGCTTGTTCCTAGGCGACAAAAGGGCAACTTAAACACAAGCTAACATTACCCAGATTCCGTCACATTCCCCAGATTGTACCAATCTCCTTCCGTGACTCTAGAGCACAAACCATTTCTAGAGAATTTCCCTTCTCAACATCCACACCCAAATGAAATTATCGGCCCCATACGTTTCCGTAACAGTAACGTTAAACAGGAAAGGTATTTTGATCAACTAGCGTGATTTGCATATCGATTTCCCCAAATTCTTGGCTCTGGGATGGTGTGTTTCCCATGTAGTAATTTGGGAAAATTGGGAGGAGTTGCTGTAACATTCCTGAGACGCTTTTGGCATGCGTCTTTGAGGTCTCTTCACTTCGGTTCTTGTGGTTCTGTACAGGTATCGAAACTCGTTTTCCCGAAGAGGATTAAAAAAAGAGGGGTGGGGGGGGGGCGAAAGGTAAAGTTTCTCATCCACGTTAGGTGAGGTGGGCGGCTTTCAGGTATCTAGAGTTCTTTCACTCGGTGGTATTCCGTTCCTCTTGTTTCCTTTTCGGTGGGAAACCAGCACCATGGTTCTTCCACGGAGCCAAAAGCTATGAAGAGCCACGCCCCCCTAGCAGCCCAGGTGCCAGCAGCTCGCTCCAGGGGTTTTTTGGTGAGTCCGAGCTGCACAAGAAACGAAACGAGTGCCATTCGAAAGCAAAGCACGGTCAACGGAGGAATTCAGTTCAGTTTCTCGCTCAAAAGAGGCTTAATCTGGAATAACCTCAAGCTCAAGGGGCTTGGAACCTAAAAGTCCCAAATTTGGACCCCACAAGTGTATTTATAGAGCATTTTCATGGATTACATAGTGGAATTGCAATGGCTCTGGCCAGTGAACAAGCAAATGGTGCTTAACTGTACATAATGTGCTCGTGTTTCACCTTTGGATTACGGTTTGCATCTACTAATGCAGCGAAAACCTCATAAAAGGTGACCAAATTAGCATCTTCACGGCTTTTTGTTCACAAAAAGACCATAACCTATCACATAAGGGGATTAAGGATGAAATTTGCCCTCTTTGGAGCAGTCAAATCCGTTCTAGAAGCACGCAATATGTTAACCTGTAACACAATTCACTTAAACGCAAAGTATTACAGTTTCTGACTACTAAAAGGCCGTGTTTTGTCAAGGCCAGGACTGTCGAAAGTTTCTAATTGGCTTAAATATTTCACTAGCGTTTTGGGGTTGAAACATGCCGGACATTGGTATGTTCACTGTGGCTAAACTACAAGTCCAAAATGAGTTGCAAAAATAAATATGATATTCAAAGAAAGTCCTCTGTTTTATGGTGTGTGCGAATGCATTGTAAGACGAGCTAACGCGTCACAAAGAAATTTTAGACATGACCTAGTTTATGTCTTGAAAAATAAGGCTTACGCCAAAGCTCATAACTTAATAACCAAAAGTTCGACAAACGTGACTAATGTAACGTGGTTTAGACTAGCTTACAGCTAAAAAGCAGTTGAACAACGCTAGCTTCGTCTCAATTTGTTGAAAGAATCCAAAAAGACGGCAAATTCGTTGAGAGCCATATTCATGAGGTCATTTTTAAGATATCTTTGTAACTTATTCGATCGTCTTAGAGCTTTTTTACACGTATCTTTAGCCGGAAAAGACTTCCAAATTATTTCTGTAACTCATGTTGGACTGTTGCTTGAAACTCAGGAGCCAACTGAACCGATCACGTTCCAACACTTCTCACCGAAAAACGCATAACAATCTTAAGTTTCTACAGTTGATATTACACACTTTGTTTTCTCATGATTTCCCATGCATGGCATTTGGAACGTAAAAACAAGTTTCTTATGCGAACTATCCAATTTCCTTGCTAACGCAATCTCGGAGTCTAGAATGTTCCTTAGCCAAGAAGTCTCGTGTTTTTTGCCAGTGCTTGCATACGACTAACAAGTAATTCAACTGGTCTTTTTGCTCGCTGACCAGTTCAAACTCACATTGTTTTTTAGCTTTCCTTGTAGCTCCTGTAAATTTTCATGTCTCGTTAGTTATTCCTATTCTCTCGAGTCTTGCCAGACTTTCCATTGCAAGATCAAAAAACAAACATTGCTGAATAACTTGACGTTTACGTTCCCTATTAGGTTCTGTGCTGGTTACTTGCTGCTTCGATCCGTTCACAAGTGTGATTTAAGGGATTTCTAAAAAAAAAAAAAATATTCATTATTGAGAACCTCCAAAGCTCTGAAGAAGGGGGTAAAAAACTAAAAAAAATGGGTCGTTTGAAATCCTTACCTACACCTAGTGCATTTTGGTCGGTGCGGTACCAAAAGTTACTGGACGACGTGGAATACTTACGTATGTGGCCCCAATATGAACAATATTTGTCCTATTGTTGCAGACATTGCGGTAATCAACAAACCTTGGAATTCCAGGTAAACACCATCACCGTAGGGTCTTTTATTCTACTTTTTCGGTTACCGTCTTGAGCATCTTCTCCTACTTCGAAACGGAAGAAAGTTTAGCTGCTTTAACCAACTTCTCCGACTTTCATGACGTCACAGGCCGGATAATTGTTGCATATGCCGATAGGGCTGGTAGCGAATGGAATGTGGGACCAGGCAGCAGGTTTTCTCTCAGCCTCTCTTCTATACTCCCTAAAAGTGCATTCCAAGCCCCATGGAGCAGGCAAAGGTACCCTTTAGGGTCTCCTGGAATGATTGGGGAAACACGAACAGCGTTTAGAGCGTTTCGTTCCAAGTGCCAATTCTCTGTCTCAAGCCGTTCTCAAGTGAGGGCCTTGTCACTTTTTCGGAGGGCGTCAGAACTTCACAAATGTGAGGTCAAAGGTTGCTTTCCACCACTTGCCACCCTACGCCACGTGGGTTTCGCATTCTTGCCGTCCACTTGACTTTTCCCGCATTCTTGGTCCTTTAGGAACCCTCCTCCCAAACCAAACTTCATCTATTGTCCCATTATACTTGTCGACCTGCGTTATGTTCGGTATTGAGTTCACAGTTGGAAAGCATTCCACGAGGTGGTCGAATTCGCCACTTTCGCACACAATTCCTTATAGAACGCATTAGGGAGTTTTTCTCATGCTATGGAATGAAAAATATGAAAACAAAATCGTTTTTTGTTCGTATTTTCTACCCCAACGAAAGTGACGTCATGGTATTTGTGACAGGAAGAGTGCAGGATAGTTTCCTGAGAAACCTTTGGCGGGTTTGGGCGAAGAGTTCAAAAAGAGCTCATTTTCCAGGTGGACGCATTCCTTTCCGAGAAGTTTTTTCACCGCAAATCAGGAGGTTGCACACTATGGGTCATCTCGATTTTGGGAGAAGGGAACGAAAAGCTTTTTGGTATTACCCCCCTGCTCTGGTCACTCAGGACCGCAGTGGGCGGTCTTGGGGAGTTGATCATCGATGGGGTTTCGGAGGGGTTCTATATGGGGCCATGATGAACTGGCAGGTATTCCTTGAGTATATTCTTCTTCTGTGTCGTACACGCGAGCGCCTTCAAAGGAACATTTTTCGCCCTTGGAGGAAAGAGAAAAGTTCATAAATTTTGCCTCCCAGAACTCTTCCACGTGGGGAAAACCGCTTTAACTTGATGAAAAATTTTCCATATTTCCGCGCTTTTGTAGCCGTCGATGGTCACAAGAGGTGCTACAAACGATTATCCCAGACGTAGAAAGTCGTCTTGGCCGAAAAGGAAAAGTTCCAGGTGTCAATTACAATGAATTGCGTTTCAACGGAACGCATGCGTAGAGCAACTAACCGAACTTCTTACACGTTCTTCTCCGTTTGTACGCAAGGTTTTCAGCTTGTCATTACGCTTTACTTCTCAAATTACGATTTTAGGCTATTTCCTCTGTAGATTCGGGTTTCTCTAGGTTGCTTTTCTAGAAAATCGAGCTGTGTCCTTATAACTTATACTCTCCTATACTTCCTTATAAGTTAAGGTTGGTTGCAAGACTTCATAAGTCAAAAACCTGTTCAGATTGTGCAGATTTTTATTTGCAAGTTTACAGGGCTTGAGTTCCGTTTTTCAGATAGACTTTAAGGTCGTTTGGAGGGTAAGGTGGACAAACCAAGTATGTATGTGTTTTTCTTGGTTCGAGGAAGTTGAGACAGTGAAAAATTTGTGCTTTGGGGCGGATGCGAAGGTTAGATAGTAAACGGTGGTCTTAATGGGTTGCTGCCTCATTATCCAGTCGCTTTGATGAGGTCCTTTTGGGCTACTGGGTATTAGCATCTGCCCTCAAAAGCCGAAACAGAAGTCACATACTCAAAAGAGCCAAGAATTCGTTTTGAACCATGCCAGCAGGTGCAGGGTGGCCTTTTTTGCTCTTCTTTTCAAGTTTTCTTGAAACCTGAACTTGTTGAAAAACTAGAGATGTATTTTCTTTCTAGCTAATTAAAATAATGATTAGTTTTGGAGTATAAGGAATTCATAAGAGGACAATTTAGAGCAACCTACCTAATTGGCTAAATATGAGGAGAGTACTCTTTTTGCGTTAAACCGCAGCCGTAATTTTGGGCAAGGAATTCGTGATCTTCTCAAAACTACAGCGCTTTTCGAAATTGTGCAGTTCAACAGGTTAGAACATAAATAACTTTTTCTTTATGTTTTTTTGTACGGACTCTGCAGAATTTGTCTCGCATATTTTCCTGTTGACAATCTTGCGTTTTGACTTTAATTACAGCTTATCAAGAGCTCGAGGGGCACATCAGAAATGTTAGTAAGGTGGGGAAACTGGAATGTTTGCAGCAATTAGCTTTTTTTCTAAGCTAGCCAGATGTTGTTTTCGATGCAAGTAGTTATTAAACCCTAAATATCTTGACTAACAATTTTTCAAAGGAAAGGAAGTTTCCTCGTACAGATAAAGAAACCGCAGACGAAACAGTTCACGAGTTCGTTTGACCTTTAAGGTCACGAGATAGGCTCCGGAAAATCCTTTGTAAATTCTGATTTCAGGGGTGGTTATAACATTCGCCACATAAACGAGTGAGAACAACGTGCTTGCGTTCTAGTATACTTCGCCAGAACACGCAATATTGATGGTTTCTGGCCAAATCTTAGGGTAATAAACTTGACAAGCTTCTTTTTATTTTACTTTCTCTTTTTTCCTTTCCCTGTCGAAGCTGGTTCCTGAAATACCCTGAGCAGACCACCCGCTAGGAGAACATAAGAGTCCTTGTGAATGGTTAATTACTAGATAATGGCCCTATAACGTAGAAGAGCTTGTTTTCCAGAAAGAAAGTCGGGAGACAACTACGCAGAACTCCAAATCTCGTACCTGCTAAACAAACACATCCGCATATTTGGAGCTCTTAACATGTCGCAAACCACCAAAAACTCATTAATTAGATCTGTATATAAGACAGTGATTACTTGAAATGTCCTTTTGGGAAAATTACCAGCCCGTCATAACTTTTGTCTCACAAAACAGCCCAAGTGCGTCTGTAATTAATGTGCGAGAACTTAGGGTTTCCGGTATCGATTTGCGGCAAGTACAATCATGGATATATGTTGTAATCGATTCGTAAGCTTGCAATCGGTACCTTTCGGCGGGACATTTGGAAACTTCACATGATGTCATGTAAAATGATAGATGATGTTCATTCTTACGCACTTTTCATCCGTCATTTAAGTTGCCACAGCTCTCACTCTAGAACTATTACATAGATCTGTCTTGAGGATCCCCATCCGGCAAGGCCTACAGACATTTACACATAGGTGTGACGTCTACAATCCTCGTCGTGACTGTTTGATGGGCATTTAAATTTTGTATTTTTTTTACCTGCAAATAAACACGCGAGCTTTGAAATCTCGCAGGTGTATACACCCCACTTCTTTCCTTCCTTTTTTATAATACTATTGTGTTAACTGCACCGTTAAGGGCGACGTCGCAGTACAATTCATGATTACTTTTTTTTTTCTTTACAGGCGGAAGAGTTAAATCATATCGTGGGATCCGCTTTCCGCATGGCTTATGCCGCTCAACTGCAACAGCAGCAAAAAAGTGGAGGGTCAACTTCCAGTTCTTCCACGGATGAAACCTGGGTAAGAATTCTATCCGTTTCTAAGAAAATCCTGGCCGGTTTTACACCGATTAAGATTACTTTTATGTTTGAAAAATAATGCAAACAAGCTAGTAAAGTATAACAATGCCATATTTAAGTTCGTTTAAGCTTAAAATAGATATTTGCCAGCACTATTTTTTAAGGAATTTAAGAATTATAATTACTCTGACTCTGTTATGCTTAATTTTATTATGTTATGATTATTTTATGATGTTATTATGTTATGTTTATAAGATTATGTTATGCTTAATTTGCTACTCAAACTCAAGCTTCCAGAATGCGCTAGCATAGCAATAAGGAAGCTCAAAATCCTATACCTAAAAATCCACTAGAATGTTTATGCTCTTTATGTTTGCGAGCGGGTTTTCGCCTAATGTGGGGCAGGTGTATTACTTCGCGTGTCAGCCCCGTATAACGGCAAATGACCTTCTGCTTCCAGGGAATTAATGCCATGTTTTCTCGCTCTAATTCGCAGAGTCGAAGAGGCCAAACTAACGAACAAGTTCACAAGCCTTCTTCAATCCCCGGACTGGTAAGCTTGACTTTACAGACAAAAACGATTCAGAGTGAGTGAAACTGGTGATTTGTTTCCCGTTTAGATTACCAATATGGGAGTCAATGTGTTTCAGCCTTCGCCCACGTCAAGCGAAGAAGATAACATGTCGACGATATCCCCTACGGAAGTGAATACATGTCGTTTACTTCCAATTAAGCCCGAACACACGAAAATCCTTGCATCACCTTTACTCGCCAGCTTGTCGACACCTTCTTCCCTAGTCAACTTCCGGCCGTCAGAAGGGGGGACAACAGTCGGTTTAGGCGGCTTCGAAAATGACAAATCCAAACCCTTGCCTCCAACAACATCCGGCTTTGCGAATCCTTCTTCACCCATCACAACCCAGAGTCACACAGAGTCATATTCCCATTCAGATCGACCGTTACCCCCACCCCCACCCCCCTTACCTCCTCCACCCCCCAACCAGGCTCCCGAACGGCACCGATCGTGCGATTCCAGAACGCCGAGGATTATGAGGTAAACTATTCCCAGAATTTACAACTATAAATAAACCTAAACTGTAAGCAATAGTGCTTGGATCACGGGTATTCTCTCAATTGTTCCTTACAAAAGACTGACAGTGGGAATGCGAACATTAAGAAGTTCAAATCAGTTAGTAACTAACTCTTAATTCACCGCCGAAAACCGGAGGTTCGAAGAAATCTTTCCATATACATGTATAAGCATTGGTCTTAGTGAAATAGAAAATTAGTGAGCTCGTTTAGTTGAGTTCTAAAAGCATGGAATGTGTTACAGTTTGAGTCACGAGAAAACGGCAAGGGTAGCAAGCGTTTCACCCCTGCGAAATTCGCGATCCGTGGGCAAGGGCAAAGGTCGGTCCCTATTAGCTACCTTACGGGATGCCGCGAACCATAAAAACAAAAACAGCCCCCCGCCTTTACCTCAAAGGACCGACAGCTTGCCGAACACCGAAGAAGAGAACATTCTGCGCACTGCGTCTTGGTTTCAAGCGGGGATTCCCAGGTGAGACATTTTGTGCAATGTTTTGGAATCTGAAAAGTAATTTTATGAATATGCGACATGGTAGTCTAACTCATGCCTTCGTTCTATGTTTTGCAGAGAAATTGCTTTGGAAGTGTTAAGTCAGGAGCCAGTGGGATCTTTCTTGGTTCGCCAATCCACATCCAAACCGGGCTGTTATGCTTTGTCATTGCGAGTACCCCGCGATTTCCAGCCGTCTGGCATCGCCCATTATTTAGTCCTTAAAACGCAGCGAGGTTACAAAATTAAAGTGAGTACCAAAAAAAACTTCCTTTTAATTTACCTTATTATCTTTTTACTCCTTGCATTGTTGGGTTCTTTCTTTTATATTTGCAGGGCTTTACAAAAGAGTTTCCCACGCTCACATCCCTTATCGTGCATCATTCCGTCATGCCAGAGTTATTGCCTTGTCCTTTACTTCTTTCCAAGCAAACTAATCCCGGCTTTCACCATTCCGATTCAAGCGATTTTGCAGATATCGATTCGGATCCGGATTATAACACCTTATCCGATTTTCGACGCAAGATGGCCGATCTAAACGTCTAACGTTTAAATTCTTATCACTTTTTGGTTCTTAACTTCAAAAAGAGATTAAGCAAAAAAGTGCCGTTTTGAGCTGAGGTTTTTCTGCTCCCCTGCAAAAATTTATCGACTTTGCTAGTCTTTGTCCCGTAAAAAGTTATCACTGTTGGCGTAGGAACTTACCTGCAGCAAAGTTTCACTTGCTTGGTCAAGTGTGGATAAGAAACATTTGTTGTCAAATCCCAGTTCTACGCCTCTTCTGTAATATTGGTGAAATAGTTTTGTAAATACAAGGTTTTAACACGTTACTTTTTTTCCAAGGACGTACTCGTTGTAATTACCACCAATTACTACATAACAATCACATTTATTGGCCTAAGAGAACGAATTTTAGGACGCAAATGCAACTGAATTTGAACAAGGGGCGAAGAAAACGGAAGAAAGGACTCAAAGGTGGTAGACCAGGGAAAAGAACAAGTCCGGTAAGACACCCCTGATCTCGAAGGGCAGAAGTTTTAGCGTCTAGAAGGTTTGTATCTTTAATCCTTGGACTGCATGTGCTTGATGAGGTCGACGACACGGCAAGAATAACCAAATTCGTTGTCGTACCTATAAAAAAACAAAGAAATCAATCACAGAACGAACTTCAACATACAAAGGAAAAACGCCACCAACAACTTTTAGATAAATTTCGAATTCCTACTTAAAGAAGTTTTTTACAACATTAGCGTAAGATGTTCTTAACCTATTTTGAAATCAGACAACTTCCTCCAGACGTTAATGTCGTTGTGTTTCTTTGAGCTTGTTTTCATATGCGCCCAGCCGCTACCCACGTGGCCTAGCGGAGCCAATAGGAAAACGACTCCCTTGTTCTCTGATTCATAACTTCTGTTTCCTAATGCTACGCTACTTGTTAGTATTACTTACGCTGATGTTATCAGCACAACTGCAAACCAAAATCCTCAACATGCATCGCCTAACTAGACCTTAGATAATAAACTTTGTTTGCTGGTGACTCTTGTCCTTTGAAATTAACAAAGAGAAGCCGTGGAAAATTTACCAAGAAATGAGCTTGACGAAGTTCTTGTTCAACTGAATACCAGCAGCAGCATCAAAGATGGAAGAGTGGGTATCTCCAATGAAATCGGAAGACACGACTTCATCTTCGGTGTATCCCAAGATTCCCTTGAGGGGTCCTTCGGCAGCCTCCTTCACGGCAGCCTTGATCTCATCGTAAGTAGCTCCGGTTTCGATACGGCAGGTCAAGTCGACGACGGACACATCATGCGTGGGGACACGGAAAGCCATACCGGTCAACTTGCCGTTCAAGGCGGGGATGACTTTGGAGACGGCTTTGGCAGCACCAGTGGAGGCAGGGATGATGTTCTGGGCAGCACCACGCCCATCGCGCCACAACTTGCCAGAGGGTCCATCGACGGTCTTTTGTGTGGCAGTAATGGCGTGGACGGTGGTCATCAAACCTTCCACAATGCCGAATTTGTCGTTGATGACCTTAGCCAAGGGAGCCAAGCAGTTGGTGGTGCAAGAGGCGTTGGAAACCACCGTCATGGAAGGTTCATAAGCTTCCAAGTTGACTCCTACGACGAACATGGGCGCATCAGCAGATGGGGCGGAGATGATGACTTTCTTGGCTCCTCCTTCCAAATGGTACTACAGAAACAAGAAAAACAGAAACTAATAAATTCCCATATCAAAGTTTCTATACTTCACATATATACTGTATAGGTATGCTATAGGTAAACCTATATACTGTGTACTATACCTTTGTTGAACTTGTGAAGGTGACTTAAAATACGAAAAGAATTGGACAATATACAAAATCTTTTCAATTACCGAAGCCTTTTCGATGGTGGTGAAGACACCGGTCGATTCGACGACGTATTCAGCTCCAGCTTTGGACCAGGGGATGGCTTTGGGGTCCCTTTCTTGGAAAACTTGGATCTTGTGGCCTTCTCAGGTAGAAAAAGAAGAAAATTTTTATACATTAGTTGAATTATTAATTTGAATGCTCATGTCAAGTAAACAAGAATGACCACGTTTGAAGAGCCCAACTGGTTACGGGAGTAAACAACTTATTATAGAAGCCACACACGTAACCCTTGTTTGTGTCCTTCAGCGAAGGTCAATCACGCCATACAGGGCACCAGTAAGGAAATTGGCTGCAATTCGCCAAAAACAAGAAAGAAAGGAAAAATAATACCGTCGACAACCAGCATGCCGTCTTGAGCAGAAACTTCTCCCTTGTATCTTCCATGGGTGGAATCGTACTTGAACATGTAGACCATGTAGTCCAAGGAAATGAAAGGGTCATTGACAGCCACGACCTATTGTAATAAAAAAAAGATTAAGTTTTGTATTGACCAGTTAAGATAGCAAACCTACTTCAGCACCCTTGCTAAGGGCAGCACGAAGAACCAAGCGACCAATGCGGCCAAATCCGTTAATTCCAATCTTAGACATGGTGAATTAGGGGAATTTCTGCAAGATAAAACCGAAAAATATTAATTAACATGTGCTACAGTGGCAGAACACAAGGATATTATTGATTGTTTCGAGCTAAGGAATGAAGTTCCAACTGATCAGTTAAACTGATCAATAGAAGTAGGCATGCGCCTTTGTTGCTTGAGTTTACACAAGTTGGGAAAATATCTACCTTTTCTGAAGGAATTTAAAAGCAAACACCAGTAAAGAAGCCGGGAATGTTTTGTTATGCCTACTTCGTAGGGATAACGCGATAATATGAACTATCCTTCGTGTCCACGCTATGGGAGATCCTCTGTAGCCTGTTTCTATTTTCGTTGACTTCGTCCTCTGTCGACCTTCTCGTCTCCTCTGTGTGCCCCGATCGATCCACCTTTGTGCTAGTGACTTTCAGCCTCGGTGACTTTCATCCCCTCTTTAACTCGTTTCCTAGAAAATTGCTTGCGGTTTAAGTAACCGGCAATGAAATCTTTTTGCTAAAGGTGAATAACGGCGTACGTGATAGGAAGCACGGTTTGCTCGCTAATCAAATAAAAAGAACAGAAATGCCGTAGGAGGCGGTCGATGATGCCGGTTGGTTGCGTGTGATGCAAGATTCTCTTTACCTACTTGGACATTTTTAGATTAATTTAACCAAAGGAACAGGTAGAAGCAGTAACTCTGTTTGGAAGGATTTTACTATGCTGAGATTATGGGAGTATTTTAGAAAAGGATGATGGCGACGTGCGGAAATGAACAATAGAACAAAACGGAAAAAGAATACGCCCAAGATTTTGGCTACGTGCCATACTAGCTTAAAACTAACTGAAAATAGCGTTCAAAAGGAAAACAGGAGCTATATATTGGCTTAAAAGATAAAACTTCCTGTAAAAAATTAATTGTAATAAAAAGTAGAATTTGTTTGGACTCACGTTTGGACTCAAGAAGGAACAGGAGATCACACAAGACAGCGGTCCGGACATGGAAAGCCAGCCTTTAAATGCGGTTCCAAGCAACGGAGCGGTTCGATAATTCCTTGCGACGGAACTTTAGGTCTAAAATCAACCATTGAACGCCATCTAGGAGTGAAATCTAAACAAATAATGAATCATAGCTGGCAAACCGGGATATACGAAAAAGGTCCCGTAATTTCGAACCAAGCTTGAAAGAAAACGCAAGATTTAGAGAGAAATAAAGTAACTGCTTATACTGTACAAAAAGTAGCCTTTGGCCAAGCCACGGGTGGAATTTTTAGCGCAGAAACTTGTACTATTGTTTATACCGAGAAGCTGGTCGTCAATCCCGAGAAAATTAAGTATCGATTCATGAAGATTAGGTCTATTGTACACGATATAATAGCCACTTCTATCATCATTAGATTGGGCGAACATTGAAAGAAGCTGCAAAGCTAAATCCTGACCTCCCAGACAGCAAGAGAAGCAAAAGCCTGGGGCTTGCATGCATCCATTATTTATGCCCATGTCGACCCCTTCTCCTTGGCTCACCAAAGCAAATGCCCGCAGCCACCGAAAAGCAAAAAAAGAAAAACAAAATTAAACTGCGACCATCGTTACACCAAAAAAAAAAAGCAACGTTATTATAATGAGGTGGGGAAAGAGTCGGCAGAGACTACCCCGCAAAGCATTCCATTGGATTCCGGATAGGACCAAGCTTTCCCAACACAAGCTACCATAATGAAAAAGGGCAACGTATGAGAGTGGAGAGCAATTAAAAACCTCGCGTCTAAGCCAGGAAGAGGAACGAAGTTATATTGAGGCATAAGTACATAACTCGTCTGCTGAGGTAAGGGACGCTAAGAAAACCCAAAAAGAGAAAGAAAAAGATATCGTATCAAGCCAAAAAGGAATTAAGCGTTTCCCTGCTTGCAAACAGGTTTGTCTTGCCTCACCTTGAGCACACCATCTAACACACACACACGCTTAGCTTACATATCGAAGAGGTACACACCAGCACTATAGCTCATTTGCTAACGCAATTTCGTGCCATTCAAAGACTTTCGTCGTCGCTTGCTTATCCGACTCAAGTTTTCAGACCTCCCTTGCCACAATCCAGAACGTTTCGGACTGCACCAAACGAGTTGAAGCTTAAGCAACGATGAAAAGGTGGATTGTATTGACTCTACTTGCAGTGGCATATGGTCGAAACGAACACAGGGTAAGGCCTTTATTTTGTCCGTATTTTCCTTTCTCGTATCATCAATGCCGCGCCTTCTAGGTGCATAATATTGTGTTGTATCCCCAGCATCAATCCTGGTGCAACTTGACTCCCATTCGCCAAGAAGTTGCTGGTTTAGGATGCGAATCCCAGCATGTGGAAAATAACGTTTGTGTGGGAGCCTGTTTCAGCTACGCCGTGCCACGAACCTTCCCAGCTTCTCCAGGCGATTTGCAAGACTACTGCGACGCTTGCAAACCTTCCGAAACCACCTGGAAATCTGTAAGACAAAACTTACTGTCACATCTAAACCAGAAATTCTGACAAATTTTCGCTCTTAGCTTACTTTGGAATGTGAAGATGGTGCAACCGTGAGCAAATTAGTGCAATTAGTGCACAACTGCAGTTGTAGCAACTGTCACCATGAAGATATAAACCCAAGGGATAATATGCTGAAGGAGGAGCCAGCCGAGAATGAAATTCCCGAATTGCTGAGCCAATTCAATAAGATGAAGACTCATCGTCATCATCACAAACACCACAAGCATCACCATAATCACTTAAACCAAGTGCAAGAAGAATTTCATGACGAAGAACCCGAACACGATGATACGGTTGTGGAGAGTACATCCGTGGAAACTACGCTGCCCACATTCGAAGACGAAGACGACGATTAAAGACAGGAAAAACGTGTTTTCTGGGTGTCTACAAAAACGATTGAAAATCTGCCATTTTGGGAAACAAACCTGTGATAAAAATTCCACTCTGTTACTTTTCGCCACACCTGGAAAACTGATTTCTTTTGTTTGGTAACTATACGTTCCATAAAATTTTGCGTGTACGAATTACTAATACGCTTGTACTGCATACAATAAACATTCCAATTTCAGTTCAAACTAGGAACTGGCTTCACGGCTGGCCCTTTGCTGCGAAATCTCCAAATATGCTTCATACAACAGTTCTAAATCCGCTCGTTTCAAAGAATCGTGGGTAATATACGCCTATGTAAACAGAACAAATTAATTTGCGACAAGTTCGCACACTTTCGGGATTCACTTTGAGCTTAGCTAAATCATCTCCTTGCTCTTGACTTGATGGTGACTCGGGATAAGTTACAAGATATAGTTTCACCAAACTAAAAGCGTCTTCCAGCCTAGAGATTAGGAACAAATTCAATAATAATAAAAAAAAAACCAATTTAAGTCAGGTTTTACCTCATGTTCTTCATTAAATCGATAAGCAGGTTGTCCTGCTTTCGGCTTAGAACCAAGTGAAGAACCATGGGTCCGTAATGTCGCGTTGAATGCAAGGTATCATATTGACGGTGCTGATCTAAGTGATCGTAAGAGGTTCTTGTGACTCGGATGTACTCGGGATCATCTGGCTCGTATTGTATGCATGCTCTATCTAAGATGAAGACGTAATCGTTTCGTTTCAGACATTCCTAACCCATGTAAAAGAAAAAGAGTTAGGAGGAGATTTATAGAACATCGAAAGGAAATATTTACTTGAAGGTATTCTTCTTGGAAGACTTTAGGGGAATTGACTTGCCGACCTCGCTGAGGGAAATAGATTTGGTTCATTTTTGCTCTTTCTTCCCAACCAGCTTTCCTTAACGTGCCATCAGGGTCTCGGACCACAATAATGCGTTTCTAGATATGTTTCCTTATTTTCTTTGAGGATATGTAAATATATAGAAAGTTTACTCGATCCGAAACGCCATAGGTAATGTCAGTAAAGACGTAAGAACTAGTATCCAGGCCTTGGAGCTCTGGATCGAAGGACAGGACTTCATCAATGCGTTGCCTTTCAGCTAGCAGGGGCGGCATTTGCAACTTAGCTTCAGCTTTCTGCTTCGCTTCTTGCAACGCCTGGGAATACAAAAAAGGACGGAAATAAATTACGTTTTTTTAAAGCACGGACTTTTGTACTTGATCTAGCTCTTCTTGGGTCATGAACTTGTACAACGGATTTTGGAGTTTATCGCCAAAATGCTTGGATTCGAACACTTTTTCGTATTTGCATCCTGTTAATTTTTTTAGTAGGCTCTGCACGCGGGTGTTGAAAAATATTGGACCAGGATTCTTGGAATAAGCTGAAAATAAGAAATGAGCTATATATTTATTATTTTAAATGAAGCACGTGAGAAAGAGGAAAGACGGTGATTTTTGCATACACATTAAACTTGCAATACATCTAATAGAAATTATAGTTAAACAAGGGAAGATTACCAAACTTGGAAGCATCCGAAGACCCAAATCTCTGAATTACGGGTCTAATTTTGCTTAAATTCTCTAGTAAAGCAACACGAAAGCCAAGGACCTGACCGGCGCCTGCCATATTTGTGAGTTGTGAGTGTAGATAAAACGGGAAACGCGAAATGACGAAACGCGAAATGACAAAAAGCGAAATGGACTACGAAACTGCTCTTCAACTGTTTCTTGCTTTCCTAGGCGTGGGAGAAAGGGGGGTACTTTAACCCAGGGGCGTAGCTTCGTGGACGCAAAGTACGCAACTGCGTACAACTTGTTCAGTTTAGAAAAATAGTGCAGAATTAGTGCACAAAATAGTGCAAATTACGATGATGCCAAAAGATATTTGGTCTCGATTAGGAAATTTAACTTCCTTGTAAGTCTAGTGTATACATAGCGCAACCATACATGACCTTAGCGCAAAAAAGTACTTCATCTGAATCTTCAGAAAGAGAATAGTGACTTGATCGAAGCATCTGAACAAGCTACCCCAGTAATAGGTGTTTTAAAAATGATACGAGCTAACGCCGACGAGAAGTTTCGCGAACTTTACTCTGAAGCAAGGAGAATGGCAGATTCAGTGTTTACGAAAGAGTGTATGCCCCGCATATGTGGCAGTCAGACAAAAAGGAGTAATGCAACAGCAGAAAATCGAGAGACGTATTACCGAACAAATGTTTTTGTTCCTTTATTGGACCACATAGTTTCCGAACTACAAACCCATAGTTTCTGAACTACAACTAGTGAACAAGCAAAAAAAGTTTTAGCTCAGCATGTGATCCCTGCAAAGGTGAAGATGCTAGATCTAGATTCGCTACAGGGAAGGCAAATTGTCAAGGATATATATACGAAGCTTTTCGAGAGGACCTGGTACCGTTTACCTCCAAGAATTTTGAATATCAAGCTTTATTGTGGCAGGTACAGTGGAAGGATGTTAAGCTCGACCAAGCACCAAAGAAATTATTGACACTTTGTCATCAATTTAGGGGTGATTACTACCCAGCAGTTGTCAGTCTTTTAAGAGTTTAACAAGCCATACTAGTTAGTGTTGCGACCGTCGAGCGCTCAGAGCGTTCAGTGCCCTGCGCCGCAACAAACACCTCAACAAACAAACAAACACAACGGGCCAAACGCGACTTGCTGTCTTGCTCTCCTCCATATACATTAAGATATTCAAATGGATGTACATAAATTAGTTAATGATTTTGAACCATGTAGAGATAGACGTCGAGTTTATTTTCTTATTTACCATTCGCTTGGCTATGGGTCCCCCCAAGCCAGATGGCAAGGTATTATCTGCTCCCAGGCAGGGGTTTCTCCAGGTACCACCCGGGTCTCTGTGGCCCACTTTAGCGACTTTAATTGTACTGTACAATCATTTGAACCTAACTAGCCAATGAAAGGCGAAAATGGACTGAAAACTAAACCTGGGGAAGTCAATAAACGAAAAGATCTAGCTAAAAACAAACTATGAAAAGCACCCAACATCAGAGTACCCTAAACTTCGGGCCAATCCTTCATTGGAGAAGATTGCAGAGTGAATAAAGTGCTTTATTCAAAGGGAGTATATATAAAGATAAACCGGCAGAACAAGTAGCCATAGGAAAAGAGAGGGAAATCGATGATGACACGGCCAGAGAAGAAAGTCCCCTTACGGTGTTCATGACGAATCTTGCGCTCTTGATCTGGTAGCTGAAAGTGTAGAGTTTAATCGACGTAAATCTGGAATCCGACGGAATGACGATCTTCAAAGTAGATTCTTGAGGCTTTTTAGTGATGATCCGGGACTTGCAGGAACTTCAAAGATGGCAGGAATCCTTTTTGGGTAGGAGTTCTTCAGGCTTGAACATAGAGCTCTGGGTGACCATGTTCCACTCCCTTGGTTTGAACAGGTCGTAGATATTATTAACGTTCGAACTGCCCGCCAAAGACAGCCACTGCTGTCTAAGGTTAGCCACCGCCATGATGAAAACATCCAACGATGTTTTCAATATGAATTGCCCGCCAAAGACCGATACTCCTGTCTAAGGTTAGCCACCGCCATAGTTAACGTTCGAACTGCCCGCCAAAGACCGCCACTGCTGTCTAAGGTTAGCCACCGCCATATTGAAAACCTCAACGATGTTTTCAATATGCACTTCACTGCACTACACCACTTCACTTCACCACTTTGACCTAAATCTTAAAATTAGAAACAATTAAATTAATTAAAAGTCAAGTCAGTTCGGTCAGTTAGTTAAAGTCAGTCAGTTGAAACTCAGTTGACATCCTGAAGTACTAGGAGAACGGCGAATGAAGAAGCGGCGATTCTAAAGCGTGACTTAGGGAAAAGTGAACAAATTTAAAATTAAAACTTAAAATAAAACTCAACAATACAAACTGCGTGTAAGTCGGCTCTTTGCTGTCCTTTCAAGTAATCTTAAACATGGCTGCAAAGTCTTGTGATCCATATTCGACTTCAGATAGACTTATATTTGCTCACCTGAAAGAAACAATGAGTGGTAAAAACTTATTATGTAAATTTAAAGTGTTACTACCATCACTCCGAAGCTCCCTATAAACTTTAAACTGAAATCGGATTCGTTAGGAGATGTTGACCTCTAGGCACAGGATTACTTCCACTTCCCCTTCATTTCGCCACCGAAAACTAGGAGAAAAGAGAAAAATATCAGTACGCATAAAAGCAATACATTAACAAAATGTTTAAAACTTACAAATAAGTGTGAACAAACACATCCGCAGAGGAAGGCTCCCAATACGAGTGAAAACAGAAAACGTATAAAAAGGATAAAACTTGTCCTGATTTGCGTTTGTAGACTTCCGGTGACACATACAAAACAACAACACAAGTTGCAGAAAACGTGTGTAAAGGAGAAGGACTTTTGAGAAGGAGAAAACTTGCCGAGTTTTGTGTTTGTAGACTTCCGATGGACAAATAAAAAACAACAACACAAGTTGCACACGTTTGAGACATTCTTCAAGTCGACCTCACTTCTGCATTTCCGGTTCGGTACATCGTATAAATGTCGTAACACCCAGTTGTCCTCCCCCTTTCGCCACCTTCCACCCACTTTAGTCGATTAACGTTACCAAAGAACCTGCAACGAAACGTTAAGTAGAAAAAAGTAAGTTCGAATTGTATACAAACGAATCAAAATCTAAACGACATGGGAAAGAAAAAGATTATGTTTTACCTAGACTTCGCGAACACTCCGACTTACAAAAGTTGACTTTGGCTTCGCAGGCAATACTGGGAACACCGCTGAATGCGAAGAAAGCTCACCAAGGGACCAACCCGAAGCAACAGTCTATCGCTGCACTTTTCACTCTTGAAAACACTGGGATTTGAACACTGGGGCATGAAGGAATCCCAAAGATCAGGCAAATGCTTCCACAGGAGAAACTTCCATCTGCACTTTTCGGTCTTAAAAACACTGGGATTTGAAGAAAGGGGCATGAAGGAATCCCAAGGATCAGGCAAATGCTTCCACAGACGAAACTTCCATCCCTGCCTGGGCTGCGTTCTTCAATAGAGGCTCCCCAAATCTATTGACGACCCGTTAACCATAGAAAAGCTTCGTTGTTACCATTAAAGACCTAATGAATGGCAACAACAAAGACTTTTCGCCGCCCAGGAAATTAAAAGTTGCGGCAAAAGACCTAACCGGCCAACAACATTTTAACTCCTGGCATACCTGTTCCTTCTGGTTCTCCTGATTCCCACAGAAGGTAAGTAGCTACCTCCAAGTAGCAGAATATCAGCTTAGCAGATTAAAGTTGTAAATTGTGTCGACTGCGAAGGATGATGTAAGGGATGAAGTAGAGAGCACACTTAACACCAACACATTTTCTTTTTTTTTACTGGCGTAGGCCTGACGAGCCTTTTGCCAAACACCACACTTAACACTTTAAACGCGCACTTGAATTGACTCCAGGTTTTCGACGATCCAATTCATAATGTTTTCGAAGATAACACTTAATCTGATTGTTCATGTTCAGCATGATTGGTAATGTTTAACTATAAACTCACTACTAGCTTTAACAAGGTCGCTGGAGAAAAACATGCGCACTGACTGATTGCTAGGGAGCAACTGACGTTACAAGGGTTCTTCAGGGTGGACATCCGTTCAAAGGCAACAACTTGTGGATTCGTTCTCCTGATGGCATGTAAGTGGTGGAAGGTGGCGAAAGGAGGTGGGGCAGGAAAATTGGGGGTTTCGAACTTCATATGATGTCGCGAAGCGAAAAAAGGAAGATGTAAGGTCGACTTGGCCAACGTCTCAAACGTGTTCAGCTTGTGTTGTTGTTTTTTATTGGTCACCTGAAGTCTACAAACGAATCTGGACAAGTTTTAGCCTTCTCAAAGTGAAGTGGCTTTTCATGCGTTCTTTTTGTTTTTAATACTCATTTGGGATACTGTACTCTGCGGATGGGTTTGTGGGCCTCAACAATTATTTGTAAGTTTTGAACATTTTGTTAACGTATTGCTTTCATGCGTATTGATACTTTTTCTCTTTTCTTCTAGTTTTAATTGGCGAAATGAAGGTAAAGAGGAACACCCAATCCTGCGTCAACATCTCCTTACGAACCTGGTTTCAATTTTAAGGTCTTTTGGAGCTTCAGAGTAATGGTAGTAACACTTCAAATTTACATTTATAAGTTTTAAATACTCAATAATTTCTCTTCCGTGCAAAGGAAATAAAGCCTATTTTGAACTTACCAACACGTCGGTCTGTGGATCCCGGGAATCATATGGACGGTACCATTATTATTTTTTTAGTGCTCAAAAAGTCTTTGGTTAATTTTCTTTGGTGCTTTGGTTAATTTGGAAGGTCTTACTCAGTTAATATGAATAATTGATATACGGGTTTTTTAGCGTCAACATGTAATTTGGTCTGTGCTATAACACAATTTCACCGTGAAACACTACTCGCCTTTTACCGGTGAAAGCAGGTAGAGAACCTGCAAAACGTTACTTATAATTACTTGCAACAGATGGCGAACGCGCATATTTTACACAACAAATTGTAATCAGATTAGCATGTCTCAGTATAGATGGTGTTTGTGTAGCTCCGAATTCCAAATTGGATAAAATCACGTCAACAACAAAGTGCAATCCTGGTTAACTTAAGTTAAAAATGGCTCGAAAGGATCGTCTGGTTCGTAGGCAGGTCTAATTTTTCACTATCTCTTCTATCAGATTGTCTAACTAAATGTAATTAGGGGTTCAGGAAACGGACAGCTAGTTGTGCCGTCAAATCAAGTCCCTACTCCAGCAAGTTCCCTGTCTTCTAAATTAAAACCTGTCCAGATGGAAGAGTTGTGGAGTCCAACTCCTTACACCGCTTTTAAAGCCTTCGTCTCTGCCCGTCTCTGTGCAGCAATTTGGACGAGTATCTCTGATTGCGACGAGACATACAATTACTGGGAGCCCGTAAGAAAATTCTCCGCAGTTTGGCACTACTTTTTTTCAAAAATCTTCTTAATCTTAATTACTTCCAATAGACTCACTACCTGTTGTATGGCAAAGGATTTCAGACATGGGAATACTCTCCACAATATGCGCTACGCTCATACACGTACTTGCTGCTCCATGCAGTTCCTGCTTATCTCTACAGCCTGATCCAGACCAACCGCATACTAGTCTTTTACTTTGTTCGTTGTATGCTAGCCTTACTTTGTTCTCTTTGTGAAGCTTACTTCTATAGGCAAGTTTCCAGAATTTTCATGAAAAACAATGTTTAATCAAAATCTAAAATTTGTAGGGGAGTTTGCAAACAGTTTGGTGCCAATGTGGGTCGACTGCTGTTGACTTTCCAATTATTCGCAGCTGGCCTATTCCTATCTTCTGCAGCTTTCCTGCCGTCATCCTTTTCCATGTAAATCTATCTACTTTGAACCTGAAAAAATGCAAACTTTAAATCCCGCTTAGGTACATGACCTTATTAGCCATGGGGGCGTGGTTTACCAATGATGCCCGCCTCGCTATTTTTGCAACAGCTCTGTCTACGTTCCTCGTCTGGCCATTTGCTGGCTTGTTAGGGTAAGAGAAGCCTAATGTACTGTTGATTAAGAAATTGGATGAATGTATGCAAGTAATTTATTGGGTGTACGTTAGAATACCGATTGCGTTGGACCTTTTGTTGCGCCGTCGACGCTGGAAAACGTTTTTGACATGGTCTGCGCTTTCCACTTTGATCATTCTGGTATGAATTGGCACATTTTGTCACTATCCAGGGGGATTTTCATTGGCATTGATTCAGGTACCTATGGTAGCCATTGACTCGCATTATTACGGTCGATTGGTGCTCGCGCCTTTCCAAATCATTGCGTATAACGTGTTCTCCAATCACGGACCGGACTTGTATGGTACGGAGCCATGGACTTTTTACTTCCTCAACGGTTTTTTAAATTTCAATCTTGTTTTCCTTTTGGCCCTGACTGCATTTCCTGTGACGGTAAGAAAAACGAAAAGAATAAAATGGGTTTACCCAGCACTTTTCTTATTCACCACCACAGGATAAGCCACCCCAGCAACTTATTTCTTACCCTTTTTTCCCCCGCAGATATTGAGTCGTTTATGGTCCAAGCGCGTCACAACCATCAATTCCATTCCTAAGTGGTTGAGTTTACTACCGCTAGGGCTTTGGTTTGCCGTCTTTTTCACTCAGCCGCATAAAGTATACCTCGCTCAAAACTCGGATCAGACCCAGAATCGAACGATTTCTATTTTCTTTTTGCAACCATCCAGGAAGAGCGATTTCTATTTCCTGTCTATCCACTGATTTGCTTAGCAGCTGCAATCAGCGTGGATGAGCTTCAAGAGCTCTGGGCATGCAGTTCTAAATTGATTTGGCGTCACTCAAAATCTGCAGTTCACTCAAGCAGCTGGATTGCTGTGCTCACCATTGTTGTCTCCGCGTTACTTTCGGTGTCGCGGATTTTCGCCCAGTACCGAGGTATAGTGTTATAGCTTTGTTTGAAAATTTGAGCCTATATGCATTCCCTAACGACCAGCTAAGGTAAGGTTTATTTTTTTTTTCTCTAAACAGGGTTTCACGCCCCACTTGACGTGTTTATGGAATTGAATCGCTTGGCAGCAGAGGAGCCTAGATTTCAGAATCAACCATTCAACGTTTGCGTCGGCAAAGAATGGTACAGGTTCCCCTCCAGCTTTTTCCTGCCGAACAAGTATGATCTCGTTAAACTTCGTTTCGTCCAAGTTTTCTTTTTCACAAGAAAAAAACAACAAACGGAAAATGTATATAAAGTAGTGCATGCTTTAATGAACTCTTATAAGTTTTCTATTTCCAATTATTAGTTTAGGGAACTAGATCTTACAGACTCTTAGAAAGAAGTTTTGTTGGGATTGAAAGGAAAATCTTATTTTTGAGGGATTGGAATATTACCAGCCTGCTGAGTTTTTTTAAATTTATTTACTTTTAAATAGCTGGAACTTGCTATTCTTGGAATCTGAATTTCGAGGCCAGCTGCCAAAGCCTTTTGCACCTCGACCTAATGGCACCTGGCTGAACCCTTCACACATGAACGATCTCAATCTCGAGGAGCCTTCACGCTACGTAAATTAAATACTTGTGTTTTTCAAGGGGGTGAAGCGGATTTTTTTTTAATTTTGTTTGTTTTTGCTTGTTTCGTGTTGGTGTTGTTTCATTGAGGTAGTCTTCACTGGATGAGTGCCATTTTTTAGTGGATTTGGACTCGGAGCAAACAGTGCGGGAACCACGCTACAGTTTAATGAAGGCACAGTGGCAAGTTATCTTCTCGGTAGATTTTCTGTCCAGTTCCAGGTAAAACTTTTTTAATCATGACGCGCAAAGTTTGTGCGTAGCCGAGCAAAAAAGCGAGAGAAACTAAAAGGAATAAGAAAAGGAAACCCAAAGTAATCCAAAGCTATAAAAAGAAAACGAACCAAAAGATATAAAAAGACATTGGTCGGGTGTTACGTTATAGGTCCCATCGATTCCTGCGGGCTTTCTACGTGCCGGGCTTGACTGAACACCATTGCCATTATGCTGCCTACCAGTTGTTGCTTAACGTGACCAAGAAAGAAATGAAAAGCAGTTTCCCCAGTGCTAGGAAACGGCATTGACTCGCCGGCTTCGTTAGATGAGTAAGCCCAACGCTACACAGCTTGTGGATTTGGGCAGACATATCACATCCGAGGGGGACATTAAAGTTTTTTTTTTTTTTTCTACGAATTTTATCAGAATTGCAAGTTAGTCTCAAAGGTGTTGGGGAATGTGATGACGTGATTGTTGTGTAAAATAAGAAAGCAAATGGAAGGAAAAAAGTTTCAAGACTTTACAGTTTAATCTTATATTTGGGTTTTGACTTTCTCATCTTCTTCGTCTTGTTTGTCTCTCTGTCTTTCTCTCACTTTCTTGGAAGACAACAAACTGGGTTTTCCGCTCACTTTTTGTACGCCACTCCTTTACAACATGGTTCATAGGATCCCCTATTGATTAAGCACTCATCAAACCCATGATCGTGCACTTTAGCGTTTATTGGACGTTTCGAAGAGAGCTTTATTTCGACTCTTTTTTCCCTCTTCTTTCCCACTTCTTTTTTAAGAGAATTTTGTATACATTTTTTTATCATTTCTTTTTTTTGCTATTTGTGATGGTTTGGCCTGGGTTTAGCCAGATCAGATTTCCCGAAAAGTTTCGTGCCAAGGGAGGTGGGACAATTTTCACACTCCAACAAGCCACAGGAGATGAGCGACAGCTTCTTTTTTTCGTTGTTCTCCTTATTGGGAACCCAAAATGGTTGATGTGACGTTGCATTTGGCACGCGCGGAAGGATATAACTTTCTGGGTGGGCGAACTGCTAGTTTCACTGTCGTCCCTAATTGTTGTCGTCCGCATATTGGCAATGGGGAAGAAATTTTGCGGAAGTTCTCCGTTTTCGAGGTTTTTTTTCTTTTTAAATTTTTTGTCCACTTGGCACTCTCAGCGTTGAGCATATGTAAATTCCATTGATCGCGTGGTCACACTTTTGGGAACAAGTTGGAACTTGTTACTTTTTTTAACAGCAACTTTGCCCCCTAATGGTTGGAGGCTGTTAGTTGATGAGATGTAAACTCATAAAAAAGGAAGAGTGGAAAGTGAAACTTTAAAAAGGAAAAATTCAAGGGAAAATTGCTCAAGTTTGTTGGCCCATTAGCTAGTTGCTATACACTATTTAGTAAAGTTATCGAAAGTGAAAACTGGGATTGATATTTGGCTTTTCTTAGAAAGGAGTGCGAAATTAACCCTGTTTGGTGCATTTTGGTAAAATTTTTTTAAGTGGGCTTATAGTAAATTATGAAGATTAATTCTAAGTTTTGGAGACTTGTTTTGGAGAATTGTTGAAAATATAAAAAATATGTTTTTTTTTCTTGGAACGAAGAGGTTATGCTTGATCGTCATTAGCTTCTTATCTAGGGATTTTTTGTTGGTTTATTCCTGAACTTCTGCGTGGGTGCGGGGGGGGGGGGGGGGAGGAATCCGTTCACATTTCATATGGCGGATTCTCGGTTGCGTTCATTATCCTCGGTGGCGTCGCTATCCCCGCTGCTCGCTCCGCAAATTTGCATTTCGATTTCCGCCAATCGATTTTCCACTTCCCACTGTTGGCGATTGAGCTTGGCAGACATGGCTGAATTTTCCGTTTCCAGCAGCTGAAGGCGTTCACGTAACCGGGCGATCTCCGCCATGAGCGCTTCCGCGGAAGCTCGGCGATCCAATCCGGGACCTGCAGAACCACATTTAAAAAAGAAATGTAAAGTTAAGACCATGTAACTTCTTTCAGAGTAAGGTATTTTTCTTATAAGCTCGAAAGGAACTAGGGGCCGTTACCATAGGAATGCTGCAGTTGGGAAGGGATAAGGATTTGTTCATTGGTGTAATAGTGCATGAAATTAGTCGGAGGATAGTGCTGTTGCTGCTGTGGATGAGACGGGCGAGTGTCAGGGAGAATAATACAGGCAGAAGATGCAGATCCCGTGGCGGCAGCGGAAGTAGTGGCAGGAGAAGTTAAGGGTGAAGCTACCAAACTGTAGGATGTGGTCGTACTTCGCTTGTCTGAATCACAAGAAGCCACACTGGCTTCTGTTCCTGTAATAGTAAAGAAAAACAAGCACCGGAAATTAAACTAAAAGAGACATAGAATAAGTGTATGTAAGATTCTTCACACAAAGAACATTGTTTGGCTTATCCTTCTAGTCTTTCTTCCCCCAGAAAATGCTACTAGATAGTCTAGCTTGAGTGACGTCAGAGGGCATTGTTTTGATTATGCCATTCCACATAATCGATAACCTCGATAACGATACCAAAAGCATATCGATATGTTGTACATCCAGCGTTGAAGTTTAAAGACTTCGAAGGGCTATTATATTCAAGGGCAACTACCCATAACTGTCCAAATGTTTCTTCCAAGGCAAAATACAGACGATAAATTGAATAGAGCAACTACGTCTGTTTTACTTTGCACCAAAACCTATGACGTACAGTACACAAGGAAAAGCTACGAATACCTTCACGTTAAATATCACTCTTGGGTTAGATTGTCGATAATACGATATCTTTCGTATCCCGCACCTTCGGATTTTAGGTCTTGGTTTGGCTCGGTAAAATGAGACTGCACTCGAATCAACGATCGTAAGGAATGTCTAGCGAAACCATTGGGCTAGAACTATAAACAATCAAAGTTAAGCAGGACGTTATGTTACCCGTCTAGCGAGGTTAGTCTAGCTGTGAATTGTATTTTCATGTTCTTGTCGTGTAAGCAGCGGTCAGGAGGTACTGTACAGTACATTACCATGATTGCATTTACGAGAGTAGGCCTTTGGCTCTTTCTCTGCTACTCGCTGATTCCGAAGGGGTAGAACACAAGGACCTGTCCCTGCCTGCGGCGTATACTCAGGATGGCTTGTGTGCCCTAAACAAGAAAGGCTGACCCAATGTATTGCCTCCGAGTTTCTTGTGTTTCGCTGGCACCCGTTTTCTCTTCAGTTTCAGCATTACGTTCAGCGTACCCTGAGCTCGAACGTGAGAGAGGAACCCAATTAGGTCCCTGTTTCTGCAGCCTTGGGCCCACGCGGCAGGACTTAAAAAGAAGGGACTAAAGGTACCGTTTTATGCCCGATTTCCCTTTCTCTTCTTGTCTTTTTCTTGGAGTCGGAACAAACCAAAGCTGCTGCTTACTTCAGGATCTCTTTTGGTCTTTTTTTTGGGAGTATCCTTTTGCCCGCTTTTTCATTTGTTTTCAGCGTCTGCCACCGCAATTCTCACCGGAAATGTTGTCCTCTGTTATCGATTTTGCATCGTACGTACACTTGGGTCTAACTTTTTCTTTTTTACTGTTGTCTGCAGTTTCCCCAGTCGAAAGTCATGAGTTATAGCGGAGTGCGAGCAATTTTTCAAGAGCTGCACATCCAGAAAGGTTTTCTTCTTTCTTTCTTCTTTCTTTTCTTCTTTCTCTTGTCAAAACTCGTTTATAATTCTTTTAAGTCCATGTTCCCGGGTTATTTTCCTTTTGCAGAGCAAAAAGGATTGCGTGCATGGGAGTTCTACGTGTTTGGAGCGAGAGACATTGCTGCATAGTTAATACGTAATTGCCCTTGGAGCTGGGAGACTTGCTTTTGATGTCAACGGAAATAGGGGAGTGGAGGAAAACTGGGTTGGGTGGCACTGATACTGAATACCACAGTATAAAAGGTTTACACAGTATGGTAACAGTCTTCCAATGTTAAGGTCTTTGAATGTTAACAATCTTACAATGTTAAGGTTTTAAGCCGACTTTCTCTGTCCCCGGAGTAAATGCAGGTAAAAAAGGCCAGAATGCCAAAGGGAGAATTCGCAAACCTTCCAGTGCAGTTCAAAAAGGGTCACGACGGTTTACAAAGAACAATGCAGGTAGGATCTTAGGTCAGTCCAAACTCCCTAGAGTACCCGAGAGAAAGTTCGCCAGTCCCCTCTTTCGTGAATGTTTTGTTCCCTTCTGGAACCATTTTGCTAGTAGATTAGGAATGCCTGCTGGGGTAGGATGGATAAGTCTGTGACTCCATGTCTCCTATGTTCCTTGTTACCCCCACACCCTCTTGAGACCGAGAAAGCAGGTAGTAAAACCATAACATTGGAAGATACCCCTGTTACCATACTGTGTAAACCTTTATACTGTGCTGTATACTTCCAAAATCTTTGACTTTTCACATCACTGTTACTCCTTTAATGTATTACCTGGACAGGCAAGAATTCATGTCCAGTTCAGGACCGTTGGTCCTAAATAAACCATCGCTTGATCCTAAGCTATTTGATATTTTCAACAGGTGTTGTACTGAACACTTTATCTTTAGTCGAAGTCAGTTTAAACTGGGATTTTGGGAGGGCTTGATCCTTAGGCAGAAAAAGATAGAGTAGCCCTATCTTTTTCTTTTCACAATGACAATTTCGGATTTGTCCCTTGTCACGTTCATGGGGATAGGCTTTCGTCGTAAAATCATGCAAAGATTAAGGAGTTGATTTCTTCTCCACGTTCAACCTCGATATTAGCTTATTTAGCCTATCTTTCATTCCCTAGGAGAAAAACAACTACAACTTCGACGGTAATGATTAGTCCCAAACTAGTCAAGTGTTTCAGGATTTAACAAAGTTTTTTTTCTCCTAGTTTAAATCCTGAAACACTTGCCGAGACTAGTGTGGGAGTAATCATTACCGTCGAAGTTATCTCAACGCAACTGGCTTATATAAATTAGCAAAACAAAAAGTTAAGCTGTCTTTCAAGTTAAGGAAGTATCGATGACCTTTTAAAGCGTACGTATCTGACAAATATATATTAATTTTTGAGAATAGGATATTTCAAACATGGATAGACTTGGTAGTATTGGAGAGGGTAGTAGCCTACTCTAGGGGCTGTGCAAAAGGCCACAGCAGGATAGCAAGGGTAATTTCCAATGAAAAAGTTTGGACAGACTTTCTCAGTCGCAAGATTATATGCAGAAAGAAAAGCCAGAATATCAAACATTCGTAAACCTTCCGGTTCAGTTCAAAATAGTTATCGACGGTTTGCAAAGCGCAATGCAGGTAGGATCTTACGGCAGTTCAAAACTCCCAGAGTACCCGAGAGAAAGGCCGCCAGTCACCTGTTTTGTGAATGTTATGTGCTCTTTGCGAGCCATTATACAAGATTAGGAATGCATACCTTTGGGTACGATGCGCAAGTTTGCGAATCCATCCCCCTATGTTCCTTAGCAGGTTAGCACCCACAAACTTGAAATCGAGAAAGTTGGTACCAAAGCCTTTATATTAGACGATAGCCTTGCTATCCTGCTGTGTTAACCTACGTGTTAACCTACGTTAACCTTTGTAGCCTAGCAAGGCTGCAAAGATCAATAGAAACTATATCTGTTGAAGTTAATATTGTCCATTCTATTGCATGAAAGATAAATGTGACATTCGGAATAGCGTACACAGGGTCTATTCGTGACTTGTGATCCTGTCATTTTATTCCAAAAATTCTAGTCGTCCTGAGTCGCATGCAGAACATGTGTTTCTTACCTAGCAGACTGGGTTGAATACCATTTAGCGGTTTTTGAGTAGTTACAGCTAGGACATGGCCTTCCATCGTGTTTCTTCTGCTACTCCCCGGACCTGACAAAGGTGACTCCAAGGTTTGCCTTGTATCACGTGACCTAGGAGATTTTAACAAGGTAAGAGTCATGATGATTCTTCCAAAAGCTTAAGTCAGTCAACGTCAAAGCAAGCCCTTGGCTTTGACTCTCTACCTGGATCCTGGACTTCCTGGAGCACTGGACGTTGCGTAGCTTGTTGGTGGGACGGGAGGTATCCACATTTGGTGAAGAGGAACTTGCCCGATCGATTCAACCAATCCTGGCGTCGAGTGACTCCGACTTCGCGCGGCTGTAAATTTCGGTTTAAATTAACCAGTTTTAGAAATGCACAGGCAATACGTAAACCCTCACAACGAACTACCCGTACCGTTTTCAAGAGGCGCTTTCTTGTACTTTTCCAGTCGTTTGACGGCAATGGCCTCGAGGCGCACCCGGGCGGCTGGATACTCCTTCAACACATCCCACATGTCCTTCTTGGAAAGGACAAATAGATCGCTATACCCCACAGATCGTACTGAAGCTGTCCGCCGGTTCCCTTTAGAACAGTCAAAATGAGATTTAATGGACGAAGAACGATGTCGAAGAACGTTGAAGGATAGACAGGTCACGTTCCACTAGGTCGCAATGCTGTTGTCTTCGGTCAGGGGTAGGGAATATTTAACCTTTGCCGATAAAAGACAGTGTTACCTGCAGTTCCCATGTTGAGAATACTAATTTCCCCAAAGTAAGATCCCGCTTTGAGAGTGGCTAGTACTGTCCGACCATCGTCTGCTACTACTTGGAGCCGACCACGGTTCACGATATACATTTCTTTTCCCACTTCACCTGCGAAGTGGAGTGCAAATAACAAAACAATCTGTAATACCATAAGAGAGAAAATTGTAAAAGGGAAAAGAAATCCGATGTTTTCTGTTTTTAGCTTTTCCTCTGCTTTTTGGGGGGAAGGGGTAGAGGAGGGTGCTGTTGACGATGGTCTTAGGTTGTTTTTACCTTTGCGACAAATGTAATCTCCAGGAGAAAAAAGGACAGGTCGTAATCGGAGAACCAGTTCGCAAAGAAATCCGGCTTCTGTGTTCTGGAAAATTTCCACCCTCTTGAGTGTGTCCAGGTGGACGTGAATGGCAATTTCGGCTTTCAATTTGTCTACCATTTTCCCGATCAGTTCCAGTGAAAGGAGTGCGGCGTAAAAAACGGCAGGAAAAGAAAATGAAAATCAATTATTTACGTCCAGTGTTAAACCCCAAACGAAGCACCGAAAATGCATTGAGAACGAGCGAGAACGACTAAAAGCTTTTTTTCTTAGCTTTCAGTTCCTTTACAGATATTTCAAGAGAAAAGCCTCTATGAGCTTATTGTAATTTTCCTTCATTTCTAGCATTTTTACTTGGTTATTTTTCGAACACGCGTGTTTTCTAGGAATTGAATCAAGTGAGATCTTGAAAACAGCAGCTGGGTTCATCAAACATAATTGTTTTCGGTTGATGTCATTTTATTGATTAAAGGTTCCGAGGTCGATAACGGAGATAAACAGCTATCCAATACAAATGTGTTCGGGAATATGATGACAATCGATAGTAATGTCTGTAGGGACACTGAATGGATAGTAGACTGAAACACCTGTTAATTAAATCGATACTGGAAGGTAGATTTTATTGTTAATTAAAATTAATAGGTACACTACAAGTAAGAGTTACAACCGTAAATGTAATTTACGATAGACGATATACAAACGAACTACATAACTATAGATCGATATACACCGATAGTAAGTATCGATTTTAGAAACGATAACGAGCCCACGTGTTCTAGAATATGGTTAAGGAATTCAGTTGGGAAATTTTCTTTCTGCATTTAATGGATTTAATAAACTTTTTTAAAAAAATCGTATGCTTAATAACTAATAAAAAAAATTCCATGTTAGGAATAGTTTAAATTAAAAGAGATTAAAAATGTTACCTGGGAGTCCGCCAACAGCTTTTTCTTCATCCGAGCTTTTTTGGGTGAGCCAGAGATAATCAAACCACTTGATGACTTTAATTTGCAAATGATCAGGCACTCTCCTCATTCTCATGTAGGTTTTTACGCCGTCCAATTTAGCTGCAAGAGAAAACAAAGTTAAAACGTATGAAACTTTGCAATTAACATACGCAATGAAGTTGAAAAACGCTGGTGGTTCTCAGCATTAAAGAGTTTTCATTTCCCAATGGGTAACAGTTTTTGGAACAACTTCGAAACTTTTGAGGAGAACACAGACCAAGCTGAAGGCAAATGAGTGTTGTTGTTTTTTACTGCTTCGGTTTTCCCAAAATGAAACCCCCCTCCAAGTCTATTAGCATGGAATGGTAAGACAATTGACTTTCCATTTGAATGGCAATGTGATCCCGAGGTCTTAAAGTTACCGGATACCTTAGCTTATTAATGTAAAACAGTCACAGATGGCACTGATGTTTGTTAGTGTTGCGTAATAAAGTGAAAAAAGAAATATACAACTAACTGCCGGTAAGGTTTGTACGCGTGTTTTGCTTCTGAAAAGTGCAAGTTATCACCACAGTTTGCTGTGGCAGCACATTGTCCCAAATCTAGTCGTCGAACTTTCGGCACAAGATTTCTTCCAAACAGCTTGTAGATTTGAAGGCAATCTAAAACAGAAATGTTCTTTCTTTTAGCAGCTAGTGCACAATCAAATGACATCTTGTTAGGCCACATATTTCACATAGTTGCAAACTTCAGTTGTATGTTGCTAATTTATTATTAATTGGAAAAAGTGGATTGATTGTGCAGTAGCTGTTAGTAGGCTCAAACTTACTGCCAAAAGATTTTTTTCATGAAATGTGTGAGGTTTTAACGAAAAGGTGTTCCGAAATTCTCCGTGCTTAGCGCCTCTACCGAGCTAAGATATAAACGGAAGCCTAAGACCCGCTCTCACTCTATCCCTTCCATAGTGCAGGTCCGATCCCCTTCAAAGCAATCGTATTTCTGCCATTTTCTTTTCATTAAAAGGTGGTATAGTTGGGACAGTATGCTACAAATTTCATCGACGAGGAGATAATCATATAAATTACGTTTATGAGGGCCAAAATCTGACACCCTAGTTCAGCCGCCCATAAAAGTAACCCTCCTTGAAAGACACGACTCGTAAATCATCCACAGCTAAGTAACTACTGTAGCCCATCTTCTTTATCTATGTGCAGGTAAACGCATTTCTTTGTTCTTCAAGTTCTATTGTACCATTTCCTAGCTTTGAGGAAAAAGATTGGGAGGGGTTCTTTTCGGAGTTTTTAAAAGTTCGATTCCGTATTCTTCTTTCGTCGGAACCAAGCCAATCTCCAACGAAGTGTTAGTGGTAACCTTCCCAGTGTCTTGTTCAATTGGAAGCGAAACGATCAGGTGTTGGGTTAGTGCGACAGCCAACAGACACATTAATGTTTTTTCCCTGGACTTATTTTTTTTCCTGCTCGAGTACCAGTAGGTTTACTGGGGAAAGCAAAGAATCGTATTTCTTCTAATTGCTGCCTATCAATTTTAACTGTTGGGAGCTTAATTGTCCAATGAGTCAACGCTGTTCCCGAACCGAAGAAAAACTCAAGATTCGAGTTGTCTAGTACAACCAGCTATTGCTCGTAGTTCTTGTCATGGCAGCCAGCGCTCCCTGTTGGATACGGACACAAACCTGATTCCGGCTTTCCAAGTAACTGCTGAGGTAATCTACCTTAACAAGACAAAGTTGAGCGTAACTTGGCTGTCAAAGAAGTAACTTTTCCCCATAAGTCCCACGTTGCCTCATTTCCCGTACCCGGTGATCTCCCTTGTCTATACTTTTAAACTTCCGTCTGCCTTCACCGATGTGTATCGTAAGCGGTGGCCTGTTAAGTCCTATCGATCTTTTACTTTTTAAAAAATGAACGGAAAAGGTGACTGCTATTGTTACCCGACAAGGCATTAGCGCTCAATGCAACGCCGGAGAGCGTACCCACTATCACATACGGTAGTAGGAAAATTCCGAACATAATTCTTAATCCACTATGAAAAGCTCCCTGGATATGGTCTCAAGCCCCTTCCCTAAGACTCGAATACGTAAGATTCATCTTTCGGTAGCCCAAGGAGGATCGCGTCCTGAGCCGCTTGTCCTTCCAGCCGTTAAACCCTAGATAAGTTTGGCTCTTGCTTTGTTTAGGCCCTCCGACTGGCGCTTTAAGACCGTTGCATCCCGTTCCTAAGCCTTTCTTTTTTGGAACACCCGGCTTCCCCCTTAACAGGGTCTACGCTTCGCCGAACTGACCCTTTTTGGTGTTTTCCTCTCAAAGCTTTTCAAAATCTCGAATCCTTCAGGCTCTTGAATAATGGGGAGTGAAATCCATTTTCAAGGGTGACAACTACCTTCGAATCCCTTGTATAACTACTAGGCTAGTTGGGAAACTTGCGTTTCGTCGAAACGTCATTGATTTCAGCTCCTGTACGTGTCGGTCCACGTGCTGAAAGGAAGAATCCAGGGCGAGACCACGGTGAAGATCAAGTTAGCGAAATGGGGGAGCCTTGACATCTGTGGGTTAGATTATGAGAGTTTAGTTAGATTTACCTTGGAACTCCTTCCGGGCTGCACTGACGTTGATGACGATGTTGGACACGTGACCCAAGATGGTGGCGAAGAGCATGAGGCCGAAGATGAGTTGTAGTATAACAAACATGAATTCACCTTTAGTCCGGGGTCGTGGCAAATCCCCGATTGTTGTGAGTGTTAACGTGCACCAATAAAAACTGGCTAAGTATTGGAGAACCACGTCCGCTTCGTCGAGAGAACTCCCGTTGGTCGGGTTGAACTGCGCCGTCCAACTCCATCCGTTGAATCCGTTGCTTTTGATAACAATGTGGTAAAGGCAGGCGTTCCAGTGGAAGATGACGAGTAAGTAGTGCACTAAACTCACTGAACGGAACACGTTGGGGTAGTTGGTATGTCGCTCCGTCCGATCCATAAAGGCCCAGAAGCGGTATATTTTGACGAGCCGGAAGCATCTCAGGATAGAGTTGAAACCGATGGATAGGTAGAGGAAGTCCAAGGGCAGGAGACAGAGGCAGTCGATGTAAAAAGTGGTCGAGTTCATGTAATGCTGCCGGAGTTTGGTGGGATCGGTTTGGAGCACGCCATCCTCTAAGTAACCAGTCCGGAAATGAAAGGCAATGTCCACGACGTAGAGCAGGTCGCACAAATAATCCAAACATAACCAGATGACTAACGTGTCGGAAGTGATTTCTTGGAAGGCGAATCGGTAGATGAGCACCCAAAAGTTGTACAAGAAGGCCAGGGATACCACCATGGACCAATAGTAACACAAGCGACCTGCGGGGTCAAACACAAAAGTCCACTTACAACCAGCCGTCCGACTGCCAGAGCCATTGGTCCCATTTTCCCAACGCTCCAGCTTGAGTTTCGTTCGCAGGTCGCGGCGGAGAGCTTCAGGAGTAGGAGTGGTGCTACGACTAGGCGTCGAACGATGATGAGGAGGATCGGACCGGCGCTGCTGAAGGCCGTGACCTTGGTTTGGAGGGTTGGCACTACTACCACTCGCACTGCCACCACCACCTCCGCTTCGACTCCGAGAAACGTCCAAATCCGAAGACACATGTGCTTTGTTGACATAGGCGGCTGTCAGCGAATCCCGGGAGAGGCGCTTGGTTCGGACCACTCCAGGTGTTCCGTAAGTGACCCCAGCCGATGTGAAGCGGCTAGTGACGATCTCCAACAGCGACTGCTTGGAGAAGGAGCGACCTCGAGACGGGACGCCCGCCAAGCTACTGCTGGTTGCGGTAGCATGTGTAGAGCGCAGTGGACCTGGACTGTTGTTGCTACTGTTGCTGGTACTAAGACGAGTGGTGCCAGATGCACTATGTCGCTCGCCCATCAAACGACTACTCGTAATGATGCCTGGGTACATAACGAACAGTAAACAAAGACATTAGTTCTCCCAGTGCCTCCCTCCAGAGATAACAATATAACTCAAATGGGGAAAACCATCAGAATGCACTCTCTTGCAGAAAGTGGATCATGTCCGAATATAGATTATATTGTTCAAGAGAATCAATGGAGGAAGGGTTAAAATTTCCTCGAGGGAGGTGCTCAGACCGAGCTACTAAGCAAGTTGCCATGCGGCATGGAGGGTGGAGTATTGCATGGCAGAAGAGCTTAGCTGGATACAACTTACGCTTGCCTCGTTGACACAGTACCGTACTGTGTACGCTTTTCGGTCAGTTAATGCGCTAATGTAGTCAACCCATTTCCTGGACCCGAGACCCCTTTCAGGGAGTTCTCTCGCATTAGTCTGTCGTTGTGGGGTCCTGAAATGGGCGTGAATTTACTTCACTGCTCCACAAGCTACTTAAGGATATTCCCTCTCCTCAATCGTCTAAACTTGCCTAATTAGAGTATGGTGAGCGTAGTGCCCTTTTGACAAGTCTTGAAGGGTTATTAGGAACGCTGGACCATTAGATGAGCTATACAACTTTGGGCAAGCTTCTGCCTAGACTCACATTAAAACTTTTTTGTAAGATGATCAAATATGTCGAGTAGGGGAGCATTGTGTTTCGGGTTACCTTTTTTAACGTTGAGCAAGAAAGTGGAGAAGAAAGAGCTTGACGTGATGGAGCGTTGTTAACTCCGGATCAGACCGCTAGAACGTCACTATTATGTACCATCAGTGTAATGAGACACGCCCGAATGATTAGTTGCTACGGACAGACTTTTGGGATATGATAGCTAAGCCCAGTAATGTAAAGGTAGATACTCTGCTGGTATGAGCCGCCTACCTGTCGTCCTACACATGATGGATAGACCCACCCCACGTTTTTCCCCCGCTAGTTTCCTAAGCCTAAATGCTTTGGGAAGTAACTACAACAGGAAAGAAAAGTGACGCTGTAAGAGTATTAGGTTATTGTATTGCTGAAGGACAGTATTAGTCATATTCCATGAATGTCCTTCTCTAAAGAGGGCAAACTTTACATGGATATGAAGCTTTTGACTCTGGCTGGCCTTTCACTTGCTTGTCGGAAAAAGAAGGAGAAAGAAAGTCAGGGCAACTTTGTAAGATCTTGGAGCCAAGAAGAGGTAGTTAGTAGGGTTAGTGCACGTCCTGAAGACGAAGCAAGCCATTGGGTGAATTATTCATGGCAGCTTTACTTCCAGCCTAGAGGCGAAAAGACTGGTACAAGTACCATACTGGCATGGCATGGCATTGCTGTCTCAACTTATTTCTCCCGAGACGAAGAACCCGAAAAGACGAGGAGTTTGGTACTGGCCCAAGAAAAGGGCTCAACAAAACTGAGTCTATCTATCTAGCTCTAACAGCAGTAAAACACAATAAACGAGAAATTCAGAGCAGCTATAGGCTCTTGCGCTGCAGCAAACTGGCCATTGGAAGCAATACCCCGACTTTGTGACTCCAGGGAAGTTCCAAGTCGCCCTCCGGCGTGGTGGGGACCCAGCAACCCACCGGTTTTACCCTGCGGCATAAGATAAGCTCAGTCTGGAAGAAGGCAAACATTCCCCCGTATTCTATTACCTCCTTTGCTGAGCAACTCTTAAAACTAAAATAAGATAGGATTTTCCTTTCCTTCGCCTTCGTTTGCTTTTCTACCTTCTTACCCCACCCTATTTGTCGTGACGCATTACTTTGAACAATTAAGTTTCAGGTCTAAGACTTCTTTTACGCTTAGAGTGCTATGACTGCATTTCCTTTCTGTGAAGATCGTGAAATAGGACATTTTGGAGATGGAATCTCAATGTTCAAGAGGTATTAACGTGAAGAGGAGCATGGGAGTGTACGGGGACCGTGAGCCCACCCGCGTTCTTCTTGTCTAGGCAGGAGGTTGAGAGTGTACTCGAGGACCGTTTTGAGCTTGAGATAGGAGTCAAGAAGCAACCAGTGGATTCTTTTTTTTTTTTACTCCAAACTGCATCTTACAGTTGAGACGTTATTCCAGCGAGGCACCTAAGCGGCATTATCGTTGAGGCGACGGTACCGCTTGTTTGCCTGCAGCGAAAGTCCTGCGGATGGAGACCTGACGTTTGTTTGAAAAAGGATGAAGCGAGCGAGAGAAAGGAAGACTCCTTTTAGCTACAAATGAAAAACGAGGAAACAATATATGATATGGAAGAGTTGGGTCAACCATGGAGCGACGGACTGCTGCCACCACCGGAAATTGCTCTTCTTTAGGAAGAAAAAAGGGCTCACCATTCGACTTGGTTTGGAGGGTAGTGGGAGGAAAGGGTTATAGGCTAAGCAAGCATGAGGTTTTTTTATACAAGTGGATGTGACGTCAGCATCGCCTGCCGATGACGTTGCGTTGTAGTCTGAGTATGCTGGCCCGAGGACGGAGCGATGTCTACGTTCGGACGTTTGTCTGGGCGAGTCAAAGCAGAAGATCAATGAGCCTGTCGGAAACTCTCCTGGGGTCAAGCCAAGCTGAAACGTCTATATTCCTTTGGGGAGATCTTTTAAAGAATTGTGTCGTCTTATCAAGGCTCACCCGTAGTATCTTTGGTAAGTCCGGGTATTCAGAACTATACGTAGTAATTCAAGGGATATTCCACAGCAGTCCCAGGGATCATTCCTTGTCAATACCCGGGGATTTGTTTGGTACATTTACATGAACTTTATTGCATGGTTTGTAGAAATAGTCAAAGAGGGATTTCTGCAGAAACACTAGAGAGTAGAGTCTGAACCCTTGTCTAGTTCTGTCAGACTTTCTCACGCTTCGGGAGTTCCAGAAAGATCCCTTGGGGCACCTGTATATCTAGTCGCAGCAGAAATAGTACTATTGTGTAGTGCAGGGCAGCACTGCTTATGCATATACAAGAATATCAGCAGAAATAGCATTACGTTATTATTCCATCTACGCTCAACGTAGGAAATATTTATAGGCACTTATGTTGTGTATAATTTTGAAGAAATACCTGCATTTATATAAAAAAAAAAATTCCAATAAAAGAATTTATTCAAAAATTCCATTCCAAAAATTCTCATAGAATCTTGAGACCCCAACTGTCAGGGTTTTACGTCATTTGCAATTCTGGGATCGAGGTAGCTTTGGCCCAAAAATAGTATTGCATGGCAGAATTAACCTCACTTGCAGTACCCAGAGTTAGCATTTACTGCATGAAATTATTAACATTACGGCATGGTACTTTAACAGTACTGCATAAACTCATGCGCTTTTGTTTCCTTACTATATTTCCTTTCATTGTTGTGTTGTAAAAGAAATGAATTCGGCCAAGCATGCAGTTTGGAGATCTGGTTGACAGAAATGTTTTAACTTGTGCGCTCAGCATTGCTGTCAAATCCTTAAGGTTTTAAAAAAATCTTGAAAAAAGAAAATATACGATGGTTTAGCCAAGGAATATAAACAAATACTCTAGATTCCAAGAATTTGCATCTGGTATTAAAAAGGCGCCTAGAGGTACCAATATTTCTTCAACCGATTCTTCCTTTCTCCCAGCTGACATGACAAAAGCTTCGCTATTTGCCAACTGCCAGGCAATCAGCTTTGAGTCTGCATAAAGCTCCAGTACTACTGCTGCTGCTGCCTTTCCTCAAACTGAAATCTATTTACTGTGTAAGGGAGAAAAAAAAACTTTTAAATGATATTTCCGTCTTTCAAGGGAAGTCCGGAACGGCTGGGAAAGCGTCAAATGTGCTTTTGTTGCCTTTTTCTTTCTGTGTAGCGCCCTTCTTTACTTTTTTTGTCTTTGTTTTTCCCGTCTTCACTTGCAATAATATGATGCTATTTTTAGAACTGGGGGTGGGGGTAGGGGTACTTGGTAAGGAGGGAATTGCTTTTGCTGAAGCACACTCTATACGCCCCAGCATGCGAGAGATGGGTCTGGGGTCGCCTGTCCGTCCGTCCGTCCGTCAACCCAGCAATGGCTGCATCTCGAAGGAGCCGAATTGCTGCGTTTGCTTGTTGCGGAGCAGCGTGAGGAACGATCACATCGATCGCTCGGCTAGGGAGTCTCGACTTGACCTATATTATCACACTGTACCTCTATTATTCGAGAGACGCGTGGAGTAAAAGAAATACATCCGTAAAATGGCATCGTAAATACCTTATTTACCTCGATTTACGTATACAGGGTTTCTTCATATGAGTATGTCAGTATCTGCTCTAGTGTTTCTTTCGCGTAATACTCCCCAGCCGGTTTATTTGGTTGGTGCGGAATGTTTGCGACACGGCCTAAACCAAACCATGAAACCAAGTTTGTGAGTGGTGACGGAAGTTCCGGCTGACGAGGGAAAAGGCAGTTAATGGGTGTACTGCAGGGCGCGAAGACCAATAACACCACTACATTTGGGAATGCTACGGATGTAGCTCTATAGTAACGGATCCGGAAGGGATCCGTGATGAGGAAATAAGCCAAAGCCTTCACCCCTAGAAGGATCACGCAGCAGGGGCTTAAAAGTCAATACATAACAGTAGTACACACGTTTTCACATGGTTTGACGCCGGCCAGAGGCTAACTGTACTCATAAAACCTTCATTGATCCTGATCACTTGTACGTGGGGTAGGTTCTCAGAAAATCGTTGAAACGACATGGAAGATTCCAAAGACAAGCTAAAGGTAGGGCTTTAAGAGTCCAGTAAGGGAGAGGAATCACCCCTCTAATGCATCTGATAACTAGAATAAAAATCACTTGATTACTGAACTACTAGGGTGGTGCAGAAGCAAGGGCAGGCTACCCTGGGACAGATATGACAGATTTGGTTGAATTTGTCGAAGGTTTTCTTTCGCAGAGTTGAAGGATGAAAGGGTATTTGCTACGGTTACTAATTAGCGAGAATGACAGCTGGCAAATCTCATGACACCGGTCTGAAAGTCAGAGGTAAGGTAAGGTAGAAGTTCGAGAAGGTATTCGCTCTCGTATCTCAAGGTAGATTTGGTCTGCGACTCACGTTATCTCTGCTTGGATTTCAGGAAAGTTCCAAGAAGGCAAAGCCTCTTACTAGATTACGGGTTTTTTTAGGGGGGCAGTAGTTCTGTACGGCCCCGGACTTTGCCTGGGACGTCGCGAGCGACCCAGTGGCACTACTCTACAATTCAAGCCTCTATTCAGTTTACGTTACTCGTTACAGCAATTTGCTTTTACGTTTCCTTGCCAGATGTTCCCTAGTTTCTTCAAATTCAGGCAAGGGGACGAGAGCGAGAGAGAGAAACTGGATTATATGTCTTGGGTATATGCTTGTCGACCTCCAGGTTTTATTGCTTAGAGGCTGGTTTGTTTCGACCCGAGTTAGTGTCAGTGGGCCTGACCCGGGCGCTCCTCTCTTATCTTCCCTTTTTTTGGTTATCGCCTTTACCCCCCGGGCACACCCCCTGTCCAGGGGCCAGTTGTACGATAGAAGAGTGGAAGCATTAAGCATGGGTACAGCGGAGGCAGCATTTTGTGGCATGCAGCATGCCGTCCATTAACATCAAGCGTCAGAACGCGGGATGAAAGAACCGCCTGAAATACATTGTAACTATACATGAACCTGGACTGACAACCAAATTACGCCCTGTACAAGCTCTTCAACGAGACCTTGGAAAGTTGTGTAATATACGGTAATATGTCAAAGCGTTCAGATCCTGGGACAGCCCAAAGGGAACCGGTAGGTGCTCGGCGGCTTTGACGTCATCCGTTGACGTCACACCACAAGCTTTTTTCCTACACTACCGATAGGAGCTTGCTGTTAGCCCAATTGCATATATAGACGACTATTTTCGTTGTGTTTGGTTGTGTCGTCTTCCAACAATCCTCCCCCCTCCCTCTCTGTCTCTTATTTTTTTTCTCTGTCTTAACTAGGGCATCGTTACAGTATCGACTGTTTAGTTGTCCTTTTTGGGGCGTAAACATACACCCAATTAGCCTAAACAAACACGCCATCTATGGGAACACCTGATTCCGAATTCCTAACAGATAGAGGTAATACTTAGCCAATTTCTTGCTGTACTATCCTTGCCTCCACCCAGAGCTAAGGAATGATTGATTTAGGAGATAAAGGAATTAAAAAGAAAACAGAAAAATCGTAAAGAAAGTAAAACAAAACTTCTTTGATTTTTAGTCATCCTTAAAGCTATGCAGCTAACCCAGAATTGTCATTCGAAGGTTTTTATTTTTCTGTTCAGAATATGAAAATGCTTTTATATTTCTTGGCCGTAGAAAACCTCAAAGACTTGAAAGTCGTGCAACTTTGTGCAAACGGTGTGCGGCAGAGATGGATGGATGGCTTTTGAAAAGTCCATCGAAGGCCATATTTGCGTTGCTGCAGTAAGGTCACCAAACGATGGTTGGCTAGAAAAAAATAGAAGGGAACTGCAGTTCTATATATCGGAGGCGTTCTCTAAAAACGTTGAAGTGGTTCCTTAGAAAATGACGGGAACCTGATTTCCGAACACCGTCGTATGCAGAATATATTCGTGTTTGTCGCGGAATCAGGCCATCGAAGTGTACGGATATATTTCCTATTTACTATACAAAATTCTAAAAGTGTGTATAAAGACGGTCGATATTCAATCCTGCATATTGAATTATGCAAAAGCGGCTTTCTAACCGGTCTCACACCAGACTCTTTTAAGTTGGTGTTAGAATAGAGCTTGATGCAGGTCCGTACCTCCTTCGGTGCTTCACGTTTGAAAGGCGCAAAACAAAACTTTTCATCTCGGGCACAATAATTCTGCTGTCTTGGCTGCTGTTATCGACCCGTGCCAGAACACAAACATACACAAGACAGGCTCCGGCTTTGATCGAGGAGATGCAAGAACGGAAACCGCTTGGGGAAACAGAGCGGCAAACCCTCTTTCCACTGGCAAAAGTCCTCCCTCGGGCAATGGAGGGTTATCGGGCTAAGTTAAATCATTTCTTACCTTTGCCATTGCTAAAAAAAAAATTCTGCGAGAGGGAAAGTTACAACAAAAGCTTCAAAAGCTTGCCTTTGACATCTGATCTGTTTGCGTTTAGAGTTAGAGCTACTAAACACCTCAGAACCCACAAAAAAATTCAACAAAAGTGGGTTTGATGCTAGTTGTGCACAGTAACTTTGCAACGTCAACTCGGGGCTCTTCTTTACCCATCCCAAACGAGATGAAACAGCAATTTCAAGCTTGAGTTAACTTCGTGGGTTAGGAACGAGGTTAGGTATAAGTGCCGGATAGTTGGGGAAGCACTATCGGAAGCACGCCAAAGTGTTGAGAATTCAAAAGCGTCCTTTCGTACTATTACTGTTACTTCAAGCCTAAAGCGGTAAAGGGGGCTCTGTAGAGCACGTGCAAGCACTGCTTAACTCTTGGCGTTTGAAGTTTATCCTCCCGGCGGAACCGACACGGTTTATTCACGTCAAAATACTAAAAGTAACGGCAAAGTATACATATATATATATAGTGACGGCGTTCCTGTTGGTGTGATGCAAGGTAAGGGTGCTTGCAAGAATGAGAAGTCTTTGAACTTACCTGGTACAACACGAGGTCCATTGGCCATGGTTGATCCTCCGCCGTAGGTAACGTGGGACGGGTCGGCGGAGGACACGACAGCAATATCTTCGAGTTCATCGTCAAGTTGCAGTTCTTGACGGGAGCACGGTGTGTATTTAACGATGCGTGAATTTTCACCAGAGGAATTGTTGCCACCTCTACTAACTCCCAGTCGACGTCCGCCCAAGGAGAAGACGCCACTCCTTCTGGCCGACATGCCCTAGTAGGGCCACGCCCACGCATCGGGCCTTCCCGTCTTTGGCACCTTGTCGTATATGTTGTAAGTTCTTGCCTCACTTCGGGAAGAGCTAATCACGTCGAAAATAAGTTCATAGTTGTCGCAAGAAACAAACTGTTGAAGACGTTGGCTCACTTCGAAAAAAGAGCTGTTTTTCTTTTCTCCCTTTTTTTTCTCTTAGGAGGTTCAGGAAAGGTCACTGCAAGCTATACACAACCCTCCCTCACACATGTTGCATGCCCATATCACATGTATGTTTCATTTCCTTATTCGATCGCCCACAAAACACTCGTTCCCCTGACCCCAAAAGCGGCGACGATCCACTTGAGCACGCAACGTAGATTCCCTCTTATCTTGGAATGTCTCTTGGAACACTTCACTCACTAGCCATCCATGTTGCAGCGGTTTCTACATCCAACCGTTCTAACTAAACGGCTTGCAGATAAGGGATGTTTAAACTAGAGGTCGCTGTACGTACGATCACACGTGTCTCTCCCTTGTGGGAATATTGTAGTAACAGGACTCACAGGTAGAACACTTCTAGCTGGATAGATAGTTTCCATGGAGTGACCTGCTAAAAATAGAAATGATTACTTCCCTGACTACACCTTATATTACAACAAATAGAGGTGTCCCCAATAAGGAGGATACAGTAATAATAAAAATTTGTCAAAGTAAAACAGGTTATTTTACGTTAAACAAATCCGTGGAAATTGCGTCTATTTTGTTACTATCTATAGGTTCTCTGTAAAAGCAGCTGACCAATGGCCCTGACTTCCTGAACTACATGGTAGTGAAACAACGTTTTAAAGTTGTTAGGGTCAAAATACTGACGCGCCAACGATTTGTCCCCTCTGTCCCTCTCCCCAAGTACCAGGAGGTAGTTAAGGGTGCCATGTCTACTCCTTAGGCTTTTTTTTTAGTTAGAGGGTAGTTATGTCCTAACAAGAATTTCTGGATATTTTTTCCCGTGTATAACACATTATTGCAGTTAGAGTAAGAACTAAGACGTATTTCCTAACCTTCGCCAGGTACTGTACATTGACAGTGTTACCGAGTTGCATATACCCCAATCCGAAACAGCCACAGCGTTGCCGCTTGCTGCAAAATGAAGCTGGAAGCATAGGGAAAAAGGAGGCGGGGAAATTTAAAAATTCTTTTAAAGGTTAGGTTAGATTAGGTTAGGTAAAGAGTAAGCAGATAGTTTCAGCTGTTAATAACACTAAGATCAATGCTAAGAATTCTTATTCACTCAGTGAACAGTAGATCAGCTGATTGCCAATATCAACAGCGTGGCAACCCTGGGCCACCTTTCTCCGTAGGATTTTCCCCATTCCTGGCTTGTTCGGATTGGGGTTTGAAAATACCGGGTTGGCCACCAGCGCGGCTGGTCTATCGCAGTGGCGTTATCGATCCGCGAGTGTTGGCTTGAATGTGTGTGTATTTATGTATATTGTAAGGCCTCGTTCACTCTAGGCTAGGGGCAGCATGGGGCAAAGCGTAGAAATCTTTTGACCTCTCTCTCTTGCTTGCGTCTCTCGTTTTCGCAAGTTCCGTCCCTTTGAAGATCACAATTGGTATACAGTGAAAACCGTTTAACTTGAATATTAAGTCGGTTATCACGACAGTTTTTTTATTAACTAGGATTTTTGCATATATCCGTTAGCACAAATTCCTTTTAACACAAAAAATATCCCGGTTTCTTCGATTTCTTGTTAAGGTTTTCACTGCATGTAATCTTCTATTAGTCTAGAATCGAAAGAAAACTTGGCATTCGGGGAAGTGGTTTGGAGAGAAAAACCGGAAACAAGGCCCAGGAACCCAGTGATCCTCATCTCTTGGTGTGCAAGGCATCATAATGGAAGTACAATTAAGAAAGCGTTTGCCGTAAGGCTCTGACGTTCGACTTTCCTTGGTATAAAGGCTACACAGCTTTGGCGTAGTTCGGGTTTTTAGAAGCAGTACACGGTTAATGGGGTCCATTTTTCTTGTGTTGCTTTTAGTTCGTTTTCGAAGGTCGTAGATCTGAAAAGAAGATCTCCACTAGGGCATTGGGGTGTACTAGAAAGATGCCCTAAAATTTTCACAGTTTTTTTATCATAACATGCAAATCGCTGACAACCAACAGGCATTGGCGAAAGCCTTTTTGGGGAATACAGATGTAACTGATCTTGACGGCTATAAGAAACAACTCCCTCGATCCCAAGATCGTTTTCGCTCCGTCAGATTCGCATTCCACCCTTGACTAAACTCCTCTACAGAAGGAGAGAGAGAGAGAGAGAGAAAACACAGGAACAACAAAGAAGTCATTTTTTTTCATGTCCCATTACCGTTGCCGCATAGCATAGAGAGATCCCTTTATTCATACAAAACTTGTATTGACCATCCTTAGGCACGAATACGTGCACACTATTCTAACTAACGCCGGATTAAACTTAGCGCATCCCCTGATCACGTTACACGACTAGGAAACAATCATAGTCGTGTACGGTTGCCTGGAAAGGTTTGTATGACAATACGCAGCACGTTAGCTGACATGACTCGATAGCTGCCATTGTACCGTAGAAGTATCAACGTTAGAATTTAGGCTTACATAAGAAAAAAAAGTGGTTTTATTAAGGGCAACGATCTTTATAGCGAAGCTAAGGTTTCTTTATTCCTTTCCAAGCATAGTCTAATAAACCACCAAGAGAGAACCCCCGTACAACGTCTGGCAACATTAATGAAGAGATTCAGATATCTGCCTGCTCGCTGGAGTTCTGCTCTCTCTTCCTATCTTGGAATAATTACGTTGCAAATGTCCTCTGAGGGAAGGAAGCGAAACAGTACCCACCCTTGCTGTGATAAAGCGAGGTAATACATAAATCCATTACAAGCCTGCAAGCATCGTACACAACAGTATATCAACGACCCATTGATTTTACTGCCTTTTTCCTGTCCTCTATCCGTTTGCCCCACCATCCCAACTTGGCCTTTTGCTCTCTATTTTCGGATGCCCCGTGGGACCTAAAAAGCTTTTGATTAATCCATGCAAATATATTATTCAGCACTTCAGCCAGACAACCCATTAGAAGCCTACCATGCTCCATTCTTGTCATCTAAATTTGACAAAATTTTACAAGATCTTGGCTTTTCCTGTGATAATTTTATAGTATGTTCCTGCGTGGATTTCTCGATCTAGAATCAGTATTGCCTGCAAGTATTTCTCGAAAACCAAGCGAGGTCTTCGCTGTCGAGTACAGTGTGCCGCCGACTCTTGTTGCAGAAAGCCCCGAGGCCGAGTTTGTAGCAGTTGTTGGGGCCGTTGGGACACACAGCTTCCTGCTGAAGATAGCATAAATCATTACGCTTCCATGTGGATGTGAGCCGTAGTTTAACCTAGCCGAACGTCTTTGTGCATCCTTGAGTCTGACGTATTCGGAAAAACAACTGAGATAAGATGGAACATCCAAATCCCTGTCAAGCAACGTTTGATAGCATTGAAGCTCACTAAGAGTGGTTGACTCCTATCTATAAGCTTCCTATTGCTCATTTGAAACGGCTGACTTTGCTATTCTTACATGGATTTGGATAAACCATGGTTGTCCGCGACAGCTGGAACTAGCGAAGTTAGTCTGGGAATTGACGTCTTCGGCGATACACCGTTCCGAGCCCTACTTTGTTCGGGCACCGGGTCTCTCTTGGAATCAAGTTCAGCACACAGGGCAGGGAAGGGTCAAACTGGAGGAGAAGGAGCAGAGAAAACTTGTCACCCCCCGGGGTAGAACAGCGAGCAATTCCATGGGAAGTGACAAGCAAGTAAACGCTAGCTCCATTCGATATGACAGTCCATTATAGCCGTACGCAGCAAGTGGAGAAGGTAGGTCCTTCCATTCTTCCCTGGAGGCGTTTTTAACCCGACATCTCGGACCGCCATACCTGTCATGCGTCCCGTTCCCATACATTGCCTGCAGAATCTAAGACGTCTTATCTGCCAGCCGCCATTACCAAATACCAGGGCGGCGAAGTTTCTTGGTGAAGTTTTGACGAGATACGGACTTATAGCTCCAGGTTTGCTAGCCCTAAGGGACCCTAAACCTACCATATGAGGTCCCTTTAGAACCACAACTGCCTTGAACCCCTAGTCCCCAATAAACTTGTCGTACCCTTGGTGCTGAACCCATCAACCGGAACCACCGTAATTCCAACTGGGAACGCAGTAATGCTGCAGCTTGCCTAATCTTCGGGGACATGGAAAATGCAGTGGAGCCACGTTCTTTAAACCCCATTTAAAGATCAATCATGGGTTCTTAAAGCGTATATGACCGATAGGCTTAAATAAAAGAAAAATGGAAGAAAAAACTGTAGTCATTCCAAGATGATCATTTCCGGTTTCAAAGAGCTTCCTGTTTGTAGAGAATATAAGCTTGGGAATTTCTCTATCAACACGTTCCATATAAAGCAGAATTTAAATAATTCAATAATTCATGCTATGGTTCGCATGGTGAAGTGCCCGAAAGTTATTTTACACTGTGCCGATTTAGTCTCACTGTTATACGGACGCAAAGCGTGTGAAAGTCCGCTTAGCAAGCCGGGGAGACTAATTATCAAAGACATTCCCATATAGCTGAGGTCTTTGAGGAACAAAAGGCGGACGAAAACATTGTCATCCGTTCTCATACGTCCCAGCTTTTTGGGGATCGTTGCAGAGGGTTTGAAAGATCTCAAGATGTGTGGGAATTAGACGGTGATCGATTTTTATGGATTGCCCAGGTTCCACAATCCTTCTTCCCTCCAACAGCCAACAAAATAAGAATAGAAGAGCAAGGTTAGGTCCATAGAAGATCAAGTAAAACACGATGGCTTTTCGGGATTCTCCCGAATCCATGGCTGCTTTGTATTCTGTAATTTTCGCTAGGGTACATATTTGCTTATTAAAGTGACTTACACCAACTTGACGCTATATTTTTTTTAACCACCCTTACCCGTTTGAAATAAAGAGCGGTTTTAATGAGTGTGCTGCCAGGTCTCCTCACAAGTAAGTTCGCTTGCGTGAAGCCCTAATTAAAAGTTGAAAAGGATCTCTTAAACTGGAGGAGTTTTGTTTTACCCTTCCCTCCCATAGTTTTCTCGCACGGTACTTCGGCCCGGAAAAGAAGTTTGCACACACCAATGAGTTTAGATTTGGAGTGGTGTCGAGGTCTATGCTCTGTAGTTAGTTGATGAAGAGTTAGACATTAACAAAGATGTATGGAAGCACTCATGTAACCCTAAAACAGCCATGCAGTTCGGGAGCAATGAAAGAGCTTTTTTTCCGCACCGTATGCTCTGGTTTATTCCAAGGCTTTGGACGTGATATGTAATTTGGGGACCATTTACGTTGGCTGTAACAATTAATTTTTTAAGGCACTCGAGTTTACTTGACTTCTGCTTCTAGTTCTTGTACTAAAATACAACTGAGATTGTTCAGAGCATTTGTTTTCCCCTGGCATTTCAAACGGTTTTTAGGTAGATTAAGATCTATGTTGAGTGTCTAAGTACACTATTTGCAACTTATCCTGATGCGCTCTTCATAACTGTTCCTGGAAGCGTACATGTTTGGGACTGTTGGCAATGGTAACTTACAGCAAGGTACTCGCAAGGAAATCTATTCAGCTGTCGTAAGTTAAAAGGAAGTCCATTGCTTGTACCCAAAAAGAAACACCCCATTAAGAGGAAATGAGAGGAATTCAGCTGCAATTCCAAGAATACGGTAGATACGATTGATATGTACTCTTGCTGGAATCGTTTTGCTCCCTACAGAGACTAAAAACTGTGCTTGGATATGAGTCGTGGTAACGATTGCAATGAAAAAAGCAGGCTTAAAAAGCGCCTCGATATTAAAAATTTACATAAAATATTGAAAATGTTCTGAATTCTTTCGAGAATGTTTGGATGCTTCTGTTGCTATGACAGCCCCGAAAAATACACTACTCACTCGTACTCCCAAGGGTGTGATCAGTTTTATAGGATTGACTAAGCTTGTGTAGTGGGAGAAACGGATATAAATGTGGGAGTTAAGACGCCATGAAATAAAACTTAATCAATTTTTCCATGTTTAATCTGCAATGCAGATGGAGTGATGCAGCGCCTCAACGTTGCTTTTTTCTGCTCGTTTCTTCCATCACCCCAGCATCATTCCTTTTTATACAAGCATTTGAAGCTGAGGGATTGAGGAGAGAAGTGTCTAATTTGTATCGTTTCTTTTCTCGGGTTGTTTAGATGGTTTCAACCGAGAGTTTCTTTCCTCAGGCGAGAAGAATTCTTTTGCCTGTCACCGCAAGGATGCAACCGAATAGCTCAGCCTCACCAGGAGTTGAGCACGAGCGGATTACGTATATAGCTGCCGTTGAAGTTATAGAGCCTTTATTCTCCTAGCGGGACGAAAAGGAAATACGCATACGTGGTATTCAGATCCTCTATTTTCCCTATGCCGATAGAGGATCAGGGTTAAACAAGAAACACTTTTAAAAAATAAATACAAACAACCGTTTTTTATCGTAGAAGCACGAGCTGAACTAAACCTTTCGTTATTCACGATAATTAATATTTTTTGCCCCACTTCTTATAGCATGCTGTGTCATCATCTTGCTACTCTACATTACCCTGGCAACTCCTTCCGCGTGCCAACGGTTACCAGTATTCTATTGGATCATATGGGCACTCAACACATTGCTCGGTCTATAAAGGAATTTCTTTTCAGAGTTGAAGGTCCTCAAATTATTGTTCTTAGATCACGGGGAGATTGGGGACCTTTGTAAGCCCACATTAGGTCAGAAAAAAAAGAAAAAAATAACTAGACATGGGTAAGAAAGATACCTTTGGATACTCCTATCCGCGTTAAGCTTTTCAGTCGAATAAAGAAAAGACGGACTTTGTGCTTCTGCCTCCGTCGTCAAGGTACTCTGGATTCCTTTGGCGTATAATAGCACTAAGCACTTGAAAAAGTGGAGGAACACGAGATTTCTCCACAAACGGCTGCTAGTATCACACACCTGGTGCATCCATCACAAAAATTAAAGTTTTTTTTACAAGATCGAAAGTCAGAAAAGAAAAGGAGGCGACGAAGAATCGAGTTGAATAGTCCTCGTGATACGGGAGATTGATCCAAGAGCCCTTGTCTGAATATCACGTACTCAAACACTAGCTTCTGTGCTTGCTAGGGAGAGAGAGTAAAAAAGCCCAAGGAGCTAAGGTGTTGGTGGGCAAAAGGGTGACTCGCGGCAGGAAGAAATGCACGTTCCCGGTAGGTACTTGCGCTCGGGCCCGACTGGCGATGCTGGATGTTGCATATTCTTGTTGTACTTGGGGAGGCCAGCCAGTCGTCTCCCACCGTACAGTCGCTTGCTTTGTTGTTGAAAAGCAGCAATCAAGGGGCGAGAGATACGCTGAAGGGAGAGAAAGCATTGATCTGCGCATCGCAGTCGCATGCGCCGCTGGGTGGACATTGCACCCTGCTATATATCTGCCTTAAGCAAAGTAGAGATCCCCTGGCATGAGAGGAAAGATACAACCAACACATGAAATAGGCAATTTTCTCATGGAAGTACAATGTGTTTGACTACCATACAAAGTCAATGATAGTTTGACAACCAACAACATTGACTTTGACCTCTGGGTCCAACACCTCGTACTAGAGGCACTATTACGATGTGTACACTCTATAAATAGACCGATTTAGAAGCTAGTAACGACTACGTGGAAAACGCCCCTGTTTCCTAGCTCAGCAAATTTTCTAACACAACGAAGTGGTTCTTCCAGCCTTTAGTTCTGGCAACTCTGCAGTATATATTACCACTGAGGCAACGGTCGAGGGCCATCACCCAGCAAAAGGTGAATTGGTGTCAGACGTCACAATACCGTATACATAGATTGTTTTCGGCTCTGGCTCTTATGGCCGTTATGGCTCTTATGGCTTTTATGGCCGTTTGAAGCGAAATTACTGTGAACTTATTCCACTGGTTGGAAAAAGGTTTTGGTTTGCTGACAAGACTTGACTTTCCTCGTACACCGGGGTTTTGACCCCCGCAATATCACTTTCTTGACATTCTTCTAAAGTTTAAAAGGAACCGTTTGTGCTTCCATTTTTTCTTTCCTTTAAAAGTTGATTGCCTGGCGAGAGTGATATTGCAGAGGCGGTGGGTGACATATCATTTGTCGTAGATGGGTGTGTGATTAATTTGACAACAAGTTGCTGCTAACCTTGTGGAGAAACCAACTCGAATATTGTATATCTTAGTTCACACAGCCATACACACATTTATTACGCAATTTCGTTCATCAGCAAGAAAGCCCCAGCATATAATGGCTTCCAGCGTCTTAGCTCCTAGAACTGTCATATATTGATGTTATAGACATCCAAACGGAGTTAAATTCGTTATTGCAGACATAACGTTCCCCCACACTTTTAACTCATAACATAAGGAGGCGGCCTCAAGTACCACGTATAATGAGAACGGAAACGAAATGCAAAGCGAAACAAATCGTCTCTACTGGTTAACATTCTGTTAGCTTCCAGGATCGTTAAAAAGCCTTGCCCTTCTCGATGCAATCTCTGTGTGGAACGTCTTATGTTTACAGCCTGGTTGGCACTGAGAAGCGTGAAGAAATTGGCGTAGTCAGATTGGGCACTGACCACGCGAGTTCAGCTTAGGGTACGACTCCATATATTTTGAGTTCCTCGAGCTCCAGTGGATATTTTCCTTGCTTTTACTAAACGAGCAAGAGCGCTGTAAAGAGCCATGTCTAGAAAGAGGACGAAAGTGGATGACATGCACCGTGACTGGCGAGATACTTCGGTGAGATGCAAATGAGATGACAACTTCGCTTGCTCGTAACACAAGGAACGTGGAAACGCGTATTTACGGGGAAAGTTAAAGTCGAATTTCGTTTCATTTCCCTCGAGAGCCTGGAATAGCATCGCTTATGTAGTGTAGACGCCAAAGCTATACGCGGTATACAAACTGATGAAAATCAAACTTGTTCCCCGTAAACTTGCACCAAAGGCGTCTTGAGCGATGCGTTAGCTTTTGACCTTACTTAAAAGTTTCCGTGACGCTGACGGGATAGAGAAGTGCTAAACAAGCGAGACATGGCTTAATTAACGGCGATTAAAAGCTATCTCCTTGAGTCTACCACTTTCGGGCTTCAAGCTGTATACAAAGTAGAAGGTAAGGCACAGAAAAGAAGTCCTACGCGTGCGTTATGTACCTAAGAAGGCAAACAAGACTGAAGTGAGCCAAAACTTGGTCCAGTAATCATGCCTCTTACAAGTTTTTTTGCGCCCGCCTGCACTTCGGCATAAGACCACATCAAACATGACATATGCTAGTATGGGGAAACGAGTCTCACGCGGACTTCAGCCAGCTGTTGGTACATCAGCGACGAAAAGGTCTTTTCCAAGTCTTCATAATATACTTACTGTTCCTTGTTGTTGCTCGTTTCAGCTGAAGACATTGCATGTAACTCCCTTCTCGCCAGACTGTGCGGTGAATTCCCATCTGTCTTGTCTAATAAAGGAGACCGAATCTCTAAACATATAAACATATGGCTTTATGGAAGCAAAGGAAATATTTGATAACATTCTTCAGGATTAAAGTGGGTTCAAGTTTTGTTCTCTGTAATCTTCTCATGCTTATATTTTTTCTATGGAGTCAACACGTACATTTCCAGAAATTGTCTGGAACTTTCATTCTTCTTCATGCAATCGTTTTTGGAATTGTACGCCTAAAGACCGAAAACTCGAGGTTTCTGGTACGACTGCGCCATCTGTAAGTGACAGTTAAAGGCAGTGCGGCAGAGTCCAGGGGAACCCAAAACATGGCCGCGCTGGGAGGAAATGTTGGTGTTGTTGCTGGTCCGGGGAATTCTAAGCAGTTATTAACGCGAAATTTAGAACGTGTCCTAGAAGAAGCTTCTTTAAGTGGTGACTTAAAACTGAGTGGTCGAAAATTACGTGAATTTCCCAAAGTTGCCACCAAGTTTAACCTCAGTGATACCGTTTACGCAGGTAAGCTTGGGTGTAATTTAACTCTTTTACTTAAATTCCACGTACTTGGTTAACAATCTGCTTTCCTCACTATTTAAATTGATTCGGCGCTTTTTTCTTACTTATAACTTTCATTCCTAATTATCTAATCTATTGTTTTGCTTGTATCTTTGCTAATTTTTTCAATCAAGTTTTGTTTTATTCGCCCTTATCACCTGCATTAGTTACAATGTCCTATGTCACATAGCAACATTGTAAATTCAATGTAAAGTAAATTCATTGTAATGTAAATTCAACAGCTCAATTTCCCAACCATTATAGTATGTGCAATGGTTGTGCAAATATCTCAGACGTAAGGTAACTAAAACAGGATTCAAGGCCAAATCGTAAAGCTGTTAATCCTGTTTACACTCTGTTTTGCTCATTTGGGAGCTATTTCATTTGGAGAGTGAAGTTGCGAGCCAAACCCAAAGACGCGTTTCCATACAAATGGAATACTTGGAACGAAAATACACCTTCATCTACTACCACCAACCCCACCCCTGTTTCCGCCTTCATTTCATTATCCGCAAACCAGACCGGAACCCCAAAGCAAAAGCAACGTTGGCTTTGTCACAGTGAACGTAACTTGTTTTCACATGCAGAATATCGTTGAAGGGGCTCTTTATTAACCAGTATATAGTGTAACTATATTTTAATAGAATAAAAACAAGAATAAACAAACACTTGAGAGAAAAAGTTCGCTCCTTATCCTACTATTATCAGTGACGCAGGATCTCCACTTGAAACGAGGCTATTTTTTTTAACTCCCAATTTTGTCAGGCTATTAATTCTTGTGATCTCTTAAAACCAGACTCTAAAAAAATTTCGGGGATTAGTTAAGGGCACTAAAAAAAGTATATTATAGGTTTCACAGTCGGGTAACAAGGGTGTCTTCCAATGTAAAAGTTTTGGGCCGACTTTCTCAGTCCCAAGAGTAGATTCAGGGAAAAGGCCATACTATCAAAGGGTACATTCTCAAACCTCCCGGTGCCGTTCCAAAAAGGTCACGACGGTTTACAAAGCGCAATGTAGGTAGGATCTTACGGCAGTCCCAAACTCCCCAGAGTAAACGAGAGAAAGACCGCTAATTCCCGTTTTATGAATGTTTTGTTCTCTTCTCGAACCCTTTTTCTAATAGATTAGGAAAACTTACTTGCTCGGTACAATGGGCAAGACTGTAAATCCGCCTCTCTTATGTTCCTTGGTACCGCAAGATCCTCTTGAAACCGAGAAAACCAGTCCCGAAACCTTTACCTTGGAAGATGCCCTTGTTATCCTACTGTGAAACCTATAACTGTGGTCTCGAATACCAAATTGTGAGCACCCAAGTGGCGACTCGGCTCATTAGCACGTCGCCGCCTGGCTCTTTTACGTAGGAGCATGCAAATTCGACCTAGGGATCAATAGCAGACATTGCTGCGCTCTATGTCTGCAATCCATCTCTGTCCAACTCGCCCCAATTGCTACGCAAAACTTTTTTTTTGTTTATTCCCATCCACCCCATCACTTTTTATGTCCCTTTGGCTTCATAAACACGGACTGGTCGGGTTTTCAGTATTGGATTCTTGGAAACCTAGAGAGCTTCATTAAGATGCGTGATGGAAAACGTGTGACTTCCATAGTGCCCAAAGTTGTGTTACGCTAATTGACCTAAGATACCAGCAGCAGTAAAGGTCAGGCGGTCGAGCCCTTCTAAACTCTGAAAAAAGCTTGAGATTGATTACAACTTACGAAAGCGTAAAGCATATGAAAGGTTTTCTGGGTGGGTTTGAAAACCTTTGAACTACTGCAAAAAAGTCCAGAGTTCTAAGTGGGAATGGGTCAAAAAAAGAGGGAAAATACCAGTCATTTGGATCACGTTGTAGGTCTTGTTTACGGAGTAGACATGAATGGAGGCCCTTGTAATTAACTTGTCTTTTGGACTGATTTATGGTTTGGTATTTGGTGCTCGTGGATTTTTTTAACTGTACCATCGAAATAGAAAGAGAACATATAAAGAAATGGCTATTCAGTTTCTTTTTTCGGTTTTTGTTCTAAAAAGCAATGTTTTTATCTATTTTTTTTGTGGCTGCAGATTTGTCCAAAAATCGACTCAGCGAGTTACCAGCAGAAGTAACCCAATACGCTTCTTTGGAGAAACTGATTGTATACCATAATGTGATTCGAGTCATCCCGGATACGATCGCGTTCCTGCAGTCCTTAACTTATCTGGATTTAAGGTAAGATTTCATAGGAGATTTGGAGAGGCTAGGAAAGGTTTCAGACTCCTAGGGATTAATACTCTCTTCTTGTCTTTTTGCGGTTATTAATTATGAAAAGTCGGAACCAATTAAGCGTCTTGCCCGCTTGCCTCAGCCAATTAGCCTTACAAGTATTGATTGTGAGTCATAACCGGTTAGTAAGCCTGCCCGAAGAATTGGGTCGTATGAAGACCTTGCTGGAATTAGATGCCACGTCCAATCAACTCTCCCATATTCCTCCCCAGTTAGGAGATCTGCATTTACTACGTTCCTTAAGCTTAAGGAGAAACTGCCTTGTTGAGCTCCCGAAAGGTTCGGTTCTTGTTTTCATTTGCCTTCTGGAAGAGATTAATTGCGAAACGAAGCTTACGCTCTAAGGCTTTTGGGTTTTATTTAGAGTTAACTTTCTTGAGACTAACGAAATTGGACATTGCCGAGAACAGGATTAGCGCCTTGCCAGCAGAACTCCGCTTTATGACGTCATTAGAAGAATTTTGCGTGGATCATAATCCTTTGAGTTCGCCTCCAGCTTATGTAAGTCGATAAACCATTTTCGCCTTGCTTGTCAATCTCTTAAGGAGATTTGTGGACAAAAATAGCCCAAAGCCTGCCAATTAAAGATCTTTTTTTTAATTTAATTTATTATGGTATGTAGCTCTGTACCCGCGGCCGAGTGCACGTATTTAAGTACTTGGAAATCCAAGCGTTGAAGGAAGATAAAAAACGAGGTATACTGGATTTGGAGTCAAGGCGATCCCAGAAAAAGTCCTTACCTCTAAGCGAATTCAGGTACCAAAAAATAAGGAACAGTTTGAGGTAGAGTAACACCCGGTTGATTGCAGGTGTCCGGTCAGTGGAGATCCCCGCAGGAAACGTTTTACAGTGGACAGTGGGTACAACACATGCGATGGAGCGGACAGACGATGGTCCCAGGACAGTCACGATGTAAGTTTTTTTTTTTTTTTTTTTAAATGCAAAAAACGCATTTGTTTTTCTTCAGACATCGAACGACAGCGAAGAGGGACGGCGTTTGGCTTTGCGTGCTGCCGAAATGCTCAAAGATACACGGATAGGCAATGGATTTGATACACATCACTCCCCAGCTCACGTTAATGGCCATGCTAACGGTTGCGTCACTCCACTACAACGTAACTCGGCCGAGAGGGCGCGCATAGATTCAGAAAAGGTAAGGAAAACAACAAAAAAGACGGAGAAGATCTTCATTATATCATTTGCTGTTTAGACACGTTCCCATCAACAGCAACAACAACACAGATTGACACCCGAAGATGAAGAAGAAGAGGAGGAGGGAGAGCGGGAAGAGCGGAGGCGAGCAGCTCGGAAGATTATTGAACAACAAAAGGAAGAGAGCCGGAAACGTAGTGAAGCGTAAGTATCACTCCTTGTAGCCCCTAAGGCAATTTTGCCCTGTTCGGGAACAAGTCTGTTGTATACTATAGGGTGTCTTTTACATTCTTCAGGGTGTTGATGCGACAAGCTCAGGAGGCTGAGGCGGATCGCATGAATGACGACAAGCGGCCAGTACACATGCAGACGTATAGGCAAGATTTTCTTTATCTTTAGTTAGATCTTTCATTTTCTCTTTTTTTTTTAAAAAAAATCATTACTCTGTGACGTTGGACAATTTGGGGCCCTTTCGGGGAAAATTCAATACGATTGCTTATGCCGAGTGACTTTCATTGACAGGGAGTACAAAGAGGCTTTGCGTCAACAGCGCGGTGACGTTTACCGACCCCGCACTTCCGGCGATAACTCCCCCGTTCTAACTCCCAGCCAAGAACACCCCTTGTCTCGAACCTCGAGTCTCTCACCCGTAAGGTTTTGTCGTGCAATTCTTATATTTAAGAAATTTTTATGGTTCGTTGAACGTGTTTAGTATCTTAAACGCTATTTATATGATTATGTGTGGTTTATTTATAAAGAACGTTTGATAGAACTAATAAGAACTAATGAATATAATAGTATATACTACAGTTATGATAATCATGCTTGTGAAATTCATTTTATTTATAATGGTTACTCGTCCTATTTACTATTCAATAAAAAAGAGTTTAAAAAGGCTTTTTAATTTAGTACTGTTTTAAGTCCGCTTGTCGGGAGCTTACTCTGATATTTATTAGATCAAAGTTGTCAATTCTTTAAATCCTTTTCTTGTAGAATTTATAACAATTTTTTTTTTACTTTAGTTCTTTAAGTTTTAGTTTTTTAAGTTCTTAGTTTGTGTACTATAAATGAAATCTGGATTAGGTCGCTTATTCTCCTTTCACGGGTCATCCCCTCACTCCAACTACTACGGAGCCTTTCGTTAAGGCTATGCAGAAGGAAGCCGTTTTATCTTATGTCAAGGTATAATTATTGCATTCGTGCGAAATGGGGAGTTTATGCTTCTTTTTTTGGTTTTTAGTCAAAAACGAGCCCTGTGGTCGGGGAATCTCTGGCTAGGTTTCACGACCAAGAAGCGATGTGGAATGCGAATGTGAATGCAAATGCCAAACAGTCATTAGCAACGCGGGTGTCTAATGGCAGTAGCACGAGTAGTAATGGGGGAAGCCCAAGTCACGCAATCTCGCCAGTTAACACAGGCCCAGGGCCGGGACCCCGGCAACGACATTTACCACAAACGCCTCCTGGCCCTAGTGCTCGTGAATCAGAGCTTTTACAGCAACTACGCAACGTAATTCTTTTTAGCTCAATTAAAACGAATATTACGTTTTAGAAGTATAGAACTGTTGATCGAATTTTGCACATTTTTCGCGTTCCAGAGTATTGAATCCCGGTTAAAAGTGTCCTTGCCGGACGATTTAGGCAGTGCGTTGCTCGACGGAGTTGTACTTTGCCATCTGGCCAATCACGTGCAACCGCGAGCAGTGGCTTCAATTCACGTTCCCTCACCAGCTGTTGTAAGTTCGGCATTTTCAACTTTTTTTCCTCATTTACGAACGTTAATGATTCGTTTTGTAGCCCAAATTGACGCTCGCCAAGTGCAGGCGTAATGTGGAAAACTTCCTGGAAGCCTGCCGGCGAATAGGCGTGCCTGAAGTAAGTCTTTGTGTCGTTTTTTTTGTTTGGAAGCCTTCCTGGAACAATCTGGGAGAAAAACAAGCTTGTTGCATTTGCATGTTATGCTAGGTTGTAACCACACCTTAACGATTACTATCGATTTACGGACCACAAAAAAAGAGACAACCCACCCCGTTATTACAGCTTGGGAAATGGACGAGGCAAAGTTATGGCTTTTGGTCATTGTTGTTCACCACAGACAGTATTGGCTTTGTATTCTTCTTCCTGTCCCTTCCCCGCCTCTGTGTACCTGGTACCCAAAAGAATCCATCTTTCACTTTCACCTTTTAACGATGTTTTAAACTTTCCCCGAAAAAATGGCTTTTCGTGTAGTGCTCCTTTTATCCAGTTAAAGTCCTCTTTGTCGTGTCTGCCCCAATCGCTTTTTCTCGCCCCGCTACGCAGCCCTTTTTGGCTCCACCCCTTTGGGTGTGGGGACCTGAACCAGCAGCGCGTAAGCATGGTCCCTCTTCCCGATCACTTTTACTTTTGGGGACTTTGTTTAACAATTTTTTTTTAAGTCGTATCATCCCCCTTTTCTCTTTGTTCTTGTTGAATTTGGACCCTAAAATAACGATAAAGTCAAGAAACAAAGTCTCATTGCGTGCGGGGCTCTTGTTATAGGAGTGCCTGGCCCGCGTCTTGTTGGAGGACGACCAAGAGGGAGGGGCGACAGCGGGTCTGCGTTTGGAACCGCTCCGGAACACAGTCCAAACCTTGTTAACCCTAGGACCGCCGCTTGCTTACTCTTCCACTACTGCTCCGATCCGGGCTAATGCTTCCTCCTTCACCTTATCCTCCCCTAAGCCCCGCCCCCTGCGTCGCTCCCTGCCTACTGCCCAGGATCGCCTCCTCGCCAATGGGTGTCTCGTCTTTTTCCTCGCCACGGTGTTCCTCTTGGCCTGGTTGCGTGCTCACGGGGTGGAGCTTTAAAGGGGGCGTGTTACAACCGACATATAAGCTCCTTGTGAAAAACAGAATTAACCATGAATGGCATATCCTTTTTTCCACACTGCACGATTTTATGATTTGAAAAATTGGATAGCGAATGAGTAGCGTTGAAAATTAACCTATTAGTTTCAGTGGCTTAGGGCAAGTTAGTTAGTGTCATGCTTTTGGGCCGGGTTTTAAAATTGAAGTGCATTTTGAGCTGTGATAGTGGCTAAACGATTGTTTGCCAATTGAGTGGAGCAAGAAAATTGGCCTTTTAGCAAAACGAAAATGGAAACGCAATCGCTACGGTGGGAAAGCCTTAGGTGTTTAGATGTAGCCAAACTCTACACAATGATGTTCCTTTTACATTCCTAATTTCTCGGTTCCCAAATTTGAGATTAGTCATTTTTTGTAAAGTTCAATCCTCGCGTAGCTTTATTTCTTTGCCAATTATATGCAGATTGGTTTACGTGTTGTGTACCCGGCTTTTCTGAATGAACAGCCCAATGGAAACTGGTCTATTACAGCTAATTTTCAGCGGAAGTTAATTTAATGTCGATGTTCATTGTATGATTTTTCTTGGCTTCTGTTTTTATTATTATTATTATTTTCTTGTTGTAGGATCGAGTCTGTTCGGGTGCGGATGTTCTAGAGAGGCGTGGTTTGGTACGGGTAGCACAGACGGTGACTGCCTTGTTGTCCTTTTACCGAGGAAGACCTTCACCTGCTCCTCCCTCATTATCCGCTGTTTAAGCACGAATGCAAAGCAAAGGGAATTGACTAGCAACGAATTATGACATTTGAAATGCGTAGGCGAGCTTCGGGACGCTGACAATCGCAGTAATAGGATCAGTGCAATTGCCCAAGCAATCGTAAAGTTCAGAAGTTTTTATGGTACTTAGAAACGCACGCTCAGATACGGTACTTTTGAATGCCCAGAAAGGGCAGTAAGCGCGGGCAAAGGACAAACGCTTTTACATGACCAGAATCGAAAATCGTATTGATATTGAACAATTTCCTTGAAAGGTGCCAAAGATGATTATGTATTTTAATGTTACGCAAATTTTAAAACAAATCCATTATTTTTCTGGCTTTTTACGTATATGACAAGTCTTTTGTTGTACTTTGTCTTTTACTTTTGGCTTCATAAAGCACTCTAGCCCAAACGGGATTTCATTGTGCACGTTAAAAATGTATTTGATGTATAGGATGATACATTACATGTGTGAATGTAAAAGTAAGGAAGCATACGAGTCGGTTCTAGCTTGCTTGTTTAAGCACGTCATGCTCCGGATAACGTGGAGAGTTCTGCGAGGCTTCTTGCATTGGTCAGTACAGCTTAGGGTAAACTGTTGTAAGGCTTCTTCTGGTTCGTATATAAAAAGCCGACGTTAGCGTAGCCAGTAAACAAATTAACGCCTTCCAGTCAAGAAATGTCGTTCAAACCCGCCAACGTTCACAAGAAAGTTTCACCGAATGGAGAAGTAAATATCGATAATTATCCCTTATTTTCTAACAAAAAAAGCTTGTTTTATTTTCTTCGATTCTTCTAGATTACGTTGTATTTAGGTAAACGGGATTACGTTGATCGCTACACTGCTGTTGATCCTATAGGTGATAATTTCGGTTGCATTACACATTGGACTCTCTTTTTATTTCATAATTTCTTATTAAAAAAAAATTACCAAGAGTGTTTTAAAACATTAGATGGAGCTGTTATTGTCCCCCCTGGAGCAACATTTGGACGCCAGCTATTCGTGCAAGTCTTAGTTCATTTCCGTTATGCAGCCGAGTCGGAGGAATTCGCCAATGTGTCGTTCAAGAAATTAGCTTGCATTGCCTCCATCACGCTAGAGCCTAGTGAAAAACCGTTTTTGAGCCGCCCAAATATTTCGTGCTGGCAAGTAAGTTGGAAGGCGTACTTGTGGGCTTATGGACTATAAACAGTGGATTACTAGGCGAGTTTGTTGAAGAAACTGGGAAACATACCTGGCATTTGCACGTTCTCACTACCGTTGCCGATGGGAGCGCCGCCTTCGTTGGTCGTGCAAGGCTCTGACGGCGTTTACGGTGAACCCTGTGGTTTGACCTATGAAGTATTGTCATTCTTGGCTCCTAACGTAACAGACGTACCAGAAGCGAGGTAAAAGTCCTAACTTTATTGAAGAAAGATGGTTTCGTTGACACGTCTGCTATTATGCTAATTAGGAGTAGCGTCAGGTTGAACGTAAGAGTAGTTCAAGCTCCGCCCCCTGCCCCATCGGCAGTCTTGCGAGGATTATGGGAAGCCCCTACTGCTCCACCGGCTACCATGGTTAGCCGTCAATTTCTTTTGTCTCCAGGACGAATGCAAATCGAGCTTTGCTTAGACAAACCGGCTTACCACTCGGGAGAAAAATTGCTTATGAACGTGGTTATTACCAACAGTACCAACAAAACTGTTCGTCGGATAAAGGTACCCTGCGCCTCTAAAACTTTGTCGCCTACTGACGTTCTACCCGTTACAGTGTAAGCTGATTCAAGGTTCCGAGTTATCGTTTGCGCCTGGCGAACGGCGAATTCCAATTTACACCGTGGAAACGCAAGAAGGCTGCCCCATCGTGCCAGGAGCATCTCTGCAGCGAGTATGTTTCGATCGCCTCTCAAAGGGTCTTTTAACTAAAGTGTTTGATGACTTGCAGACCTATACAATGTACCCGTCATTAGAAACAACTCGTCATAGGGAGGGTGTAGTCCTCGAAGCTCCTTTACATGGAACACCTACTCGTTTAGCTGCCAGTACCGTTTTCCCAAACAGTGATCCACGCGAGAGCTTTGCGATATTAGTATCGTATGTAGCAAAGGTATCGTTTATCGTATCAAATCGATATAAGTAGAGAAAGCAACACCTATTTCTGGTTTTCTAGATTAAACTGTACATGGGTACAGTACACGGTGACGTGGCAGCGGAAGTCCCTTTTCTATTAATCCATGCCGACAAAGGGTACGGAATGAGTAAGAGCAATCCTGTAACCCCGGAAGTAATTAATAATCAAGATCCACCCACCTTCCCGGCTCCGGTTTTGCGCTCCAGGATGGTCAGGTAATGCAATCAGTTTTCGTTTTCCGTCACCTTGTTTGACTAGTTGCGACAGTCTATTACTGTAAGAAATGTGACACGTATAACGACGTGAGGAATTTTTTCTAGATTGATTTCATTGGACCAAGATTGCGTGACCGAGTCCTCCACAGATACCCCTATTGTTGCATGGCAAACCTAATTTTAAGTACAATTAATCATAAAGTAACATGTGTTTCCTTAAATAGCCAACGACAAAAAAAGATTACTTGTTTCGAGTCGCGAACTTGAATGCTTCCTATACATTCGACGACGATCCCCCTCCCCAAACATAAAATAAAAATAATTGTAGTTAGGGAAGCATTTATGTTCGTCCAATTTAATTTACTTTCTTAACTTCACTAACAAATTCGTCGCTGGTTTTCTTCTTTTGTTAGTAAGCATATACTGTGCTCTTCAACGTATTCGGTAAAAAACCAACTCTTATCCTTAACAACTTCTCCTTGTGAAATGGCGATGTCGTTTAATATTAATGTAAAGCGCATAGAGTCCAACTATGATCTCCTCAATTGACCTTAATTACGTATCCGAGATGGATTTCTGTGAAGTAAATACATATTATTAAAGCCTTTCATTCTATATTCGCCCGAACGATTTGGTAGAAAGATAGAAGGCTTGAAATTGCCACAATTGGGCTTATTGTTTTGAGTTGCATGTTAGCTTATTAATAAGCGGTTTTGCTTGGCTTCAGTGCACACTGCATGTGGAAACGTGGAAGCGCGCGTGCAAATTGACTATTCAAAAGTTTGGCTTCAAGATAATCTTAGACGTGGGAAAAGTGTTTTGGAAGGGCTAAAAAAATCTTTGTTTTTCACGTGTGCAGCTACCACATAATCCTATTACGACCTCAAGAGAAGCAGTCTACTTAAAAGGGTGCAATCGGAATCTTTGCACAAACGTCTTAGAAGAGGCTTGGTGAATAGACCTGTTTTTATTTCGCCCTTATAAACATGGCTGGAATAGCCATCAAGAAAACTTCTCCTAACGGGAAAGTAGGCTCTTTTAAGGACCATTGTCTCAATTGTTTATGCCTCTTATTAGGTGACATTGTATTTAGGCAAGCGAGACTTTAAAGATGATTTAACATCCATTGAATCTGTTGGTATGTTTACGTATGTTTCCTGTTTGTAAACTGAATTGTTTATTTTTCTGAAGACGGAGTTATTCTCGTAGAAAAAGAATATTTACAAGGTCGTCACGTATTGGTTGAGCTTACCACGGAATTCCGGTATGGTAGAGAAGACGACGAAGTTATGGGTTTGTCTTTCACCAAAGAGTTATGTTTGGCGTCACTATGCTTGACACACGATCACTCTACCACACCTAGATCAACTCTGACTAACTTCCAAGTGATAATCTTAGTGTATGGTTTGAGTTGTAAAAACTTGATGAACTTTGTCCGTAGGAAGATTTGTGCCGCAAATATGAACAATTGGCTTTGCCGTTCCATATTAACTGGCCACGAGGCACTCCGCCTTCCATGGTCTTGTGGCATCGAGATTATAAAGGCTCCCTTTGTGGAATGCAACATTTGCTGCGTATCAGCGTGCAAAATTATGGCGATGTTCGACTCCACAAGAGGTGCCTTTACTTTCCCAAAGCGAAACTAGCCTAGTTTATATTTTTTTTTTTTTGAAAAACAGGAGTAGTATGACGTTAATGCTTCGTGTAACCCAGGTTATGCCGGAGTGGGTAGACGACTCAGCTGATCTGTGGAGTGGTAGTTCTCAACCCACGATGCCCGCCACTCTAATAAGCCGCCCATTTTTGTTCTCGCAAGGCAAACTACATTTGGAATTGAGTTTAGAAAAAGCCTTCATTCAAGCAGGAGACCCTTTAACCGTGCATGTGTCAATTTTCAATCATAGTTATCGATCAGTCAAGAAAATGAAGGTATGCTCCACAGAACGTATAATTGTGACAGGAATTATAAGTTCGTTTTTTCCTTTGTTTTCTTTCTTTCTTTTTAGGCCTCTTTCATTCAAGCTTATGAGGTTTCCTTTGCCGAGGGTCGAAGAAAACAAGACGTTGCGAAGCTGGAATCGTGCGAAGGATACCCAATAATGCCCGGAAGCACTCAAAATAGGGTTAGCTTTTTGTTCGCTATTCATAGGTCGTAATTGAATAATTTGGATTGATTTGGTAGAGCTTCACGTTACTGACCGATGACATCCAGGAAACTAAATTGGGCTTGGCAGTGAATTCCTTGGATGATTGGAATGCTATTTCTATTGCTTCTTCAACCTTATTCGCAGATTCTTCCGATATGAGCATGTTCGGCTTCATTGTGTCTTATTATATTAAAGTAGGACGATCCTTGTGACTTTTGTACTTCATAACTCCGATATTTTTGGTTAATAGGTAAAGCTCGTGGTGGACCGGTTAACAACAGTGATAGCCAAGCTACCTGTAATTGTTACTTCTAGAAATGTCGGAAAACTGGCAACCATCCCGTGTTTCTCTGGCCGGCAATCCTGCTCTTTAACGTATGATTTGGATGGCGGAAATGTGTTGTTTGAAGATTTCCATGGGTCGTGTTAAACCGAGACTTGATTCGCCGTGCAAACCACATATGACATCGTAGTTCGGTGATAACGTTATTTATTTTATGTACAGTGTCTCTTTGTATTAATTCATAATAACTTTGAAGTTAACTAAAGAAGTAATAAATACCTACCATGTGATATATTCTGACATATACACATGACACATGTACATGTACATATGTCATGATATACATGTACATATACATATGTATATGTACATGACATATGTACAGAGTCTTCGTCTTGCAATTCCACATCATGCTGATCTCGATTTCCTGGTCTAGTGTTCGAAGTAATAACCCACCAATTGCGCGATAATAAGATTCTGTATTGAAGACAGTGCGCTCAATCAAGGCCGTTGGGTAGGATTCACGCCAGTAAGGAATCTTAATAGTAATGTAAGAGAACTTGTATTTGGGAGCTTTCAATAAAAATACTGTAAAACAAACAAATGGCCTTGTAATTATTTCGAACGATTTTGACTCACAATCAAAAATTAAGGAAGGCTTTTTTATTACACTTTTAAATATAATGCAAAGTAATAAATACAATGCAAACTTTTAGAAAATACAAGTCATGGCAATGGGCGAACCGTCAAATTTATATAAATCGAACAAAAGATGGATGCTACCCTCACGCTGTACACTGGCTCAGTTCATGGTTGTATTTATAGATGTTGCAACAACCATTACATACAAACCCAAGACCGCGTGGATAACACGCACGACTGGAGACCCAAAGGTCCTCGGTTCGATTCTCGGTCGATGCACTTTATTTCGTCGAAAAAACGAAATATTAAATGGCTCCTGTACCTGTACTTTCCCTGTACCATATGCCTTCCCGGCAAGGTTCCTATTCCCATATTCGAAATTGTGATGCTTCGGCATTACGAGCTCGAATATCGTGGATAGGAAACCGAGCAGGGGAGTTGGGAACAGGGAAAAGGGGCGAGGCTCTCAATTTTTGACGATTTTTCAAGGGGACCCCCTTGATCGTGCAGGGATCCTTATGGAAAAAAGCCCAGAAAACGCTTTCCCAGCTCGAAAAGGAGCCACGCCCCCTTTTTGGTCCAATCCACCAATAGGATTCGTCCATTTCGGAAACCACGCCTTCTTTTTAGCGGATTTTTTGAAAAATCACGCAAGAATATTTAAAATTTTCACTTTTATTGCAAAAATTGCAAATAATACAAAAAGGGCATTTTTGGAAACTAAATTTTACGGGGAACATTTTGGTACAAGAAATAAGGAATTCCAGTGGGAAGCAAAACATCTCATTTGCACAATATTAGAATCCAATTTTTAGATAGAAAATGGTACAGAACACGTACCAGTTCGGGACCAACAAATGGAAAAACAGTAAGAAAAGAAGGGAAGCCATCGTACTAATACGAATTACGTGTGGGCATGGGAGAGACACATAGAGGTGCAATATCAGTGCAATTGATGGAAAAAAAAGAAAAAAAAAGAAAGAAAAAAAAGAGAGAGACAATTAGAGAAAAAGGAGGAAAAGTGGAATGTCTTATAACAACAGAAAGTCGAAGACGGTAATGCGTCGCGAACGCGACGTTGGCCGTCTAAAAAAACAAAAAAACAAAACAAGAAACAACAACTAAAGAAGTAATAAATACCTACCATGTGATATATTCTGGTATCGTTCAGATGATTGTTGGAATTCAATGTCTCAGGTTTATCTTTTTTTTCACCCAACACGGCATGATTTGCTGTTATAATGCGAACGTACCGCACAGTGATACTATATAGTTATGCTGATGTACCTAGTCTTTATGCTTTTAGTATTTGTTTGCAATTGTATTAAAAAATTACTAGTGTCTGTTGATAATGCATTATACAGGGAACCGCAGTATTGTATTTAATATATATAATATATACTGTCAAGCCATTTTCGTTTTCGGGGCTTGCGTTCTCGCATGCAGTACACTAGGGTACTGGATTCGGATGGACATTAAAGCCAGTGCCACAGCAATGATTTGTCTCTTTTCCTGTGCCTTTTCGCAGGACTTGGGGGAGAACGTTTAAACAAACAAAAAAAAAACAAGCTTAACTTCTAACGAAGCATCTGACTTAGAAACGGGGCAAAAACTTGTAACAAATGTTGAGTCGCTGATATCAAATTAAAATAACATAAAAATGACGACGAAAAACGCAAGAAAACTCCGCACGAAAAAGGTCACTGGGTTGCTGCAAAATGTCACGTTGTCAGATCGCTCACTTCTTCTTCAAATTTCTCTCCAACTCTTTGTCAAAATAGTATATATCACGGTCCCATGATGCTTCTGGAAGAACAAGAAGGGGGAGATCTCTGGGCTTTGTTTTTGTTTTGTCTTTGGTCCTGGGCATTGCGTTTTGGAAACGTGTGACTGGGAGTTCAGAGGCAAATTAGAAATGCAATGGAAATGCAAGACTATATTGAACTCATGCCGCCCAATTTTCAGACAGGAGAACCTTCGTAAACGCTTCCGTCTTTTAGCAAAAGGCGAAGTCGGTGAATCTCACGCGAGGCCGCCACCAATTCTGTTTGCAATTGCTTTTCCTTCTCCATCAACCGCTTGATATCCCGCTGACAATTCTACATTGCAACACAAGAAAGGTTAGGGATTTAGAATCCAATAGTGTACGCGTAATACCATACCACATTTTGCCGTAACAAATCCAACTTGACTTCCTTGAGATTATGCACTTCTGCTTTGAGAGATTTTGTGTCTTCTCCGCAACAGCAGGCATTCGTGGCTTTGAACCCATTATTCGCTTCAGTTGAGGACAAACTCTCCAGACCCGTATCGCTATCTTCTTGAGGCGTGGTACCCGGCATGGCCAATAACGGGTGGCCATTATGGACTGCCAATCCTTCTGATTCCAAACTATTAAGCGAAGAGTCGTCGCTATCCATTAACGCCAACCTAGAAGCACGAAAACGGAAACGTTAATTGCCATACTGACTTAAAAGATTAGATACAAATCCATTTTTTGAAACTTTGTCATTGCTCAAGACACTCCCCCAAGTCTTTTTTTGCTACAAAACCAAATGCAAAACCTTGACTTGTGTAAATGTTTACCTTGGTGTGCGTAATGGGGGCGTGTCTAGGACTGGACTGGAGGGAGGAGATTGGGAAAGGGTTCCATTTCCACTTTTGGAGGCTTTAGTCACCGTCAGCTTCAAAGTGCTCTACAAATTGCATGATTTGATGTTTGTAGTCAAGGAATTTAATTTGCTTTTTTTTTAAGAAATACTTTGAAGTTAATGAGAAAAACTTACAGCAGGTGTGGAGTCAGAGGAGCCTGACCAATGCCCTGAACTGGATTTCCAGGATCCATTTTCAGACCGGGAGTCATTATTTCCGGAGAGGTTTTGCTTAGACCGAGAGGTGCTCCACACTTTGCGGACTGTATCGATAAACTTGGAGCCTACTTCTGGGGTTTTCGTGGGCGTTTCGGGCTGGGTGGGTAAACTGGGCCAAGCTAATAAAGATCCCAGAAAATCGTCCGTTTTCGATTTGAGATTGGAGACTAACGTCGTCAAGAGTGCCATCCGTGTCCGTCTATGCAGCGTCGCAAATTTATCCCCTTTGTACGCAGCGTTTTCCGCGTTCAAAAGCTTCGTTAGTAAAAAGTCTTTCAACTGATCATTTTTGGGGAAAATTCCAGGCGAAGGTAAATTGGGGAGAAAGTGAGGTACATCATCCCGTGCAGTGACACTCACTTTGTACCTGAAATAAAGAGAATACCAACAAGATTAGATTCCATGTATTATTTTTATTATCAGTTTAGTACGTTCTCCTTTTTAAAGATAAGGGTATTTATTGCTTAAAAGTTAAAGAGCAGGAACTATTGAGCAATGTAATACCTGGTATTATTCGTATTAGGTGTAATGGGTTCCACCACTATAAATGCGTGCAAGAAGTGAGAAGCAATCATGTCGGGAGCAAAGGGCGTATTTCCCTCTTGGAAAACGATGGCAACAATATCATTACCTACGAATCAAAGAAACCCAGGGCTATTATTTAAGCTAAAATTATATATGGCAAAATTAGGAATGAATATCCTACCTATATGTCTCTTCCGTTGCAACTGTTGGGGGTCGTGATCCGCATATGGTAATAAGGGAGCAACATGGAACATGATTTCTTTCTCGCGGAACACTTCGTACAACGTTTCCGTCCCAGTTTGCCCAAATTGCGTATCCAAGCCACCTTTGTACCTACAAGCGATTCATGAGTACTAAGAAGAAGGAAATCGTCGAAAAGAGTAAGAGAACAATAAAGCTGCTTACCCTTTGTGGTCTTTCAAGGGAATTCGACGCCCCAACAAGGCTATAAATTCATCCAAGGCTGGAGAAGAGCCTTGGTTGGCGAAAATCTGTTCTTCGTGGATCTGTCCCACCTTTTGGTGCAGCAACCCAAATTTAAACTCGGACACGAGGACGTGTTCATCATAGGTCACTATTAAGGATGCTGCGTTGGGAACCAGGACAGGCGTGAATTTTTCGCAGGTCAATTCCTCTTTCAAACACTGAAAAGGAGCGCAAAACATAAAATAATCACGTTACAAAAGATACGGCATATATCGGTTCCATACAAATATTCAATACGTAACAATGAAAGGAAGTACTCAATAAACAATGTAATATGAACAAGTAAACAATGAAGTATTCAATACGTAACAATGAAAGGATGACACGGGCAATGCAAGTTCTCCCTTAAAGACACTTGACAAGCAAGGATAAGAATTACAATAAAATCTTAGCTACCTTCGCCATTTTACATGGTGTGGGTTGTTCGCAGAAAAACGACGCAGGGACTAATTTATGGCAAGTGCCAGACTGGAGTCGTAAAATCAAATGATACTGCTCCAGCCCAGCCACCACTTCCGTCTTCATTGACAACAGCACCGGCCCAAGGTTATCATCTTGCCCAATAAAGTTAAGGTGCTCCTAAACAATATTGAAACGCTCAATTAATACAGGATAAAAGTGCCAAATACAATCGAAAGGAAGTCATTTAATAATCAGATTTCCATTCGAATCGGATTCAACTTAATCAACAATATCTTGATGGTAACGATTTCAAAAATGAATTGTAAGAGACTACTAAGTTTTTTCAAAAAGGTGGAAGAAGAATAATTGAAACAAGGAGCGACATTGTCTGAGCAAGGCTGACACGTATTCTCTCTTAAAAAGTAAAGAACGGTAACAGAATGGGAATCGACGTGGCGGTTTTAAGCTCCTTTTCAAATGCTTTCAAATTCGCACAACATTATCACCTGCTTAGCAACCAGAATAGGTTGGCTGCATCAAAACCCGTTGCCTTGGACTACTAACCAGTGCATTGGGATTCGCGCATGCAACCCCTTGTCGCAGATTTGAATTGAAGTGAACACAAGAAAGACGAAAAAGCGAGTTTAAAATTGACCAAGACTCAGCTTTTGGAGCCTTAAAACTTTCTCAGAACCTTGACTTACTATTCCCACGCATGCCTCTAACGTGAGAACATTCGCCAGGGAAAGTTACAACTTCAAAAGCCACCAACCGGACTTGGAACTAGCTTCCAAATCTCCAAGTTCCTTTAGCTAAATGAACCATCCTTTCCCACGCAGATGAGGCGGACCAACAAACACCAACAAATTTGTTCTAAGTTAAACCAAGAATTAAATTCCCTTTCATGTCCTAACCTGAGGGACTTCCCACGCTTTAAAGATCCGAAAACCCTAGAAAACTCTTTAAAACAACCCCAAAATTCTTCTCTAGTCGCCTCAAGTCAAACACGAGCCAATGGTCGGTCTTTTCTATCCAGGAAGAGTTTCGAAACTCCAAACATCTGCTCTTCCTTCTTAGTTACAGACTAGTTTGTTTTTATATACGAAGCTCACAATGCTCATAGCCCACATTTCTCATGCCCTATGTCCCTTTAACTGTACAAATTAAAAAATTCTGACTTCAAGGTAGAAAGGGGAAGGGACCCATTACCATCTGCATCCTTTTCCGGTCCCTGTTTGGTCACCTGAAAGTTGAAACTGTCCCCTTATCCTGTAATCTTCTTAATTTCGTCCTATTTTTCATTTCCGACAAATCCCTCAAACATTACTTTTTACTATGCCACCTGCATTCGAAAGGAATAGGACAAGCTTACAACCGGAAATAACTCCGAAAAACTGATGCTTGGATAAACATAACTGTTATACGCTTCATTCACGTACAAAAAGCTAGTTGGCCAAGACTATCGGTCACTGACAGAACTAGCCAAAAGTTGAGTGGTTTGAACCGCGTCCAGTTTATTCACCGCACTGGCCATCGTCTTCATTGAAGTTTTTCATATACGTATTCATGTTTCCCTAGGGCTTTTTTCTTGCCCCCTATATCGAAACAGTTAGGTGGCTTCAAGTCCATAAAGATTCCTCTTGGGAGTCTGGGCCGTCGTTCCCTACTCTTGGTTACATTGTCGTTTAGTACAGGAAAATTCGTGTTCCTGAATTCGAAATCGACACTTTTAAGTACCTTCCATAACAATAAAAATATAAAACAGTAGTTAAGGGGGAAAACAGTAACAAAATAAGCAGAAGATTTATGTGGGAATCAATCCTGGCCTTTTTTCACTGGCAAAAGATCGTAACCCCTCCAACGGTGTGATAAAAGCGGCCATTTTTCACCGCATTTGGCTTAATGGGAAAACCATGTGAGCGGGTTAAAAGGTTAACACCTTTTCAACAATACCATGGGAAATTTTGGGGTCTCTTCCTCATGTTAGGTGCCCCCTACCTACGATGAACCTGCCAATATTTCTTCTCATGCTCAGAGATGTATTTACAATTTCAGGGGGGAAAATAATTAGCAAAAGGGTGTGTAAACTTTCAAGCTAAACTTACTTTCCCCAAGAAGAACTTCCGGTAACACTGCGCGGTTTCATCCACGTCCAAATTGGGCCCAGTAATAACCGAACGAGGGGGTGGAGCTTCATTACTACAAGCTCCGCCTTTTCCCCAACCATCACACCAGTAGCCCGTATCTGGTAAAGATACCATCGGATACGGTGGAGGTCCGCGCAAAACGGCTTTTAAACGCTGAGTAGGCGTTATCTGAGGAGTAGTGGGCGGTCCCATGCCAGAACCCATACTATCTGGTACCGGCACTTCCGTAACTTTCGTATCTTCGGCCCTGGATGACTGCAAAGACATACAAGATTTCATTAAAAATCCAAATAAATCATATCAGCGAAATTCGCTTCCTCTACTTGAAAAAAGTCCACTACTTGAAAACAAAATAGAACGTCGTAGGAGATTATTCGTTCAAAAACTTCCATTATACTACTTAGCACCAACGCGAAAATTTATTGTCGCGAAAATGTGACGCTTATGAGGGATTAAGACACGACGGGAGGTTCAGGTCTAACTAGTTTTCCCACCCGAATCTTGTATGCCGTACGTCGTACGTGTGCAGATTGGGTGGCCTAGAAAATAGTTGACCCTTCAGGATTTCCGACCATTTTTACTGTTGTCTTCCCCTCAAAGTGGACCAACGTTGGTGAGGAGGACCAACAACATCCTCTTACCACTGGCACTCATCCTTTTTCATAATAAACTGCTAAGTTAGTTCAGATTCCTTCTTCAGCTTCAGAGATAAAGAGACAGGCGAAGGTTTTTCAAACAGGTAAAAATGACGTGACGTCACGCTACGGCAAACGGACGAAGGCCAACCAGGATATCAAGCCAGGCTTGGCCGAAGTTAACCGAAGAAAACCAACAGGAAATTCGAATTTCCTCTCCCCAACTTCCTCCGTTTTTTTTTCATTTATTTTATTTTTTTGGCTTACAACTTCCTCTGTATCTATGGCTGCTTGCACTTTACACTCGAGTAAAAACCTTCAATCGCCTCAGCCAACATTTTGACGACTGCACCGTACAAAGTAATGGATTACAAAAAAGGCGTTTACCGTTCGGATAGACACATTGGAGAGACGCGACTCGGATCTTAACCTTAACACGCCCATGGTCCAATCGTAATAACGTGACAGTTTCTTTCGTATAGATTGAAACAAGAATGTACAACCGTGTACTGGCAAGCTGGTTAATGAGCCTCCAAGAGGATTCAAAGGCTCCAGGATTCACTTGGAAATATATTCTAAATTGTTAAGCATGCCAACGGTCTCCCACTGATTCAAACGTGTTCAAAACCAACGCTCAGTGTCAACCCAACCCTTTATCTTTTCGAAATAAGCGAGCGTGTTATTCCTGATTCACCAATCGTTTGTAATGAACGTTTTTCTTCTATTTGCACAAGCTTTAATTGTTGAACTTTTTCACTACTGCAATTGAAATGCGAAATCAATACATTTCACCTTGACTTAACTTCCACTTAGTTAAAGACGTATTCCATATGATTCACTATGTATGCTAGAGCACCATAAAAGGAGTAGTTTTAATACGTCTACCACAATCTCAACCACCTGTACACAGGACTGATCATCAGCGCTGACTAGACGGGAAACCTGGATCGCATCTACATGGCAATGGCCCAACAACATACCTGTAAGGAAAGCGTAGACTCGGTACACAGGAAAATAGGCCCGGCCCTACAGCACGTCAAGCGAAGAACACTAAAACGGCCCTAGAGGTAACTAGCTCTGAGAAGAATCCAGGTGTGCTTCGCTATGCTAAGGGAATATCCTGTCTTTGTATACTTCGTACAAGGCACTCACGTCAGGGCCAGCAATACACGGTAAATACCCAGCAGCTGCTCGTTTCGTTATGCAAATAGTCCAACTATTTTCAATCTTCCAAGAATCGTTTTAACAAGTTGGGCTTTGTATTAATATTACTTCACTTTCTAGCCCGTGCCCACGCTTGGCTTCACCACCTTTTAAACACAAGTAGCAATTGAAAAGTACCAAATCAGATTTCATTGTTTTGCTGTACATATGGACCATTATCATGATAATTCTCAATCACAGACCTTGCCCGAAGAGTATCCTAAAAATTCGACAGGAGGCTTCAAGGTGCAACAAAATTTTGGTTTATTGACACAGGTCACGTAAGCAGTTTTAATATGTACATGCACTTCGCTAAAATTGTTGTACGTACAAATATTTTTAGCTTGCTGCCAACAATACCGTAGTAATTAAAAATTTGAAAAAATCCTAGCAATGGAACCGAACCTTTTAAAGCTTATAACTCCTAATGCGATAAGGAACGCGTATTAGAACTTTTTTTTTATTTTACTATTAAAAACTATAGTGTTAATATTGACATTGTATTGTTAATATCAATATTGAGAAGGTTAAGTTTTGGTGCAGCTAAATTGCAACAAAACAGCAATGGAACGTGAAAGTTGTAATGTAAGCAAGTTGTTCCATGACTCATTTAACGTCGAGTTCTTGACGGTTGTTTCTGATTCAGTTTCCCTTTCCTTTCCTCAGCTTCATCTTAGCTACTTTGCTTACAATCGAATACAATTACATAGACTGTCTTCTACGAACTTAAAATGACATACAGTGCTTTCTACATGTTTGGACAGACAGCTTTTACCTACTTATTTTGAATGCACCATAAGAAATACTCTGAGGAGATATACGACGCAAGTTTTCGGAATGCAGGCAGTGAAATGATGATGAAAAGTCACCAGATGCCGTCTCATCTAATCTCAACGTTTTCTGTTGGTTTGCGAGGAGTGGGGTTTGGTACTCTTATTCGTTTAGTTTTCTGGGTTTGTGCAGGCCTAACCAGATACGTGACCTTCCTGACCTCGCCTTTTGGAGAACTCTGCATGCACTGCATATAAGGAACGCCAGATTTGCCTCGTTTGCGCTTCCCGCCATCTTCAGAGCAGAGAAATTCCCCTAGCTTCAATCCGGGGCTGCTGGTCATGGGTCACGTCTGTCCTCGATTAGCCTTTTAAAAGCGTGACTCCCTTTCAAGATAGGCACGAAAGTTTTTATCCAAAAATTCACAAAAAACATGCTGGCAAGGGTAGCAGCTTAGGAAAATAGACATTAGACGACCATCTGACCTTACAACCTCTAGCTTCAGTTGTTATAAATATATACAAGACAGATGGGTTGGTATGAAATCGCTTAAAGCAACGTTTGGAGAGCTGACAGATTTGGTCCATTGACACGTTCCTTTCGTTCCTCCGATTTTAACGCGATAACGAAACAAAAAAACGGTGCCTAAAGCAATAAAGACACAAACTGGATTGGATTGAAAAACGAAAAGCTTTGGAATGGACCTCCTATACAAGTTATGGTGTGAATATGACTGAATGCCTCCGGAATTTCAAGCCAGTTAAGGAATTCAAGGGCAAATTTCGATTTCTGTTTCACTTCGCTACCCAGTGCCAATGTTTTCTGGTCGTTTCCCTTCCCATTGTGTATTACTTTGCACACCTGATGGAATTCGGCAACCACAAAGAGCTCCCCACCAGCAATGAATGGCCATACGTTAGAAGATCCAAAATGCTAAAAGGGAGGTGAAAAAGGAGTCAGCACTACCTAGACTTGACTCATAGTATGCCATATGTGAGCCACCAATTTATACCATAGTTCCGAGCACCTGGTCATGCAATCCAGTCCAGCGTAACACGACACGGTTGTAGACTTGGCTGCTTAGTCAGCAACCACTCACAAAACCCCCAAATTAGCCGGGTACTTGTAAAGTAGCTGATGCAGACATCACAAGCACGTAGCAGATCACAAATAAAGTCCATTACATGGTTAAACTGGTATTCAAAGCCATATTTAAGTGCAACGACCATCAGACCTTTTCACAGCCTAAACAATAACATAAATATTGTTCGCGGTTTGCAAGTGTAAAGCCACCCGCAGTTCTGTCTTCTGTGCATTTTGCCATTCGCCGTTTGGGAGGGAGCGATACGGCGACTGTACATTTTTGGTATTCGCGTTTTAACGTGAAATTCTCATGTTTTTCTCCCTTTTCTACAACCCATGACAAAGAAAGTAGGTGTAGCATTACCACGAATCAGAACGGGATGAAGTCAAATCAATGAACATTTGCATAAAGTCAAATTATCAGCCAACCCGCTAGGCAACTTTTTCAACCCCGACGACCAAAGAGTCGAACACGTAATTTTCGACTGCCCAGCCTTTATCATGCAAAGAGACGTATGTACGTCTCTTCCACGTACCTACGCTTAAATGTTGTAAACTGTGTTATAGTACTACAACATTCCCAAACCGTACTGGAATAGGAAACTTTTGGGAAAAAAACTCAATATAGCATAGGAAAAGCTAACAAAATACCTACAGGACGAATTATTCTAGATCTCTCAAAGACGAAATAGGGGAAACCCTTATACTGAAACTTACAATAAGAATCTCGTCCTTACTGGGATGAAGCCGATTACGTTTCAGAATCTACGAACACCGTATAACTCGGCAAAGAAATCATCTAGCGACTTTAAGATAATCAAAGCTCGGACCCGTGGGCAATAAGCGGAAATTAGTGCTTCCTCGGCGCACTCGATAAGACAAGACAAACAAACCTTTAAAAAATAAGTGTGAAACCTTAAAAAAGATATAAGATGCTAAAGGCCCCTCATTTCGATGCTCATAACTACCCACTTTACGGCTACATTGAACATAAATAAACATAATTTAAGTTTTGACACTTCATACAATGTGTGAAACAAACTTTATAGTTTTAGCTACATTTTTTTCAGCAGACCTGATTTGTCGGATACGCACTACGGCGTTCGCAAAAGAAGTCAGATAATTAGAAAGCCTTCCAGGATGAAAAGCAGCTTTATATTTTGGTCTACTTTCACCTACCTGCACAGGTGATGAAGCTGCTGAGTGAGCTTGTATTGCGACAAAAGGCTTTAGCTCGCAGCGTTGATCGTCGAGGCGCTGCTTATGACCCTTTTCCAGCAAATCGAAGAATTCGTTTGTCTCCTACAAAAAGAAAATACCATTAGAGCCCATTAAACTTTTTTTTTTCACTCCACACAGCCTATCCGTTCTACTTGAAAGCCATTAAAAAAGCGCCATGCCATTGCCAGGCTTCTCCCCCATAGAAAAACCTTCAGATATAGGGGTTAAAAACATTCGAAAACATCATCGCCAGATAATAAAGACCCCTATCGTGCCTCTGGAGGCTTGAATGTCTGATTCTTTGGAAGCAGTTTGCTTTTACTCTCGCATTCTTTCTGCCCCCACCGGCAGGAAGGGGGAAGAAAGGAGTGACGGAGCTCTAAAAATTTAAAAACCCTTATACATATGCATAAAACACGTTTTAAATCTCCCTCGCTTCAGCCGAAGGTTTGCTTCTAATCCCTGGGGGGCTTTTACAGCACGCGAAAATGTTTGTGGCACGTATGGCATGTTGCCTTTCCCCCATATACACGCACCACCCTATCATTTCCCCTTAAATTTTATTCCCAAATACCTTAATACTCTGCTTGCTGATTCCGCCTCTCGACCCCGTGGTCCCGGTCATCTGACCTGGTCCTACGAACACATTGTTCTCCATACCCAGCTTCCTATATGCACAAGAATAGAAGGGAAAAAATATATATAATCACACAATTAACTTGGTTTGATATTACATGCGGGTGTGTACACCATTCCTTACAAAAGACAACTTAACTATTGCTCCAGCATCAGAGCATACCAACTGGAGTCTAAAATCGTTTGCTCTGTGTGCTTGTGTGGGGTTTTTCATGTTTATATTTTCCCATTCATCACAATTTCGGTCTACAAACTCATAATTAAAGGCACAATACTGGTTTCTGGCAAAACAAACGGGATTTCGAAACCAAAAGTCTCCTTTTGCATCTCATTGTGACCCTCAGAACTTTCTCTTTTGGTTGTGAAAAGTCATGTCAAATATTTCTTTTTTTTATCAGATAACTGCTCGGATTTCCATTCCGGCCGCAAATCAAGGGAAACTGAGGTTGAACTTCGGGCGGCTTTACGTAAACCAAAATGTGAGTCAAATCAAGCGTTTGAAAGAGAAAATGTGTAACACGAGAGATTATTAAGAGTATGCGTGACAGTTGGTGGCTAAAGTCTGCTGGGGGGAGGTCTTCATTTGTCGTGTAAGGAATCTCAGCGGGAGAAGAGGACTGTTTCTCGTGTCGCTAACATACACAGCTTTCAATGCCAATGATAAGACTCATTTGTCACCCCCACGCCCCGTTAAGAAACCATTTCCCTTCCAATTCCTAGCGTTCTCTCCCCTTCTTCGGATGCGATAACTTTAGTTTTTATGGTCACTGAACGGAATCCCTTAGGGTTATTTAAGGTCTGGGAATCCGAAACAAACTTCAACCAAATGAGCGAATAGCTGAAAAAGGGAGCTGCTCCATAAATCAGGTATCCTGGCTGGAAACATCAACATGTTTTTAACCTGTGAGGTCCATACGATGAAACTAGTCGGTTTTTCTAGAGGAAAAAGAGGTAACGTTTTTAAATATTCAGCAAATACAAATGATTGCCCCGAAAACACGCTTTGTTTTTCTCTTCTTTTCGTTTCTTCGCAAAAAGTCGACTATTTTTCAAACCAAGAATGCGACGACAAAAACTACACGCTTCCCCGGTGCTCCACGCCATTTCTGCTTATTTTTTTTAGCACCTTCACACGCTCTTCCAGCCAAAAAGTTAAAGATTTTCAAATATTGCTCAGCTACTTAAAAAAAAAAAAACAAGTTCGACAACGAAGACTTGACTTCCAAAATAAATAAAGGCAAAAGACTCTAATGCAACCGAAGATTTTCTTGGAAATACGGCAGTTTGTAAAGACAAGCAGCTCAAATGTCGCTCGGAGACGCTCCAGTTAATGGTACCATTGGAGTAAATAAAGATGTCAGGGAGTGTCAAATCAAATTTGCCTCTCCAAGAATTAATTTTTGTCTAAAATATCTCTGCATCATTACGGCCTGTACCGTTTTGGTTCAAGCGTTTGTGTCCCAAGTTCATTAAAACCCGAGACTTTTACGGTTTAGAATTACTTGACCAGCTGGCTAACTTGACTTTCGACCTTTCATCCAAAACCACGCCCCTTTTTCTTCACATCCTCTTAACTCTACAAGTCCTCACAGATCCCACAAATTCCACGACTCGGAGCCTGGAAAGAGACACAATTATACTTTTTGACGCGCCCAATCCACCTAAAATAACAAGCACCAGTCTAACCAGGATAACAACATACTCTTAAAGCCAGGCTAGTAAAAAAACCGGATGCTCTTGACGAAAAGCACATCCGTCAATAGAAAAGCTTATGTGGAAGGGAAAAAGAGCAGATCAAAGCCTCGTCTTTGTCCAACGCAACCAATTCTGGTCCCAATTTCGCACACAAATTCAGCTTTGTACATCCCCAGCTATATAAAATACGGAAAAAATGAGCAACGAAAACGAAAGGGGGAGCGGCTTTTACAGCAGCGGTTCTTTGCCTTGGTAATTAGTCGTGTCCAATGTCACCCTTTGGCTTTTAACACACATTCACATGGGTCTCCCCGCAGAACTGGGGCTCCACGAGTATTGCTTTTACAGGCATAAAAACATGGGCTTCAGAGGGAAGAGAAACAGCTGCCATGGGTGGTATGGTCTTCCCAATGTTTTTTAGTTCGTCTCTATATGCAATCTGCCATCATTCCAGCATTCTAACAGGCCATTATTAAACCTCTACAACATCACACTGCTGTTCTGGCTCTTCCTTTCCCTCATGCTCTTTTTGTCTGAAACGCCCCTTTCACCAAGAAAACAGGAAAAGAAATAAAAAATGAAATCTCCACTAACTGTTTAAGAGCACTACACTGCTGTTCCTAATTTGGCTGGTGGTTTTCTCCAGCCTCAATTATACTTATTTACGAAAAATTTGGCTGTTCTAAATGACACATGGCGTTACACCAATTTATTTTCGACGAAAAAAGGAGACCAATAGTCCTCTCCATTTTTCATTGTCACTGACAATGAAGAATGGGAAGGAGTTGCCACAATGTCAAATTATGGTCCCGAAGAGTAACTCAATTGCCAACCTCGGGTACTCGAGAAACTTCCCATGAAAAATGGAACGAAAACATGGCCAAATGACAAGAAACTGAATATGGAATTTTAAAAGAAAACTTTGATGAGTTTTTTAACACTTAGGAACTAAAAACATACTTTAGCTCTAGATTTCTGTACAATATAAATAAGCAAAAAATAGTAGCAGCGATAAACTGGTCAAACTCCTGAGGAAAATCTAAAATTTCACTTAACAAACATTTTAACAAACGCCATTTTAACAAACGCCAACCTCTCAAATCAGTTCAGAAGATAAGTAATCTCCGACTACATCCATTCCTACTATTTCATGATGTGGGAATTAAATTAAAAGTATTTTTTTAAAAAATCGCAACAAGCTTCGCTTACTCTTGACCAGTTAGACCATGGGATATCCTTGGTTCATCATTTAGAGCATCTTGATTTGACCGATTGGCACGAACATTATAAATCCCTCTGCGTGTAACGTCTGAGGTTGGCACAATTAATCTCATGGTACAAAAACACCCTCACTGTCCAATAAATATCCAAGGAAACAGAACCCCGAAAACAACGAAAAACAAACGAAACCACTGAGGTCAAAAATGTCCATCTATCTCCCTAGAAAAAACTGGAGCAAAAATTGGCACTTGTAGCTAGTGAGCCAGATGTTCGTCGACTGCCTTTTCCCAATCCTCCTCCCGTCCCACCACGCACTCAGCATCGCATGCATGCTCCATATGGATAACCACGCCCCTTTCTTAAGCATCCTCAACGTCTCTTCTTTCAAGACATGAGCTGGTCGAGGCGTGGCCTCCCTTATGTAATACAAACAAGCTAAAAGAAGGTGTGGCCCCTATTATCGACTCATTACAGAATCATTTCCGTTTGGGCCCCTTCCCCCCTAAAATGCATTTTTAGTAATAAAAAAGAATTACCCCTTTATTACAGTTTTTTCCTACTACTGCCTTCTTCGATTTCTTTACTAATTGTAGGATTTCCCTATTCAGTCACTTCCTTAACAAGTTCCAAGTTTGGGCTTTGGTTCTAGAAAACCGAAAGTAAAAGGAGAAAGGAAATCAGGGTTTCGTAGGAACGTATCAATCTTTTGCGACGTGATGACATTTCGCGTGCTGCCTCTGCGTTGTTTTTCTTGAAAATTGTTCCAGACAACTTTCTCATCAAAAAGCTTGTATGCCTACAGCAGTTATACTACAATTCTTTTGATGGGGCTACCTCGTTTAGGATTGGCATACTTATTCATCTTCGGTGTACCAGATACTAGATAACATGAGGCTTGCATCTAAAAAGTTTACAACTCCTAATGAGCCCTAATCATCCTATACACTCTCACACTTCTTTTCTTTTTTAATTTTGTTGGCGCCTATAACAACAGCATATAAAGGGATCCAGGAATGTGAAACAATTCACAAGCAACTATATTTGAATCCCTTTGCGTTCTTAAATAGCCCAAACCTTTATTATAAAGGTTTATTAAAAGTAGTGTACTACTACGAACGCGCACGGCTTCTGCGCACAAAGCGGCCATGACGATAACTAGATGCACCCAACTGGCGTGCAATTCGCGTTTCAAAAGATTCTGTAGAATGTTTCCTTTTTTTCACGTTAGTATAGAAAAAGAACTTACTAGCAACAAAATATCGAAACCAATTATATTTTTTCTTTCGATTCGACTTCCCCTCTATTGTAACCATCCTCATTTGCGGAAAATCCAGACGTCTTTTTAAGCTTGGTTATCAATAAACGCATTTCATAAACACAGTTACCTCAACAAAAAACCCCAAAATATTCGGCTTTAAAAAACCTTAATTTGGACATTCCTCAAATCCTTTAACTTCCGAAAGGGAAAAGAAACAGAACTTTCTTCTACCGGGAGACTTGACAATAAGGAAATATTAAAATCCCTATGCAAATGAGGAAATGAGCCATTCGCCTTCCTTATCCTTGAGAGGTCACTGTTGGCGTGCTAGGAACTAATAAAGCATAATGAATTTTTTTTTTCTCGCCGTAGTCAACTATAAAGATTCACAGATTATCTTCCTTACTCGTTCTACTTTCTCGTGAATTGTCTTTCACGTTCTTTATATCTCCACAGCCAAACTCAAACTCGATTCCCTTTCATTATCGTATTTCTTTAGTAGTTCTAGACAGAGTGAGTCCCCTCGAGAACCCCTTCCTCGTGTTCTGACTTTCACACGCCAGTCCGACTGGTATGGCAGCTCATCAGCGAGAAATTAACAAGGAATTTCTTGATTGGCCGTAGTGGTTAAACCATTTACGACATTCATTGCCGTTTTTACTGCTCACTTAAGGGGCGATTTAGGACTCGCAATATGTAACAAGAACGAACTAATACAACAATTGATCAAACTTTCTAAATATGGCCAGATTCTAGAAACCAATTCTAAAAAAATTATGTTGTTTTTTTTCATACATTTTCACCTGCACGCATCCCGAAAACGAACTGTAGGAATACCAAAATAATTTGTTTTCAAACACTCTACTCATTCTGCTTTGTTCTCTGATGTGTGATGTGAACCTCACACGATGTGCGTAATAACACACAAGTCATGGTGGGCATCAAACGATTCAAAGTCATTGTGATTCTCAAATGATTCTATTGATTATAACAGGTCAACTTTTGTTCACTTCCAACACAGACAAACGCATCAACCAATAAAAGAACGACGTGGTTTCAACAATCTTAATGATTTTTTAACGGTCCTATAGATTTAAAAACTGGGTCACAGACACCAAAACTTTTTATCTCGCAAGCGAGATATAGGGATTATTAGATTTCGTTACCCGTAACAGTGCATATTTAGGGTTTTGGATTTGGAGGAGATGACACTGAGAACGTAGATGCCACGTTACGAAATGAGAAATTAATAAAGAGCTCAAACCCTACATTGGGAGAACAGAATGGGGCTAAATCTTCCCCACATGGACAAATTACGTCTAGAGCGCTAATTACTTAGGGGGGACACGTTTTAAGGAACTATTTGTTTCGATCGATTCACCACATAAATCGATTAGCAAAGTCCAGGCGTCAACAAATCGCAAAATCGGAAAACCCTCAGCCAGGATCCGCCTCCACGGCGGTACTTTCCTTGGGATTGCGTAACCAATGGTGCTAAAGCAGTAACAATGGCTGATTTTCTAGCATCGGTGGGTTTGTTTAGCTGTTGAAAAGCAGGAACGGCCATTTTTGCCTTGACAAGTTATACCAACAATAGCACACAAAGGTGGCACAAGGAATTGTTGACGTCAGCACTGGTGCAACTGCGACAGGCAAGTAGGCTGAAACGAACAAAACCCGGACTTTGTTGGGCTAGGGAGTGAGAAAGGCAGAAAGAAGCGATAAGAGTATCGTCAAGTCACGTGACGCCATTATCGATTTGCATGGAGCCGGAAAGTAAAAAAGAAAACCGAGAAGGGGAGGAAAAAGGAACCAGAGAAACCGTCTGTTTCCCTGTATATACTTCTAAAAAGGAGGGAGAGTCGATTAGGCCTAATTTGTAATGCACACGACGTTCCGACCCTCGGTTTCCAGTTTCTGAGCTCGTGAGCGGCTTTAATGAGTGGAGGGCCGCTAACGAACCTTGCAATCCTCAACACTTGAAAGCAAACTTACCGTAGCTGTAAACAGTCAAAGCATCGCATTCTACTGCAAAAATGCTGAAGATTGATACCTTATTCGACTTTCTACGCCTCCTTGTTCACAAGAAAACGAGAGTTCGACTTGCGCGCCGCCTTGTGGGGTGCCTGAGGCAAAGGGTGGAGCTAGACCCGTCATGTGGGCCAATGGGCTTTAAGCTACGTTACCTCCTGAACGAGATTCAAAAGAAAAATAATCCTAATCCCTTCACCACAAGCAAGAAGCAAAGCAAATATACTGAATCTATCCTACCCAGTCCGCCCAAGGGTTCATAAGTGAAATGAAGCCTTTGGAAGTAAGTAAATGATTAAAGAGCCCCACGGAGATGACTCGTGGCTGACACAAATTAATCAACATACATGTTAGCACGTGCGGAAACTTTAGACCTAACAACAATTCCCGTCCGACGGCTAATTACCTATCCCTACATTCCCCGGATCCTGTCAATTGCAGGGGAAACATACCAATTCAAGGGAAGATTTCGAAGTTGTGTTTATCTTCCGCAAGAATGCCCTACTCTATTGCTCTCCGAGCTGTTGCCAAGTGCTCCGAGCCCAAAGCCCAAAGATATACAAAGCCCTTACACCTCAGAATTTTTTCCGCTCTTTCGAACGCCTGAAAGAATGTAGCCAAACATTACACAAGACAGAAGTTTTTACCTTCGGAGTATAGCAGGCGATCTACGTAGCTGGGGCGATCCCAGATTGACCTTCTTGTTCATATTATTGGGGCAAGAATTGGACTTGGTGACCGGGTATTGGCTCTCTAGGTTATTTCCCGTATTACTACGCGAATTTGCAATTCTTGTTAAAATGGCTTCGTCAACCTTCACCTTGTTGTACATATCAATTTCATCTAATGTTTTGGATTTGACTACCGGTGAATTGGGGTTCTTGCGAGGTGGCTTTGGAGGCGGAATGGGTTTCTCCCTCACGGGTCTTTTACTCAAATCTTTGACTTCTTTGGTCAAAGTTTCTAATCTTGGCTTTGCATCGCCTGGAAAAGCGAAAATATTCCGAGCTTCTGAGGAAGAAGACACCAAAGGCGATGTCACGTGATCTTTGCCTTTCGATTCACTGTCCAGATCAGTAAAGGTCTTAGGCCGGGTAGGTGACGTCATCACGTTATTGCATTTGCTGCGAAATTGTTTGAACGAGCCGGAGAACGTCCGAGAGTGCCCCGGTTTCTGAATCGTTGGGGATGGCAAGGACGATTTCGACGAATCGAGATTCTCAGGTGAATTCGGAGACGGAGGTAAACGGAGGTGTATACTTTTACGCGACGAGAGGAACCATTGAGGCGAGAATCGTTTGGGACTATCCTCCGGATCTGAAGGCTGGTGATCCGCGTTGGGATCAGACGACTTTGTGCGGCTTAACGGCGATTTCACGATTACGGTGGCACTCATTTTCCGTTTTTTGCAACCAAGGATTCGTAACGTAAATTTAAAAAAAAAAACTCTGGAAAACGGGAGTTGCGAACACTGCATCCACCATCAGCACTGCCTAAAAAGCGTCTCTATGGATTTCACAACTGCGAATGAAGGGAAGGATATGGTGTAAACCGGTTAGGGTTTTGGTACCGGCTTTTATATATGCCGGATGCACGTTATCTGCACCAAATCCGTTTCCTGAAAAAGGCTTTTTTTCCCGCAAAAAAAACTTTCCAAAGACCTAAAATCCTCAGAAATTTGTGGTTTTCTTCTTCCTCCTGTACAACTCAAGGAAGACTCATTCAAGGCTGATCTGCAGATTCAGTTATACAACAACAATTCTCCTACTCACATGCTGAACGTGGACGCCCCCAACGGCTTCATGGGGTAGCTTGAACCCGAGATAAGGCGCGTTCATACTAGCCCGCGCCCCTACCACTAAGTGCCAAGACCCCAGACATGAAGCAATCGAACGTTTCTACACTCAAACCACATGTGATCTGCAGAATTGGACGTACATAAAGGAGAATTCCAAAGCTAATGCATTTAGTCCAAACCCCTGCTTTTACCGTGACAAAGTTCCACTGACATCCCTCTAACCAGGCGCTTATTTTTACAATCGAATCCCGGGCCCTTTTTTTAAGTCTGCAAACGCTACGGGGTTAAAAGGCTGCAAATTACCAAGGAAAACTTACCCAGCGAGACATATCGGGCGGTAGTGAAGCAGCAATACTCTCTCTTGCATCTCGTAGGTACAGAAAATCCCATCAGGATTAAACAGAGACAAAGACGGTCTTAAACCACTTTCCTGCGTCCGTTGCACGATCGATCTTATAAAACACAACACTCTGGTTGCCCTCCAAACAACGCCGAGTCCTCCAAACAACTGCTAAGGCCAAAAACAAACAGAAATTCACCACTTGCCTTACACAAAATACCCATGAATTTCCCCTGCTGTGCCCAATGCATGGGAAGAGACGCGACCTACAAACTTTTCCATGCACACTAAAAAAAGTATTCCTTAAAAAATGCTCGTCTTCTTTAGGCACACCAAAACTATTAACCAAAAGCAACAGACCCGACTCCCGATCTCTTTTTCTCTTGTAGGAAAATCCAATACGAACATCGATGGCTCAGCCAGCTCGTAAGACTGTTATCAAAATCTGCGAAGACATTTTGGTCATTTTAGTCCTCTCTAAAACCAACCTCGTTAATCAAAGTCAGAGCCAATGCACCCAAAAGGGAGACATTCTCCATAGAAAATTAGCCTGCATACGTCTACCTCTAACTGGTTGCAAGCCATAGCAACCTTTTGTCACATAAAAGCAAAATTATCTTTTGAAGAACCACAGTAATCACAAAGCTCAAACTCTAACATTCAACCCCAAGAAAAACAAAATTAAGTTTGCGTCGCAGTAGAGAGTAAACCATGCCAGAAGTATATCTTACCAGACATGTTGATGAGAAAAAGAATTGTTTTAATTTCACCGCCTTTAAGCTTGCTATAAAAAGAAAAGAAGCTACAGACTTTGTCCGTTGCTATACCTATAACTTGAAGAATAAATATTCAACTAGCCAGTCACCCCCCCCCCCCCTCCCTCTCACCCAGCTTCCCAAGTCCCAATTAAAAGATATTAAGAATGACTACTAAATATACAAGTTGGATTGAGTGAACTTAACGACCAATGACTTTGTTTTACAGTTTGGTGCTTTAGTCGTCTCGCAAGGACGGGAAGAGAGAAAAAAAACTTTACCTTGACAGCGCACAAGGCATCTCATGGGACTCGCCGGCCTCTTCCCCTCGTTTGAGAAGATCCGCGGATGCATTGGTTCCTCTTCGAAGCTCCCGTTTCCTTTCTTCTTGCCTCGACACTACTTAGTGTTTTCGTGCAATCCACTGCATTTTACTTAAAAAAAAAAAGAAACAAAGGATAAAAAAGATGAATTAGATAAAAGAAAACAACAAAGGGTACTAAAAACCGTTTTCGCGAGAATCATTGTAACCATGGGAACTGGTAACTAGTTACTTGACTCTCTTAGCTTTTCTCCTAAGCTACTTTTCTCTAAAACCTAGGTGAACTTTACTTTGTAGGCTTCATGTTCTGAGTGCTTTAGTTTTAGGCAATTAAACTTACAAAAATATGAAGGCATGTCAGTTTTGTGAAACTCATCAACTCTTGGAAGACGTAAGTTACTGGGACAGACAACTTATTATTTGACTTACGAAGGTTCCCTCGAACCTTTTGTTTGTAGTACGTGACGTTTTTCGGGTTAAGCAAGACAGGACAAGTGCTCCGAGAGGAAATTGGCGACCGCGAGAACAAAACATGGAAACCAACCGACGAGCGCGATACGGAGATTTGTCCTTGGCACGTGACTTATGTGCAGCAACAATGGAAACTCAGCTACACCGCCTTTGAGCGAGGAGAAGACGAACCTTTTTTCAACGTAAGAATCAGAGAGCTAATTCTAAGTTTTTTTGTTTTATTTACAAGTTTAACTTTCTGTTATAACTAACGGCAGTCTTCTAAACTAAACAGCTGTGGGAGAAATTTAACGTGAATGAACAGGACAATGCGTTTGAATTCAAACTACGCCTTTACTTTGCACTTTATCCTCTTAATATTGAGAAGGCGACTCTAAATAGTTCGCGAATTAAGCGTTTTCAAGCATTTTTGGAAGAGAGAGGCTACACTTACTCTTCGGATCCACAATGGACCGCTTACTTCGCTTTACCCTTCGTTCCCGAGCCGTATAAACATCCCTTGTTCCAGCATATATATCAGGTAAAGTTCTTCTTCAACAGAAAATAAACAAAACTATTTTCTAAATTAAGCCCAAGAACTCTTATTACTTCGATAGATTTATTTTATAAGTAATTAAAATATTACTTTCAATATTTTCTTTTACCCTGGATTCCATTAATGATTTAGATGCTTTTTACTGAATAATTAAAGCTCAGATTTCTACTCATAAATTAAATTGTCCCAATAATGAGAAAAAATAATAACTTAATTATGCTTTCGTATTTGGCTCGGGTTTTGGCAAAACTCACCAGGGTTGAGAAAACCCCCAGCTTTTGGAACTAAACAAGTTTGTAAGGTTCAGCCTTCAAGAGGAAAAGTTTATTTTTCAGAATTCCTATTATGCTATGATGACACGCGCCAAACATGCCGACACATATATACAAAAATTTGGCCTATCCTAGTTATCTTAAAAACTCTTACTTATTTATTGATTGAAAATGCGTAACTTACTGTTTGACTAAGTAAATCTGATCATAATTAAGGAAGAATGGCGAAAACACTTATTACAACAGTTATCGGACACATGGGAACTACGAATCAAAAATTTATGCTCCTCTCACCAGGCTAAAAGATCAATAGCGCGGAATATGAAGCTTGAAAAGGACATTTCACAATTAAAAGAGGAATGTCTAGAACTTATAGGTATACCCTGTGGATAGCTTAAACCAATCAATCTATTTGTTTGATCATATAAACCTACAGAAATGGCGTCTGATTTGGCCACAGCGTTGGAGAAAAGCGTTCAAGGAGATTTTCGAAACTTGGAGCAGGTGCTGGTAGGAAGGGGACAAAAGTCACCCTCCCTTATCGCAGCACAAATTAGAGCGTTAACTGCCACTAAGGTAAAATTGTACACATACCTTAATTACAAATAAAAAATGTAAACCGTAATTCTATTCCATAGAGAAATAATAACCATTCTAAAGAGGACAGCGAATCGAAATGGCACTGGAAAGCGTTAGCCAAGACATGTTCGATAGAGAGCATTCCTTTGGAAAGCCAGGAAGGAAACTAAGAAAACCTCATGCTTTCTTCTTCTCTTTTTTCCCCTTTTACAACTTCCATGCTTGCCTCATCATCAAATCGAAGTACACATCCGAATCTACGGAAGCTGAAACGCCACTATAATAATCCACAAACTCGTCCATTGTTATCTATCACACAAGCCCAAATTGTAATTAGAAGTAACTGGTCTATGGTAACTTTCCGTATTCGTTATACCTTTCCGTCCTTTTCTGGTGAATCAAATGTGTCTAGGAAATGCTTCAAAAGTTCTTCCTCGCTTTTCTCCCCATTAGCATATTTTGGATTGTTTCTAGAAGAAAAGGTTAGTTAGTTAAAAACTCTATGCTGTTAATTGTTGTCAAATGAAACTGAAGTTTGTATACTTGACGCTGTAAACTCCTTTCAGATCTTCAACGGTAATAAAACCATCTCCCGTACGATCCATCTTGCGAAACGCTGCGTGAATCAAATCAACGCGTAACTTGGACATTTTGGGCTAAAAATATTAAACGTGGATGACTGACTTTATATGAAAAAAAAAGTCGCTTTTACGCGTAATGAGATTAAAAGTTCGTCAAAGAGTAGCGACCCACTTCCATCTTTATCAAACTGGACAAACAACGTCTGCACTTCTGAGACACTTAGGCTCAACCCATAATCCCTTAAGCCTTTCGTGAATTCTGCGAAATTCAACTGTCGGTTTCCATCATCATCCCAAATTCGGAAGGTTCTAAGCATAATATTGGTTATTACATAACTTAAAATATTAAATAAAGTGATTCAGAGAAATTATTGCTTATTTTACCTTCCAAAATCCCGAATTCCGGTCACTCCACGTTTGAGACACTGCAATCGCAACTTCTCGAGAGGCTCCGTCTCTTGTTCTAACCCCTTCTCCGCTTTTCGCACCATTTCTTTCTCGTGTCTCGCAGTGGCAGACATAACAAGGAAGGAACAAACAATCTTAACAAACGAAGCGTTGGGCAAGCAGCAGGTGAATGACTCAGGTTCTGTTGGGTCTGCTTCTGTGTGCTCAGCTTCGCTAATGAAGGTACCGCTAAAGCCCGGGTTGGTCCAATTAAGGGCATTGCTGTTATTCTCCTACATTATTAAATCCCCCAATCCCGCACATCACGTGACTGCCCGGAAAAGAGACTCCAAGGCGTCGCTTAGGTACCGGGTCCCGCATCTGAATCAAGCGATTAAAAATACGATAGTAACATAGGGCAACCTGATACTGACAGAGTGACAGAACCACACGTCTCACCACGCGTTCTTTGTCTGATGAGTTTGATATTTGTTTGTTTGAACCATCCTCCCCCCAAAAAAAATTTAAACAAATGATGTTGCAAAATGACGTGTTTGTTATGCTTCTTTGCTATTACTTGTTTAAAAAAATACTATAAAATCATTCTTACTGCTTCCAGACAAAGCATTCGCAACAATAATTAGTAAATTATCACTTGCTATTCTAATTCTCCTTGTCCATATCCGGAGATTCACCTCCTGGCGAGGGGTTCTGTTGGAGGGGAGCCCTTAATTTTACTGACTGTACTTACGTACTGACGATTATACCCACTGAACTATGATAATTTTACCGACTGGACTTTCTGACCAATTATTGGGGGGTGAACCCCCAACCCCCCCTAGCGACGTCCCTGATCACCCCAGCCCAGGGGTGACGTTAGGTTAGTTTAGAGTTAGACTAAGTTGTTTTAGGTTATTTTGAATAATGCTTAGACCGGTTCTTGGAGCTCTGGAGCTTTTTAAAACGTTCCACATTCTTAGCCCAAAATTCGCGAAAGCGATCAGAGGACAGAACGCTATGTAACACGAAACAAAAACCACTTAACACGAAAAAAAACTTTTAACGTGATTAAGTAACGAGTTCTTTTTTAGCTGTGACAACAGCTTAATATATCGTCCAGACTTTAGCCTTGCCAGTGGGAGGGTGGGTTGCTGAGCTTGGCTCGGGTTTTTCCCATAAGGGCTGTGTTATTTTGGGGTGGGTTTGTCTTAGTTTTGACCATTGAAATCGTTCAAAATCGAATCCTTTTCTTATTACTAGTTAATACAAAATTTCGCAAAACGAAATAATTCTCGAAAGTGTTCGTTACCTTGAAATTATTGGAAGGTTATCTGTATGAACGAAACACTAATTGAAAGAATAGATTTGGAAACATCCAAGCAGATAAAAAGAAAACCAGTGTATTCCCCAGAATAAACCATTTCTTGTTAAACATTACTTTATGGCTAAAATATGGTACGGATTGGAGAGCAGTCACCCACCAAAATTAGAAGTTGAGCTGCGCTACGAACACAATGTCAGGCACTTGATTTACGTGAGCGGCCAGTAGCAATTGAGGATCAGAAACAGCTTCGGCAGTTCGCAAAAGCAAGAAAGGTGCTTGATGCTCGGATTCGCGGGTCAGCATCACAGTAGAAACGGGTACTTTCCCCGCCAACAGTCCTAAATGACACAAAGAAGACAAAGTATCTGTTAGAATGTTTCCTAAATTGCTTAAAACACGACGTTTTACCTAAAAGGCCCAACAAGCTGGTTCCTTTCTGCTTGGATGTGAAGATTAACACGTTGCCTGATAACGTAGCTCCGTGCTCTAACCTGGAACCATTGATGGAATACAAAACTGGGCTGTCACCTTGCACAGTGCCTAAGGGGCAGAGAGATATCCGTTTTAACACTTTTACCAAACTTAGGGTGAAGAAAGGGAAGTTACCAATCAAATCTACGGCTAGGTCTTGTCTCGAAATGGACAAGTGAACGGCTCGGGCAAGTCCATTCAAGCCTTTGGTGTCACGAACGTGTGTCGAGTTCACGGTCCAGCCTTTCTCTGTGGCCAACAATGCAGCATTGACCATATTCACGCCATTCGGGGTCATTCCAGCCATGGTGCCTACCAAAGTGGCGTTAGCCAGCAGAGTTACGTCTTCCACGCCCTCGCCGTACGAAGTTAGCGTAACAATATCGCTGGTACAGGGCACAGCCGTAGCGGAGCTAATAAGCCGAGCCGCTAGGTGACCTAGCGCTTGACTTAGTTGAATCCATGGCTTATTGGCTGAGAGTAACGAGCGTCCCACAGAGGGAGAATTGACCACGCCCACCGCTTGCCGTCCCTAAAAGAAATCGGCGTAAGCTAGGTGAAACAAATGCACAGATTAACGCAAATATGCAAATAGAAAGAATATCGATAGTATGACAAATCAGCTTAAACTAGAATAAACAATCGTAAATTCGAATGCTTAAGGCATTAGAAGAAATACAGAAAACTAATAATAGTGAATAACGAAGGTAGCACGAAAGCACAAAAACGAAGGTGAAATTCGTTTATCATGTTTCTTTACTTGCACTAAATCGATAAGTTGCTCCGCGATCTCCTTAGCTACGCGTTCTTGTGCTTCTTGCGTGGAAGCTCCTAAATGTGGCGTAGCTACGACTAAAGGATGCTCACATAATCTCATTGAAATGGAATCTTCTTTGGGAGGTTCTTGGACGAACACGTCTAGCGCTGCTCCACCACATTTTCCTGCATTTAAAGCAGCTAAAAGTGCTTCTTCGTCAATAATTCCACCTCGCGCTACATTTACAATGCGAACCGTGGGTCTGCACTTCTGTAATGTCTCTGTGTTAATCAAATCTACGAGAAATCGAGACTAAGTTTAAAAAGAGTTCTAAGTTCCAGGCTATAGTTACTTTTAGTCTGAGGAATCAAAGGAGTGTGTATCGTAATATAGTCAGCCCGGGGCCAAATGTCTGCCAATTCCAGTTTCTCTATTCCAGCTTCAAGCGCTTGATCAACAGTCGTAATAGGATCAAAGCCGATTGTCTAGAAGAGGATAGATGAACGCAATGGAGAGAAAAGTTAAACGCAAGGTTTGCTTTTGGTTTGCACAACTCAGGTTTGCTTTATGACTCGGTATATACCTTCATTCCAAAAGCTTGCATGCGGAATGCTACTTCCTTTCCAATACGACCCAGACCAAGTATCGCCAAGGTCTTGCCATGGAGTTCATTGCCCAGGTACTTTTTCCGGTCCCACCTACCCCTTTTCAGTGCGCCACATGCTTGGGGAATATGCCTAACATGATAACCAAATTAAGAAAGGAAATGTAAGCTTAAAGTATGCTTGTGACGTCATACTGTCGCAAAGAAAAAGATCTGGAGCTATTTTTTATTGTTCACCTTGACAGACACGCAATCATGGCACATGTATGTTCCGCAGCGCTTAACGTATTGCCACCCGGAGTACTGCAAATAAAAAAGTTACGAGAAAACACATTAATGATAATTATTTCAATGATTAATTTTGTTTAAATTTGCCCATTTTCTTCTATATGAAAAAGAACTAAGTAATGTCCTGCTTCTTTCCTTACGAAGTAAGTGGCTGATAATTACAAAGTTGGACCCAAATTCCTCGTAAGGAAGGATTTAATTAATGGCATTCTATACACTCTGCATGAGTAAAAGTTTCTATCTAACGCAAGCCAGTTTACACTTATATAAGCCAACGTCCCCTCAATTAAAAAAAAGTTCCTGTCTCAGGATCCGAGAAAAAAAGTGCTGGCTAGGGATACGCAATGAAAGTCGCATAGAAAAAAACGTGCTTATTGGCTTATGTAAGATGTAAAAAGCCACAGTATATCTTAAGGACGCGTGAGACCGCTTCGAAACAGGTTTGTATCAATGCCACGTGATCGCCTCATGAGTAATTCTGTTGAGCATGTTGTGGTTTCGAAGGGCTGAAAAACGTGGATTGTGAGAATCATCTTTCTTATGATAAGCCAGAAAATCAAATCTCTAGACGACGTCATACTTCATGACCAAAACGCCATTCCGAGTGGCTGCAGCTAGATCCACATTGTCCACACCTGTCCCAGCTCGTCCGATGACTTTCATGCGCCGCGCAGCCTCTAAGACTTCGGACGTCACTTTGGTCTCCGAGCGGACAATTAAGGCTTCATAATTCTGAAATAAAATGTATGAAGTATAATCTATCAAGAAGTTTCGCAGCAATGATGGTTAATGTATTCATATCCTAATTCCCATTAAGCGAAACGGAATCAAATGCCCCAAAATGTAGCAACTTGATTTTTCCCAGAATTTTCTAATCTAATCTAATTTTTGAATCTAAAACCCTAAGCACATTTCTTCAAAATTCAATTTCTAAAAAAAAAGTAAGACGGTATTCAAAAAGTATACGGTATAAAAAAGTAAGACGGTATTCAAAAAGTATACGGTATAAAAAAGTAAGACGGTAAGACGGAAGGTATTCAACTGCTAAACTTGTAAATTTGCAGGAACTGTACGGGGATCGTATAAAATAAGCGTAAGCAAATACTGAATGCACTTACTTGAATTTCTTGGAGGAGCTGATCCTTGGGCATTTGTTGGCAAGTGACTTGAAATCCATGCTGTTCCAAAATGCTTGCGCAAATGGGGTCCACTGGATCACTAATAAGAATTTTTGTCACCGCCAAAGCCATGGTCCAAACTTCACAGTATCTAAACACCAAAAAACCTTCCCCAAAAATAAACAGAAACGTGAATGTTAAGCAATACGAGGCGGGGAAATGCGTACGGATTTCAAACTGATGCAAGGGTTACGTCAGGTTCGTCTCGGCTTGTAGTATGTTGTGATCCCCTAAAATTTCTCAATCCTAAACCCACTCGAAAAGAGGAAGACAACTGAGAAGGATAGGGACTTGGGTCGTCGCATATATAGGGCAATACACCCATAGTCTTCTGCTTCCAAGCCAGAACTGCGCTTCATTTCATCTCCCGCCACACACTACTAGCTAATTCACATAAAAATGAGTATGGATACAAAAATTAGGGCTTCGGAGCCTTATGTTTTGGAACCCTTTACCAAAACTGCCTGTAGCCATGACGATGAAAACACGTTCGGAAAGGAATTCTCTGCCGGCACATATGGGCAAAATAATGAGAGGCTCTTTTCCATCACTTTTCATTTACCTTGAAAAACGAAAAAATTCAAAAAGAAAATAACGGAGTTTGTCTAATATTTGTCTTACCCCAGGTTTCCAACGACCTTCACCTAGGATTTTCGAGCTCACAATCCTAAATGTTTAGTTAAAGGTGAATATAGGGAGTGATTGGGGCCCTTTATTTGATATTATTTATTTTATTGGTCATGTCTGAACAGCTCACGTTGAGATTAAATGGGAGAAGAAAGAATGTAAAGCTTTGGAATCGTTTTATTACTTCAACGAGGGTCTTTTTCATCTGATCCGCACAAGCACAAGCAAGAAGTGGGTAAACTGGGTAGGTAAGAATTAGGAAAAACGTTTCTGGTGTCACAACGCATTTGTTTCGACCGTATTGGTCAAGCAATCAATGCACTCTTGACTGGTTTGGGTTTCTATCGAGTCTGTATGATCTGTAACCCGTAATGTAATCACTTCGGCACTGCGAGCTTTGCGACACAAAGGATAGTATCCGAATTTGGAAGGAGAAGGTTCCGGAATGGGCCCAAGGAGACTCGAGCCTCCACGAGGGGATCGTGAAAGGGTAGATAAAGTAGTCAAAATGCGCGATTTCTCGCGGACATTGACAGAACCATGGTTGTTATGGGTGCTCTGGACATGTGACCCCAACCTGCAACCGCCAGCGCTCATATAACCCACTTCGATGTCCAGAGACCGTCCTCTTTCCAACCGACAAGGGCTCACTTGACAGCGATGGATCTAATAAAAAATAATAAATATCTATATAAAAAATCGAAATATTTTCCAAAATCTGGTAACAATAAATGTAGCTCGTCTCTTATGGATCCGTTCTAGATTCACAAAACTACTCATTCCAGTATAAATAAATGATTGTATCTAAGTTCCTCATTGGTTAGCTTCAATACAAAATATGCATTAAGTATAGTAATACGATTCAAGAAAATTTTCCTGAAAATGAAAGAAAACATGAATTTTCTTAAATCAATTTATCAATGTATGTATATTAGATAAACTTGTTGGAAAAAGTTGGATAAAAAGTTGGATAAAAAAGTTGGACAAAAAAATATAAAATTGTTGGAAAAGGCTGGTCATTAGAGAAACGGTAGAAGGCGTTTCCCGGTAAAATTGGTAAAATTGGTTTTAAAGTGGCAATAATATAAGTTTCCTAAGGCCTCCTTGACGCAAACGTTTTTGGCAGGTAAAGCGGATACGAAAGGACAATTACCATAGAAGGCGTTCCGAGGTTAACTCCACCCCCTTGGGACATGGATAAAGGGGCGGAAGGTTTCGGGGGTACTTCTTCTTCTTTGAAAACAGGCTGGTAAGGCAACAGCATGCGTATTTTCCCCCATCGATTGAAAAACAAGGCCACGGCACCAACCCACACTAGAAAACGAAAGCCGGAAAAAGGATAGAAAACAATATTTCTCACTCAGAGCCATGGAATTGCTAATCCTCTTCATATCCTTTCCAAACACTCTCCACCTTTGAGTGCATTTCGACCTGGAAATGTCCTTTTAAAAAGCATTCGAGTGTAAGTACACGTACGAAATAAAAGCTTTGAACAAAGTTTTCTTCAATTTTCGTGGATGTCAAAGTATTTTCTATTCAAATGGGACAAAAGAAACGACATGCTTTCCTATAGGTAAACATGCTTTCCACGCTTGCTTTGAGTCGCTTGACATTCTTGGAGTAAATGCTTTCCTTTCCCTTTCTCGTGCCCGTGCACATTTGTCTAGCGCCAAAAAAAACTTTCGAAAAAAAAACTTTTGAGTAAGTCGAAAAGAGGCATTCGTTCTAAGCAATGGGATTTAGAGAAACAACATCATCCTACCTGCTAAAACGAGTATAATAATCCCCACTTCTTCTGGTCGAACAATTAAACTGCCAGCAGCTCCTGCCGAGAGACTTCTGCCTTCAGGAGACCCAGGATAGTAACTCACAGCACTGTTGCTATTTTCATTGACATGCAACGTCCAGAACCACGTGGGCGCACTACGAGCACGATTTTTACTTCCCGATGGACCCACACTGACGACTGAAACTTGATAAGAGGATCCCGGTAACAAATTCTCCAAGTGTACCGTCCGAGTTGGTGGTCGAACAAGAATTATGACCTTGTATCTAGACAATAAAAACATCACCAGCCTTAAAATTTTATTTTATTTAAAAAAAAAAGGAATTCAAGATCTTGCACAGACTCCTTAAAACACTCAGATTCCAAGTAAAACGGAACGAGTAACAGGAGGGGGGAAAATGTTCAGAGTGACTTGTAATTTGACTTCAAGTATATTAATCTTCATAGTATATCAATCTTCAAGTATGTCAATCTTCAAGTATATTAATCTTCAAGTATATTAATCGTCTATAATTACTCTCAGCTTAAAGGCTAAAATGGCCATGGAATTAAAAGGTGATTAAAGGTGGTTTAAAGTAAGCAGTAAACAGAATATAAAGTTACGACATTAGCCTAGCAAAGCAAAGGAAGAGTTTTCAGACACGCTTGAGTTATGGTAACACAAAGTGTGACTGGAACTCACTGCGTTAGAAAATATTCGTCAATTAGAAATAGGTGAACAAGTAGAAGTACAAGAAATCTAAAGAATCCATGATCAAAAAAGAGCCTCTTTGTTACGCTTTAAAAACCAGCAGAAGGAATATTTATGAAAGGAACTCTGTAACATAGAGAGAAATCGTTAATTTTTCATTCCTACTTTTCTACACTTTCAGCACTTTTTTCCCACTCTGCTCTTATTGTATTTTTACCTAGCGTCGGCTGGCTTGTAGACCACATCATAGCGGCTGGGATTGATTCCAGACGTTTGTTCGTCGAACCAAGATACCCAAGCAGACGAGGAAGTCACGGCAGTAACAGTCACGTTAATAGGCATCAAGAGATCGCTTCGGCAGTCTACGAACCCAAAAGAATCTCATTAAGCGAGGTAATACGTTCTATCGTGGGTTCTTGAAATCTAATTAGTATTTGCTTCCCTTTTCGCTCCATCTTCCACAATAATTAATATAAAATCACGTAAATATATATTTCCATCTTACCTACGGGAATTGTTCCCACGACGAGTAATACCAACAATAAAGACTGCAATAAGAATATGGCTTCCCTCAGGTTCATGTTGCCACATGCTTTTGGTACTGGCTTAATTTACTGCAATCGTGTATTTTTCTGTCCTTTGTATCCAGAAAATCCCCGGATTTCCAGCACCGAGAAAGATTGGATGAAATTAATTATTAAAAATGGCATTCAGGCTTCCCAAGTAAAAAAAATGTTAGTATGAATTATTTTTAGCGTTGTATTTTAACACTATTCATTTGACCTTTCTCTACTATACACATAAATGTCAAATGCCATTTGATCATGATACATGATAGCCAGTCCGAATTGAAAGGCGATACAGAATTGAAACTACACTAATAACAATAAATAAATAGGTTTTTTTTTATAGAGGTTCATAAAATTTGATAGCATGTTCCACATGAAGTATAAGTAAAAAGAACAGAAGGGAAACAGGTGGCTCGTGCATTTCGATGAGTGCTGCACAAAATACCTCGCGTGTCAAGTTAATACAATATCATCAAGGGAGGGGGTTTTACACATTATAAATGCACGTGCATTTTGCGGAGAAAAATACTATTTTTTAAAAGTGCTTTGACTCCACCCTGAAAACCATAAACTAAGATTTGTAATCTTAAAATAGGCAAAAACATGCTACTTCTTTTTGCTTTTTTGGGAGGGGGACAATTTCATTAATTATGCTACGCTTAGAAGGGAAATAAGTATTATACTAACATTGAAAAATAAACTGAGACGCTGACACTATACTTGACGCAAAATTAATTATCAAAAACGAATGAAATAGCATGGCACACTAAGTAAGAATTCGAAAAGTTCTTTAAAATACGGAGTAAATTAATTATAAACAATTAGTAGAAAGTTTACAACCTTGTTTGCGTACACAAACAAATCGAGGAACTGCACAACAAACGCAACTAAATCACACCCTAGACATTTTACTAGCATATTTTCTAAAGCGGAAACTGAACTTGTTATTGAACAACTTAGGACGTATAAAACTATGCTGTTAAATCTTAATTTCCTAATTTTATAAGAAAATTACAGCAAAAATTGCTCATAAAATTTACCCAAAGTACAAAAATCGTGAATTACCGAATGATTTGAAGCAAAGTCCTAGTCATTGAACTTTGTAGTTGTTATGAAAGTTCAAAAATCCACTAGCACTGCTCGCAGCCTCTTTTCTCTGTTCCTATTGGTTTTTAACTAAATATTTAGAGGATTGTTCAGCAGCACAGGGCCACCTGGACACGTCCGTATGAACGACCTCCAAGTCTGGAGTATTCTCTGTTTATATGTGTGGGCAAAACGGATATATCGTCTTGGAATTCTGCGTCCCGGTGAACCCAAAAAACTCGCGAGTCGGAGTCACTAACGCATTCCTCTGGTTTCCACTCGGCTAACCCAAATGGGCACTCACGTTCGGCTTCACGAACGCAATATTAGCTTCACAGGTGGACAACAGAATAAATCCTACCAGTTCATCCCAGGCCGAAATGAAAACTGAGGTGACTTATGAGCTTGCTCCATCATGAGGAACGCTTCGCCTCTTCGGCGCACGTTTGGGTAGCTTGGTCACGTCTTCTGTATCTTCAAACGTGAAATTTTCATTACGAAAGATCCTAGGGATCAATTTCTTATATTTTTTTTTCTTTCATTTTTACCTTGGAGAGAGCTCTCTTTTGTCCTTTATAGCTTTTCTTTGGGTTCGTTCACGTGTGTTTCGCTTCGTATCAGAAGCTGCACTGGGACGACAAGCGGTTCTCTAACGTCGGACATGGGAAGAAAAGGTTACGGGGTTAAAAAGTGACGTCAGAGTCACCTCCTAAAACTCGATATGTATATACTCTCCCCTCCCTGTTTTCATAATGGCTCTTTCGTGTCTCATTAAGCAGCCAAAAATGGGCCCGTCGACTTCGCAAGTGAAGTCTGTTTAATTTACATAAAGAAGCTATTTGAGTTGGTTCAAAGTCAATTAAGCATCCTTTCAAGTCAAGAATCCTGCCTAATTGACGAGGGAGCGAAGTATACCGAGTACCGCACTTTGAACGACTGACTAACGAGCATTAAATTATCGCTGAATTTTTATAGCTTCCGTTTAGCAATTTTGTCCGTTTGAAGAGGGCGTTTTTCCTGTATTAAGAGAAGGTAAAGTGGGTTTCGGATTTATTTTGGGTTGCTGATCTTATACAGGAAATGCGATTTGAAGGTTCCAACAATTTTCTTGTATGAAAGGTTCCCCATTACTATCTCTAGTAGAATGAAGTTTGCTAGAGGTTGCCATAGGAACTTCTTGTATGAGTTCTAAAGGACCCCTGTGCTTGCTTTTCTTGCTTTCCTATCGGAATCGATGTTTGAGGGGAAAACGGGGTCCCACCGGTCCCAGATATACGAACGAGACCAACTAGGTAAAAGTGAGGACTGAAATGGGCTTTCACTTGGAAGGTGCTTGAAGTGGCAAAAATCACGTGACATGATTTATTTTAGATTGCCCTTTAGGACAGGGGAGATTGGGGTGACTAGACAGATATCAAAAGCACGCTCGGTGGGCACCTGAGCGCCCCGGATCAAAGACGCAGTTGACATGGACACTTACGGGCCAGATAAGCTCTCCCCTCGAGCTCTTGTATTTCATGCTGCGAACTCGCTTGGGAGCCTATTTCTTCTGGCAGCGTGTTGAAGATTTTGGATCAAGACAGAAAGAAAGAGAAGATCCATGACACCAATAACGTCTTTCGGGTAGGACTCATTCGTCATGCTTGAACAAATACCTGGTTTCCAAGAAATGGGAGCCAAAATAAAAGGTAACAAAGTACACACTAATAATTACAGTACACACAAAAGTACACACAAATAATTAAGGTTAGATGAATGAAGGCAAAAAGGCTATGCATCATCTTTAACTATGAAACATGCAAGCTTCGAGAAAGTTTGATAAAAGCATTGCATTTTTTAAAGCTTGTTTGAAGGCTAGAAGCTTAAATCAAAAAGCAGCTTAACATTCACATAATCAATACCCAGCCACTGATAAATACTATTTTAAGGCATAGTTCAGTAAGATCAGCACAAGTATGGCTTAAATCTTCACAGATGGGAGATTTATCACCTGTCGTAGTTTCTCTACTTTATTCTGGAGGCAATTGTAGGAATTTTGAATTGGCTTACCGGAGCATCCGCTAGATGGCTGATACAACCGTCCAGCTGATAGAAAACTACGTCAACATATTCGTATCTCCTGCTTGCCTCCTCTCCAAGTTGATAGTAGAATTCCTGGCATCGTAATTCGTTCAGAGGGCGAGGTCCAAAATCCCGTCGTCAATACTTACACGAGTAGAAATCTCAAGGGTACGGTACCACATTGTTCTTTTCAAAAGACATCGGGATAGCTAATAAGGTACGTATTTACATATCTTATTTTTTTCATCTTGAATGCATTGCTCAAAGTTGTAAACAAATCTCGCAATTTTCACTTGTAATTTCGTATAGTTTTAGTCATGTCTAAGCAAGGTCCGCCTCCCGCAGCCCCTCCAAGTTACTCAGAAGTAGTTGGAGGAGTTCCGCCGTCCAGTCCTTTCACTCCTGGCCAGCCAAGTACATATCTCATAATCTCTATTGAAACCACCAACTCCTTAACTTCGATTTTTCTTTTTCCGGTAGTACGTTCTAATGCTGGTCCGGTGATAGTTACCACCGTCGTCCCAGTAGGTCCCGGTCCTACTCACATGATCTGTCCTCATTGTCACGCAGAGGTCGATACAGCTACTCGCACTGAACCTGGAATGTTTGCTTGGTTAAGTGGTGGTCTTTTGGTATTATTTGGGTAATTTTGTTCACTGTTTACTCATAAGAACTACTTAATCTGTTGTTCATCTGTTTAGATGTTGGTTAGGATGCTGCCTGATTCCCTGCTGCATTCCAGAATGCATGGTGACAGAGCACACTTGTCCCAATTGTAAAGCGTATTTGGGTCGTTATCAACGTGGTTAAAATGAAGATCTTATTTTCCTCTTCTCCCTTCCATCCACCCGACAGCCCAGAGGCACATTTTATCTGAACGAGCAAGCTTCACTGCGCAAAAATCGTCGAAAATTAATTAGAATTGAAATTGCGAGACAGAATCTGTTAAAAAACGAGTTGAAATTCTCTATTTACGAAAGTTATTTTTATTACTACGTTGGAGGAATGCATTTCTAATTAATCAGGTTTCTTTGGATCGTCTGTGTGCCTTGTTCGCTTCTAACGCTTGAATCTCTCCTAGCACTCGTGCCTTTACGCGTTTACTTTTTTCTGTTTTTCACGGATTGCTTTGGAAACAATTGAGATAGTAAAACCTTAGTTTCCTCTTGTACCTTTTCTCTTTTTAGACAATATCTAAATGCGTCACATGTTTTCTAAGCTTCGAGCCAATAACAGGAATTTCGTCTGCAACAAAAGTAGATTTCCTTGCCAACTTGTCACAAGAAAACGTAATATAACAGTCTCGAAACTAAAGCTCCGTCTACCCAAAACCTCTATTTGTTTTCCAAGCTATCACAGTACTGTTTACCTTGTAAACTTTGACAACAAGCAGTCGTGAGCTTTGTGACTTACTCATTCACTGAATATATATTCGCATCTCTTTTGCCGGCTCCAAAAGCTACCATAAACAAGAATACTGCACCTAGGACTGAATAGTAGACTCCCAGGACCTTAAACTGAAACAGAACCAAGTGAAAGTTCAATAAATGATTTTAATTACACAAATTGTGAATAATTTTACTTGTGTTTCCACTGGTAAGCCTAATCCAGACTCGTCCGCGATAATAAAGGTCAAGATCGTCTGGAATACAAGGGCCATGAAGGTATTGATGCCAAAAATGAGCCCGTAACTATGTTGTTTGAGCTGTTTGGCGACTTCCGCACTAAACAAAAAGATTCACTGAGTGGAACGAATATTGGATCAAGAGGTCTTACCTCGCAACGGCAATGATGACTTGGTACGAAATACAAAAAACGATATAATAGCCATAACAGACGAAGATGTTATCTGTCGAGGCTGCAAGGAATAAAACAATGCCTTCCACAAAGGATATTGCAGCCAAAACGCCTTCTCCGTATTTGTTCCAGGGAATTGTGACGTACCCAATGCCAACTGCTGCTACGGCGCCTTGAAAAAATTTAAAACTCAGTCATTACATCGCTTGAACAAAATAAACAGAAATTCACTTAGAAGTGTATGAAAAGCTTCCACGCCCCCATTGTACTTGCTGTTATTGTCGTCGATGGTTTCCCAGAGAGATTGGATGTAATTTAAGACTTGGAGATTGCCGCAGGTTGCGAAAGCCCACCAAATGGACCATTTGAGCAGGTACGTATTAGAATAAGCAGACCAGAAATCGTGCCACAAATACTGGCCAGCTTTATGAAGCCTAAAATTGGACGGAGGAGCTGTTTCTTCTTCAGAACTCTGTTTCCTGAGCACATCGAGATCGTTCGTGAAAACTGTCTCGATATTGAGGTTTTCTTCGATGACTTTATCACGATGGAAATAAATGGAGCGAGAAACGGTCGGAAGGATGACAGCAAAAACTGTTCCAATTGTTACGCTGGCTAAGGAAATGAAATTCAGAGAGTAGTAATCACACACATCTGTGAGGACCAGAGCTTGGCCCATTATGCCTGCGATACAGCGACCGGTTAGCAAAGCGGCTTGGGTGAAACTCGTAACGATCTGGAAATAGCTTTTGGGCACTTGGGCATAAATGTAGGTACTATAGGCGACCTGGGTAGATGTACCCATGGCATAAAGGAATTCTACGCTCTGTATAATGAAAGATTTTAAGAATTAAAATTGACAGAAATCTTGGAAATGTAGACACAAATATAGCTGTACTTGCATAGCTGGAACGCCTTGCCCCCAAATCAGCATGCACCACGTACCGATAAAAGCAAAGCCTTCGAGCACGACTACGGGCTTGTAGCGCAAGTAATCTGTGACTAGAAAAACCACAACTAGTAACGCTAAGTACGAATAGGTCCATACGGGATAAATTTGATGATTAACCTAGAAAAAAGTGTAGGTTTAGAAAATGAGTTTCTAAGATTTTCGAAAGAAGTACTTGGTCAGCTGTGAGATTTTTCCAAGGACCCATTAAATACTCGGTTAGGAAGGGCTCTGAAGGCCGCATTTCCTTGAAGAAGCCAAACAGGCAGAGGAGGAGACATGTCCACGTCCATTTTTCCATTACGGGATTTTCTTCTCGTCTTAAAGGGAATGGATGACTGTTTTAAATACACTATGAAAATGCAGTTATTTTTACAGACGTGAGATGGTAACCCTCACTTAAGATAAGATAAGCAAACTAACCTCGATAGAAGGCTGACTTGGCAAATGATAAGTTAAATTGTGGTGTAGTTTCTAACCCTATCCGGATTATTATGTGAGCTTTTCTTTTATCTTTTATCGCTATATACAACCTAATGGAGTTATGATTATGAATACTAAACTTTAGCAATAGATAACGTCATGCACAGACACGGGATAAATTTGATATTGTTCACGATTTGTATTTCAGGAGTTTCCGTCTTGAAATATAAGTAATTTACAGCCGTGATGGCCATAATCATGTGCTAGTCGCGGGCAGTAAGCCAGTTTGAACTTGAACACTTTCTTATTAGTATTATTTTTTCCAAGGCCTCTAGAAAATATGCACGCCACCTATAAGGCAAATTTTTACTACGACGACCCCTACAACTCTGCTGCTATTTCCGTGTTTACGTTTCCTGCAACTTTCTAAATTGTAACACACAATAATTGAAATGGCAGCAAAACGAGCAATAAATTACCTAACTGGTAAAGAAATGCGCGATTACTTAACAAGGTAAAGTTTAACACTGCATAAACTACTCGTGTTCATGTATTTGTTTCTTGAATAGCACACATTTCTGGGGGCCAGTTGCAAACTGGGGCATACCCTTAGCTGCCATTGCTGATTGTAAAAAAGATCCTAGCATTATTAGCGGCAAAATGACTGTCGGTAAGTAGAGTTATTGACTAAGTCTTCCTGACAATCTAATTAATTTTGATTTATTTAGCTCTTTGCCTTTACTCGGCCATTTTCATGAGATTTGCTTGGAAAGTTCAGCCTCGAAATATGTTGCTACTCGCCTGCCATTTTACTAACGAATGTGCACAATTAACACAGCTTTACCGGTACATGGACTACAATTCGAGCCAGAAAAAAGCTCTCAAAGCTCAAGCTGCCTCTGCTCCCAGCTCTTAAATTGCTTGCATTCTAGCAAGCATATATCGACACCATAGAAATCTTAGCACTTGGACCTAGTCGCCTAAGCAATCTTTAAATAAATAATTGAATGATCTGAGTTAGAAAAAAATTAAAAAAAGAAGCCACCATCCAGTGAGCGTAGCATGCGTCAACGGTCACCGATATCCCCGGTTTTTGTCACTCAAGTTACAAACAGCGACACATTAGCTGTCAGTGTGGGCTGAATAGTCTCGAGATGATTCTAAAAATCAAAATGTATACAATTAATTTGCAATACAATGGTCCTTACGAAAGAACTACATTCAACCCAAGTTTTATTCTTTACAAAACAAAAATAATAATAATAAAACCACAGGATGTCATAGTTTCTGTCTTGTTTTTCATTCTTTTTTCACACACAAAAACACTTAGTGATACGGGGATCGATTTTTCATTGGCGAAGAATCTGGACTGCGCGTCCTTCCAAAGCCTGGTGAATACTGAGGAGGCTGGAAGTTGCTGGCAGGCGGCATATCGTTGTCCACACTCCACAAATAGGGTCTCCTTAGCACGGAATTATCCCCTGTCATCTGATAAACTGTTGCTGGGCTCACAGGTAGTGAAGAAGCGAATACTGGCTGGGAAGTAGCGCGATAACTAGAGCTCCAAATAGCTCGATATCCTTTAAAATAATCACGATGACTTACCGTCAAGGAGCGAATAAAGTAAGGGATTAAATCTCTTTACCGATATATAATGCACTGGCTGTCCCTAGTAGAGATAATAGCGTTACAGCCCAGTCTTTGTAAGAATCGGCCACAGCCAAGAGCAAAGAGGTCCAATCACCGCTTCTGGGGGTTGCCACTGGGCATTCTGCTCCAGTTGCCAATTTAATTTTCACCGGGACCTACAAGCAGTAGAAAACGCACAAAAAAACATGTCAAGTCATCGCTTATTGTCTTGATAAGCCAACCTGAATGTGTTGCCCAGTAACGGTGCTGTGTAATGCTATAAAGAGTGCCGTTTCACGGTCCGATGAAGCCCAAAAGCTGTCATCTAACCGAATGGTAAAGGCCAAGCTCTGACCTGGTAAACCTGGCGTCGGAACGGATTTCTGGTTGACTTGAATAACACTGGCATCGCTAACACTCGCCTAGGCACAAAATGTAAATGCAATGAAGCAAAACTAAGCCAGTTTAAATTGCACAATTGCATACTTGGAGTTGCTCCAAAACAGAAGGGATTCCAGAGACTACAACAGAAGCTGTGTTCTGGAAATTGCTCAGATGCACCTCAGCATTATGCAAGTAAAACGCTGGTCTGAAGGGCAATTTTACTGAACTGATCAAATCCGTGATGGTATTGGCAGTGAGGATCACGTCAGTACGTAATTGGCTGATGGCCAGCGATTCAACTCCTTTCGATTCAATCACGCATTCATACTGTCCTATATCACGAACCAAAATGGTCCATAAACGGTAAAAAGAAGTAAATAAAAGTGACAAAATCCCAACTATATGCAATTTTACCCGAATTGGTATTGAAGTTCGGATGAATATGGAAGATTTCTGGGGCTTTGACGTCCAAATCTTGGGTAAAACTAGCTTTGCACGAGAATGGCAATCCACGATTGCTCATAACTTGTTCCAAGCCACTTTCTGAGCAATTGAGTCCCACCAAATTGCTGGTTTTGGACGTTTCTAATTGACTGGAGATTACGACAGGTACTACAAAGTGCGCTTTTCTAGCGTTGGTTAATCTCACGTGCTTCTCGTTCAGAAACTTGATCTAGAAAACGAGCACGGTTTAAGAATGACTTCTCTTCTACACGCACTTAAAGTACTGAAAGGATGCTTTAACGTAATAATACTCACTTCTGCCATGGGTGAAATCGTAACTGAAGTAAAAGTTTGCTGAGCCTCCTTGGGAATGGCATATGTGATTGAAAAAGAACCAGTTTCTAAGGCTACTGCCCCGCCATTGGTCGTATGCACATCCAACCCATTCTCATGGCTCGAGTACCATCTTCCTACAGCTCCAGTTACGGACAGTACCGGACTTGTGAAGCAAATAACATCTCCCACTACTACAGACGCCTAAAATGAATGAAGAAAGCTATCAGCGCAATTAAGGAAAACGCAATAACAAATTAGTTACTGCAGCCGGTTGAATAACGTCGCCCACGTGGACGCGAACGAAGTCTTGGACATGCCCGGGTGAATCTAATTGACCTTCCCATGCCTGCAAAACAGCAATTCCAGGCTGCACAGCTTTTCCAATCAAGCTAGAATTGTCCGATGACAACCTCAATGACAGTACGTCAGACCTAAATACAATAAATATGGAATTGAGAGATCCGCGCCCAACTATTCAATAGTTATTCGAGTGTTGTTTAGAAGAAGTCAATATCAGTCAATTCGGTAAAAACTTAAAAAAGGTTCACGAAAAGGAAGCAGTTAATAATTACCTGCTGGAATGGAAGTTCAATTTGGATCGGACAGCATGAAAAGCTCTTCCTTGTTGATCGAAATAAGCCGGACGGAAAACCATGGTGAAATCCAGAGGAAGGACATTTAGTGTTTGGTGAGAAGCCAAGGATAATACGGGCTGTGGTACTAGTATCATATACCGGATAGGTTCCACCTACAAAATAGAAAATTCTCTAAAACTTCCGAAAAAAAAATTCCAATTTACCTCTACAAGCACTAAAAGTTTCTGAACTACGCCAAATTCTTCTTCGACAGTAACCAACACACTAACGTGTCCAGTTTGCGTTCCAGCCTCAATGCGTCCTTTGTTATTTAGCCGCACGAGCGTCTGGTTGACCGGATACGCTTTGAAACTGAGTTTTGAGACAGAATCGCGATTGGTTTGCAAGTGAAAGTGGGTTCCTGGAGTCATTAACACTTTGGCATTAGCACAGTTGTTTGCCAGGTTCGGACTGATCAATTGTAGTCGCTCGAACACCTAGACAAATCCCATTAATCTCACATTTTCATCCTACAGACTTAAAATTTTTCTGAAAAGTCTTTTAAGTTTCTTTTACTTGGATTTGGATGACGTCTTCCACGAAACGTTGTTCTGGGTTTAGCTGGACACGGAGTTTGATGCTCACAATGCCTGGTTTGGTAGCTTTGAATCGTACAGCAAAATCATGGGTAGAAGGTGTGGCTTCCAAACCACTTGGATATAAAGGACTTAGTAATGCCATACTGAGGCTAGGCTCTACCCTCCATTCATACAAGTAAGATGGCTCCATACTGCCCAGCACTAATGGGTTTTGATGGATATCCAAGCCATTAGCATACAACGGCATTTCGGCGCCTTGCTCGATCTTCAAGATAGGAGCAACGATCTTGACACCAGCCAAGAAGACTACATGAATTTCCACAGCATCCTACAAAAAATCCATTAATATCTATTATTTGAAAATCTGTTTCTAATACATATACGGAATTATAGTTCGCATTTCTAGATTTTGTAATATAAAAATAATATTTTTTCAAAAAAAATTATTATTTTTATAATTATTTTTTAAATTATTCTCACTTGGGAGTATATTTCCAACTTCCCAGTGTTGCGATCCATGCCAACAGCTTTGGCTACTAAACGTGTGCTACCTAGAGCCCCGCCTTTTGCTAGCCCCGTGTGCGAAATCGATGCAATTCTTTCATGGTCAAGTCCAAATTCAATTCTCGCATCCTGCGGGCCTCCACGAGCTTCCACCTAACCCAAGTTACGCACGACGCTATTAAAGTTTCGCAATGCAGAGGAGAAAGATTACTTGTAAGGACCCTCCTATTAGTAAAGTAACGTTCCTGGGACTTAACCATAAAGGCGGAAAGACTTGAATTTGCACAGGGGCACTTTGTACTTTCTTATGGGCTGGACCAGCTTGAAAAGACAGTGTTGTATCTCCTAACACAAGGCCCCGTACCAAAAATCGTGCTCCATGGGAGTCACTTTCTGACAAACGCCTAAGATTCCATAAAAAGATGTTAAGAATTATATGAAAAAAGTTCCGAGTTCAACTTAATGCCCCGTACTTGACTTGAATGATGTCAGATGCCAATTGAGTAGTCAATTGAATCAAAGATAAGGCAGAAAACGGTAAAAGTGCCCCTGTACCATCCAAAACGGCCACAGTAGCAATAATTTCTTGTCCTAATTCCACTTTTGATCGCACCGTCAACTCCACTCGGCTTACACCAGAAACCTAAACGGAAAATTAATCTTTAAAAAAAAAAAAAAATTTTTAGCGTAATATTACCTGAATTTGAGCTGTTGCCGTTCGTTTCACCGAAAGACACAAATCTCGCATTGTTACCAACAAAGTGCCATCATTCTCCGGCACGATCTAGCAAGCAAACAACAATAACAGCAAACTCAAAATTTAAAGAAACGAATAACTCACTTCCAAAAGGCTGGTTTGGGGGTTGTATCGAACTTGAGCGACGTCTTGAGGCGTGTAATCCACGTGGAAGGCACCAGATCCTTGGCTGACATGAATTTTCACCTAGGTGTCATGAAAAGGGACAGCGAAACGACAGCAAAAAGAGACATAGAAACAAGTCAACCCATTAGATAGGAAAATCATGACCAGAATGATGGAGTTCAAGCCAGATTCTACCAAAATGAACCACATTCCATGACGGACAAGTAAGTTTCTGTTTTACTCTTCTTTATTTCTCTACCCAATTTACGGCAGTGCTGTGCAAACCTTCCACTAATAAATGCCCCAATATAAATAAAAAATCCCACAGTAATGAATCATGGAAGCGCCTAAGAGCCCGCCCAGAAATTAAAGAAGCGGAAGAATTCAATTGAATTTGAAAGTTAGTTGAAATCGCTCAAAGAAAATCTACTGGTAAATTAGGTATTTTCTTATTTTACCTTATTATCTGGATGATTTAAAACCGATGCTTGATTTGGACTCAACTGCACGTCTTGAACGAGTACCATCTCCAAGGTATAACTCAACTCTGAGTCTTCATCCGGCAATGGAAAATTTTCCTACAAAATTAATTTATAGTTTTTTCCTAACAAAAAACTATCCTAATAAGGAGGTTCTTTGAAACACGAGTATATTTACTTGAGGAGAGATGTTCCAGTGCTTCAAAACCTTATTTCTGTAGCCGTTTAACCTCACAGTGACATCCAACAAACCTGGCTGGTTTTGCGGGTGTAAAACTTGATAACCTACGAAAAATAAGCTCATTAGTTAAGATCTAAAATCACAAAATTTGCAAAGATACTTTTTCCCAAAACCGGAATTCCAGATTCAATGGTTTCTTCCAAAATTACAGTATCCTGCAGCTCTAGGGTGGCCAAAGCATTGTTGGATAAGGTCCATTCAATGGCCAAACTGCTGAAGTTGTCAAATCTTCTCCCTAACTCGTCCCTTACCGCTACTACCAAGCTTAAATCTTCGTAACATTGTGTAGCAACCTGATACAAGCCGAAAAGAAGCCAAGAAGAAAAGTTAAAATGTAAAATTTGAAAAGTTGATACGAAACGAGTTACTCGAAGGGTGGCAGTGTCCATGGGACAGGGAGACGGGGCAGATCCAGGTCGCTTTACTCGAGGAGTGATGGAAATGGCTGTAGGAACAGCGCAAATGATTTGAACAGTAGCAAAAGCTTGAACTGGCACCGGATTGGTTGAAGTCGCTACATTGCCCACCCATAAAGTGACACTAGTTTCTCCCAAGCTTTTGCAAACTACCGGCACTTGGTGCAGGTCTCTTACAGTTTGCTTCGCAATTGGGAACAAACTTCCCACATCTGCGACACTTTCGTTTCCCAATGTCACTAAAAATCCATTAGATAAATAAACTGAGTAATTCAATAAAATTTAATAAAATGACTAAGTAACATCAATAAAAATTTAGTATATACAACTTCATAAAACTGAATAAACGTACTACGATTTAATTAAAAAAAAAACTCTTTAAATAGAAATGATTAAAATGCAAATAAATAAAAAAAAAGGTATTTTACGCTTTCGGTAGTGAGCTGACGGTTTGTTGATCCACGGCAAAGGTCCGCCTTCAAATACAATAGTCCTGGAGGATCCCAAAGCCAATATAGTTTTCTCGTTCACAGGCTGAACGACTTTCAATCGCTTATAGGAGGCAATCGTTACGTAATCTTTTAGAATCTTATCCCCAATTTGGTAGGAAATCATAACTTTTGAGGTTCCAATGCCTTTGGCGAGTATAGGCACCATTGCACAACTATCCGACATTGGAGTCATATCTCTATCTACATATCATGGAAATAAAACCTAATTTACGAAAAGAAAATTAAAATATATATTTTTATGCTTACCTTCGGTATATTCAAAGTTTTTACGATCGGTAAGTTCAATTTTGAAAGGTAACATAGAGCAATCATTGAACAATTTAAGTTCGCGCGATTTAGGGATCTGGGCGTGAGCTTGGACAGCCAATAAGAGCGAAGTGCCCACTTCTACTTCGAAAGAATGGTTGACGAACTTTAGATCAAAAGCCGGCAACACAAACACCTAAAAGACGAAAATAAGAAAATAAAGTGAAGAAAAAATGTCAAAATATTACAAATTCAACAGGAAAAACAACAAAGTATTACCTTGAAAACTAAACAGGTAAACGATTATATAAATCAAATATAAGATAATAAAATAGTACAAAATAACAAAAAGTTAGGAATTTACCTGAGCTTCGCCGAAAATGTGAGGATTTTTAGGAACAGAAGCCACGATGCTAACCATGCCCATTCCTTGGATCTTGGCCGCTCCAGTTTGGCTCACAGTTGCCAACGAGGAATTGGAAGAGCTCCACGCATAAGTGTCACTGCCGCCCGATCCTTTGAACTTTTGCTCGTATTTTGGCTGCGTAATCGGATCCCAGGCGTAGACTTTCACCATAGGCGTAACCGAAATGGACTGGAAGACCTCCATATCTGCTGATGTCTTGAGAGCAGGCTTTAGCTCTACCTCAGTTCCATCAGACAGTTGCAAATTTCTTAACGAGGCCTGCAATTCAAGAAAACCGATAGAAATAATGCACGAACAAATAATGCACGAATGTTTTCTTTTGCTTTCTAAGAGGAGTAAGTTTACCTTAACTTTGTGCAAACCCACTTCCATTGGAATGCCAGCATGGTAAGTTCCATTTGCAGTAGCTTGACTCACTAAATAGGTTTTAGGAGTGTGGACTTTAACCCTGACGTCATCGCCAGGAAATATCACATGTCCTTCTTCATCCAAAAGCTCTACAATGATCGCGTGTTGCTCGCCAGCTACTGTTGTCCATTGGCGATGGGGTAATAAAGCTAACTCCAAGTTGTATGGGTACACGACGTACACATTAGCAGTGGGAGCATGCATTCCATCTTCTTGTTTCATATTACGATCTCGCAAAACCACCTAATAAACGATTTGAACTGACTATGTGTATTATTCATGTTTTTAGAGGTTACTTGGGTGTGGCCTTTGTTTAAGGCTTCAAAACTAGTCCCGGATGAAAGCATTTGACCTATGTTGGAATCCACCACTTCCAAATAATACTGGGAACTCGGCAAAGGCACATCTTGGGCTTTTCCTTGTCTGAATTGGCGTAAACTGAACTCTACTTTGGCCCCCGGCAGCAAGTAGATTTCAGCAGGCTCCAGAAGCAAGTTGGCTACCACATAAACATTGACTTCTGCAGGACCAACATTCTAAAATTGTCCAGAAAATCAGAATTCAAAGAACCCAATTTTAATTGAATTACTTTGAAAACTTCGTCGGATAAGTGAACGGAGAGTTTCGCTGAACCGGTTCTTAAACCTTCTAACAGAATTGCGTGCCCTTGCAGACCATGTTTCTCCAATTTTGCAATCGAGTCCGAAACTTCATAACTAGAGTCGGCAAAGCGAACCCATCGTAACACAGACTCTGAGCTGCCTTTTACCGGTCCTTGGGCGTGGTCATCCACTGTCCAACGAAATGCGAGGCCTTCCAAACTCGAGAACTCGTTACCTATGAAAAACAAATACATAAATAAAATGATCAAGTTTTGCTTTGGTTTATTTAGTTAAATTAAATTGAATAATTGTCAATCCATTTCAGAAATTTTCAGTATTTCTTCGTTTCTTTTGCTTTGCGTTAGGTTGCTGTTCATGTTTCTCAGTACTTAATAGATTAGGATAGGTTCGTGTTGAGGAAGTGTTTCTGAGGATTTTTCTATCACTTTTAATGTTAGGTTAGGTTTTTTTTATTGTGGTTTATTAGATTAATTATTTAGTTTATTGTTCTTTAATTAATTGTTCTTTTCTTACCCTGGTCATCGTATGCTCGGACAGCAAACTCTTCTGGGGCATCTTCGATAAACAACTCTCTGGTTTTCATGAAAATTTGCAGGGAATCGATCCGGTTGACAATGACGTCGCATCTTAAAATTTCTCCAGTACCTAAAACAAAAACTATAATGTTGGCGCACAAGTCAAGAGAAAATTGTAATAATTTACCAGGATCTTCAGCAAGGACGATGGCTGTAACTCTGTGAGTTATCGAAAGAGGGGCGAATACTAGGGCTTTCTTGCTGCAGCCTTGAACTTCTTCATCAGAGCTTGAAAAAACGGGGTATAATTTGACGGCTTCTGGACGGGAGGCACTCCTAGGGAGGGAAAAAAGCAAAAATTAGAAGGACCGCGAGCTAAAACCAAAACCTCAAGTACAGGTTGAAAACACCTTTCATTTGCCTGAAATGGATGAGTTCACGTTTTACTTGGCTACTCATGTGTGGAGTTTTTACCTTCTTTTGCTTTCCCTTGCGTTGCCATACGACACGCATGGCATTGACCCCCCGCAATGTCTTACACTGCTATTATGAAAAAATATGAACGTATTCCTATAGAATCTCTTCTATTTTCTCCTGCTCAAATAGCGGGACTTATCAGAAAGAAAGGATGAAAAATATAATTAAACCTTTCCACAATTTTGTTAATAATTACACGGGATTTGTTATAACTATGCTAAGTAACTCGAATAGCGTTCCAAAACCGCAAGCATGCTGGTTATAAAGGCAGGTAAAGTAGTGGAAAATACAGGATGTGTTTAACCACGTTATAGATGGGAAAATATGGTAATTTTCAGAGCAATCGTCTCTGGAAAGCTAGTTTGGGCAGTGGCTAAAACATAACGATTAAGCCTGAATCAACAGCTTTGATCAACACTCAAATACATCGACATTAAAATATCAAAAGAGCATCCAAACCTTTCTATTAAGCCTATTTTGATTTTTTTGTCCAAATAAGATAAGACAGAAAGCAGAGAATATAATTGTTCGAAAGTAAAAGAACACATTTAAATTAACTTAGTTACCATTTATAGCAGCCACCATCTGTGACTTCCAAAGTAAAGTTCACTGGCTGCTTGGAAGAAAAAGGAAGTAGCACACGAGGCACGTTTAATCTTGAAGTGACCACACAAGTAACAAGAAGCGTGAGAATTATTAAAAAAGGTCTAACAATTTTTAAAGCTTTCATGTTTCTTGTACGCCAGACTGGAAAGACACCAGAAGAATGAACAACAACACGAGGTAGCGGACGCCGATTCCAAAGAATAAACAGTTAACCGTCTGGCGGGAAAGCCGCTAAGTCCCAGCTACCATGGCAACATCCATAGCTCGCTGCTCATTGGCTGTGCAAAAACGAACAAATGAACCTCGATGTGCCTCGATTAGTGTTCGTTCTCCCGCAGTCATTTTCAGCAATTCACTTAACTTTTCTTCATTCAAAAAGTGTAATGGAAGCTTCAACCCCTTCCAGCTTTAATTATGACCACCCAAATACACCTCAAAGAAGACCAGCTTCGTCTAGTATTAGTGCGCCAAGCGAAACTTCCCAATCAACTACGGCTTTCAACGAATTCGTTCGTCATAGACGTCTAGCTCTTGCTGGAGATGACGAAGAAAGCAGCGATGATACTGGCCAGGTAAATAATGTACATAAGCACTTCCTTCAAATTATGCTTTATTGTCCAATTACACAGATAGTACTTTCCGTGTTTTGGAAAGGTGGCAAATTTGGTGCAGCGTATTATAACTGCGACACCTGCGAAGTAATTCGTTTGAAGAGTGGGGCATCTTCGCTTGCTTAAATGAAATGCTTAATTCTAGATGTTTTTGGTTTATGACGTCCTCGATCCAGGTCCGGATTTCCTACTGTTCAAATCGCTATTCGCGGAAATCGGGCCAACGTAACAATTTGTTTCGTTTCAAAAAGTTGCTCCGCTTTAAAAACTTCACTCCCCAGAACAATTGTAACGAGTGCAAAACTCGACGAAGACTTGCACCTAGCATTGCAGAAGCTGACGAAAGTCCAAGGTTCCCCAGAAACCGATAATTCAACTAGTGCGACAAGCGAATCCGGTGATGAATTGCCAAACTCGACTTCCCGTTGTAAGCTCCAGCTCCTACCCAGCACTTACTTCGGTAATTCGACCTAAATAGCTCTAAAGTATTCCATAAATAAGCGTGTTTCTTCCAGAATTCGAAGCTTGTCGACGAAGAGTGTTTAACATTGAATTACCAGGCCAACCAGCGAATTTTTCCGAGCAAGAGCGACTATTGCATTTAAGTTCGATCGTTCCTTTAGACGCACTTCAAATGATTCAAGCTACCGGAGCCCTGTTACGCTTACTAGAGCAGTGGTCTGCTGGAAAGGCCTTTGATTCCAAAGAGTTTCCAATTCTTGCCATGATCCCTCGCCCAGCGTAAGTAACTCTATTATCTAGTAGAAAGTTCTTAACAAGAGTATTACTACAGCTCCAAGTTGTTTTGGATGGACCTAGAAGCGTATGTCGGTTTGCAGATATTTAGCGACGATTCTCACCCTTCAGGCGCCAAACGGGGAACGGGGAAAGCAACCAAAGAAGGTTTAAGTCTATTTGGGATTATGCTACGATGCAAGTCCCCTATTGGGCGCTCGGAACTCAGGTTTCACAGAATATAGATTATACTATTAAGAAAAGGTATCCAATTATGAATTATAATTGATTCTTTCCTTTCTTTTCTTCCTCTTTTTTTCTTTGATTACTACAGGTTAATGTTTATGAGGCCAATTTCTGACGTGCAAATTCTGGAAGAAAGGCTGGCTGTGGTGGAATTTTGTTCACGTTCGGTTAACAAAGACGTTGTCAGTTCTCTGGCTTTACACATTGCGCCTTTGCGCAAAGTTTCGGTAAAATCCGAATTCCCTTTCAATTATGCCACTTAAGAATTGTTTGGATATTTCTATAGCGTATCCTTGTCAAAATTGCAGCTTGTCAAGCAACAAGCTGTGAATGGCAATCGCTCTACAAGGTAACATCCTACCTCAACTCCAATTAATTCATATTCAATATTTAATTAACTAGGTTTTGCAATGTTACTATTTTTCGTTTGACGCTAGTCCAGGCATAAACTCACGATTTATTTTGAGAATTTGAGAGAAAAACATTAATTAATAACAATAACTTATTAAAATAATAATTTATTTCATAATTTATATTAGTAATTGCTTTTATTTTTATTTGAATGTAGACATCGTATCATCTGATTTGTCTCGCTCAACTTTCTCGCCGATTACCGTCCAGTATAAAACTATTTGACGCATTGGCGGATATCTTAACTTCGCAGACTCTCCAAATGATAGTCCACCACATCCATACTATCGTCGATTTTGAGGAATCGAAAGTACGGGGACGGATCATAGTGCTTTCCGGCGTAAATACGGACTTGGATAACAGTACGTTGTTCCAATTCCTCTTAAGAAAAATCAATCAAAAATATACTTTCACATTCCTGTTTATTCGTACTTTAGAAAAGCAGCAACTGAATGGCGTACATGCTTTACTGAGCGAAGTAGCTCAACAAGAGCTTCCGGACTTGCCATCGCACGTCACGGAGTGCAGCGTGGTATACTTTCCCGAAATAGGCTTTCTGCTTTGCCTGCCCATCAGTCGTCACCTCACCGTAAGTCGCTGCGAGATTCCTCACCTAAAGTTTATGGTAAACGAATACTCGAAAACTACATTCCGATTCAACTTAACTTTGATAATCTCAGTTCAAGATTCAAGACAATCTACACTACAAATCAGCTCGCTGTCATGAATTAGATAATTCGTTGGGCAAAACCTTCTGTGAGATCATTCACGAGGAGACAAAGCTTGCGATCCAACTCTCTCAAGTAGTTTTGCTGGCGAGCCAAGAAATCCGCAAAGCCCTAGCATTAGCCGGCCAATTAGACGCGTACTTAAACACTCAAAGCTTACGAAAAGAAATCGAATTCCTGATCACCTAGATTTGTAGGTTATTGTCTTTGGCTACCGTAGCTGTGGAGCAAAACCTGGTTAAACCCGTATTCGGCCAAAAGGAGGACGGCATTCAAATCGAAGGAGGAAGACATTTGCTCCATCAGCTTTGCGTCGACAGTTTCGTGCCAAATGATACTCAACTCGCCGGTCATCAACAGCCGCGTATTACGATTCTATCCGGACCTAATTCTAGCGGGAAATCAGTTTACCTAAAACAAGTCCATTAACCCATTTTATAACATTGTCCAATTATTAAATTCCACTGTTACTTTGAATTTTTGAAGACTGCGTTGATTGTCTTCTTGGCTCACATTGGTAGTTTCGTGCCGGCAAACAAGGTCATCCTCCCTCCCATGAAAGGCTTGTTCTGTCGCGTTCCATCCCAGGAATCATCCACTTCACCTCTTTCAGCATTTGCCACAGATATCAGCCAAGTAGATCCATTTTACTTGTGTTTAAAACAAAAGAAAATGGACGAATTTTCTGGCCTTTTCCGTGTGTCCCTATTTCAGATGGTGCGTGCTCTTCGTTGTGCGGACGGTCAATCCTTGGTCGTAGTAGACGAATTTGGAGCTGGTACTTGCTACTTGGACGGATTTTCACTTCTGACCACTTTTTTACAAGAATGGATAGCCCAAGGAGATCGATCACCTTTAGTTCTCGTTGCTACTCATTACCATGCATTGTTTGCTCACCTGCCTTCAACGCCTCTCCTTAATTTCAAAGTACAGTGGAACCTCTCTTAACGAGCACCTCTCATAACGAGTAATTCGCATAACGAGCAAAAAAAATGTAAAAAAAATTGCTCCCTTAACGAGCGACATTTCGCATAACGAGTGACGCAGAAAGGGAAGTCACGTAACGTATGAGTCACTTGTGAGCCGGGACTCATCAGTTTCGCTTAACGAGTGTTTCACATAACGAGCAAGATTCTGGAACGAATTATGCTCGTTAAGAGAGGTTCCACTGGACGTCTAAACTTCACCCTTAAATGTTAAATCAATAGTTCTAATCATGGTGGATTGAATTCTAAAGTTTTGTTTTTATTTTTCTTAAACCTAGCAAATGAAGCTGCTGTGCACCGAGCAAGAGGTGGTTCACTTATACCAACTAGCTGAAGGCAAATGCGACAATAGCCAAGCGCTTATGATTGCTAGTAATGTGGGAATGCCAGCTTCAATCATTAGGCGAGCACGTCAGGTGAACATTCCAAGTTCCAAAGTCGTATCTTTAATGAAATGCTTTCAAACATAGACGCTGGAGCATTTGTGCACAGGAACCAGTTTATCACGCGAACCCGATGCGAAATTGGAAGCAATGACTAACATGTAAGGTTTTTTCATTCCTGAAATTCCAATTTAGAATTGTTATTTCTGCAAGGTGCGGAGTTATTGCCGAACAGTTCTACGGATTGGACCTGGATACCTGTAACGTGGAAGACTTTTTACTCACTAACGTCCTAGCCAGGTGGTCGGGTTTAGAGCAGGAATGGAAAAGCCTAGACTCACCCATGACACATCCATCATCTTCGCCTAGAGATTCGAGCTTCGGCACTGTTTCGCCAGTCCCTACAGTGGCAATGCAAGAAGACGAGCCTGAGCCTATGGATGTGAATATCTTTGCCACGCCCAAACCCAGAACTCCACTAAGAAACATCTTGCGTTCGGCAACACCTCGCAATGGTGACTCATCAGACCCAGAACACTGCACTTCCAAAGTTACAAGTTCTTTTTCCCTTTAAAATCTTTGTTTCACATTCTTTCTTGCTTTTCAAATACTAATAATCTTCTCCTATATGACACACTAATAATCTCGAATAATCACTAATAATTCTAATAATCTCGAACTTTTGAACAATTTTCAAACTTGTTGTAAAATGTACGATTTACCACTGTTGTTATTCGCTAAGTTTTCTCATAACAAAGAAAAATGATCCCCATTTTTGCTCAATTCCTAAAAATGGGTTAAATTTGAAGGCGCGCACGAAATGAAAAGTCGAGAATGTAACAGCTTCAACCATACAAAGTGAAACTTGGCCGATAAAAGAAATAGGGAATTCTAATTTCAGGCTAATTTCAAACTGGTTGTGACCAAAAAAAGGGAGAAAATGGTAGGATCGAGGGGAAATACTTTGAGAGCAAAACGAAAATTGACAAATCGTCCCTTGCTATAAGCACAAAAGCGCAAAGTTAGCTAAAGAATGCAAAAATACGAAGTTAACAAACGTTGAAGCTAGAAATGTTCGTTTTGTTATGGGTAAACAATGTTTGGTGGACTCAAAAGGGACAGAAGAGGTTCAAGAACTGTTTTTGGTTTTTATGTTGGAAAAAAAACAAGTAAGGAGCAAAAAGATGCATGCTTCGAATCCACTAACACCATACGCGTATCGTAAAACGCAAGAAATTACACAATTCCACACTCCTAGTACACTAAAACCGTTGAAACAACCTTTAGTGTAGCTTACGCCAGCTTCGTGAAACATTTTTGAGGGGTCAAAAAAAAAAAATTGAAAAAGTTTGTGCTTTGTTGTTTTTCTTGTTACGCAAATCTTGTGCTTTGACGCTGTTTTACTTTCTCCCCAACGCACAGTACAGAAAATAGCGACTTACCCAAATAACTCAGAAAAGCAAATCGAAAGTAGAAGCTTGAATCTTTTATACGGAGAAAGAAAATTAAAAGTCTTCCCAGCCCATGTTTAACCTTCACGACGAAGCTCGTTAATTCTTTTTTTATGGAAAGGTTCACATCGTGAAGCTGTCATCAGAGCCCGAGACATGCAAACCCGCAAAATCAGTGCGCTTGTTAGCTAGTTTTGTACCGGCAGTCACTAAAGATTATTTTGGGGAGTCCGATAAAACACAAAAATGAACTTGATTTTTTTGTTTGTTTTGTTTGTAGAGCAGTTGAAGGACAATTGGGGATAGGAAAAAGTGAATGGAAATCCTATTATAAAATGCAGCATTTGCGTTTACGACCCGGCCTTCGCTTCTTGTCTTTCCCCCGTCGCTCCTTCTACAAATTCCAAACCAGACAAAAAAGAGGAATTAATGCATTGAAAATAAAAAATAAAAAAAAAAAATGAGATAAGAAAAGAAACTAGTTACGTCTTTGCGAATTTCCCGGACTAGGGTATAGAAGGCATCGTCCACGCCCATTCTGGTCTTGGCGGATGTTTCCACAAAGGGAATTCCGTAATTGCGTGCTACTTCTCTGGCTTGCGCCATATCAACCGCTCGAGTCGGCAAGTCACATTTGTTACCCACTAAAACCATGGGTACTTCCTCGGCATCTTTAACTCGTTTAATCTGTTCGCGGTAAGCGCTAATGTCTTCAAAGGATTTGGCATTGTTCACCGCAAATACTAGGAGGAATCCTTCACCCGTGCGCATGTACTGATCGCGCATAGCACTGAAATATAAATAACAGTTCTTTGAATTAACTTCTTAAATCATTGTAGGTAAGAAGGGAATACCTGTATTCCTCTTGACCTGCTGTGTCCAGAATATCCAAGAGACACGTTTCGCCATCAATAACCACTTGCTTCCTATAAGAATCCTCTGAAAAATAACGCCAATTAATACCTGTGCGAAGACTGAAGGAGTAACTGGAACAGTTACCAATTGTAGGGTCATATTCGTCCACGAAGCTGCAATAAAATAAAGTGTTTAGTGAGTCATATTTGATAAAATGTGAGCTCTTACTGGTTCTGGATGAGTTGAATGGTAAGTGCACTCTTGCCAACGCCTCCAGCTAGAAGAACGAAATTAAGAATATTAGTATGTCTTTATCGGTTAATACTTATGATTCAATCTTTGTTCATGTAGTTTAAAATCGTAAATCTTCCTTTGGTGAAATGATGGAATGCATTAGAGATAACGTATCATATCTCGTTAAAACTTACTGACCTAATACATCATGACAGCAAAAAGTATCAAATAGATCTGAAAATGAGAGTTTCATTATTCAGAACATATTTGCAGAACAAGCAAAGGTATGTAGGTTTCTGACAAATTTAAGACTTGGAATTTATCATTGATTTCCGGAAAGGAATTTTAGACTCATTCAGACTCGAGCATCATGACAGGTGTCATTTCAACCCTACTTTTTGACTTTTGAACTGGTGAAACATAAAGGGTAATTTCTAGGTGACTATTGCAATTTTTAAGCAAGTTTAGTGTAGAAAAACGGTCAAACTTACCTCCTACGACGACCAGCTTGTATTCCGTCATTTTTTAAAGCGTGAATCTAAAGCAAAGTTAGCCCCACCTTTGTTTCTACGCGCACAATGTTCACACACTTGGCTCAGGGCTTTAAGATCAAATATCACAAACAATCTTGGTCCGATCTCAAACTAGCGCTATTTACACAGCTAGTAAATTCCAAGACTCAGTAGAAACACATTACTGATTGTCCATTTCGGCCAAAAGATCACAAAACACAACCCGTCACCCAGAAACCTGTCACATAACAAAGCAAACCCGAAGACAACCACAACGTTGCCCTTACGATTTTACTGTGACATAAGCTCCAAGTTTCAATACGAAATCATTAGCATCATTCTAAGATTTAATTAAAACAACATACACTATTATATAGAACACCATAAAGAAATATAGGCCCAAATAACAAACATCTAAATATAAGCTCTGGCAATGCTGCTTTAACCGCGAATTTCGAATCGCCTAATGGAAACAGCTAAGTGAACCCAACATCATACAAAGGAATGTCTAATAGTTTGGTTATTTACGGCTTCGAAGAGCTTCCAATTGAACAGTTTGAAAAACATAACTAGTACTTGTAAGCCAAAAGAAGTCTAAAGGCATATTATCGGAGGAAGAATAAATAAAGAGCTATTATCAAGAGCAACGCGTTTTATTTTTACATAAGTTACTTATGTCATAAGTTCACCAACCAAGCATAAAAAACAAGGGCCACAAAAGTCGCTATAAAAAACAAACGAAACTCATAAAGGTCGATCCCATGCACTCTTATTGAACAGATTGAAGTTGACACCCTTATGCGATAGGCAGAAAAATATATACTTTTTGAGCAGGTCAACGGTGGTTCACGAATTTTGGTGTCAAACATTTGCATAAAGCGTGAACAAAAACCCATCTTCTCTTCAATCGTATCCTCATTCAAGTTTAACTTCCGCTGGCCCCTGAGTATGTCCAAAAAATACAACTTTGATAATCTCGTAAATGTGCATCACTTGAACCGGTCCACCATTCAACCTTCTCTCTTTTCCTTGTCAAAACCCAATTTTTTTTACATAATTTAACAGATATAGATACAAAGTAAAAAAGAATCTTTCCCAGAGACAATACTTAGTTTTCGTCAACTATACATAAGATTCTTCTCCGCAACTGTCAGCAGAATCTGACCGTCGACGATTCTTATAGCTCGCTTTGGTGGAACTAGTGAATGGAGTAGAACCAGCGAAGTCCATTTTGTTTTGTCCCAAATAGTACGTCGTGATGGGGGCTCGGTTGTTCTTCAACGACGGTGGAGAGCGATAAGGAGGAGGAATGACGGAAGATGATACAGCGTCCCCAGCCTGCAGCTGATGTGAGTCTGTAAACAAGGCTCGTAGCTGAGACACACTCCAACTGATTTCGGGCCGTTTGCTCAACGACATTCTCTGACTAGATTTCTGCGTTACACTGCCGTTGGATACGGCATTCCGGGACCTTGACGTCGGTTGTTGGCTGCCATGTTTCTGGTTACTGTAACCATACTCGTAATGACGCGTTCCGCTCTTCACCACCGTTGATGAGTCGTTCTGGGACTTGGACCTGGGACAGGGTTCACATTCCGAGTCCGTTAAGGAATCCTCAGCGGCTTCATCCTCGTCCGAATCTTCCTGGTCGCTATTCAGCGGCGGTGGTAGAGAGGCCGATCGTTTAACCGAGTCTCGCTCTCGCAATTTAGCTCGACTTCGCCTTTCGCTGGGTCCGCTTACCGAGCTCATTCGGTCAGACGCGTAAAAGGACTTGTCTTCATCCACCGGCTCGGGCGTTAAAGAAGTCTGCGTCTCCGTTTCCACATACCGCGGGTTGGTGTCTCGGTCGTTTGAGTTCATCCAGGTCCCCGAGGTTTGGATCTCCTGGTCCCTCATCGAATCCAAAGCGCCGCCATACTTGGCCGACAAAGAATGGTAAATCTTCTCGCTTTTCTCCGTGGTTTCGTGCCGAATAGGGACCTGGGACCGGTGCACCGGTGCATAAATGGGTTCTATGCTCACCACGCTAATATTCGTACCCCTTGGACGATCCGCGTGACGTACGACTCCATAGATATTCGCATGCGAAGTCTTTTGGACCTTGGAACGCTCTTTCGGCGGCAAACATGGCGCGTGGTTGTGTTTTTCCTCCCTGGAATACATCGTTTCCATGTGCATCGTGACCGGCCGAGTTCGCAGGAATGAGTTCGCCGCAGTACGAGCTCGTTCTTCGATATGAACCGGAGCATGTTGCCTCAACTTGGGCAAATCCGTGGAAGGGGTGGCTGGAAAGGATTTCCTGCCGATTTTTTGCTTCGGCGGCAAAGGCGGAGCTTCGGTTTTAGGAGGCAGAGGAGGAGCTAGACTTGGGTGGTAGATCTCTTCCTCCCATTCTTGGCTATTGACTCTCACAGGGGAGGCCCGTACATGGACGTATTCGTCGACTTCTTCTTCCTGGTACCTTTTGAGGGATTCTTCGTAAAGCTTCTTTGCGCGGGCGCTGAGGACCACTTGCTCTTGGACGATCGAGTCCAGAAACTCCTGTCCAGCAGGACGCTTCTTGTTGTGGATAGGAGCAACAGATCGGCTATGCTGGTTCGGGTGATTATGGGAGCGTCTGTGCAGAGTCTCTTCATAAGTTGGCGGTTCCCAGTCGTCATTTCGGTTGGGCGTTCTAATGATGGTCGCATTGCTCGAAGAACTACGCGAGCTTCCGTCTTCCGCGGTGTGCCTGAAGGGTGTAAGGAAGCTCAAAGGAGCCGGTACAGGTACGGAAAGCGCTCCGTAGGTGGATTCCCAAGCAGAGTTGACTGCACCGTAGTCTTTCCCCCTTGAATTGGATCGGGAGACGTGGGGAGTTGAATCGTCGTCGGACAGAGTGCTTGAATCGTAGTTTCGCTCTACTTGGTCGATGTGAGGCGTGGATTGACTCCAGTCGCTCTGATCCATCTTCTTGTCCGCATATGAATTAACAGACATTTCAGACATGTCGTTGCCTAAGTATGCAGCCGACTTGGATCGCATGAGCATAGGTGAGGCACTCTGAGTGGGCGGGGGAAGTGGGGCACGCCCTTTACGGTGCAAAGCAGGCTTCTTGTTCGCGTGGTTTTCGGACTCGGCGTTGCGCTTAGCTTGGGACAAGGAGGAGTTGGAAGGCGTACTGAAGGTGTTGGCCAAACTTTCTTCAGATGCGCTGCGTCGCATAGGCGTGGAAGTGGGGGAATCTTCGTCTTTGCTGTTGCTTTTGCCGATTTTCCGCAGGTGTGACTTGCGGCGGAACCAATCCTGTCGTTGGAAGTGCGAAGCACTGTCCTCGGCCTTTAGGCTGGTATCTTCCAAATGGGTAGCGGGAGCGGCTTTGGATTTAGGGACGGCATAGACGGCATCATCTGACAACTTGCGGTAGACTTCGCTAGGTTGTTCGCGAGTTTGGTACACGCGGTGGTACTCTATAGGAGCAGCAGCTGCCGAGTAACTAGGAATAAGCTTTGGGTGGTCATATACGTAAGTGGCATTGTTGCGGACGTAATGCTCAAGGCGTTTATCAGAGCCACGACCACTACTGGTACCGCTGTGGACGCTCTTGCGTCCGCTGTGCCCTGACGATGAAGATTCGCTGCCTTCTTCTTCATCAGGAGTGTAGAGCTGAGTATCCGACAAAGTAAGCCCCGAGTCGCGGCTTAGGTTGGTAACAGACATTTTGTCTCGTCGAGGAAGATTACTACTGCCTTCATGAAAGTCAGCTTCGTGTAACAATTCGCGTTCGAGACTGTCAATCGAAGAATCGTCTCTTCTCAAGGCATCCGCTGTGAAACAGAAATAAAACTCGGTGAACAACGTTTCAATTTCATTTCACAGTTCAATTTCAAATCTAAGAAAAAATAAACTCTGGACGCTAATTAAAATAAATTGATTACAAGCCTTTTTCAAATAGATCTGATCTTAAACGAATAAATCTCGATAATTGGTTTAATCGATAATAGTTAAAAAATCGACAATATTTTCAATCGAAATCGATACTACTAAATTCATTGAGTATATACAACATTTTAAGATATTTTAACTGCAATTATAAAGAATCATTAAATAGATAACAAACCTAGAAATATGTGAATTCACACAACTACAATTATTCTTTATTAGCTAAATAAAAATGAATCTGAAAGGAGAATTTCAAACTTACAACGACTGTGACCACTGTGGAGACTATGAAGACTGTCGGATTCTTCAGCTCCGGAATCATGTGTGGTCATCTGATGCCTGGCCATATGCCGGTACACAGGAGGCAAATGTCTGGAACGAATTTCATGTTGTCCAGCTGTCTTGGCTATCGTACTACCGGTCCGCTCTTCTAACGGCTCACCGAGCAGTTTGGAGGTATCTGGCCCGAAAAGCACGTCGCAGCTCTCGATCAGACACGTGACCAGGGCCGGTAACTGTTTGGAAGCTGTCGCTTCAGCCGACAGGGCCAGGGCAGGACTGAGAGCTGCCGTCGCTGTGGGACTAGTATTGGACCATAACAAGCTGGGCCCGACACACACCGCCAAGTTGGAAGCCGACATCATGTTCTGACTACAATGCTGTGCAATGCGGTGTAGGACGCACAAGAAGTGGCGTAGCAAGGTCAAATGCGCCGAGGGCAATTTGTCACACAAACTATTTAAAACGAATCCGTAAACGAAGCCATTAGTCAACAATCAATTTATGGTCATAGAAGCCAAAACTTGTGTAGAAATTGAAATGTAAAGTGTAGAAATAAAAAAGAAGAAAAAGAGTTGAAAAAATACAAAATTAGACAAAGCGTGGAAACACGCAGTAGGAAGACCGGTTTCATAAAAAGTTGAATTGGCTGGATTGGATAACTGACCTTCTGATCTTGTTTAGTGTCGGTCCTCCTTCGTTGTCGCCTACAGCTTCCAACCACTGCGCATAAAGTTGCGAAGTAAGAAGACAATCTGGTAGCGACCGGAGAAAATCCTTCAATAAAACCGCAACAACAATGGCGTTGACAGTTTCCCAATCTACTTGTTCCCCTGCTTCCACCTGTTCCCTTAGTTCCCGGACTTGTCTGGCGTTAGCGGACTTCCTGAAGATTCCCACTGTAAACGGACCCTTCTGGAACAACTGCCACATCATATCCTGCACACAAAAGAAAATACGAAATCGTTACAGTCCTCTCTCATTCTTTTTCGCTGAAATAACTTTCTGCGAAATTGATAGGAACAAAATAAAAGTAAGAAACATACCATAATAGGCTTGGGGAAACTATCTCCTTCACAGATTTTGGTTAAAGGCTGGCCAAATATGTGTGTGGAGTCAGACGCATCTAGTGCATCTCCTTTGCTGTTGACGCGTCTGAAAACTCGTTGGATTTTCAATGGGGATTTCTTGTTTTTCTTCTTCTTTTCGGGCGAGCTGAAACTCGGTTTTTGGATTTTCCGCAGAATAAATTGACACTTGGCCGCCAAAGTATGATCGGTGCTGTAAAGGTTATTGCAATGGTCCAAGTCAAAACCTTCTTCCGCGTTAATGCAGTCCCTGAGGCAGTTCATCTTGATAGCAAAGGGGAATTCGTGGCCAATTAAGGGGTACGGTGCCTCATCGCCATCAGATTTCACCCACAACTGGAACTCGGCAGCATCCAAATCGCCCATTTCCAAGTGCGATAAAGCGAGTCGAATGCTGTCCCTTGCATTGTCATGCGGCGCCACACACAAAGTCTTGACCTACAATAGACGATCAAATGAATGTTACAGAAGTTCATTCTCTCCAGAACTTGTGAAATCGCAATGTTGACAAACAACTTTTCGCTTAAATTCAAATGATTAGAAACTTCCTATCTCAATAACAATAGACTAATTTAACCCCCCTAAAGACCCTACTTTTCCTCCAAAATCTGCGGTTTGACAACTTGCTTAGCTACTTTGGAAAGGTTTCCACAAAGGTCGTACTTTGTTAGAATTAAAATTATGACCTCGTCGACTGTCATTCTTGCATATAGACCTATTAGCTAAGTCAGTAGTTTTGATTCAAACACAGTACATAGGTTTCACAGTAGGATAACAAAGGTATCTTACAATGTAAAGGTGTCTGAACTCTGTGAATCCATACCTCCTATGCTCCCTGGCAACGCATAACCTCCTAGGACCGAGAGTCGGCCCCAAAAACCTTTTCACTGGACGATACGCTTGTTATCCTACTGTGTAAACCTATATGCTGTGGCTTCAAGTTTGATAGCGAAAACTACCGGTTCAGTGGTTTGCATTTTTACTGATTTGAATTATACTTCTTGGAAATACCATCGAAAATTGGATTAGGACAATTTCATGATGGTCTTGGTGAAATTTCTAAACAAAAATTCTAGATTTCTACAACACAAACTGTTAAGGAAATGGTCCTTTTCACACGGGAACTTGATTTTTGTTGATAGGTTTATTTTTTTCCTAAACAGCCATGGATTGCAGACATGGATCGATTTCCTCTTCCCAATACCGCAAACGTGTAATAATAAAAAACTGAGTTCTGGTACGGTGCTCTTTCAGACAGGTGTTTCTTGTTGTTACGGAAGACAAAAGTTTCCAGTTTTATAAATTCCAACTGTTCTTTCAAGCTGATTGGTAGTCTTTTGTGTGCAATGCAAAAATGCTTGTAACTGTATATTATGTATTATTCCTGTAAATGATTCACACTTCCCAATGTTCTTTCTATTTTTCTAATTGCCAATCTCACCTTTTAACAAATTGTAAATATCAACTGTGTATCACTTCTTTCCACTATTCGGAAGTTTATTATAATTCTAAAATTTTGGTCCGCTAGAGGGACATTTTATTTTCCTACTACGACGCTATTTTTTGCAATGCATAACAGTTTTTCAACCTTTCTAAGCATATTTCTTTTCCTATTTGTAAAAGAAAAGGGATGCTTGACCTTTAACTTTTTGCGGTTTACAAGGAAACTAGAACAAAAGCGTTCTAGCGCTCCATATAATTAGCTGATGTTGAACAAGAGTTCTTTCATCTGTTTTGAAAAATCATTTTCAACGTTAAGTGTTTTGCTCTTTTCAGTCAGCGTTGTACTGCGATTCATGTCATTTTGCTAAAACTTGACTTTGGAATACAAAGAAAAACTTACGTATTCAATGGCGTGTAATGCATCATGGAAAACGACTTGAATGGTCGTCGACTTGGGTTCAGCTTCTCTTTCTGATTGTAGACTTTGGTGCAGTCTGTTCCACCATAAATCTCTTACAGCGACCGAACTAATGCCCCACAAAAAAAAGAAAAGAAAAAATACGTTAGCGAATTCAACACACTTACTAAAAGTCCCGGAATCAGGTTAATCCCACCCTAAACTAGGGGAAAAGCAAGGGTGAAAGGAAGCAAGATAAGAAAGAAATCACTTTCTGGGTACACAACCCTACCTAAATTGAGGTTTCTAAGAGAAAATTCGTTCCGGGAATATTTAAAAAAAAAAAAAAAAAAGGTGAGACCTGCTTGCATCCACTTCGTCGCATTCCTCGGAATCCGGGTAGGAGACACAGCTTTCTAAGTCACTGACATTACCACAGCGACTGGAACTTCGCAAGCTCATTAGAGACACGGTTCTTTGGACGTTAGGAATATCTGAACTGGGAGGAGTCGTAATGTTACAATATTGTCCTTTCATCCCGACATTGGACGCTAAGCAATCACATGACCAGCTGTTTTGTTGACTGCGTTTCCCGCCCAGCTTCCCTGTACCCGCCATATAACCGCAACCAAAAGACGGCGAAGATAATGCGTTCGAGTCCGGGAATGTTGTTGCAACCTCACTAATAACACCTGACGGCAATACGTTTGGAGTTTGTGATGCTGGTGATGAAAGAGCTTTCCACGAAGGCCCACGTTCTGGGAAAACATGTTGGTCTTGGACCTCATTTGCCTTGCAAATTTCCTCGCCAATCTCATGTAAAGTTGGAGTAAACTCGCCTGGCAGTCCACCAGTAGGCAACACTCCCCTTTCAGGGTCACTTGGCGATTTTTTTCGCTCCGCTTGCTTCGAAAGGGTAAACGATCTTCGTCGAGTAATTTTATGGAAAAATTTCTGCATTTTGTCTTGAAAATTTAGAGAAAAAATAATGCTACTTCAAACTATACCATCGTCGTAATCCACAGACACAGAAAAACACCAGGAGTGACGTTTGACCTCCGATGAAGAAGGTGCACTGGTTGCTGATTTTAGATGTGACCCAGGTTCTCAACCAATTCCCAAGGATACCCAAGCTAGCGCAGGTGAATGGTGTTTTCGGTGCCCAAAATGCTCTTTTTGCTTCCCTTTAGGGCAATCACTATAATCCATCTAAAGGTTGACTTGACCCGCGGCCTGTTGTGTGACCCTCATTCAGTTTGACCTTTCCAAGAGATTGGCCAAAAAAGGGTAAAAATATAGCGAGCAAGTAGTAAGGAAGGGGTCAAAAGAAAGAAGTCAAGTAAAAATCAGTAGACGGAATAAATCCATCGCTCTTATTGCCTTCCAGGGACACACACATTTCAGTGCACACAGATTGGTTGGTGATGTTGGCGAGCTGTGTTGAATTTCGAATAACTAACGGAATATCCTGAACACGCTCCCAACAGGAAGCTTTAGCTAAAGCGTAGGCTAAGACTTAACAAACCCGGTACCCGAAATAAAAAATAGAAAAATATTATGTTCTTCAACAGAATTCGTTATTCCTTGGAGTAAGCTACCGTCTTGGAATTTTTAATTAACGTGTGTTTAATAAAGGGACCATTTCGATAAAAAGAGAGCGCCTGGAGAATCACAAGTCTTGGAGTCTCACAAGTCTGGAGAATCTTCAAATTCTTCTTTTTAAAAATATTAGTAAACTTTTCTTTCCGTTCTTGGGAAGTTAAACAAGGGCGTGGAGTTTTTCGGCGGGGGAAGTATGGAATTTCGTTAAGTGGGTAAAAAGCCATTTTTCTGCTTCATTGTCACATGGAAGTAGCCAAAGTTTCCAGAACTAGGTGGATGCAGCCCAGGAGGCTCATAAAAGATGGTGGTGTGCCCAGAAATAAGTCAACAGAAACGACAGATCTGAACCCTTTGGAAACGTACCTGAACGTGGCGACCACGTTACATGTTGGCCAGCCCATGACAAATGACAAATCTTTGGATTTGGTGGCTTCCGTGACATCGTCAATGCATTCAGCTAACCACAGTTCCGCTACGCGCACTTTTTCTTTGAGCTTGAAATTCCCGCCAGACCGCGCTTTTGCCACCAACAGTAGATCGTTGAACAAAAAGATGTGTCTTTCTTGGCTTTGCACGCCCTAAAATGAAGAAATTTTTTTTAAAAAAAGGGGTTTCAAACAACTCTCAGCAATGTGTTTAGAAATGGTATTTACTGTAGTAAACTGTACAGCTGTTTCCATAACAAACTGCCTTTTAGTTGCCGGTTTACTGGCAGGAGCACTGGGAGTACGACTGGGGGAGCCATGTGCTATCTCTTCTCCACTGGAAGAAGTCGACGAAGTCCGTTCACTCGACGGTGAACGCAATGCTTTGGCCGAAAAAGCTCGTTGCAGCCGAGCTGCGGTTGTAGAACGTTTCCGTATCAATCCTTTCATTTTCTATACGCGAAAAAAGGCAGAAATTGTCCATTTAGAATCAGGTAAACTATCTACAAACATGAAGCCGTGCATAGGTAGTCCTGTTAACTCCTCGAAACAATGGCCCCAACCACACCCAAAACCTTTTTTTCGTATTTCGTATCTAAATACCAACACACTTTCGCTAAGCCGAAAGTTTTACGAGCTAATTAAAATACGAATAAATCTATAACGGTCCGGCTAAACTCAACTTTCTAAGAGGCGCTGCATAGGAATTCCTTTGCTTTTTTATTCAATACTAGATTTTTTTTATTTTTTTCAATAATAGATTTTTGTTGGCGTTCAATAAATTCCGTTTGATTTTTTTTTACTGCTGCTTAAAAGTCAGTTTGGCGTTTTAGTGGTGACGTTAGCATAGAAGATAGCATACGAAGCCAAAAAATTATAATAAATAAAGCACTTCATCTTTTCGTCGTGTCACTCGGAGCGGCAAGACAGGTGCCTCCATGCACGCATTTCCACCTCGCCAAAGAAAGAACTTTCACTTCTCTGGACAAACCCGTTGTGCATAGCTGTGTACACGTACCCGCAGACTTCTTACACACTATCTCTCACTCTATATTGGATCTGGGAAGTTTGCCTCCAAGGTGAATGGATAGCCCACCATGCAATAAGTGTATACGGTCAAGGACCCGCAGAAGCGTATAAGGCAATAATGACCGGATACTTAAAGTCAGATTTTTATCAGTTATCCAGCCAAAGTTTTTGTTACTACTTAGTCGCATTCTCGCTAAAGGCACAATGTCTCTCTAGTACTCGTACTACCTACACTTAACTACTAAATAGTAAATATCTAACATGAAATTGTTATCGCGAGATACGCTCTTGCTATGGTCCGCTACCCATTACCCATGAAACTGACCCCAATTTTAGCTCTTTTAAATGGCACTGAAGTAAACTAGCAATCGAAAAACTTCTAGGTAGAACCACCTAGGTACAACGATGTTATAAATTTTTACTTCAAGGTTTTTCCCGCGAAAGCTTTCTTTTTACGAACCTATCAGGAACATTTATGGAGTTATCAATGAATTTTTTGTGAATAAATTTTTTTTCCTTTTCCCAACTCTTCACTCGTCCATAGCGTTTATTGTATTATACTGACTGCAGCACATTCCTAGCTATAGAACAGAACAACTTGTATACTATACATGAAGCTTTCTTGAACCTTATCCGATAAAAATGCACAAGTTGAACTGTTTTGAAACAATGAATTCACTTTGAATCCTCATGGCAACAGCGAATTCTAATTCAACGCTGGTTCAAATGGCAAGAATGAATCTCTTCACTCGTCCATAGCGTTTAGTGTATTATACTGACTATAGCACATCCCTAGCTACAGAACAGAACAACTTTTATACTATACATAAAGCTTTGTTGAACCTTATCCGACAAAAATGAATAAGTTGAACTGTTTTGAAACAAAGAATACACTTTGAATCCTCTTGGCAACAGCGAATTCTAATTCAACGCTGGTTCAAATGGCAAGAATGAATCTCTTCACTCGTCTATAGCGTTTAGTGTATTATACCTAACTACAGAACAGAACAACTTTTATACTATACATAAAGCTTTGTTGAACCTTATCCGACAAAAAAGAATAAATTGAACTGTTTCGCAACAATGAATTCACTTTGAATCCTCATGGCAACAGTGAATTCTAATTCAACGCTGGTTCAAATGGCAAGAATGAATCTCAACTAAAATGGGGACAATATTGGCTTTTAATAAAATCCCTAACAACTCTAACTGCAACAAAAACTCCAGCAATGAACTCTATTACTAACAAACACAGTGAATCCTTGGAACTTACCAGTGTGCCAGCATCTTTATCGTGCAGATACAGAGGATCGTTGGGGAAAAGGTCCTGAATCCGGTCCAATTCACTGACTTCTCGATCTGCTCTGCCCACCAACTAACATGGAAATAGAAAACGGAACAAGAATAAAAATCAGGAGACTTATCCAAACTTCTACAACGGGAAAATCCCCACAATAATCAATTCCGTTACTGACTATGCTAACACATTGCTTATCTTCGACAAACCACCTCTGTGTTGGGCAATTTTTTAATATAAATAAATTTAAAAGAAAATGTAAATAGAAAAGGCGCCCCGGATGAGCAAACCTGATAAAATTAAAATTCCATCTATGTTTCCGTGAAATGGGCTCTTCAAACGAAACCTTGGGGTTTTTCTTCTCATCACTGACGAAAAATTTCGCCGAGTATGGGTTAAACTAATATACGATGCAACGATTTCTCCATATCCGTCCGCATTCCTCGTTCATGAAGCAATTACGTGAGTCACGGAACGAGTATGACAACGAAACTCACCGAAGGAACAGCCCAAATCACCCACGAGCCCAAATATTCCGTTAAGACTTGACACACCGAGGAGTGTAGGCACCAAACGTAAACATAAGCACTTCCATCTTGAGAAATTCTGTTGTTAATGCTCCCCATTAACCACGGGAACACCATTTTCTCGGTAGCGCACTACACGGTGTGCACACACTAGAGCGCTAACAAGTTCCAATGGATTTCTCACACTACATCGTACTTCGGTGTCCTCTCCATTCCTTCCCCTCACAGAAATGGAATTGGAGAAACTCTTAGGACACTTGAAAGTAACAAGTAGACTGGATCCTTGCCTTGCACGCTGAGCAACGGAACTGAACCAAAAAGAGAACTTTTCTCGAGTTTTCTGGACTCACAACAACTTGTATGCGTATGTGGTATCTAAAGCCACAAGTTGGGAAGAAGGAAAAACTTCTACACGGTACAAGCTTTCAGGAAAACCAGGTAAAAGGATACGACTTGATCTGGATTCTAATAGTACTACCTACTGGCCCTACTGACAGTATATTCGAACCTACATTGTTTGCGGTTGGAAGCAAAACTATGCGTCACTCAACATTTAGAATATGACTCAAAAGCAGCACACTTTGAATGAAACTATGCTAACTTTCTGGGCTGACCACCACCACGACTTGTGTCTCACGCTCTCTCTAACCCAACAATCCAACACCGCACACACCACTCTTTCTCTCTCTGTGCTACTCGGACCAACGTTAATCCTTAAGACGGGGGAGTTGACAACTAGGACGCTTCCTCCGGAACTGAACTTGGTGAAGTCTAACTGATGGCTCGATTTCACGGACTCGAAACTACGCTCTATCCACAGGACCTTGTTGATGGAAATCGCCAATTTCCTCGTCCCTCCTCGCTTTCACGCTCGAATGCATAGCGCGGGTGCGGTATTATTGAGCAGTATCCAGATATTCAGTAAGATGACGCATTAACGTCCGCTTGCATAGTCTTGTCTGCTGGTTTCTTTTTTCATTCGCATTCAGCAGGTCATCTCATGCTTGTTATTCTTTTAACTATTCTGGTTTCTTCCCTCCTACGCTCTTTCTCTCTCGATAAGGATATCTGGCGGGCCAGAGAAGCCCATGACCACGCACCACCTGACTAGGATGAAGCTTTCTCGGCTTTTCGAAAACTAAATACTATATTGGCTTTTTCCTTTCAAAAGTTAATTACTGGGGTGCTTTGAGGTACAAACTGACTCGCCCTCCCTTCCGGCTAAACTCGGGCTTAAACTAAAAGATATATTTAATACAGTATGATATACAGAGCCACAACACCAGCCTTTCCTAAAGATTTTGTTAGATGATATCTTCTAGATTCCGTTCTTCCTTTCTCTATTCTTATTCATAACTTATTAAAGTTACCAAAAATTGTACATAAATCGTATATTTAGATATATTTCTTTTAAATTTGTGTTTCAAATTGCACCATTCTCATGATATAGGGGTATGACATCAGTGCCATCTTTTAACAAAAAGATCAACTAATTGCAGTGCACCGCGGCTCTAGGTATGGCCGTTACGCAAGTGATGTCCTAGTGTCGCTATGAGCCATTTTGGTATCAAGCAAATGTGGCAACTCGGAACAATTTCAAACGATTTCAAAGGGAATGATCTTCGAAAGGAACCTTCTTCTAAAAGGTAGGAGATAGAGATGGAAGATGGCGAAAGGTATTGTTACCTGTTGTGCTTTAAAGTGCGCTTTGGTTAGGTCATCCACATCGGGATGATCTGCGTGAGTTTCGGACAACAACTCCTGGAAATACCGCTCATAGCTAGCTAGCCGCTGCACCTGAAATACCAAAATCGAAACAAAAAGTTAGGAGATGATTTAGTACACAAACACGTCTTCATAATAATCAGCTTACAGCACAAGAATTCCTAATCATGTAATAGTCTCTTGACTTGTTGTCTCTCACAGACTTTGAAGAACAAAGCAAGACCATACAACGGAACACGCTTGACACCTTCTTGTGTTCAAACAGATCAAGAGATAACATGTTTTGGGACGTCTCTATCCAGGGATTTTCTCAAGCAGACATGAAACCAATGAAAAAAAAAACCCAGCTCGCGGCCAAGAGACAATAATCGTATTAAAAAAAAAACAGAAAGGAATTTATACTACGGTCTCGGCAGGATCAATAACCACCAGCTGAATGCACTGATCCGAAATCCGTACGCGGCCTGTTGGATTTCGAGTTCCCAAGCCATGTTTCACCTGTCTCATTTTTGGCGACAGACTGATATACTTCATCCCATTCAAAAGTCCAGAAACCACTGCCTTTTCAACTTTTTGAAGCAAAAGTTGTGGCCTCCTTCTGTTCTCTATTCGGATTCTTATCTTCCAGCTCTACCTTCGAATGTGTAAATACGAGAATGAAGAGACATGACGGCCGTTTCCCCAAACTGAGATTATAAGCTCGCACATACACACACATATATATGCCTTCGAAGCCTTATAGTTCGCTTGGGCTTTTGCAAGCTTTTGTCATTGAGCAGAGACAGAGTTGACAATCTTTGGTGGAGGGGAAAAGGTTGGGACTTTTTATCATCTCCGTATCGAAAAATCTTGCCTAAATTGTCTAGTCCAACGCTCCAAACCTCGTGAAATTGCGACTATTGAAGGTCAGGAAACATAATGTACAATGACTATGACTGTAAAACTGAAAACAAGGGTATTTTTCAAGATCAAGCGGTGCTTAACCACCAGATGGCCCTTTCTCCCTTCCCAACCATCATTGTTTATCGTCCAATTCAAGGCTAATTCACTCAACGTTTTGTTCCAACACTTGTTCAGTACTTTGCAAAGAAGTCTTTAGCTTCCATACTGTGGATTAGCTACGCTTCATTCCTTACAATAATAGTGCACAGTATTGTACAGTAAGAGTCTAGATTTTCGTGTTAATTGGCAGACTTGGTGTTGCAATCTAAATTCGCGTTTTCTGAATGAAAACCTCCTTCGCCGAGGAGGTCTCTTTTAAGACTGTGTGAAGCAAATGAGATAAAGAGATACAAACAGAAAGGAAAGATTCTAAACAAGGTCCCAAAGCGACGTTCCAATTTCATTTGCTTTTCTTTGTGTAATCCATTTTTCAGTTTATCTTATTTCGCATTTCCGAGAAAAAGGGAGTCCGGGTGTTTCACGTTTGTTCACACCATCGATTTCCGAAGTTTGGATGAACTAAACTATATAGCCCTCCAAACCAGTCCTTGACCAAATCTAAATAACCTTTTGATAACAACACTTTTCAAGTTCAGTTTGTAATTTCAGTTTCAAGTTTAGTTCCCTGATTTCCGTACGATTTTCCGTCGTGATATGCACATACACACCATGGACTTACTCATCCGTGAGCATTTACACGTTTTTTATGATCACGCAGCATGTTTTTCTAATAAACTAAAGCTCCTGCTCCCAGCGACGCAAGCGAGCGTGCTTATCAATCTTGACTATTCTTTAATAACCCTGTTAAAAAAAAGAAAAGAAAAAAATCTCCCTAAAACTCCAAACAAAACCACCATATCCGCTAAATTCCACTTCAAGGATCTCAAAAGGTGCTCGCAAAGCCACACTGCGTTCCACTCTTACGAGTTTCACAGTCAAACGATGGCATGAGGCAATTGTCAAACATTTTCACACAGGACAAGGACGTTTCACTTGTTGGAGGAGAAAAAAACTAACCTAAATTGGCCAAAACATGCATGTTTTTACGCGGTCAGCCTGGTCTGAACAAAAACCTTGGCCTATTACACAACTATCTGGGCTCTAGCTAATATAGATGAAATATTTGTGGTTAAAAAAAAACCCGGCCTCGTTCCTGACCTTCCTATAGGCTTTTCCCCGCTTCGCTAACTCAAACGAACGCTATTACCCATAGAGGGGAAAAAGGCATACGAACCATTCGAAACGATTTCCACTACATTTAGAAGCCTTTAAGGAGCTGGAGCAATAACCATAACCCTATTTTTAAAAGCTGCAAATCGGGTATATCCCTTATCCCTGTTCTGAGGTTCTTCTTCTTCCTTTTACCTCCCAAAAGCAAGCCCAAAAGTCCCCTCATTTATATTTCGGTAACCAGAAAAGACCCACGAAAGCTTGTAAGAGGCCTATACACCTATAAATTAGCCTCTTTTTTACACATAAAAAATTATTCGGAAGGGCTGGAGACCGAACAAGTTCCAGTTCCAAGACCAAACACCGCATATGCGTATCATTCACCGGACTGGGAGGTCAACCAAGAACTTCTTACATTGTCATAACTGTTGTATGCAAATTAGTCCCAGAGCTCGAGCAGAGAGAAGATAAAGCGCGCCAGAGCAAAGTTGGGGTGTTATTGTCCCCTCAAGCGTTCGGGGGTGTCCGTTTGTTTCGTTCTTTTGATTACCCCAGAATGAGACGGGAGGAATGGCCAAACACCAATTCGGCACGCTCAAGTGCACACAGAACCTCATTAGACTTTTCTGCACCTGATGTCACCGTCTTTCGCGTGTTTCGCACTGGGATTAGGAATGAAGCCAAAACTAATTCATCTTTTGGAGACTTGCTCTTTTTTTAAAAAATAAATACAATTCTTCGGCTATCGCAAAAAGTGTATGCGGTTTGATACGGAGGCTTTCAGCTCAGGTAAAAAGTGCTATAACGGCTAGAAAAATAATGACTTTTCCTCAGGCGTAGCGCACACCATCACCTTTTTACACAGTGTTCGCTGGTGTTTTCTTTACTCTCTGGCAGAAACAAGCCATAGGGAACACACACACACACACATATACACTCTCTTTTGGGGTTTCTTTTCCATCCAAGGTTTTTCTTTTTGCCCCTTACCTGGCTAGTTAACACAAGCTATCTCGGCCCCTTTTAACAACAATCAGAAGTGGCTATTCGGACACATTCCAGCCACGTTTGCCCATCTTTGCTTGCAGCGTCCTTGCTTCTAGCAACGACAGAATAATTGCCACGGCAACAGAAGACCCCCCTCTTCTCTCATTTTTTGTGTTACTCAATGTTTCGCTTCTTCCATCATGCACACTACACAGGTTACCACCAATGGAAACCGGCACCCAGAATCTTTTTGGCTTGGCCATAAAATTGCCTAATTCTTCGCCTCGGGACGAATTCTGGATTCTTAATCAGAAAAAAACGCTATCTCTGCCCCCCAAAAAGAACTTTTCGTAGCTCATGGACATTCATTCCTTCTTTAAAAATCTTGAAAATAAGACAAAACTGCGGGATACGTACGCTTTTAATGGCATATTATTAGTTTTTTCGGGAAAGGGGGGAGTGAAAACTCAATGACGGCCCAATTTAAGCTTTTACTACATAGTTACGTAAATTCCCTCCCCCCCCCAAAGGAGTTATCCTTCTCCCTGTTTGGTTCATTCAGAATACACAAATTTTAAATCCTGCTCACGTTTTCACCTGTTTGCTGTTTCAAATTCACATGATCTCCTCAAACCTGTTTCTCCAACGATGCTGGCTATGCTAATCGGAAAGGAGTTGGTGCATTTGTCTGTGTGTGTATGCTTTATACTTGTGCGTCGTTATTTTTTGTGCCTTTGCCAGCATAACGCCTTGGGTCCTTCAGAAAGTCATTTTGGGGCTCTTTTGACACTCTTGTTAGTTTTTTTTCCATTTATTGGTGTGTGTGCCTGTCGTACCTAGATAGATTTCCTAACCATATACGTACATTCCTGAAAGGCCTTTTCATCCTCGTAGAAATTCCCTTGTACGTTCTAACGAAGTTAAGTTATTCACCAATGCGGAGTATATACTTTCCCTAAGCATACAAAACTGCGTCAGAAGTTTCGATTCTAATAACTTAGCAAACAGATGCGCATAAACAAAGCAGTCAAGGTAAGAAGAATGCTGCGGAAACCTCCAAAAGAATGGCTAGCAGGCATAAAAACCCACCCAAGATGAAGCCAAACACCTTGCTTTCGCTTTACGAAACCGGGCTTAATAACTAACGACACAAGCCACAAGAGAACTTTCGGACTACGATTTCTTTAAGCCTCCAATGGCGGATAACATATGAAGGGAAAGTGCCGGTTCGTGTGTTGCTATTCTGCTATTAGTGTCGATTGACTGGGTTATTGTTTATGTGTAGCTGTAGGTGTTTCCGATCTCTCTACCAGAAACAAGAAGTGGACTGTTTTCCCTTCTGACCAGAGCACTATAAAAACCGCCACAATATCAGAAAATCAATTGCTCTCTTCAGGGCCGTGAGTTTTTCGTTTTCCTATTGATTGCTTTGTGGGCTCACTCTATGGGGAGTGTAACCAGAGGTGTTTTTCAAAACTTTTTCAAAACAAAAAGTTTTCCTATTTGGACACCCGGCCCAGAGCCATTACAACGCAACTATTTCTAGGAAACAGGGCTATTATATTGTTGGGAAACTCCTGAGAAATATCCTTCCATGGCATCCATGTGACTTTTACGGGCAACTTAACTCTCACAACAAAAACAGTAATTCTTAGCTGTGCAATCAGGAACGTACGCCAGCAGTGCAGGAGTTGCTTATCGGAAACTTTTGGGTGAAGATAACCAGGGCACAACACAACAAGGGGTTGTGCATCTTGGGCATGATACAATCAATCGAGTTGTAGCTTCCAAGCGTATAATGGTTTTCAGTTTGGAGACATTTGATGTCACTCAGCTCTAGCTCTTGACCATATTCCTGATAATGCACAAGAAAAGTCGAGACAATGCGAAAGAGCCTTCTTTTGTACAGCTGTAAATGGGTTTCAAACGACTATTTGCTATCAGCGCAATGAAAACTGCAAGTCGGAATGCTTTTTGCAAGACTGGCAAAGACTTTTACCCCCAAATGCCTGTTTTTGTTACGTTGACCAGCTTCACATATCCTTTCGGTTACGGACGGCTTGAGGTAAAGGAACTTTTGGGGCAGAAATTGGAATGGAAAAGCAATTCGCTTTTATGACCTAACATTCCCCAAACCATCTTCTGGCCGACGAACCTCCGAAACCATTAACGCAGACTGCAAAAATCCCTTACTCTCTGCGACATAACGAGCTCTGTTCAAGCTTTTAACGGTCACAGGAAACTGTAAACCGCCCTAAATTCGGACACAAGAATTTACTCCCAAATGTTGGGGAAAAGTTAAAATTATCTTTGACATGCTCACCCCTTTCAGTTCCCTCCCCTTCTCCAACCCCTCGTATGGCATCTAATATTGGACTGTTTCCCACATATGGTTCGCATACAAAGTGATGCAGAGTTAAAGCCTCAGAGGTTTAGGGAATGGAGCGACAAACGAGAGCGTTTCATTCCTATTTGCTTCGTTCATGACTTTTCTTATTATGGCCAAGGAATTCTTAAGATTATTCGACACAGTAAAAGAAAGGGAAGTAATATCTTACCAAGGCCAGCAAACATGATAAGATCGTCTATAAAATCCTTGGCTGAGGCGTATAATATGATGTCGTTGATAGGTTTTTCTGATACAATCACTTAATTCTAATCCCTTGAGCAGCTTTTTCAGGCGGCTGGCGGAAGCCGTAGGTTCTATGCACAATTTACGCTATGGAAATTGACACAACTCGAAAACGTGCTCAAAATAATGTCTCCGCAACTTTATCAACAGTGCTGGGAATTATCCGATTGTAAATAAGAGGATTGCTCAGGCGAAATTTGGAGAAACACACGTGAGGTTTGGGTTTGATACCGACGCACGTAGCTGACAGGAGTTCTGATTCATAACTGCTGTTGTCTGACAAATGCCTAGCGGGGCGAGCCCTTAAAACTAGCGAGAGTAGCGCTGCGCTCGACCGCCAGACAACGTCCAGTCTAGTGGAGTCAAGGAGCCACAAGGCAAACGCTTGACGCGCCACTGACGGTGGATCTTAACAACAGCGGTGCATTATGTCGAAAAAGAAAGATCGCTTTTTTTGTGGACAGGGAAAAGCTTTTATTTGTTGTATGTTGGTAACTGATATGGGAAAGGAATAAGAAAGTCAATATTAGCGCGTATAGGCAAACATTGCGAGTCCGGTTTATTAATTATATAATCTCTTGGGAGAAGAGACAGGAGGCGTGGCCGACCATAAAATGCCGAGACAAGAGACTTTACCGCCGCAGAGCACGTTTTCCTTTTGCTCTTTGTATACAAGTCATGTAGAAAGGTGGCAAAAATTTTGAACAAAATTCTAGTTTTCATGAAAAGGCAAGAGAGGATGTCGAACCAAACAAAAGCGAGCAAAAGTAGATACGTTTTGCTAGGGGGGGAAAGGTAGCAAGCCACATAGTTCGTGGGAGGGAGGCAGGTGAGGCCCGACCTACCTTTCTTTTCAGCATTCTTGAAGGAAAACTGTGAAAAACGAAAACGAAAACGGCCCAGCCGAACGAGCCCAAAAATTTTGACGCTCTAAGGGGCCTTTTGGTTGAGGCGGAATACGAGAGTGAGCGAAAAACCTGTCTTTTCTTTTGGCCATCGGGGACAGCACCGGCTACTCCCCATAAAAGCTCCTCCACTGGCACTATAAAGGAGAGTACTAAACCGCAGCCATTGAAAAAATATCAAATGCTTCGCCTTTTAGGCTAAGGCTTGAGAACTTTTAGCTCTTGAGAACATCAACTGGTTCAACCAGCGCTATTTTTATTTAAATAAACAAATAAAGAAGTTTAGAAGAAAGTTGAAGTGTGAGCTGCAAAAGCAAATAAAGTTTAAACCTTGTAGACTCTCAAAGAGTATCCTGCAGTAATTAGTTAACGCTCGTTAAAAACCCCTGACTAATGTCAAGTACTCAATTATCACCTAGCCATGTGTTAGCTTCTACAATTCTCACACTTCATAGACAACGCTGCTTTCCCTTATTCTCAAACCCCAAAACCTGAGCCTTCTGAAGGGTTCATGTAAAGTTTGAAACCTTCCCATGACGATCCACGGCCACATATGGTTCTCAAAACCACACACACCACCTCTATTAGAAAAACAAAACAAGAGAACATCTACTTCTCCCTTTCATTTTTTCTTCTGGCTACCAATGGGCCAGCCCCTTACCCGCATAAGAGGTATTATAATGCCATCGGTGATGAGCTAAGGACCCTATCAAAGAACCATTATGCAGAACGTTCTTTTATGAAAATGCTTGAACAAAAAAGACAAAAATAACCCAGGTGCTTCGCCTTTCGCATCTTACACATCTCGCATGTATGCAGAGCCTCTTCTTCTTTCTTCTTCTTACTGCATCATCTTCGCCTTCAAACTGACACGCTGCCTCTGCCTATCTTAACATCCTGCATCCTTCTCACGTATGGCCTTGACTCTGACCTCTATGAAATGCACCATCCTAATTACAATCGGGCAGGAGTATACAATAAGTTGCTGTAGTCGTTGGAAGTTGGAACGATACTGGTCTCGAGCATCGCTTTTCAAAACTAGACACACAAAAGTTTCGGCCCAAACAATGACACATTTTTTCTCTGACAGTTTTATACGCTTCAAAAGGAGTTATCAGCCTTTTGCGCAGTTTTAAGACATCAGCGAGAAATAATTTCGCATTATTTAAGATTTGCTTTTGGTTTGAAAAAGAAGACATGAAACTAACTGTATGTAAACCCATGACCCGCCGGATATCTCTAATGCTTCTGCAAAGTCGTCATTTTAGTAATTGTGTAGTAATTTTCCTCAGTTGCGTTAGGACAAATTGTTGGGCAAGTTTTGCAGTTCGTTTTGGCTTTGTATAATTAAGATCTGGTGGAGAGATCGTGGTCGGCAGAGACTATTTCCAACTTCCGTGTCGTTGACATGGTCTTCTCGACATAATAAAGGGGGAGGGCAAAGGAGTTAATAAGGCATAAACCCGATGTACATGGAAAGGATTGTCTATAGTAGTGTGCTCGTGTCTGTGTCTATATCCAAAATTGGGCTCTAATCTGTAGCATGCTCAAGCAAAGAAGGCCAAAAGTCTTCTGCTGATGTCCTGTTCGCGTGTCAGCGAAAGATAAACTAAAGCACCTGTGCAAAAACTTTCCAAACCAATGCTACGGAAATCTAAACGAACCTAAACCGAAGTTGTACAAAAAAACCTTAGTGACCTCAACAGTTCTCAACTTTTTCGTAAAGTTCCCTATCGATTTAGCTTCTTCATTTTCCCTGTCCAAGGTTCAAAACGTCGAAACACGAAACTTGGAATTTGAATGAAACCGTGGTGTAAGAAAATAAGTTTAAAAAGTACACAACACCTGTTCTACAAACGCTTGCCAACAAAAAGCCCAAATGGCCCTCTAAAACATTCGGAAAATGACATCACTCGCGAGCCTCTCGAGAAGTTAACAACTTTAGCACTGCGCCAAGAATCCTCCAGGTATATCCTCTGTGGTATATTTTGCGGTGCGTAAACCTCCAAGTGATGCGCAGCAGGCCTACGCAATCTTATTTAGACTTACGAGCCCCTCTATGTCACTCGCGAGCCTCTCGAGAAGTTAACAACTTTAACACTGCGCCAAGAATCCTCCAGGTATATTTGGTACATTTTGCAGTGCGTAAACCTCCAAGTGATGCGCAGCAGGCCTACGCAATCTTATCTAGACTTACGAGCCCCTCCATGTCACTAGCTGCGCAAGGTCGCCGTAAAAAATGTACAATCGGCCAAATCTCATTTCCTCTAAATTTGCATTCTATATACCTGAGTTTAAAACTTCCCAGAGCTAAATTCAAAACATTCAAAACCTTTCAAAAGAAACAACGAATTCCTAAGTCTCGCAGGAGAAAAAGCTCTTTCACGCCAAAGTTGTTCGTCTAAACAGCAGTTTTTGAAACAATTCGTCGTTGGTGGTTTGAAGGAATAGTAAAACAGTCCACCCATAAAGTAGCTGTCGAAAAGTAACGATAAAAATAATATTAAAAATAATGCGTTGGGAACCAGTCGATGAAACTCTTTTAGATGACATCATCAGTATATACCGGCATGTGTATAATGTGCCATTGAAGTCCGACTTACGCTTATGTCTTAACATTGAAAGATTGAACCCTTACATGTTCAAAGCTTTTCAACGGCTATTTAAGCAATCAAGCGAAAAAAACAGGTTTGTTTTTTATGTAAGAGTGGATACGAATTACCGAGTTGGAGTGTCGTCTGAAGTTGCAAAAATGTTTCCAAGTCGAATCTTGGGACATAATTTTTTCTGCTTTTCTTAAAATCAAGTCTTGGCTGGAATTCAAGTGGCTAAAAGTTGTCCATTTGGCAAGCACATCTCCCCGTTTACATGTTCCTCGTACGTTAAAGTCTCTTACCGCGTCACCCATGCCATCAGATCTTATAAATAATCTTAAACTGCCTGTGAAAACGTCAGCTTCTCAAAGAACTTGATTTGTAAAATGCGACCCAGAAAAGCCCAACAAAACAATCAGCTGTTGTAGAACTAGATACCTTCTATGTACATAACTTTTCATGTTTCGTGTGTCATGAATATTCCGTCTCATTCACAAACAAATTTTCTGCTCCAACCCAAACATTATTCTATCACTTCGTATATACATACGGGCCAAGTAATGACCGCGGGTTTGAGCTAAGCGATAATTCAGCTTGACAAACAAACCTCATCGCTTTCTTAGGAAAAAATCCCTGCCCGATAGTTCCGATGCTACATAAAAAAGAAGCAAATCTCACCATGTGGCAAGTACCACAAACAACTAAACACGCACATTCTTCGCCGGATATGGGATGGGCCCATTTGCATTCGACCTTCGAGAGGACAAACTTTTTAGGTGAGTCCAAGAAAAAAATGCAGCAACGCGTACACAGGCCTTTTACATCCTATATGAAAGCTTTAAGTTAATTACATTAGAAAAATATCCTTTCTCCAATTTGCCCAATCTGCTCATGAACTGCGAGCTTGCACTCCCAGCAATTCCATTCTCCCTAAAAATTCGAATGATTTTTCTTGGACATCGTTCTGAAGAAGTCGTAAACTTTGTGAATATGTAAAGTGCTTTAATCCCTGATGGACGACGCGCTATCTGACGTGGATTTTGTGAAAAATTCACATGCAAATGAGATTCGGAGGCTTCTTATCATGAACAAACGCCATTGTAGAGCCACCATTACTCCTTATAAGTAAAATCTTGCGGCTTGCAACTTCTTCTCTGGAACTTGAAAAGCATCTGGCTGTCAAGCAATTCTTCCTACCGAGTTCAAGGGCAATAATTAGTGTCTTCAACTATAACATCTTTCGAATAGATACACGCGTGTGCGTTCAGGCTAACGTATAATTTGCATAAACTTCCCATTAATCGGCTTCTTTACAAGAACCCGGAACAATTACCCCAAAAAATGGAGAACTTACAATCTTCTAAGCCAAAGTACAGAAACTAGGACTTCCAATTCCATCCTTGTATAATTATAGTATCCCTTTTGGGATAAACGAAAACTCTTTCAAGGATTCTTAGCGGTAGAAGATCAGAAAACACGGGTACTACCGTTAGCATCTATCTGCTATACACTTTTACTTTGCACCACATTAGAACCAAACCGCACAACTAACATGGTCGGAAGAAAAGGATAGAAGCCAATTGACCCACGATGCCTAATTTTTAGCCTCAAAACGGCGGGATTCCTCAGGAACCTTTTGGGGCGAGAAACCTGGACAATTGAGAAAAATGGCCCGTCAAAAAGGCTGTATAGTCTTTTTTTTTTTACTTTATTCTTTTCGTTTTCTCAGTAGAAGGCCTATCCAAGACATATCTGACGTTGACCTGGTGAAGTCTTAGAGGTCAAAAAGACGCGGCGAACTATTGCAATGGGAGGGTATAGATCCTTTCCAAACGAATTTTTCGTTGAACCGGTTAAACAAGATCCTTACAGTTGCTGACTGGCTCCTGGACGACTCGAGAACATCCCAACCCCCAACATCTCAACAATTCAATCGGCTTTTTTCGCCCTCAAAAGCAGAAAACAGTTCCTCTTTTCTTATGATTTAAATATTGTCTGACCCATTTCGCGCAAAAGGCGAAAAATGTTACATTTTCAATCATTTTTCGTACAAATAACTTCAATTTAAAAACCTTTTTAATGACAATAGATTACAATATTACATTTTAGCATACAATTGCAAATTGTATATATTGCGTCATATGCACGTATGTATAGGATTTGAGATTCTCCTACTTATATTTATAATATTCCAAGGGGATTTTCCCAATAGCATTAGGATGATGAAATTAATGAAAAATAAAATTATCATGAATAAATTTTAATTATAATATATTTTAAATGTCTTGTAAAATTACAAAGGGTTTTCATGCGTTCCAATGACTATTTTCTAAACTTGTTTTTCGAAGAATCTAGAGAATTTGGGGATTTTGTTATCTACGTTATCTACGAATTTGGGCAATTTGCTCCAAAAAATTTCGTAAAATTCTGCCGCGATTTTGAAACAAAAAATTGCAAACGTTACCAAAACTTTGATCGACGCCAAAAAAAAAAACATACAAAATAAAGCGGTACAAGGTCCTGTACGAGAGTATTAGCAAGAAAAAAGATTTATAGCAAATAGTATGGGCGAGTCGTCACGGCTTATTAGCATATCGTTTCAGACTCCAAGACCGCACCTGCAAGGCTTTGGACGTTGAATTCTTTTTCGTATTATTATTGCAAGACGCATCTATAACCACCAAACGTTAAGATGAAAACTGTAGGCTCTTTTGGCACCGTTTCAAGCCATACCTGTGGGCGACTCATCAAGAATCATCTTAAATGCCCTTACGCAACACACAACACACCTGCGCAGATTTTGGGCATCTGTTCTTCCCCTCTCTCTCTCCCTCCCATCTTCTTTTTCTATCTCATTGTTGCGTATCCTAACCTGCTGGCAGTCCAGTACGAGATTCTCATGAAAAAAAATATGAAATCCGCAGGGGTAGCCTTGCTTACGTGCGACAAGCATGCAAATCGCTTTTGATCAGCCTGGGCAGCCGTACCAGACCCACTTGATAAAGATTCAAATTCCCCAACTGACCAAACCCACACTTTAAAAGATTCTTGAAACAACACCTCGCATACCTGCGTTTGACCATAAGAAGATTTTTGCAAGCCCCGTGACTAGTCATAACACGTCTTAATTAACATATACCGATAACTTTTCGTCATGTGAAGGATGGAACACGAGAGAAAGTTATGAAAAAGGGCTACGTTGGATTACCAAACTTACCCATGAAAGTGAAACTCAACTCACAACGTTAAACAAGAACCGACAAAATGAATTGCACATTGTTGAAAGTGAATGAAGGCTAGCCACATGACACTTTTACTTGCTTATTTGTCAAGTCTTCTAAAGAAATAGGAAGATTTAACAATTCATCGTAATCACGGAGGCAGAAGCTTTATCAGATTCACTTCCAACTGGGTTCATTCCGGGAAGATGGGCCGAGTTGGCAAAGATTGACTTCCGAAAAGTAAAAACCAACATCTGGCCATGAATTCTTACTTATGGAGGCTTATCCACTTGGTAAGCTAAAAAATGCCTTTACTTTTCTCCACCTTTCTTCTTAACGAGCTTTATAGGCTTGTCAAGGTGGTAAATTTTGGTAGCTTCTCTTGTACCTGAATAACAAATTCGGCATGCCATTCATACACCCCCTAATGGATCTTTTGTTCCTCAAGAAGCCCCTCCTTTCATAAAAGCAAATAAGAATAAATAAGAAATTTCTTCCACTACCGCGCCATTCAAAAGTATTTGAACTTTTCCACGGATTCCATTTGAACTTTCTATCTATGTCCTGGAAATGCTTTAAAAAATGTTGTGGAAGGTTCCTGCGACACAAAAACTGATATATTAAGTCAGATTGCGTAAGATTGGATAAAATACGTCACTTTTTTTATGCTACCAAACAGAACAGACATCCGGGGGACTCGGTAAGACGCGAACAAGAAATCTTTCAAATTTCAGGCGAGACCAATTTTTTTTTGTAGGGGTTCATCTGTCACTCATTTCTGCTCAAGTATGCCCTTGCAATCTGAGTTTTTCAGGTTGATTTAACAATTTTCATCAAGATTATATTATGCAGTGTAAAGGGACTTCTAATCCCTTATGCAAGATTTCGTAAGAATGTTAACCGAGTTGGTTTCTTTACTGCTGCTCTGTTTAATCTCTCTTACAAGTCTGTTTCATAATAAATTATTCCAGCTTGCCTCTAAGGCCTACATCTCTGTTACGAAAGGACAGAACTCGTAAATTTCCGCCCAGAAAGGCGCGAAAGAAGGTTTTCCTGTAGAAACTGAGGTTTCTTCGGCCTTGTCATTACACTAAGTACCTAGTTAACATTCAGCCGTGGCCATTTGTTGGCTTGTTAGGGTATACGGTCTAATGCAAAACGCATGAGACAACGTAGAGGTGAAGCCGGGCCTACGAATGAACCTTGAACTGGCTTGTTTTTTGTCTTGTTCTTTTTTCTTTGGCTAAAAAGGAAAAGAAAACTTGGTTAAAGGAAAGGCTCGACAAAAGCTAACACCGACTTTTTGGGCTTAAGCATAGCTCCCAGCAGGATTTCCAAGGCCAGTCTGAAGAGAGCTGTGTTAGTTAACGAAGAAGACCTCACGCCAAACCACACAACAAGAAAAGGTGCTTGTCTTTCCGGGGATGAAAAATACAAAAGACTTGGACTCCCTCCTTTCCTGTTTCCTCTAGAAATGTTTTGGGTTATTGATTTTTACTAGCTCTAGATGCCTGAATGTTAAAAAATACACAAAAGCTTGAAAAGCTTCTAATCTAAATTAAAGATCTTAAGTATAAGTTTCATCATAACTCCCACAATGTCTTGGAAACCTCCAAAAGGCGCTCCATTACAACCGCAAGGAGAATATCAGTTTACCATCTCATTCTTGAATCCGAGAAGCGAGACACTCGCAATTTGAAGCCTTATTCACTAACCTACATCATACGAGATAAAAAAAGCCCTCATTTTCAAAGGTAGGCCTTTCGTTCTAAAGGTTTTGCAAACGGAAATATGATTCGGGATGGCTTGAAGAATTAAAGGCTCAGAAAAAAATTTGGTCCCCAAAAGCGCACTGAACGCCATCTAGTGGTGTTTTACAAACGCTTTCGTTAGTGAATGAATAGCATGGAATTTAGGCGCGCCTTACATTCCTTTGTCTGTAATCCAGAGAAAGATTCGTTTTTTCCCGGTTTCCTAAGAAGTTTGTGAGCTATCGTTTAGAATCAACTCCTTCCTCTACTATACGGAGCTAAGTATTACCATTTCAGTTGCTCAATTTACTCAGGAAGTTTCAAGAATAACGTTGCGCCAGGCATAGATCGGAATTCGACACGGGAAATTTCAGTTAATCGTTGAACTCGAGTTCCTTATCCATAAAAATTCTAGTCGCTTACATACTTTTCCTTCCTGAAGCCAAGGATTTAGAATGTGAACCATCCAAACACGTGTGATTGGACAGGAAAAATCCACTTACCTAGAAATAACAAGTAAAAAGAGAAAATTAGTACACGGAAGCTTATTTTTTTTAGTCACACAAGCTTTTGTGCAGCTAAATACGGATCATAACACAGCAAGGCACAACGTAAGGAAAGTTACCGGCAAAGGCTTTCGAAAAATATTTCTAACCTCCGAAAGAAAACAAAACCTTAAACCAAAAAAGCACCTGAGAATGGTCGCAAAAGGCAGTTCCATGGCAGCACTCGCAGGCTAGCTGCAAAGAATAGATAAGAGGTTTGGATACAGGTACTGGCACGCTATTCAATCGCTTGGGTAAGGTTTCAGAGCGAGCGAGAGGATCACTTGGACTTGTGTCATCCCTTCTGGATTTCACTCCTGCTGACCACGTGCCTGATCTTTCTACTAAAACACGTCTTCTGCACACTTTCGCCATTTTTTTCGATCTTTTTAACTCTTCCCAAACTGTTCAAATACGTTTTCTGCTCACTCTTTAGCGTCTCAGAAGACTATCCTCGAACTACTCCAGATGATGAGTAACCAAGTCACTTTTGCTTTATAAAAGTCCTGCCTTTCTCTCTAGCATGAAACCGAAGACGAAGACACTTCTCACGGTATCCCCTTATGTTGTTCATCCATCTTGGGAACCACTCTCAGGTTTCGTTACAGCCCAATGGCCAAATCACAGACACATAGGCGAGAAATGAACTTCTCAACAGCTTTTTACCCCGATCACACTGAATGTAAGAAATTGAGAAGTCACATCGTCCAGCGATAAACAGCTAAGAAAGAAGCCGGACGAATGCGTTCTGCGTTTCTAATCTTGTTTCGCAAGAACGTAGTGCGTATAGCTTGTGGATCAGGTAAAAGCTGAAGGTTCAATCAATGTGTCTTGTGGCTTAATACATTCACTAACACGCCTTTCCCTTTCGATTATTCGATTGTCTGTCTCTCTCTCTCTTTGTTGTACTTCCTTACTTCCTCAAGCCAACTTGGCACACCTTCTCACTTGCGCACAATTAGCACCAATGTAGGTTTTGAGGCCTACTAAACTCTTTGCTCTTTAGACACATCCCAAAAGATACCAGCTGAACAAAGAGGCAGGTGCAACTGGAGGTGTAGGAGCACAAAATGAAAGATTTTTTGCCTGGCTCTGAATATACTCTACTGTACTACACTTCTTATTGCACGCTCCCCATCCCGCATGTCCGAGCTCTTTAGAAGACAACATTTGAGATTTCCTTCAGGGAACGAAAACCTTTTTTGTTAATGAGAAACTTCCGGCTGAGCTTTCAAAGGCCGAGGGCTTATCTAAGCTCACCGAGCTCACACACGGAAATTGAACATTTCCCATAACCTCTCGTAACGCACCCTCCTCATTAGCCCATATCCCCACCTTGTTTTACCTTTGCAAAAGACCCCGGAGCAAACCCCTATTTCCACCCCTATCTTTTGTCATTTCATTCCATTAAGTCGTTAAATAGGGCATAACGTCAGTACGCTTCATGTAATTTGGCCACCTTTAGCACCAGTTTTTCGACCTTTTTCGATCATTTCTTGCTACGTTTGGATGAAAAAAAAAGAAGTTGCTTTCGTTTGGAAGCCTGGCGATTTTTTTGCGGATCAATATATAGCGGTGCGATCAAAGTCTGGAACGAGCTAACGGAGTCACGTGCGGAATAATTGCAAACTCCTGCTTTTGGTTCGTTTTTAGGATTCTTAACTTCCGAGGATCAAACAACGTATCCGCAGAAGTCGACCATAAGAAGTGTGACAGTTATAAAATGTAGAAGAATCTCTATGGTTCTCTGGTCAGTTTTTAATAAGAGATCCAAGTTCACCGGCTCTTTTTTACGACTCTCATTATAAAACTCAGCATCTTGAACTCGGAAGGATTTTTGGGGGGGACTGGCGCTGCGTGGGATAACGAACCGTTAACTGCACTGGACCACGACCTCATTTTGTGGAAGCTTATTTCTATATTTTTTGTTTTCCCAAAAACTAAAAGGACGGATAGAAAACATTTTCAAGGCGTCAGCTTCAAGACATATGGTCTATCAATTCTGACGAGTTTTCCTACCGTCTCCGATAGATCTGATCGATGAACCCCGAGTTGGCCTCAGAGCCCATCCTTCCTGGTTTTTCTTCTTCTTTTTTTTTTTTCCTTTATGATTTCCCATGGTATTTCTTACATAACGTAAGAGTCCAAAGCCATGTGCTAAAGTCTTGGGCACTAGCAAAGTCTAAAATAAAGATGTGAACCTGAGCTGGGCTTTTTTTGTGTGCGTTTTTGTGGTTAGCATGGAAAGCGAAAAGACAAAGAGCCGAATTTGACTTGTTTGTCGATGGCCATTTCCGGAGGAATGCCCCCCCAAACTGGGGAGACTCTTAAATTTGTGACTGCAGCTCTCACTTAGCTTTTTTGGACCATCCGCGCAAACAAACAAATTGCTAAAGAATTTGGGTTCTTAAATGTCAACCTGTAATCTTTTCAAATCTTTCCCCTTTTCAAGCAGACACCTCTGATTTGGGGAAAAAGACCTGAAGAGCATTCCAGGAGATAAAGTCTCAAGACTTGCAAGCTCCTTTTGATTCTTCTTCTCTTCTTTTGAGAAAAACTAAAATCTTCGAATCCTTCAAATCTCTTCAAGTGGGTTGAATCCAAACAAAAATCCCAACCAACTGTAACGCATCTTATAGTGGCACGAGGCCTCATTTTCGGAGCTAATCTGGACAGTTTTAGAGAGTTTCAGAAAGAAATCTCGGTCAAAACTGATCCTTATTTTTACCGTTTTTCATCAGAATGCTTCTCTAGGGATGACATGTGCTTAATGGCAAAATACACATCCATTAGGCAGGGGCTCCATGGACTATTCCAGCGACCTGGGATCCTCTGGGGTGTTGCCTTTGCCACCTTTCTCTCATCTAACGGTACTTGCAAAGAGCAGCTGTATCAGACAAAGTAAAAAGGAACCCAAAAAAAATCTAATAAAAAATGTACAAGCTCAGAACAGTTCCCAGGTATGTTCCCTCCCATGCTAACTGTGGAGAATTCCTTGCAACAGCACTTGAAATTAGCATAATTCTCATCTGCCTTCTGCCTACGGTTAAGAGTCGAGCCTTTTCAATGATTTTGACAAAGGTCAAAGACAGGGAAACGGCGGCTGAAGGCGGAAAGGAAACTGGGAATGAGGAAATCATGTCTCGTTGCCGTTAAGAAACGTTTTTTCCAGATACGGAACCGAGAAAAACAAAAGAACTAAACGATAGGAGAAAAATTCAACAGAAAACACCAAACTTTCTCCCGATACTCGTGAAAAAAAGTGTTAATAGGGCCAATGTTTTCTCTTATTTTTTTCTTTTTGTTTTAGGTTACGCGTTTTAAGACAATCAGACAATAGGTACGATCCTATCACGAACTTTTGCCAGCTGAAAATAAATGGACCATTTTTTTCTCCAAGGATCGTTTTTCCCATGCCACTAATGACACTTGGAACCGATTTGAAAGAGCGTTTCCTTGCCGAAGCGTGCCAAATATTGCCAGCAATCTCTCGCACCTGCTGTTTTCTTATTTTCTTTACTACCATGCAAAAAAGGAAAGGTCCAAAGCGAAATAAAAAGAAAACAGAAAAAAAAAAACGGAGAAAGGATAGAAATGGCAATAGTTTCGTATACTGTAATCCTTCCGGTATGTCAGGCCAAAGCGGAAGGGCGTGACTGAGTTTCCACAATGCTCTACAATTAGATTCTTCCGTGTAAAGTGTAATGGACTAAATACAGGAACACGATTTCCTACCCAAATCTCCCAAACTAAAAACATACCCACACAGAAACCCTGAAACCTAGATTTTCGCGACATGACCAGCAACATGCGATGCTCGATAATTAGATTTGGTAAGACTTGGCACCCAGAAGACGCCCCAAAATCAACACAATTATCCTTAAAATTCAAACGGTGTTATAGGAAATGATTCAACGAAAAAATCAAAAGAAAGTTTGACGCAATAACACCATGCCCCACTAACGCTCATTTGGTTTCCTATTCCTATTTCGTCAGTTGCAAAAGGTTTCCTCGCTATCTTGGCAAATGAACATAGTGTGGTAACTTTAACGCGTGCAAGACAATGTTCAAAAACTTATCATGTTCAAAAACTACAGTTCTTTTACAATTAGAAGCATTTTGTCATTCTAACTAAGGACATTTCTATCAGAAAGGACATTTCTTGCGAAGAAACTACCAAACAATGTTCAAAGTAGTACTCCAGAAACAGAACTCTTTGGCTGTGACAAAAACTGCAATACTTTTTTAAAAAAAGGATAAGGCTGAGCAGCCATGCAAAATGATGACATCCTCCTCCTTCTCCTCTTTCAGTGCTTTAGGTGTTTCCGGTAACGACGCGTTGGGTAGGGCGGAGTAAATAGTGCCAGCAGAAGCATATTGGCACTTCCATCAAGTAAATAAATAAATAAAGGAATTCCTTTTAAACACATAGCGCAAGTAAAACTTAGCCAATGTGCGTATGTGGTGAATGTGAGCCGAAAGGTCACCCTCTAAAAAGTAGTTTGCATTAGCCTATAACCGGGGGCTAGACATCGACCTTGGCACTGGACACACGCCAATGCATCATCCATGTGAGACCGAAACCTCTCCTGAGATGCCTGGATCGTTTCCTTTTTTTTTCTTTTTTTTTTTAGAGAGAGAGAGAATGCCCTGAGCTTGGATCTCAAAGCATCAAGATCCATTCTCCCTAGGTCTGCCGACAGTTCGTCTACGGAAACCCATCTAACTTTTAAAATATGACATAAAAGACGACATGGGCGCCTTCTGAATTTTTCTTGTCTTTCTTTTACAGGCTTTTAAAACCAGTTTTACTACTGTAGCTCCAGACCTTCATCTAAACTAGGACGACCTATCCAGGGAACACTGCTACGCTGTATTGGGGCACAAGGAAAGAGAGACTGTAAAAGAGGAAGAAAAAGCACACACACACAGAGACGAATCCTCCAACTTGGTCGCTCGTCCAATACCCCAGTCTTTATGGTAATGGCCGGTGCGATAAGGAGATGCTACATTGTTGTGTTCCGTGGTCTTGGCCTCGACCTAATTGCTCCATTTCTACCTTACAAGGACTTTTTTCGGTATCGGGATCCCGGATTCTCTTTTTTGTTCATCTTTTCAAAGAAAGGAAACAAGGAACCAGCTCCAAAGTTACGTAAGTGACCTGATGAACCCAAGGCAACACGCCATAACCATTTCTTCCTGTTTTTTTCGTTGAACAGATTCCCGGAGAGATCTCTTGATCTGATTACCCGATTAACGGCTTTTTAAACCGTAATGGATAAAAAAATATCCCTTTTCTTAGTTACTCTTTTAATTTTATTTTTTTACTTTACTTTTTAAAGAAATAAAAAGGAAGAATTCGCGTTGCGCAATTGTACCTCTTTGCCATCACGGTGACCTAGAGTCTTGCTTCCTTCCAGTTTCCGAAAAAGGTTTTTGCTCGCATTGATCTTGCGAACTACGGCCATCGACGCCTCTCCCAGTGCATCGTTCTCGGCACGGTAGGTTCCCCGTGCTAATAACTCCCTGTCATCTGGACTTTGGGTGGTTAGACTCTGCGGTTGCTGTTGAAAAGCATGCGGAGTGCCAGGCAAGTACAGCGATGCGTAATCCATGATGGAATCCGACGTTTTCCGCCAACTCCGCCAGCCGCCCCATGTCGCTTTCCCTGACAGATTGTGTCCATTTTTTGTTTGTTTGCGTTGTAACGTATCCAGATAGCAAGGGATAGGATTGCTACTCGTGTGATTGCCACCAAAACTTGTATCCATGTCCGAATCGGAGCTCACTCGACCTCTCAATCGACTGGGTCGATCGGTTAACACTGCATGATCCTTATGGGCGTCAATCCTACCCGTGGATTTCCACAATTGCAAACTGCCAAACATGATGTCGAACCCAAATGCGCTAGGATGGCTACTTTTTTGCTAGCCCATAATTGTGCCGAAATTATAAGTAAACGCGCAAGGAACTTTTGCTGGAGAATCACAGTTATGGGAAAAAACACACAGAAAAGCAGCCTTTTCTAAAGTTAGCTTTTAACTACGTATGGGAAAACGTTACCCCCCAAAGTCCTCTTACTCACTTCTCACCTGGCGCACAGTCTACCTTCAACTGACTTGTTCCTGCCGTGTAGCATTTTCCTCATCCTTTTACAATGACTGTGTATACCATAACTCGGAGGGCTCCCAGGCATAGCGTGAACCACAAACACGAACACGATATACACTGTGGGTCTCTCTATAAGCTACACCATCGTCTCTTTCATTCTCTCTCTCTCTCTATCTACCTCTATACATAATATAATGTATGAAAGAGAGGCTTCTGTAGCTCCCAACAAGTTAACCCCAAAGCATTATATGCTCAAATTAGCAAATATAACGCCAGTAAAACTTAAAAAAAAACTCAGCTAAAAAGAGTACATATGACTGTAGCTCGGAGCTAAAGATAACGGATCATTGCGTTTTCAGATTCGTCCGAAAATTTTGCAGCTTCCGACTCGCTAAGGTGATGAAAAAGCTGCTAAACGAAAAAGGGTGGAACTTGGTTAACATACAAAATGGAGAACGGCGTTAAGCATCCCTAATTCTATGCTGAGGCGAACAATGCAAGGATATTGTGTTAATATGTCTCAACTTTCCATTGTAAAGCCATCCAGCCAAATCTTGTTAGAAAGTTGAGTTTACTCTTCAATCCAATTGCTTTTTAAAATATCGATTCGATCACCTCAATAACTAGCTTATTAATCTATAGGTTAATCAAACATTATCTGAACAACTAATAAAAGCTAAAAAACTAATAAGAAGCTAAACAAATAAATAATAATTAACGAAGTAAACTAAATAAATTGAGTTTACTCTTCAATCCATTTTCTTTTTTAAAATATCTATTCGATCACCTCAATAACTAGCTTATTAATCTATAGGTTAATCAAACATTATCTGAACAACTAATAAAAGCTAAAAAACTAATAAGAAGCTAAAAAAATAAATATAATTAACAAAGTAAACTAAATAAATTGAGTTTACTCTTCAATCCATTTTCTTTTTTAAAATATCGATTCGATCACCTCAATAACTAGCTTATGAATCTATAGGTTAATCAAACGTTATCTGAACAACTAATAAAAGCTAAAAAACTAATAAGAAGCTAAACAAATAAATAATAATTAACAAAGTAAACTAAATAAGTTGAGTTTACTCTTCAATCCATTTTCTTTTCTAAAATATCTATTCGATCACCTCAATAACTAGCTTATTAATCTATAGGTTAATCAAACATTATCTGAACAACTAATAAAAGCTAAACAAATAAATAATAATTAACTAAATAAATTATTCATAAAATTCTCCGAGTTTTTTTTTTTTTTTTTTTTTTTTTTTTTTTTTTTATTTTTTATTTCAAACGAGATAGTTCAGTCATCTTTGGACTTAATTGCAGCAATAAAGTCCCGAAAGTTTGACAAAGGTTCTAGACCATTCTCAAGCGAGAGTTTCAAACTGATAAGGACGTTGTTTTGCCCAAACAAAAGCAGATTTGTTCCGAGTGAAAATACTAGTGCGATGGGCAACGGCCATTGAGGTCGTCTGCGCTTGCTGCGGCCTCACTGTGCACCCAAGCATCGGACTGCTGGGTAGTTTAAGTCATCCTCAGTTGCTTTCCTTGCATCCTCTCTTTGTGGATGACTGTTTCGGCTAATTCTATATATCCAAGCTAATAAACAGGATTGTGACACGTTTCATATAAGGCTTATTGTTCAATTGACTGTACTTTTGAACCTTTTTTTGGCCAAGGCGTTTGCTTGTTTGCTTCGCCAAAGGACGAACGCTAGTTCAACCATGCATTCAATATCACGAACACTGACCTCTGGCTAGTTTTATATTTCCAAAACGACCAAAACCACAGAAGCTTAATTAAACTTGAGACACATCAGGGAACCCAGCCCAAAGTGACCATATTTCTGATACATACTGTCGAGTCAATACTTTTAACTTTCGACTTCTTTCTTTCTTCTTAGTAGAGCTCGTTCTACGAACTAGCTAACTAAGTTAACGGAGATGTGATTGAATTTCCAAGCAATTCGAATGCATGTTCCCTTACACAGTTTCCGCCAGTTTATTTCAATAATCACGTGATCTCTGACGACCCAGGTAGCAGCTAAACTGTACGGAAACTAGGCTGAGCTTGATAACAAGTGCATTTCCCACGTCATCCTAAAATGCAACAGGTAATTAGGAATGCTATGCCGTGAGAAAGTGTAAACTGTTCTTAAAAAAAAGGGAGCAGAAGAAACACAAACTCGGAGTAGGATTTCTCTTCGCTTTGCTTATACACAAAAGTCACTATACCGCGTACTCCATTTGCGATGTAAATAACTAAAGAACTCATAACAGTAGTCTAACTTGACAAGAAGTTTGTCGTAATTGAGAGAAAGTTGTGCGGGGTTCTTACATTCTACTGACCAGCAGTGGTACCACAACTTGCTACTACAAACCTTGCGGTTAAAACACACGGCGAATCATACCAAATGAATATGACAACTTTCGGTTTAAGTGCCCGGCAGGTACAAGAACTTCCAGTCCTAATTCTAAACTGGCCAATGCTCCAAAGTAGTACGTTGTAAAATACAATTCTGGTGTTCTCCAATGACACATGTATAATATGGGAAATTGCGGTCCGGTAGAGCGCCTGTAATCTAGAACGGCGTAGAAGATTGGGAGCATGTGACATCTTTTTGCTTCTGGGGCCCAAATGTTTTAAAAAGGATGATCCTGCTGCGAGCCTTGGGCTATACTGTGTCTATCTGTCTACCTATATATAGATTTTTTGTTTCATTGATAATAAATAGAAAATATTAATACCCTATATCAATCAGACGAAGACTTCCCTGCTAGAAGGGTCTTAAAGTATATAGCAAACTGGTTAGCTCTCAAGGAGAGCTTTTGACATTAGAACTTGACAAAAACGTTTTTTTCTTAATCCCACTGTTGAGTAATCCAATAAAATAGTATAAAAAGTTCTTATGTTGCAACTATCAGTTTTATCACGTACTTGCCTAGAACAGATAAGATCCCTAATTCAGCGCATAAACGCCAGTTGATTCGGGAGGATTTGCTTGCGAATGTCTATTAGATCAGTTAGGCAGTACCAAAATTAGTAGGCTGAAACGAGACGAATTCACAGATCCAAATGATCCAATTTTTCCAGATCCAAAATACGCTAAGAAAGCTCCGTGGATAGAAACAATACTTCTCTCGGGTCAAACAAATACTACGACGTTTCAATGTAAATGACATCTTCTTCTAAAATCTGAGCTCTTTTCTTTCAAAATCCAGTTCAAAATCAGTTCAAATTCAGTTCAAATCTGGCAATCTGAAAACAATTCTCTCGGGTCAAAAAATACTACGCCATTTCAACGTAAATAACATTTTCTTCTAAAATCTGAGCTTTTTTCTTTCAAATTCAGTTCAAAATCTGAGATTCTAAGAATAGTTTCAATGTTTAAAAATAATTCTTGCCTTCAATTAATTTCGGCCAAAACCGTACGTTATAACAATTTTAAGAAATGTATTTAAGTAAGTCCTGTTCGTTATTGCACTTTACAGAATTAATCTAGCGTGCTACTGACTGCTCAGACAGTTTTCAAACAAATTGGCTTTCAGACATGTGCTACGTTTTATAGCCAATCCCATCAAAATTTCTCTCAATCATCCGCCCGAAAGTCCATTAAAGGATCATTTAACTCTGTTTTCTTCCACAGATGACATCTTTCAATCTTCCAAACTCCCTAAAAGCGAGCAAAAAGCAAGTACATACGACATATACTGACCGACAACCGTTATGGCCGTCTCGACTTGTTACCTTAATTGCGTAGAAATAATAACAGCCAAAAAAAAAGCAGGACCAAGTCTGAATGACAGAAAATTTTCCTTAGACTGTGCAAAGCATGCAAAGTTGAATCAACTTGGGAAGAATTGGCGATAGTTTGTCTAAAGATAAGAAAATATAACAAACAGCATGACTAGAAGCTCGCTGAGATTACACGCAATCCTTATGACGCAAACAAAGAGGAAAGGGTTTCGACTACAAAAACGTTCAAATCCTTCTCCGTCGTTACTCATTGTCATCTTTTCAGACGTTGTGCCATATATAACGGAACTTGACGGAACAGCGGCAGTGCAAGGAGTACAATTCATGTAGAAAAGAACCAAGCTTGTCTCTTTTCTATTTATTATTTTACCATGTCCAGTTACTCTAGTCCTATGTGAGAGAAAGGCCTCAAGTCTTGAAAAGACCTTCACCTGGAAGTTTATCAAAAAAGAACTGAGAAACATCACCAACGACCGTAGTCATACAAATAAAAACGTCATCTTATAGTATTTGCCACTTAAATGCATCCCGTGTAATTTTTTTACTATTCTTTCCCTGTATGGACTCTGTAAATTTCCCTGTAAAAACCTCGATTAAAGAGAATGGCTACATTATCGTATGATCATTTTACCATTAGATATTCCGCGTAATTTCCAAGGTTAACGCATTATTAATAAACAGCGCATTGTTCTTTTGATTAATTCCTAGTTTTCACTATTTTTGTGTCGCTGGTTACGCGGTTTGGATTCAGACTTTGGGATTCCATTGGCCTACATATTGCGTTTGAATAGCAAAAAGGATATCCGGAGGCAGGGCCGCCACAAGTTTTAATGCTAATGCTCTTTTTCAGGGATATAAAGCCCGCCGCAGCCATAAGGAGATGAGCTTCATTACGCACACCTCATCCTGACCTGATAGATGTTACAAGGACTTTACAATTATAGATTTGCACTAAAATGATTAAAAAAAAATGATCGAAGTGCCAATACTGGATAATGCTTAACTTGTTACAGATCTGGTGTCGATCCCCCACATAATTAAGAAAATTTCCTTTCTTAAACCTTAGAAATCGGTCTTTCTGTAGAACAAAAACACTATCAGACGGCGCCAGGATCAAAAAGAGCTTTACAGACTGGTACAAATATCCAAGCGTACTTTAAAAGGGACCTTACAGTTAAAGATTTACACTAAAATGATAAAAAAATCTTGATCAAAGTGCCAGTACTGGATAATGATTAACTTGTTACTGATCTGGTGTCGATCCCCCACATAATTAAGAAAATTTCCTTTCTTAAACCTTAGAAATCGGTCTTTCTGTAGAACAAAAACACTATCAGACGGCGCCAGGATCAAAAAGAGCTTTACAAACTGATGCAAATATCCAAACGTACTTTAAAGGGACTTTACAGTTACAGATTTTCACTAAAATGATAAAAAAAATCTTGATCAAAGTGCCAGTACTGGATAATGATTAACTTGTTACTGATCTGGTGTCGATCCCCCACATAATTAAGAAAATTTCCTTTCTTAAACCTTAGAAATCGGTCTTTCTGTAGAACAAAAACACTATCAGACGGCGCCAGGATAAAAAAAATGGCTTTACAAACTGGTGCAAATATCCCAACATTCATAAAGAAAGTTGACGGACGAGAGGCGGCTAGAACTAATGACCCATAAAGGTGTTCGTGATCGAAATCAAAGTTAAAGGGGCGATCAATCACAATAACAGCTCGGCAGTTAAAACACGAACCGGAAAGTATTGAGTCGAGTCGAAAGCGTGTTCAAATCACTGATACTTAAGATGCATTCTAATGATTCCGCCGGGTTTCTTTGGTTTGTTCTGGACTAACGAGGCATCGAGGTTGTCGCTTTGGAGATAGAGCGCTAAACCGGCAGAATCAGTGAGTCATCTTGGGATACCAATATGCAAATTAGCAAGGTTTAAAACTTCCGCAGCCGGTCGAGAAAGTTTGCCTCGCCTTGAATGCGATGAATGCGAACTGGTTGGGGAACCCAGGAGAAAGTCCTTTTCCCCAACTTTCGGTTGATTCAACACGAGTTTGAGTTAAACAAACATGGCGCGTTTGCAACAGGTACACAACACACTCACTTCTTTCATTAGCATAAAAAGCCATCCCTTTCATTGTTTGCATTGGTATTCTGCTTTCTTTTCAACCTAGCGCAAACAACTCTTTGCCTTTTTAGAATAAACGCTTCTTTTCCAAACAGGAGAAAATAAAAGCAATTTCATTTTACCTCGACTTGGGACATCACAGGTGCTTCGGAAGGATATCTTGATAAGTGTAGGGAGTAGTTCACGAATCTCCACGAGGCGCTTAGTAACGATTTGTTGTTGCGAGATCTTAACATTCTTGTTGATTGAAAAACTGTTCAATAATTCGGAATAATTTTTTGTAATCCTTTCTACACCGTGAACGGGTTAAACTGAACGGCCATTATTATTTTTTGGGCCAAGTTGTTAAAAGGGAGTTCTAGACCAACCGGAGTAAGCAAGCGTACTAAAAGAAGTTTGGTCCGTTTCACCCAACAATTGTCTGTGTTTGGGCAAATACTTGAAGTTGAAAAAGAGTATACGTTTGTGGTCACATTTTTGGCCTCCTTATTCTTATCAGACAACTTGGAAGACTTTAACAGCGCCTCCAACACTAGGTAAATATGGCACGTGGTGCTATTATCCAGGACTCGGGCGAACGGAAGTTCCCAATCTTCAAATTTGGAGGAAATTTCCGGTCAACTAATACTTTCAAAGTCTGACTATGCTTATTTTTGGGCTAGTATTTGGGAAGAATCAGGGGCTTAGAGCTTAAAAGCCACGAGCTATACTACAACTAACCACAAATAGATCACACAACTATTACGTTAGCCTACTTTTAACCGACTCGGCAATTGAGGATGAGAAGCAAAGGCTTACATACTGACCCATTCTCCAGTTTTCCTGAAACGTAACAGTTTTCGGTGGGATTCCTACTATCGATGTGAAGAAGGGATGAGAAAAGCGCCCTCCTTGCTCTACTAAGTTTCTGGTCAGAAACGAGTGTTATAATACGGTCAAGACGCAAACGGAGTGCATGATTGAATCCTTGGCGCGGCTATGCTTAAAAGATTCTATTCAATTCTTGTAAATATATTTTATACATGAAGTGTTGGTGAATCCATGAGGGAAATGGGTCAGCGACCAAACGAAAACGCGAGGAAGCTTTACCGAAAATCGCATTGTATACTACCTATATACTCTACTATACATTGTATACTTCCTATGTACGCTACACGCGATATTCCCAATCGAGCGTGGAAATCAGTTCAGTGACCAGCTTCTCTTTCTCTCTAAATCATATCAACGATACTTGTATCCTACTTTCCAATTTCAATGTTATAACAACCCAAGAGCTGTAAAATTTGGACAATCGTGCCGGTCAAATATAACCATTTAGACTACTCGCCGTCACAAGTTACTGCCGTTTGAATAGAGCCTTTACCGGTGCGAAACGAATCCTTCTATTCTTTCCATTCTACGATCCAGAATAAGACTCGGGAAGCTTATGGCCACTAATTACAACTAGGTTACGTCACGCCCTAAGCTCCTAACCTTACAGCGGCAAACGATAAATAGGGGAGTGATTTCTGAGTGATTATGTTTATACTTTCCCCATATTATTTATCTGGATTATCTGATTAGCCTTCCTAGCCTTTTCGGCTGAATACAAACTATCAGAGGTCACGAAAATTATGTTCATTTAGGTTTTATTCTTAATCTTGGGACAATCTCAACCTTCCCCTTTCGGCTGAATAAAAAGTATCAGAGGTCACGAAAATTGTGAAAATTGTGTTCATTTGGGTTTTATTCTTAAACTTGGGACAAGCTCAACCTTCCCCAATCCGGCTAAATTGAAAAAGAAAATTGAAACAGCTAACCTTTTGAACCTTTCGGACCATACGTCCCATGGTGGAATCCGGCTTTCGCTTTACAAAAATCCCATAAACAGTGTTCACAAATCACAATGTAATCCAGATTTCCGAAGTATTATCCACGTGCACACATCTTCACTTGTAAAAGAAACAACAATCCTTAGCACCTGAGTCTTGACACCAACAGGCCTTCTGAAAGATGCCAAATGCTCTTTTAACTAGGAAACGGGAGTAAAATGTGCGTCCGACACAAGTCCATGTGGGAATGAATGTGAAGCTACGTAAACTCTCTGGGCTTTCGCTTTGGTGGACTATAGTAACGTAGATGATAGACTTACGCAGGGACGCATCCCATTGAGTTTTCCTTACAAGGCCCACACCGACAACTTTCTCCGCTCCTGGCTCGTGAGAATGGGAGCTTGCAGCTAAATTTACGTTTCTGGTGGCGAAGGTGTTTCTCCGAACATGGAGAAAATATTGCTCTTCCTACACGCAGAGTACATACATTCACCAGCTCATCCCATCTTCGTGGAAAATCGCTCCCAGGGAGGCGGAAGTTATTAAACGTTTCCCAAACACATTGCGTTCCTCTCCTCATCTTCGTAACAAACTTGTTCACTCGAAAACGTTCCACTCGATCTCTTTCCCCAGAAACTGAATCGCCTTGCGGTGCCGAAAGCCTGACATCTCGTGGAAGGGTTCCAAATATCTTCTCTTCAATCATTTTGGGGACCGTTCGTTCATCTCTGGACTTTTTAACATTTTTTGTTCACATTTCTTCGCGATTCTAACTAAAATACAATGATGCCGAAAGTGTTTTCCATGTTCCTGGAGATGAAACTTTCGCTTTGGGATAATCAACCCGTTTCAGATATTAGCATGCAGAGACCTAGCGGTACATATAGACAACTTTTTCTTTTTTTGAAGCGTTACTGAGGTTCAGCCAACGAGAGAAAGAGTGGATCTTGGATAAAGCTGGTTTATGCCACACCTGCATGTCGTGTTTGCAAAGATTTCTAATGTGGTACAGGAAAACATCGGGAAAGCACCCCTAACTTGGCAGAAACTTTCATACTTTCCCCAGTTATGCAAATCTCCAGGAGAAAGATGCAGTTATACTAAACGTACCGTACTCGCTGTGGGATACCTTTTTAACAGTTTTTTTCCTTCTATGTAGGTTAATGGGGTAACAAGAATCCCATCATCTAATTTAAAAACAGAACCTTCATGGGCAGTCCACCTTGTTTTGGACTTGTTAACTTATACAGCTTTTTGGCTAAATATTATGGGGGTGAGCAGTGCACTGCGGAATACAAGGTAACGGTTTTGTAGTTTTCAGAATTTTTGCACATACTTTCTCTTCTACCTCTCTCTCTCTTTCTCGACCTTACCAAAAGAGCAAAGCTCATCCTTCAAGTCCGAGATATTGCCTGGCGTGGCACTCCCACAAGTAATCAGTCTCGGGCTCGCTTTGAGCTTGTTTTGCTACACTAAAAGCCTCGCTTGACAAGAGCAAACAGACTTAACGGGAAATACACAGCTTCAGTAGCGCAGAACTTGAGACAATGAATGGTCATAAAGCGGAATTAAAGTTCAAGAATCACGAACATTTAATTTAGCCCATTCCGCACTACGCTCCTGCTCAGCAATAGAATATACCGTTGGAGGCTAGTGTGTAAAATTCCTTCGTATATATCGTAAAGTCTTCCTCTTCCTTTTTGACCTTTCCCTTTTTGTCCTAACCTTCACTTGAAATGTGCTTAATCTACTTATTTTAGTTAATTTCTCCTTGAATGTTAATTTACTCTTCTATCCGGTGCTAGATTGCTAGACAGCTAGATTGCTTACAAAGTGCGGAAACCCCAGCAGGCTGAATAATAGTACAAAAATCATAATAATACAAATACACTAAGTAGTATTGGCCTATAAGTTGGACACCGGTTCGGCATAACTTTGATCTCTGAGGGAAATGAACATAAAAGGCCTGAAATACCACACAGTGAATTCGTTTGGAATAATTGAATACTTCCAAGTTTTTTAATCAGAGCATATTTAAATGTAATTGAACATTTTATAAGTAGAAAGTGGTCTAACAAAGTCTACGTTTAAATTTTTCGAGTGTGGTTACAATGAAGCAACATTTTGCTGCAGCTTACAAAGTTAACTCCTGAATGTTGCATTCAAACAAAATATTTTACTTAAACATGTTTCAAAATGTTACTTACCGGTAAGGCGAGAAGAGAATCCAGCGTATGGAGAGCAGCTCCTCTTCTTAGTTTGCAAAATTCCACGAACTCATCATCACTGCACTGCTTGTCGCGTAGATATCTGGAACACCCATACAGAAAGATGAAATGTTATAGTGTTCATATACTATTAATACAAGTCACGTAGATTTCAGTGAGTGGAGACAATAACGATCAAAGCAAGTTGTGATGGGAACGCACCGTCAGGAAAGTCAGCAAGGTAACTAAGTCTGGATGCAACTCAACCAAACTTTGGCTTTGGAGTTCATCACCGCAGCCAAAGTGAACAGAGGCGTCAAGTTTAAAACTACCATGCTCTTATTCATGATTGTACTATGAATTCAACTAACCTTACCCCGAAAAAAGAAAGAATAAATAAAGAGAGCACCGTTATAGCAAACTATTATAATTTTAAGATGCAGAGGCACTAGAGCAGAACTGGCACTAATGGAATCGATCAAGGACCGTGCCAAAACCGCGTCTTCAACCTACGCAGAGTATCCATGCAGCAAAGAAAAACTATTCATTGATCTCACCCAATCTTACATCCTATACAGTGAGCAAACCCAGTTTAAGAGACCGTCAATAATGTGGCTGAAGACTAGAATATTCTACCTGACATTCTTATATTCTGGCATTCTTATATTCTAATATTCTTACTCTTATAAAAAGTGGAATTCCTTATTTTCCAAGTCTTTGGAAGAGTTTAAAAAAAATACATTCCACTTTCTTACTCTACTAACATTTTTGAAAGTTTACTTGCCAAACAAGGCTTTTCATTATATAGTGAATGTACAGTTTACTTTCCTTACATATACTACTGCTAAAGTATATGTACTATGTACTAAAGTATATGTACTATGTACGTATAATACTCTACTGCTACGACTAGAGTATTACGGTTGCAATAACACGAATGTTTCATTGTATGTTTGCAGTTTTTATTAGCACGCAAAGTGCCGCGTGGTCCACTATAAAAATACGACAGGCTTCAGTTTGTAATTCAGAATATTTTATGAAGGTTCGCGATGAAACCTACTGCCGCTTTTGGATTTCGTCCTCGAAAAGCTTTTTTTTTTATTACCGACTGTGCTTTTGCCAACGAGTGCTTCCTTTCTTTCGTGATCCAAGTTTCTAGAAAGCCTTTACGATTCAGATTCTATATGCTCGTAAAAAATAGTTCTAATATTCCGTCAGACCTTACTTTGGAGCTCTTCTACCCAATATAGAAGTGCCTCGCAGTTTCGAAAATAGCAAGCTACGTTGAGCAGCAAACTCGTGCAGAAACTCGCCAAAAATCCGTCGTAAAAGTCATATTGTAGTAAGTAGCCTTTTGTCAATTGTCAACTTGGAAGCCCACGCCGATTCCAACAGTATTCAAGTCCCACTAACCTACTCGCAGGTCAGTCAGTTCCAGATTTGTCCCACTTGAATGACAAATCGTACTTTTTTCTCTTTCCCTCTCTCTCAGAAGTGAGAAAACCTAATGGGCGACACAATATCTCGCACCGATATTACTGCAGTGGGCAAGAAAAGCCGTCATTATCATCTCCGAACACTAAAAAAAATAAATAAAATAACAAAATGATCTTACTCTTTGGCTTGGAGGTAGGAATCCAGGAATACATCATATTGAGCCCAAAATTGCTTCGAGAAGAGCGATCCTGGATGGAAAGTCAGAAAAGAAAACATCCCAGTTTAATTCAGTTCTTTCATAATATTGTGTTACGATTTTCCCTTCCTCAGTACCATTATAAGTGAACAAGAGACCCCTGGACGTGACGGACCATGTTGGAAAATGTCGGGGGTGAAGAACTTTGAAGTATACCATTCATCTTGCGGTCAACCAGCGTCGCATAATCCAAGAAACGTTTTCCCCTCTCCCCAAAAGAAAAGATTTTCCTTTTCCGTCAACGACACACCTTTAAACTGATCTACTATAAACGTCCCCAAAAGGTGAAATCTTGTTGTTATTTTGCTTTTTTGAAAGGTTTTGAAATCTTGTTGTTATTTTATTTTATTTTATTGGGCTTTTTGCGGGGGATAAAACAACTCCCTTGAAAGTTTCGGGATACTGGTGAGAGGTAAAAAAAGTAGCAACCAGGGAAATGTGTCACTAGCAGCTTTATCCGACTGTGTAAGCTATAAGCTCAAATCATGACGAAGCGAATAGTTTTCCTGTTAAATTCCTCATAAAAAGAATCTTTTTTTTATAACGGTGAAAAATGTCCACTCAGCTATTCATGAAAATGACTTCGGACGTCAAAATAAATTCTGCCACACGAACACACCCTGTATACTCAACATTTTGCAAAGAATTTAGAAAAAAAATATCTATATACCTATTCGTGTCTCGGCTGGATCCCACGTTCCAAGGGCGTCTTCCAACTATAAACACATATCAAACATAAAAAAAAATTAGTTAAATGACCATGTAACGGCCACTTGCATAATCCTGAATGGTTTGCGTGACGTTAGGCTTGGCGTATAGGAAAAAAAAGTCTTAGAATGAATAAAAGAATAGCGACTGAGGCAAAAAGAATGGCCAATAATCGTCTATTAGAACAAAAGGCGGCAGGCGTTATTAGTGGTCCAAAAAAAGTTAAGTACAGAGTGTCTGCCTTCATTTAAACATAAGAAAGTCGTGAAGTAAATATTGAGAGGAAAAAACTCGTGGGAAATATATTAGTCAAGAACGTTCAATACGTCATGGTAATACGTCATGTCCTTAATCGCTTGGGGTGTACAACAACGAGTTCTTTACGCTCGGACTCGCACGGACTCAAACATTTGGGGTTACTGAATTATGACGTCACGTAAGTGGTACCTTTATGCGTTAAACAATAGTTCAGATGATTCCTGGTGCGTACATACACATGCGTCGATACACACTAGCAAGATTCAAACTTACTGTATGTCTAGAAACGTACTTCGAAGCCAAAAAACAGAATTCCTGCTAATTTACTAACTACGTGCGTGTAATCGCTGAGATGGCGTCTTTAAACTCGCTTAGAGTGACAATAACGATAAAGAAAAATAAAGAAAAAAAGAATAATAAATAAAGAATGATAAAGAAAGGCTTATACATCACGGAAAGTTATTGTACCAACGATACGCTTATTGGTGGAACCCGTTTTCAAGATTCAAACAGTAATTTAAAAAACTAGGCAAAAAAGTCGCTGCAAAGTTCAAGCGCATTCCAAATGCTCCAAACGTAGACTTTTGTACAGAAAACTGTGGCCAAATTGAAAGATACCCGGACCCAAGCAAAACAGTTTGCCCATGAATAAAAATAAAATAAAATAGCAAAGAGAAAACCTTTTTCTTTTTGCTTTATTGAGTCGCATTCTTGCATCCCAAGAAGAAAGTTGAATGTCCGGCGGTTAAAAAGTACACATAAAACATTCAAAAAGAGCAGTGAGCCAGTCGGAAGCCCTTTTATGTTGCGTAACAATTAGTTTCGTTGGCTGAAGGATGAAAAGAAGATGTTCGTTCTCTCTTTCCTTCCTTTTTTTTACTTTAAAGAAAACACCGCGTCCATGAGGGCCATGCAGCTTTCTCTCATTTCCCTCTTCTTTTGCAGTCAATGGCAACTTCTGATGGCGCACACAAATTAAAAAGGACCCACTAGCTTTGAATCCTAAAGAATTTCTCGAATCCCTTCGAAAATCGAAATCTTCTTCTCCCGCCTACCGCTTTCAATAAAAAGCTTCATCCTGCTAAAAAATCGGGAAAGGTTAAAATAGCAAGGTTATTTACGACGTAGTTTAGAGCTCGTGTGCCGCGGAAATGTTACTCTGGATAAGCAGGCGATCATCCTTGTAGATAAAAGGGACGGGCTTGAACTTATGCAGTCGGTCTTTTAGGAGGACAGGTTGATGATGGTATTGTAAGAGTGAAAAGAACCTGGTTTAAAAGGCATGGGAGAAAGCTTTTCTCTTTCACTGAGGAGACCTGTCCTCCTTTTTTGGTTTGCCCCCGTCTCTATTAAAAAAGTCTCGAAAATCTTCGCCTTGATTGCATACTAAACTCCCCTAAAGAAGCTGTCGCTGCGTGAATTTGGAAACGTAAGAGGCAACAACCAGTTCGTCTAGGAGAAAATAAGACCAATTCCTTATTTGAACAGATATGAAACTGGAATCGGGACCGACACGACATTCACTTTTTTCCAGAACCTGAGCAGTGCAGGACCCACGTGGGCCAGACGTGACTTGAACCTTTGAAAGTATACTCGAGATACTTGGAATACTTGAAACCCTGATGATATGCCGTGATAAACAAAGCAAATTACGACGTGTGTAATAGTAACCGATGCTTGTCCCTTTACAAAATGAGTTCAGAACAGTAGTGGCAAAAGAAACGCTGGAATGCTCTTCTAATCATAATTAAATTTGACGCATTTAGATAGAGAAACAATTAGAAAATTAATACTAGCACGTGCGTTACATAGACATTAATTAACCGAAATTTTTCCAATAAATCAAGTGAACATCTATACATCTATAACAATAACAATACACAACTATAACAATAACATCTAATTAACTATAACAATACATCTATAACAATTTCTTAATGAAAACGATGCTTCGGGATTTCTATTATAATAATGCTGAAATATCCATAATAGAGAGTCTTGAACTCTACAATCTGTTTTGTACTATAGGAGTATTCCATAGCAATGAGTAATTAAATACATATTTAGTATGCAAGTTAAATACCTAAAATAAGCAAACGGAAACTTTATGACGCAATGTAATTCTATGCTGTGATTTGCAGTGTAAAAAGTAAGAATAGGAGAAGAATCTAAGAAAGAAAGCTAAACTATCAACTCGGGATCAACATGGCAACCATAAACGCAAGTTTTATCTTCGCTATGAAAGATCAACAACCGGCTGATCTACAGATTTTTTATTGAAAGCATTATTCGAATAAAAAACAAAAATTTCCCTACAACTGGGTTAAGAGTAATAAGCTTATTTTAGTAATAGCAAAGAGAACCAGATAGTTCATGTGAGCTCAATTGTCTTTTTATCGTTTCCTGTCGGAATAGATGTGAACATCTGTGAGGTTTATAGTCGGGTTATGTGTGATAATTCGGGCAAAAAGATGAACAAAGTATAAATAATAGCTTATATTCACTAGACTCACGGTGTTACTCTTGTAACTATTAGCTTCGCTGAATAAATACAGGTGTTAACATAAATAGGACCGAACATTTTCGTGACCAAAGTTTTGTTATCCTGGTGGCGCTGAACGGAACTTCATACTACAAACACAACAACCCCAACAAGTTTAGCTACAAGAACAACTACTCCTTGAAATGCTAGAAATCTCGGATACTTGGTTACTGTTTATCAGATCACTATTCGACAGCTTTCACGTAACTGGTTATCATAAATTTTCCCTATCAAAGCCAAACTGCACAGCAATATCAAAGCCAAAATGCAAACGACAGAAACTAGTAGAATTCAACGTCTCTTTCTAAGTGTTAGAACCTTCTCTCTATACTCTTACTGTCGAAATATGTTCTGTCATTAGTTAGTAATGTAACAATACAGTCATATTATAATGTTTCCAAACGAAAGAGGATATTACAATTCTTAATAAATTATACATAGTATTCTTAGCGAAACCCACGCAATTGAATGCATTGATGCTGACTAGGTCCGGATTGTATGTCAGCTTTCAATCCATCAAATAAAACTTGCGCCTTATCAAAAGCCTTTTAAGACTTTATATTAAATCACGTAATTGCCCTTTCACCTTGAACGCCATTAAACTCTGCTCCGTCCTTTCATCACATATTTCTTCACACGAAATTCTTTGAGCCTGCAAGGGAATAATAACACGAACGCTTTATCCTAATTCTCCAAAAAAATCAGTTCATTGACATTTATTTTCCGCACTACAATCCTAATTGCCTGTGTGTCTATATCCTCGAAGTCAACTTTCCGCTGAAAAAAAAATAAAAAAGGAAGCAGAGTAGTACTTTCCAAGTGGTTCAAACCAAAGGTAGTAAACCAACAAGATACATAAATAATGTTTAAAAGAGTGAGGTAAGTTGTTAAAGTTTTCTCCCTGTGCATCTTCTCATGCAATGGGAAATTATACTTTGCATTAACCAAGCACTTTTCCTGACAAGTCACCTACTAACCCGGAGCCCGAGGGCAAGAGTCTCATAACTTTTTCTTTAAAAAAATGGTGTTTTCGTATCTACGCACCCATCCGTCCGCAACATTGTTTACGGAGCAGAAAAAAACGCAACAAACAACTATTGTTCTCAACTTATGGCTAATATCTCTAACCTTTTTTCCTGCTTACTAGCTTTCTCTCCCCCTCTGAAAAAAACAAAACAAAAAAAAACATTACGCGTTTATAAACCCGCCGTATTCTTTAGTAGAAAAGGCTGCTGCGCTAATCACGGGGCCAGACGGAGAGAGTTTTAGTTCAAGTTAATGATAACGAGGCGGAAGGAAACCGTGAGTTGGGGAAAGATGGGAGCTTCTGATGAAATAATACCCTGGACGGTGGTCTTCGGAATGTATACGGCCTACGGGCTCTATTACTCTTTCATGGAAGTTACAACACACCTGTTCGCATTAAGATTCGAAATTTAAAAAAGTACGTTTTCTGTAGTAGGACTTTCCGTTTTTCAGCTCCCTGACGTGTCATATTCCGTAACGAATACCATACACAGCATCCCCTTTTTAGCCAACAGGATCGTTAAGGCTCAAGGTTTTTCGCCAAACGAAGAAGGAACTAAGTTAGAAAAAAAAAACCTAGCGTAACCTACAATTAGTCCCAGGTAGGTATCGTCTTAATGGCCTCTGATTCATATAATTTCAGCAATAGATTGACCCACGAAATTTTCTTCCGGAGAAAAAAGTGAAATCAGCCTGAGAGAAGTCTTGGAAGATTTTAACAAGGATATTTGTAAAGAACTTAAGATAGAATACCTTGTTAATAAGCATCTTGCTGATGGAGCAAATGGGCTCAATTCCTCCAAAGATCAAACGATGCTCTTCGTCGCTGATGGAAGATAACTTGCGTAAAGGTCTGCCATACAAATCCTCGACTCCTTTAATCGTCACCGCATATTCACGTTCACTGAACAGAAAGTCTTCACTTGTCCGAAAACGGCCGTCAGTTTCTAGAAAAGAACACGAAACAAAAATGAAAACATAAATCACACGCCTTTTCTGATTTTGTAATGTACGATAATAAATCACACGGCCCTTTCTTCCTTCCTGTCTTAAATTTGAGTTGGTTTCTTTTAAAACGTGGTGAAATTTCCCCCAACAGAGCCAAAGAACAATGGAATTACTTATTGTCTTACAAGTAATTAGCGCACGTATAAAATTATAATAAATACAGTGGCATCGGATATACAATCTAAAATAAACCTGAGCCAAAACTCGGTATCCTGTAGCTAGAAACACTTGAAAAAAAAGGAAAAAGTAGCCTGATATGGAAAAACGAACTTGGCATTACTCACTGAGCTACTTGATACTCAATGGCCAAGCATTTCCTAAAACTCTCCTCTAACAAATCTACGTCAATGCTAGATTAGCACTCGATCCCCAGTCTGCAAACAAAAGATCACGCATTTGCATACGAGTGCAAAACCGAACCATAATTTGCACATAATTCAGACCATTCAGCCAATTTGCGCTACACAGTCAAAATATGTTCTCTAAAAGCCAGGATCTTTTGCAGACAAAGATGCAAGACTAGATCACCTCGAACTCTTCTCACTAGAATTCCTTGAAAAAGAACTCGACGTTTTAGCGCGATACTTCGGTAGTCAATTTGACGAAGCTTTTAATAGCTTACACTTAAAAAGAAATGCCTTTAAAAAGTATACGAAATACAGAGATCCGAAGGTCAAACTTGATCTGGGAAATAACTGCCATATTCTCACAATAATTCTGACCAAAACCACCGGAACTTTAATAGAACCTCACAACCTATAAAAAAAATTAAAGCATTTTGTTTTTACCGGCTGGCACTTTACTCTCCCGATCCTTGAGCTTCTCTTCCATGTTTTATTTTTTCACGTTACATATGCTCCATGATGCGGACTAAACACCACGAAACGAAAGCTACGAACTTTTACATCGAAATCTGAAAAGTGCACTGGGCTTCGGCTCCCAACTGTCGGCCGTAAGTGTGTATGAGTTGGGATTTGTGCAAGAGCACAACGACACGTTCTCGCATGACGCTTTTATCACGATTGCAAGAATAAGTCAACAAGTGTGTGCGCAAGTAAGAGCCTGACAGGCTCCACATTCCGAAAAAAGAGGTAGAGACTTGAGCGTGTAACCTCCCTGTTGTAAACTGCTTGGATGTTACTCGGGCAGGAAGACTTCTTGTTCCTGTTTGGTCTCTGGTCTCGGTGGTGTGGCTGCGATTTGTCTTTTACGGTCTCGAGCATGCGTGATTTGCAAGCGAAGCTCAAAAAGGTTATCCCTTCTAGCCATAATGACAATGATGATGATTATATAGGGACTCCCCCCTATATAAGGCATACAGGGCGTTTGGCGTTTTGTTTCAAAGCAGGACAAGTAAGAACAATTTGGTTAAAGAAACGAATTAGCTACTGTGAAACGAAGGCCACCATTAGCTAAGAAAGAAAGAAAATTATGTCAAGAAAAATAAGAAGAAAAAAATCCTTTCTGATTCCTCTTGGTCTTGATGTGAAATTTGCGTGGCTGCAATGACAAATTTAACGATAGTGTCAATAGCCCGGCAATAAAAATTGTAACTTAACGGGCAACGTTCAATGCGTCGTCGCGTAAGCTAACCTAAAGAGTTTGTCGTAGTACTATGCTAATGTGGACTGGGCGCGAGATAGCGGGGAGGTTATAAAAAAGATTTAATGACTATTCGCAATCTCTTCCAAGGTCTTCTTATGGGAAATTATCCTCGATTCTTAGCTTCGCTTCGGTTACCAAAAGGAACGAGTAAAAAAAAGTAAAGAGTTTACAAGAAAAAAGGTTCAGGACATTGGAAATCCCTTCCAGGGCTGGGCTTGAATGAATGTTTGCTGTTTGTTCCGTGAAGAATTACGATGGCTTAAACTATTTAGATCTACCTACCAGAGATAACTGTCATTCAGACATTCAAAAGCTGGCAAAGTATCAGCTTACTCAACTAGCTCAGTGGAACGTATGTGATAGTAATAATCTTAATTTAAATGCAAACTAACGATCAAAAAGCAAAACAAACTACATGCAGGGAAGTTTGAGTTTGGTGCTACGCTCCTAACCGTTGTTTTTGAGTTTTCGAAAGGGTTGTTTTTGATAAGTAAATAGGGAGGACAAGCCTTTTCAAAGAACCCACTCAATAATTGTAGTCATATATCGCAAAAAGTCCGCGTGTGGAAAAGTATGAAATTCGACTTTAAAATATGTATTTACGATGTTAAGATTATAATAAATAGTTACCTCCTCGTTCGTCGCGAAACCGGCGTCCATCTTCGAGTACTGCAGTATCGCCATCTAGGAGGAGAGCTTCCAACTTCAAGTCTACCAAGGCGGAAGAATCTGCCAGTCGTAAATTGAAGTCACATAAACGTAACTCCCGTGTGAGATTGGCAATTAATTGCGATATGGTGTAATTCGATTGCCCCGTTGTCTGTAAGAAAGCAACATTGTGAATAAGTATAGTTTCAAGGCTTCCAAATAAAGAGCATAATTATTTCTGACTTGTGTAAAAAATAATCCCTAAACAATTGGCTGATCCTTTTCATTCAAGTCTGACCACTTCCTTATTCTAAATTTATTCCAACCGGCGAAAACTATATCTCATAATTCGATTCCAGACTAGTTCTCAGCACGCATCCAGGATGCCGGGTGTCAAATCGGACTTCCGACTCCTCTTCCGACTTTCCTTTCCTTGCTTTTGTCCGATCATTCTCTTTTGCTTATGGTTTAGCCTACTCATCATAATATTCTAGATCAAACTTGTACAAAAACGTTCGCTCTCTCCCGATCGCCCTCCTTTTTGCTAGTTAAGATATGCGCATTCAAAGTCTTGGTGTTCTTACCCTTAGTTCTCATTGTTGTACCGGCGAATAGTTTTAAGAAACTCGGGATTCTACCGTTGAACCAAAAACGAACCCACAGCCTCCGCCAAACCACACGAAACAATCTCATTTAGCCCAAACCAGTTTTGTACACTTGTTATGCCGATTAACATCAAAAAGTAACAACTGACCAAATGTCCTTTCCGGCCGTCTTGAAAAAGAAGGCGGATCATGGGAATCTTATCTGTCCTTAAGCACTTTCCTAAATCGTTTTGACAGTCCCTCTGTTGTTGCTGTTTACGTTTTTATCAGGTTACTATGGTAAACATAAGATTGAATGATACCAAGAGTAGAGGCGCTGTAAGTTCAAAGGAATTAGGACCTGTCAAACGATTTAGAAAAGTGCTTGATTCGCCATCATTTTCAAGATGGTCGTAAAAGACACCTGGTCAATTCCATAACTGACTCCTACTTTTCCCTAATAGCTAAAACTCCACAAGCGCCCAAAAATGTCTTATGAGGTTTGAAAGCAATCGGCGCTTGTTTACTTAACCCCCGACCTACTAAAACAGTAACCCAGGTATCCGCATATGGTAGCGTATTGCAGTGGGTTTCGTGAGTTAGTCGCGGTTCATAGGACCCGAACCAGGCATGGGGTGCTGAAAAAAAATAGCACTGGCTAGCCGGACCCTTTTTTGTTAACATTAAAAGCAGCAATTTGCATAAAAGCGTGTTCAGCCATGTCCGGCATCCTTGTGTCGGGGTCTGACGTCCTTCTTTCGAGTCGTCCTTGTATCTACTTCCCATTTTATTGTTCATAGTATTTGATTCGTAAATATATGGAAAGTAATATATAATAATAACGTTAAAAATAGATCCATTTCGTGATACAAACGGATAATTTTAGTATTTCTATTTCGAATAGATTGTGTTCATTTTCTGCCGTAGAAAGCTAAGCTTTCCGGAAGCGTTCCGGTCTTTTCATCCAGACTTCATGGCAATTTCCGCTCCGTTTGGGCTCGTTTCATCCTGACTCAGCTGCAATTGCAGGCTTCCATCCTCTTCGTAATGACCTAATCGTAGTAAACTTGTCTTCCTGTTTCATGGAATTCCCTTAACATGTTTTATGATACTTCTACAGTAATACAAGTTCCGTAGTTACATTATTGACTTTCCAAGATACGGTTATGCAATTAAGGCTGGGAATTTCCATTTTGGAATACTATTTTTTTTACCGAGTCCAGAAGTTTTCCCAGGTACAAAAATCGCTAATTAAGCTGCATCATGCCTTGTGTTAAAATAATTGGTAGTTACTAATTATACTAATAACCAAGCTAAGTAACCAAAAAGGCGTGTTCTATAGGATGTTGTCCTGTACTTGGGTCTGGTTGTTTCCGCTCGAATGTTTTCCACAGTTTCTTGTAGTTAAGCTGGACTAAAAAGCGGTCAACCAAGTCTCTCATACATCCATGTCCACTTGAACAGGTGCTGACACGCATCCAAGCTCTTCGTCCAGTACGAAAAGAGTGTCCAATGCGAAAATAATTACCACATGGCGGACGTAGATGAACCAGCCCCTTCTACAACTCATCTCTCAAAAAATTGATTGTCCTTAAAGATAAAAAAGAAAAAAGAATGAAAGGTACCTATTTGTTTTTGTCGTTTATGCGTAGGCTATAATAGTGCTTGGTTTGTGAAATATGACCACTGCAGTTATCAAATATACCTCGACACAATTAAACCCATACATGTCCTTCATTTCACCTTGAAAATTAGAACTCCCCCTTTCGGACTTTTTCTGGTTTTAGAAGCCTTTTTTAAGTTTTCCGGGTTTTTTTCTAACCCTATCCTATTTATAAAAACTAACTTCCTGAGCGTATTTTTTTGGATCGCTAACGCTGGGGAAAAAAAAGATTCATTAACGGCATTTCTAAATCAGCAGTCAAGCCACATTTGGTGTACCTTGAACCGCGTTTCCGTACCTTTACACATCTTAATTATTCCTAGACGTATCCCGTGCAGCCCTAGGGTGCTTCTTATAACTCTCCCTTGCAAGTTGTAGGCCTTAAACATACTAAAAACGCACTCTGCATGTGTCCGTGACTCTGCAAAAGTCCTGCAAGTGACTTTTCAAACTACTGATGGATTGAAGTACATACCCAAGGTTAACAACAGTCTTAAGGCCTCCATCTCCATAATCGGATCGTTTTGACTATCTTAAAGCTTAAACAACATGAGCCCTACTCTGTTACCAATTACCGCTTAAGATCAAAAGTTGCCAATTTGTTCCTAGCCTTCGGACAAGCTTGCTCTCGGAAAATGCTTTGAAACTATTAACGAATCGGTTTACAAATTTATGTTGGGGTAACTGAATACAAAAGGCGGATTTTTCGATTAAAAAAAAAAAAAAAAAAAAAAAAAGAATACAAAAGGTTAAATGTGTTAAGGCCATTTACCCATAATTGACGGGATCAAAAAAGAGAAAGTTTCTCAACTCTCAATGTTTAAAAAGCATTTAACAAGATATTTAGCTAGGACTTGTCATTGTTTTCATATCTATAAGTTTAGTCTTTTTTTTTTTTTTTTTTTTTAAGTCTTGTTTTCTTTCGTAGTAAATGAAGAAGCATCCATAGCATTTTTCCTTTTAGTTATAACGATTTCCGTCTTTGGTTTTTAGCACCATGACCAATTTGTTTCGGAGTTATCATCACAGCATGACTGTGACTGTGCTGACGAATGACACGTAAGTTCGCACCTAAAGCCGTATAACCTAGGTCGTAACTCAAGCACGTTTTGTCAAAGATCTGCTCGCTTGTTTGCTTAAAAATGGATAAATGCCTCCTAAATGGCTTAAAACTGCTTATTTGAGACTGCGGGATAGGTTAACTTTCTCTTCATCTCTCTGTGTCTTTCCACGTATACAAGGTAATCAAAAACTCTATAGTACACATATGTGGAACAAATTCTGCCGTTCCCAACATTAGCAAGACATCGTGATAAAAGGTCCCAATCCCAATTGGTGTTTTGTTAACCATAATAGTATATTTTCCTTACCTTTCGAGTTTGTCCGTCAGGCAAAATCACGGTTACGGTAACGATCCGTATCTTCTTACGGGATTTCACTAATTTGGGCCTCGGCACTGTAAACACGTTCTCGGGCGCTAAAGTCTTATTCGCGATCTTGTCTTGTAAGAAATTTGGCACTTTAGACATCAAACTCAATCGGCGCGTAATCTTCCGGCCCAGAAGTGCAAGTTTAGGTCGTTTTTCACTCACTTCTGGAACTTCCGCCATATTATAGATTCGAAAAATCACTGTAGTTCCACCTTTGAAAAAAAAAAATTAGCCACCGTCGCCAAACCAAATTTGCCTTATAACGTACGAGACTGGCTCACAAGGCACCTGTTCTTCAAGACAGGTATACATGGACTACATACACCTGAGTAGCTTATTGCGCCTATACGGGCAAAGTTAAAACTATTGTTCCAGGGCCTGGGTAACATGTTCAGCCCTCGGATCTCGATCTCGAATCTACCAACAGACGTCAAAGTCGCGATTTAGCTATGGTGCGCTACCACAAAGAAAGAAGTAAAACACCATGGGAATGATCTGAATGTCACGTCGATCTAATAATAGGTTTGTTTCTAGTACTACTGGTTGGAAGCTTCCTGCTGAACTTGAGTGACGGCGATAAGAGCGCTATAGACAGGTTTTGCTGGACATCCATGGTGTGACACGTAGCGGTGGTAAACATGCTATTAGCGATCGAAAAAAGCATTTGCCGAGTTAGCTTGGTCCTTGGGAAAGGAATTTTCTCAACGGTTTTAGAAAAAAAGGTATTCTGGAAGCGCCTCAAAAGTAAGAGAGGAAATGGTAGAGGGTTAACCGTTACTTATAGTTTATAGGAACCGCTTTCGATCTGCGTTGAATGTCTGTCAGTTTGCGATATTGTATCCGGCCACGGTACCGAATTGTAATTAGATAACGAAATCATCGCAAAGCTGTAGCAAAAATCTTGATTAGCCAAAATCGGTAACAGTCTTGGTTGTTTTTCTTACATAATTTTGTTAAATTATGAAAGAACTGTATAAGTTAGATTAGAAAATCCTCGCAGGGTACGTGGATATTTAACCTAGCTTAGAAAGTTCTTCACAGTCTATCTGGAAGCTTCGTTGCAAGTCTTTGTGTATTTCTTTTGGGTATCGAGCAACGTGTCTGTCTTGGAAACTTTTTTCGGTTTCGACATGGGAGTTTGGGGATGGTTATGGTGCTTGTGCTGCCTTGAGATTTTGAACTTTTATCGAGATTTTCTCACATTTTTTTCTTTTCTTTTCCAGATATCGCTTACGTATCGGAACAGGTGTCATCGCCTTGGTTAGCTTTGATGTTTATGAAGGCATGTTTGGAAAAATGCTTGAAAATTTCGCACATTTTTTATCTTCTTTTTAAAGTCTTTGAGAAGGATAATCTTGCTTTTTTTTACTGAAAGTATTGCTATTCATTTGCAACGCGGAAGAATAGTTTGTGCAAGAAATTCGTCTATTTTGTAACTTGTTAAATATTACCATTGTGTCTTTAAAATTACAATAAAATGTGATAATAAAGTGAGGACAAAATTGCTGAAAAATAATTCGGTACGTTAAAATTCAGATGATGCCAATTTATTGTTTACGTTATAGCGTTGATTTAGAAGCCACATAAACCGAAACAACCTTCCGTAGTCAGGAAATGTTGGCGTTCCCTTTGCAACCTTCTCGGAAGAACTCCCTACGTATATTTCTGGTGTAATCGTAATAAACGCTGAATGTTCCTGAAAAATACACCCGGATCTGCTGTCAATCTGCAGTGCTATGATTTGGTTGCGCCTTCAGATTAAAGAAGAAACGTAGAATTATAAACCGAGTTGTAAGAGGGAATTAATCCAAAGTTATTACTTCTGTCGTGCTTTCCGTGTCCTTGGTGATCCGTCTTGACTGCGATGGTAGGAAACTGGTTTACTCCACATCGGCTTGCGAACCTTTCGAGCTTGGGTATCATTGAGGGATTGCGGCAAGCACTGTAATTAACAGTCTTCCTCGGTGACAAATCAGTCATCATTGCCTTTACACTGCTGTAGTTGAAGCTTTCCCAAACATTGGCGTTAAAAAGGAGAGCTTCATTCATCTTTCGCTTTTGTTCGTCGTTATATTCAAAAAGCAAACTAAAAGTTCGCATTTTAGGGACTACTGTATGACGCAGGATAAAATCTTGGTAGCACTTTCTTAACGTCCGGTAGTGTTGAGTTAGGATTCTCGTGTGAGTTTGTTTTTCGCTTAATTTCTATATCTACGTTTTCCGTTTTCCTTTAAAAACCTGTATTGGAATTTATATTTAGTTTACAAGAGATCGCCAACATGCAAACTACAATACGCGGTAAGGAAACCCACTTGGTGGATATTCCTGCTAATGCCACTATTTCCGAATTAAAGGTAACCCCATGTTCTTTTCTTTCTGTAACGTACATTCATAAGAAGTCTCAAACGAGTTCTTAGTAAATGTCTGTCATAGGCTCGTATTTTAGCCTGTTTCAGAAAGCATATGGACGGTTCAGGTCAGCTTAAACTATAGTTTTTGCCGATAATCAGCTTTCCTAAATCAAGAAAAACGGAGTTTTTAATTCCTGGTATAGTCTGGCTGGCTTATCTCCATGATACGTTCAGTCAGTTTGATCCAAACATGGTTTCTTTGGTGCCAAGCACAAGACGGAGTTGAATTAACGTTATGTTTAACTTTCTAGGTGATGTGCACGGATGTGATGTGGACTTTCATGGGCCTTGACTTGTATCAGGACCGCTCCAAGTCCTAGGATAGTGGCATCGGTATGGATTTCTGTGTGGAATCCTTCTTCGACGTGAGGGATTTCGGGATTTTCTCGGATTTTTCGTTGCACATTTGAAGAGATGGGACACCAGCGCACAAGATACCAATAGCTTCATGTAGTTGAAGCGTCCATCCAAATATAATGCGTGTATACTTCGTGTTTGGTCCAGAGAACATCGGGCAGCGACAGCTATTGAGAAAGCAGCAGACGGCGATGCTACTTCGCTTGTCTTTAACAACGAAACGAAGAAGCATTTAACTGAAGTAGTCTTTCATCGAAATCTCAGCCGTCCAAGTTCGGTTCTGTTCGTCTTTCTACAGGTAAAGTTTTGGGATTTTTTTAATTAATGTGGACGGTTCAGGTCAGCTTAAATTTAATAGTTTTTGCCGATAATCAGCTTTCCAAAATTAAGACAAATGGAAATTAATTCCTGGAATACTCTGCCTGACTTGTCTTTGTAATACGTTCAGTCAGTGTTAACCCGAACATAGCTTCAATGATTCAAAAAAGAGGAAATTGTCGTAACGTTTCTTTTTTTTAACATTTCAGGCAGAAGTTACCGCCATATTGATCCGTATATGTCCAAAGACCTGTGGACCAATTCAGGAAGCATTTATACCACTGGGAAATATGCACAAAAATTAAGAGAGGAATAGACCGTCTATTTTTTCTTTTATTGCACGTTCAATCTTCATTCAAAAAACACATTTTACTGTTAAGTGCTTCCCCAGCAACAACTCCATTGCTTATGTTGATCTGCTTTTGAGGAATTTCATCGCGTTGGACATCATGAGCAGCCTGTAAAGGGAGCTAAAACTAGCAAAGCTGGAAAGGGAACGGCAACTGTATGTACGTACAACGTAAGCGTAATTTCCAGAAGGTTTTTTCTGTTTTTAGAAAATGATTTATTCGAACTGTTGGTATATATGAAACTTTTTGCAGAAATTATAGCATTCGTATAGCAATACAATCTTTCGTGGATGTCAGGAAAACAAGAACTTTCGATAATCTCTATAGGCATGAACATTTAAAGCATATGTATTCACCATAAGTGACCAAGCTGTCTCTTTAAATGACTGGTTTTAAATGTTAATCCTCCTTATCTTCGCTACTTGTCTCGTCGCTAGAGTCATCTTTACTTTCGTCCTTCCCTTTACTTTTACCCTTCTCTTTAGTTTTACCCTTCTCTTTAACTTCATCCTTCTCTTTAGATTCTGCCTTCTCCTCGTCGGTAGATTCCACAGGATCAACCTGGGGTAGAGTAGCTTTACGTGGGACAGGGACACAAGCCATTTTTGTGCACGTCAAATCAGGAGGAGTTATGCATACACAGTCAACACAGTTGTCTTTCTTGGACAGCTTCTCTCCCTTGTTCAGTGTAAGGTTCCCAAACCGACATACGCTGTTTGTAGGAAGTGTCGCTAGAGCAAACAAAGTAAAATCTTAGCAACAGAATTTCGTGGGTTAGGAAGACACGACTGATTTACCTGTGGTGTTGCTTTCGGGGCCACAATGTTCAAGACACTCTTGTTGGGTGCGGAAGTTGTTGGCATTGCCTTTGCAGCCTCCGTAAATAAACAGCTTACATTCGTTTGTAGCAGAGTCATAATGGAAACGCGACATATAAGCCAGACAAAAGCCAGGATCTGCTGGCAAGCTGCAGTGAGTTTTGGCGTTACCTATTAGTTTTTTTAAATGAAGAAATACATGTATATAGTTAGTGTGGAGAGTGAATCTAATCCAAGTTTATTACTCTTTTTGTGTTTTCCGTGCCCGTGGTGTCCCATGATCTCGTCGTATTCTTTACGACTGATCCCTTTGCCACAGCGTACTTGACATTCTTCGGCAGTGAGATAATTATTTGCATTGCCTTCGCAGCCTCCATAACTGAAAGGCTCACATTTGCCTGTTTGAGAATTGTGAAAGAATCTGGGAGCATCCATGCGGCATGGACCCGGATCCTTTGGCAATTTGCATTGTTCGCGACCTAAATTAGGAAGGTGCTTGCTCCGAGGTTGTACAGTTTCAGGTCCTGATCCTTGAGCTCCAGTTTGGCATGCCGTTTCGCATTCTTTTTGCGTGTGGAAGTTATTCTTGTTGCCACTACACCCGCCAAAATCAAACTTTTCACAAAGTCCAGTGACAGAGTTGTGGAAATATCTCGGTTTGGCGGCCCTGCACGGTCCAACGTCCGAGGGTAGGGAGCAGAATTCTGGCAAATAAAATAAATAATTATTAAATCACTCGTGATCAAGTTAAATAAATATTTTGAACAGTTGTGTTGATTTAACCAAATACATATTTATTTAGTTAATTTAATTACGTAATATTCCGACTTGTCGTTATTTGGAGATAATGAATTAAAAATGTAGCTATAGTATTTAACATACATTATTTGTATGGATTCTCTTTGTTACCTGGAATTGTTGGTGGACTGACCCTTGCTTCAAGTGCCACATCTGGAAGGATGAGACTAGATTCGCTAGTTACTGCTAGTCCTGCCTTGGCTCCGTCTGTTTCGGCTTCCGAAGGATCAACTGGTGCCATTCTGGCTTCGATGACCGAGTCTGTCTTGGGTTTACATTCCGTCTCACAAAGAGCCAAAGTAATAAAGTTGTTGTCGTTGCCTACACAACCACCGTACGAAAAGGATTCACATTGTTGCGATGTAGCATTGAAAAAGAAACGCGGCTTCTTCGCTCGACAAGGACCTTTAGCCAGTGGCAGGCTACAAACTAGAAGTAGATCAAGATTGATAGTAGGAACGAGATGTGAATTTTTTTTAAGAATGAATGATAATTCTTACTTGAAATGTTTTGAGCACTTGGGTCGGAGGTTTTGCTACAACGTGTCTCGCAGTCCTGTTGAGTAAAAAATCGGTTCCCGTTACCTTTGCACCCTCCGTACATGAAACGCTGGCACGCACCCGCCGCACCGTCATAGTAATACAAAGGTACAAATCCTCGGCAGGGTCCCGGATCTTTTGGATGCTGACACACATCCTCCGCAGGCTTATGTGGCAAAACTAATTCAGTCAAGGAACAACACATAAACACTCGCTGAAAATGAAGAGGATAATGTAATATACTTCTTGGGGCAATGTCCGTTGGCGCAGAGACGTTTTCTAACCTAACACCCGCGCAAGCTTGTTCGCATTCCGCTTCAGTGGTGAATCTGTTCTTGTTGCCCTATTTAGGAAGGTACGGAAATTTGGTAAGCTTTATGGAACTTGTACAGTAAAGTAAACATAGAACAAACGTGAACTCACGTGGCAACCTCCATAGTAGAAGCCCAAACATTTTTGTGTAGCAGCATCGTAATGGAACCTGAAAGAGCTAGCCTTGCATCTTCCCACATCCTTTGGAAGCAGACAGTGGGACTGATTCAATGGCTGATGACGGAGTGTTGAGCGGTCAATCTTAAAAGGTAGCGTAACTGCATGCACTGGAGGAGTTGCTTTATGCTCTTCACCGGTTGCTGGAAACAGAACGATTTGTTGTAGTTAAGTATAGTTTAAGAGCACCATAAATCATTAGACTTACGACAGTAGAAGTCTACTGGACAACAAACGCCATCTTCGTATACTGGCACACAAGCCGAAGGCAATTGATGGAAACAGACTTCGTCAGAGCAACCATACCCCTTTTCATCTGCAAGTGATTAATTTAAATAAAATTAAATGTATAGCTTTTTTTAAGTATGTGATAAACCGTTATTTACCAGTGTAGTTGGCAGTGCAAATGCATTTTCTGCAAGGGGTAGGATAAAAGATACCTCCTTCAAGTTCAGTCTGATTATTGGCAGTGCAAGTAGACAGAGGCCTGGCCAAATCTAGATGGGAAAAAGTTCAGGTTTCACGTTAAGAGGAAAGCAAGTTCTGTACCGCAGTTCCATTCGTTGCAGCACTGACCCGGCACTTTGACAATTCTGCAGTCAGTCGAAGGAGGGTTACCTAACGGTGGGCAGGTCTGTAGTGTGCAAATAACGGAAGCCTTCGTTCTATTGGAAATAAAATGTTAATATATCGGCTATATTGTGACTAATGGTCGCACGTGTAGGGTTTGGTAGGAGGCATACAACTACAGTTATAGCAAGGATCGTCAAGAGTAATGGCAGGAATAGGACCTGCTTCGTAGCCTTGTCCTTTGTATAAGCATACATGATTTTTCGGCTCGATCAGTGGTTCTTCTGCGGTAATGGTAATTAATAGCAAATTAATTCATTCATTCATAGACGTACCAGTCTCAGCGTCGCAGGAATAGCTTGTAGGACAACAAGCGCCGTCCGCGTACTCCGGCAAGCATTGACGATCCTGATACGGGCGAATGGAGGTCATATCGCACTGAACAGACTCACATGCAGGATCTAGTACAAAGAAATCGTGAAACATTGGAAAGAATCGAGTGTCGCTTGCTGTAGTACCAGTGTTGGGAACGTCTCCTCCGCAAGTCTTTTGACAATCGCTTGCGCTTGCGAAGTTATTCTCATTCCCTTGACAGCCTCCGTAAGTGAAAACTTCGCAGCGATTCTTTTCGGGTTTGAAAGCAAACTTTCTCATACTCGCAAAGCAGGGTCCCTTACGTATAGGTTGCTGGCATAGACTTCTTTTTTGTAAGGTCAACGTACTTCGCTCTTGGGCAGTAATAGTGCTGTCGTTGCTATTCTCGGTTAATGTGGAAGACGTAATTGGGGGCACACATTGCGGCCCGCATTCGTTTCCAGAACTCGGACAACACACTTGACCGTTATCACAATCACGATCCCCATTACAGTATTGATCGCAAGACGAAACGAGCTCACGTAAAGGACACTGCTTGGCTATGTCTGTTTCAAATGAGATATGACAGTAGTCTAGATTTGTAAACCAAGTTGGGTCAATATGGGTTAGTTTTACTTGTTATGGCATCCCCACAAGCTGCGAGACAGTCAGTTTCGCTGGTAAATAAATTCGCCGTTCCAGCACAACCTCCGTAGATGTATCGAGTGCACCGTGGCCCTTCTGGCGCTGAAGCGTCAAAAGTCCAACGGGGCATGAAGGCCATGCAACCGATCATCCCCTTAACGGGAGGCAAGTAACACAAGTCTGTCGGCGGACCAGGTTTGCCACGAAGCATTTCTATTTTAAAATACATATAAACAGTATCGTCGAAAACGGCATTTTTTTGGTTCAGGTACAAATCAAATGGATTAAACTTACTAGATTTATCACACTTGGCCATGCACTCGTATTTGGAATCATAGAAATTATTCGTTAGGGAGCCGTGATGGCATCCACCGAATGCGAAACGTTCGCAATGCCCAGAAACGTCATTAAAGGCCCATTTACGAAACAGTCCTTTACATTCATGGTTTGGTTGAACTATCTCAGGCGTAGTACATGATGTTTCTTCGTCTTGACGTTCATGTTCTTTAGATATAAATACATTATGTAGCGTTATAGTTTGGGATCGTTATGCATTGGGATAATTATGGCTCAATTATTATTGAATTAAAGGTTGACTTACGAGTACGGGCCGATGCGAGGCCGAATAGGCACAAGAGCAAAAGGTGTAACTTCATTGTACAGCACTTTGCTGTTTGCGACGTTTATGTGCGACACTTGCTATGGTTACAGTTTAGTGATACAGGATATAACAATTAAGTGCCCAAGTTGGGTATACTTTTGATAAAATTTTGTTTACCAGCATATAGCAAGAGTTGAAATGAACATGATGAAGCTAGAGCTCAGTGAAGTCTTTATATGCCGAGGTTTGTTGTTATGAACCAACTAGGATGTTATCGTCTCATAGTTGCGTAGAGGCCGTATCAAATGACCAAACTTGAGGATTAACGTAGTACGAAAAACAGCACTGGACGTGGTTTTTACAAGAAATTGGATGATCTGTTTATAGTGTTGGTCTGGTTGATTAATCCTCTTTCCTATAGCTAACGTCGCGTTTATGTGCTTCCCCAGCAACTGTGTCGTAATCACAACAGCATCCCTCATGTTTGTCTCCCATTTTAGGGAAATACGTCCATACACTAAAGTTTACTATACAATGTTTAACCTGTAAACATCTGTTATCGAGTAAGAGACAACTAATATGGCACGTAATTCATTAGTAAGCAACCTCTGAGTTTACTTAACTAAACTTAAAGACAAATTGATTTTGGTTTTTGGAAAAGTTGTATTTGAAGTATCAAACTGTGCTGCTTAAAATTTAGTTCAACTTTGCATTGAGTAGCACCTTGGACTATGAGTCATTATGAGACTATATGGACTCGAATTTATTATGGAAGGACATTGGGGATTACTACTATTTTGGGACTAAATGGAGTCGAACTTATTAGGAAAGGACATTACAAGGGATTACTACGAGTCAATAGGAACGAACATGCTTGCCACAAGCAGCCAAGCAGTCTTCTATCGTTTCAAAGAGATTGGCTGTACCACAGCAGCCTCCGTAGACGAAAGGTTCGCATTGAGCGGTTGCGGAATTGAATGCGAACTTAGGGAAGTAGGCGTAACAATCGTATGGGCAAGATGTTGGTGGCTGGAAGCAAATGTCGTTGACTACTGTAGTAGGTACACTGGCGGCTGTAGAATAACTTGGGCAATTGGAACTGAAAATCGCAGCCAATAAAACGAGCAAGTGGAAGCAATTCATGATAACTTCAATGGATTGACAAGTAGTAAAGCAGATTCTAGAAACGCTTGTTGTTCTGAACTGGCCTGGAAAATAAGAAGCCAACCTTTTATATGCTCCTTAACACGTCCCGGGTATTTCCCGTGTTCTACAATCAGCTATTGTGCTAATACGCTAGAGGCTACATTCAAAGGGAATTCTTGTCAATGTGTTTACCAGGAATCAGTCGTGTTAGGGAACGTATGACCCTACTCCCGTGTTCTTAGTGATTTTCCCCATAGAGTAAAGATAAAGATATCTATAGAGAGAGAGAGAGTCCCTTCATGGCCTTCTGTTACCACTTTTCGAAGCTGCAGGCTAGTTCCCTCAGAGGACAGGAATAGTCCGATCTGTTGGCCAACGCCTTGCTTATGATGAGAAAATATAAAAATGGGGTTAAAAACCGTAAATTGATGGCAAAATGAATCCATCGATTCCCTACTGATTCCCCAGCATAATCCCTAGGAATTGATTTTTCCCATACTATTAGTATTCACACTTAAACTGTTTATAATCTGTGTCTAACAAGCGATACTGATCTGTCTTAACGGCCAATCAGAAATTGGATCCATTGGCTCCACATTTGGCTCCTATTTTCGATCTATTTCTTGGTAACAGACTTCTGCAGGTGTGTTAACTGTATATTATAGCGAATTACCCTTTTCAAGACGTTGGCCTTAGTTAATTTGCATGTTTGGGAGTAAGTGGCGGATTCTTAGCGAAGGGCAAGGTCGGGTTAATGAAGGACCAACGTTGAAAGAAGCATATTCGCTAAGAAAGGTCGACAAGTGGTATAAAAAGACAAGCAAATGTAAAGAAAAGGCAGTCCATTTTTGATAGTAAAGGAAATAAAATGAGTCATTATGAGACTATATGGAGTCGAAAATATTATGGAAGGACATTCGGGATTACTACTATTTTGGAACTAAATGGAGTCGAACTTATTAGGAAAGGACATTACAAGGGATTACTACGAGTCATTAGGAACGAACATGCTTGCCACAAGCAGCCAAGCAGTCTTCTATCGTTTCAAAGAGATTGGCTGTACCAGAGCAGCCTCCGTAGTCGAAAGATTCGCATTGAGCGGTTGTGGGATTGAATGTGAAGCTAGGGATTAGAGCTTCACACAAGTTTGGCCTATATGTTGGTGGCAGGAAGCAAATGTCGTTGACTACTGTAGTAGGTACACTGGCGGCTGTAGAATAACTTGGGCAATTGGAACTGAAAATCGCAGCCAATAAAACGAGCAAGTGGAAGCAATTCATGATAACTTCAATGGATTGACGAGTAATAAAGCAGATTCTAGAAACGCTCGTTGTTCTGAACTGTCCTGGGAAATAAGGAGCCAACCTTTTATATGCTCCTTACACGTCACGTGTATTTCACGTGTTAAGCAATCAGCTATTGTACTAATACGCTAGAGGCTACATTGAAAGGGAATTCTTGTCAATGTGTTTCCAGGAATCGGGCGTGTTAGGAAACTCATGACGTACATTATCTACTCCCGCGTTCTTAGTGGTTTTCCCTATAGAGTAAAGATATATATCTATAGAGAGAGAGGGAACATGGAGTCCCTTCCTGGCCTTCTGTTACCACTTTTCGAAGCTGCAGGCTATTTCCATTAGAGGACAGGATTAGTCAGACCTGTTGACCAAAGCCTTGCTTATGACGGGAAATATAAAAATGGGGTTCAAACGTAAATTGATGGCAAAATGAAACTATCAATTCACTACTGATTCCCCAGCATATTCCCTAAGAATTGATTTTTCCCATACTATTAGTATTCACACTTAAACTGTTTATAATCTATGTGTCTATCTGTCTAACAAGCGATACTGATCTGTGTCGTAACGGCCAATCAGAAATGGATCCATTAGCTCCACATTTGGCTCCTTCTTTTCGATCTATTTCTTGGTAACAGACTTCTGCACAGGGATGTTCCCTGTATATATATATCAACAATGGGTTTCCCCAAGCTTAATCCCCAGCATCCCCGTCTCAACACGTTGTCGTTTATCAAGTGATTCTTGCCCCCTGAGGGCTTGTTAATAGTATGTTGAAGCAGTATTTCACATTTTTAATGAATCGTAATTCACAATGTTTATCTAATGCAAGGATGGGCAAGAATTTGTCATTGCTATAACGTAATAAAAGAGTTGTATTCAATTTTCCAATTTTTTTTACGTTAATGTCAGTCTCTGAAAATCCAAAAAACTCACAAGTTTAACATGGTGTGCAAATTGTGCCATTAGTATAACTTTAACCCTTTCCCGACTACTAGTGAGTAGATATGAACATATGGCAAGAACATATCAAGCACTAGGGAATAACATATTTGCCACAGGCGCCCATGCAACCTTCTCTAGTTGTGAAGAGATTGGCTGTACCATGATAGCCTCCGTATATGTAAAGTTCGCATTGATGGCTTGTGACATTGGGGATTACTACTATTTTGGAACTAAATGGAGTCGAACTTATTAGGAAAGGATATTACAAGGGATTACTACGAGTCATTAGGGACAAATATGCTTGCCACAAGCAGCCAAGCAGTCTTCTATCGTTTTAAAGAGATTAGCTGTAGCAAAGCAGCCTCCGTAGATGAAAGATTCGCATTGAGCGGTTGTGGAATTGAATGTGAAGCTAGGCATGTAAGCTTCACACATGTTTGGCTTATATGTTGGTGGCAGGAAGCAAATGTCGTCGACTACTGTAGCAGGTACACTGGCGGCTGTAGAATAACTTGGGCAATTGGAACTGAAAATCGCAGCCAATAAAACCAGCAAGTGAAAGCAATTCATGATAACTTCAATGGATTGACGAGTTATAAAGCAGATTCTAGAAACGCTTGTTGTTCTGAACTGGCCCGGGAAATAAGGAGCCAACCTTTTATATGCTGCTTAACACGTCACGTGTATTTCACGTGTTAAGCAATCAGCTATTGTGCTAATACGCTAGAGGCTACATTGAAAGGGAATTCCTGTCAATATGTTCCAGGAATCGATCGTGTTAGTGAACTCATGACGTACATATCTACTCCCGTGTTCTTAGTGGTATTCCCCATAGAGTAAAGATATATATATAGAGAGAGAGGGAACATGGATTCCCTTCCAACAACTTGCCAACACTTTCCAACAACTTGCCTTCTGTTACCACTTTTCGAAGCTGCTGGCTAGTAACTAGAAGACTAACAAACTTATGTATAGGGATGTTCCCTGTATATTGTAGCAAATGCCCCTTTTCAAGACGTTGGCCTTAGTTAATTTGCATGTTTGGGAGTAAGTGGCGGATTCTTGGCGAAGGGCAAGGTCGGGTTAATGAAGGACCAACGTTGAAAGAAGCATATTCGCTAAGAAAGGTCGCCAAGTGGTATAAAAAGACAAGCAAATGTAAAGAAAAGGCAGTCCATTTTTTTCCAGTAAAGGAAATAAAGCATTTGGAAAAGGCGAACCGCGACAATAAATAGCAACTCTATGGGTTTCCCCAACCTTAAACCCCAGCATCCCCGTCTCAACACCTTGCCGTTTATCAAGTGATTCTTGCCCCTTGAGGCTTGTTAATAGTATGTTGAAGCAGTATTTCACATTTTTAATGAATCGTAATTCACAATGTTTATTTTATACAAGGATGGGCAAGAATTCGTGTCATTGCTATAACGTAATAAAAAAGAGTTGTATTCAATTTTCCAATTTTTTGTAAGTTAATGTCGGCCTCTGAATAACTAAAAAGCTCACAAGTTTAACATGATGTGCAAATTGTGCCATTAATATAACTTGAACCCTTTCGCGAGTACCAGTGAGTAGATATGAACATATTACAGGAACATATCAAGCACTAGGGAATAACATATTTGCCACAGGCGCCCATGCAACCTTCTTTAGTTGTGAAGAGATTGGCTGTACCATGACAGCCTCCGTATATGTAAGGTTCGCATTGATGGCTTCTGTCATTGAAAGTGTATCTTCGAAAAAAAGCGAAACACGTGGGTATAGACGGCTGCGTTGGTGGCAGGAAGCAGATGTCGTTATCGTCATGGGCGTGGCGGGTCTTGCGAACTTGGCCATCATCGGGTGATTGCGACATGCAGCGCAGTTGACACGCTTTTTCGGTGCGGAATCGGTTTCCATTGCCATCACAACCGCCATACGAAAACCTTTCACAAGTGTTTGTTTCTGCGTTAAAGAAGAAGGAGCGTATCGTTGCTCTGCAATCGCCGACCACTTTAGGTTCAGTACATTCTCTTGGTAAAGACAAACTTGTTGCCGTACTAATATTTGGGCCGTTGCAAACGACAATCGCAGCCAATACAACGAGCCAGTAAAACCAATTCATGGTAGATGGAATTATATCGTTTGTGGTTGAAGGAAAAGCCCAAGTCACTTTTCGTTCTAAACTGACTTGGGATGATACGGAGCCTAACCTTTTATATATCCACCACAACACCTCTTATCTAATGTTTCTGTTGTATTAGCGAATAGGCAATTTCATCTGAAAGAGAAGGTTAGGGGTGAATTTTGAAAATATGTTGTCGAGTTTTGCTCACGTTAAGACACTGGAGGATTGTTATTCCATGTCTGTTACCTTAAGCATACATCACCCAGCAATTCCGCGAGGATTTTGCGCGGCAAGTTTATTTTTGTTTACCTTTTTCGACTGCCACTCTGTCAATACTTTTAGTTTAGGAGATCGTTGACTTGCCAAACGAGTTGCGATAATTGTACAGTATATCGGAAATATGAAGGAAAGTAATAGTAGAATTTAAAGAAAGTATGTAGTAAAATCTGTAGACACATAAATATACCTATACGTTTTGTGTATCTTTTCCTTTTGTGAATTACGTGTTCCTTTAAGTAAGCTTTTATGGTTTATTGAAATGTTTTTATTAAGGCCACGGTGAAGGCGAAGTAGTTGACCCTTTTCCGTCAAAAGATGTCACTGGCATAGACCCCTATATCCTGAGAATGCTACAAATAAATATACACCTATGACTAATTTCTCGCACTAGAGGTCTGCACACAATAATTAGGGTAAAGTATGGGGTAAAGGGAAAAGGTCAGCTTATGCTAAGGAACTTCCTCCCTATGTTCGCTTGAGAATGGGAGGGAAATACCAATTTACTGATAATCCAATTTTCATGCGCTAGACGTGTAAGTATTTAGAAATTGCGAACTAAGCAATTATATTTTCTTAGAAAATTGCCATTACCATTCTTTATGGTCAAGGTTGACACCGTCGTTTTATGTATAAAATACAAATGGAAGGGATAATCCAATTTCCAAAGTTTAGAAGTGTACTTAGAAATTCCGAACTAAATCATACTATTTTCCTAGAAAATTGCCATTACCGTGCTTTACACTCAAGGTTACCACCCATCTTATCAAGCGCTCGTCTTAGCGATCACTGTTTATATTCTAGTTCTAGTCAACTAATAGCCTTCGAAGATCTTGCTCTTTGGGGCTTTCGTTTGACTGCTATGGCACTGCTGAAAAGTGTAATGCATGCTGATGATCATCTTGATGCCGATAGGTCATTGATCGCTAAATTACATCTTGCAATAGTTTTTCCTGCTTGGCCACATCGTGAAACTCTGGAATATAAAATAAGTTACTGAATATTTTAGCTTTTAGACATGAATCAGTCAAAGGAAGTGACCAATAAAATAGATTCCCAATTATTGAGGATCAGTATTTTGCAACAACCTTCACTTTCGATCTCAAATTCCCTACAACAACAAGCTTTGGTTATATCCCAACGGAATAACTGGAAACGCATAATTTTTCTACTAAGGGGAATTCACTCTTTCTCAAAACTGAATGACTTTTTAATTTTTAGTGTTTGTGTAATTTGCCCAAATGCGATTTCAAAGGACATTCACTTTTACTATTTCGCTAACTTTTCGGAATATTGTTATGCAACTTTGACTAGAACTCATTCCGTAATCAGAGATCAGCATGAACGGTTCTTAATTTTAGTGTTACCAATTTCTTCAATTGTTTAAAACATTATAGCATTGTACGTTATTAAAAAAAATACAACCCAAAAAGTTCGTTACTGCGTTCGTGAGTGGTTAAAAAAAGTGAGTTGTGTAAGTTAGTGTGAAACTTTTTTGGCGTTGTACTACTGACTGAAAATGGGTAATAGAAAAGTGTCATCCAGGAAAAAAAAGCACCTGCTAATGGGGGTTGCTTTGAAGGCGCGAAACGAAAAGATTACGAAACATCATCCAGCTGAGCCCGAGAAATTAATTCCAGGTGAAAGTTTTCAATTACACACCTGGTGTAGAATCAATTTCCGTTGAACCTATAGCTAGCACTAGCGCCGTTGTTTCCCATATTGCTAGTTTAGATCTCCTTGACAAAGAAACGAACTGTCTTGAAGATGACGAACTTTCACGCATTCTTAAAGAACAGGCAGAAATTGATGCTGTAGAACTTAACATTGAACCTGTTTGGTATTCGCAACCAAAAATGAAGAAAGAAGTTGACGGACTTCGATTAGTAAATGTTTGCCATTTCTTGTCAGGGCACAATAAGATTTTTGAACACTACGATATTTGTCGCTCACCCATTCCTTTCCAAAAGGAAGTTAAGAAAGGTTTTTGGAGCAGTTTTTCTTTCAAATGTGAGAAATGCCAGGATAATCTTTTTATTACGACTGACCCGGTTTATCCAAACGCGACAAGCTCTACGCAAAAGAACATTTCGCCGCATGCTGCACGCTTGAGGTCAGATAAAGTTCAGGCCTTGTCCGTCAACACAAAAATTGCAATGGGAATTATGCAAATTGGTGCAGCCCATAACCACTTAGAAGAATTCATGGCAACCGTTGGCGTTCCTTCAATGAGCCGCAACTCATTTATTGACCAGGAACGTAAAGTTGGGAAAATATGGGAGAAAGAGGCAAAGCTAGAAATAGAAAATGCAGGGAAGGAAGAACGTGAATCGGCTGAACGGGCTGAACAAATCGACGAAGACAACACCCCGTACATAACCGTAATTGGCGATGGTGGGTGGTCTCAAAGAAGCCACGGCACCAGGTACACAGCCAAGTCAGGTGTGGGCGTAATCATTGGTGCGCGGACCAAGAAAATATTGCATGTAGGAGTTCGTAACAAATATTGTTCCATTTGTCAACAAGCTAAGAACAAACAAGTGGATCCTCGCCCCCACGAATGTTTCAAAAACTGGGACGGTCCGTCTACAGCTATGGAAAGCTCCATTATTGTAGATGGTTTTAGAGATGCTGAAGACAAGCACGGCTTGCGCTATCGAACGTTTATTGGTGACGGGGACTCTTCAACCCATAATGCTATCCTCGCTAATACTCCTCGCACTCAGAAAACCGTACGCAAGCTTGAGTGTGCAAATCATGTAATGAAAAATTACACGAAAGCTCTGTATAAACTTCAGGGCAAAACCCCTGCCAATAAGAAAATTTTGACCCCTCTTTTGATACGTAAGCTTGGCGGTGCAGCACGAGGTGCAATCAATCGTAACGCTAGATTGAAGGGAAATGTTGATCAACTTCGTTCATTTCTGAGCAATGGTCCCAGACATTATCTTTTGAATGACCACACTTTTTGCACTGCGGCCAGCGATGGTGGAAAGGGGTGTAAGTCAGTGGGTCAGAAATTGCAACAGAATGTACACACTGCTTTGTACACTGAAGTAATGGAGATCTTGTTGGGCTGTAGGAGCAAAGCTGCAGGTTTGCTTACCGAAGTTACCACTAACCTCGCAGAGCGGTTTATGTCCATGGTAGCTAAATTCTCTGGTGGCAAGCAATTTCTCCGCTCGCAAAGGGGATCTTATAATTACCGATGTTATGGTGCTGTTCTAGAATATCACCATGGACGAGGTTTTCAGGCTGCTATTTTGAAAAAATATGGTTCCTGTAGCATTGCTACAGAAAATTTTGCCAAGAATTGTCACGACGATATTCTTTCGTTCAGAAATCGGTTAGAGAAGTCACGGGAAAATAATGCTACTGCTTCTCCACGACAAGCTCCGACTCGGAGGCGCGAAGCTTTCGCAGGACCTGATTGCCATTATGGAAAGCCAGATTTGCCAGAAGAGATCTTACGTGACAGGTGCCAACAGATTGTTGCTCAACTGCAGCTTAGCAGGGAGCAGATTGTGGCCCTTGAACAGAAAACTAGAGAGCAGGCTGATTCTTCCGAGTGGTTTGATGCAAGGGCGAGTAGACTGACCGCTTCTCACTTTGGCAAAGTGTGTAAGCTCAGAGATACAACTTTGCGTCATAAAACATTGAAAGCAATACTAAGTCCTGATAACGTGAGCACAGAAGGTACTCGTTACGGACAGGCCAATGAGCCAAATGCCAGGAAAGACTACGAAATAAAGAACTGTGTGACTGTAGTCCCATCAGGGTTTTGGGTGCATCCTGAGCTAGGTTACCTGGGAGCATCTCCCGACGGCCTTGTAGGTGACGAAGGACTTATCGAGATAAAGTGTCCCCAAAAGGCAGAGACAGCGTCTTCCTTCATTGAATTTGTAAAATCAAAACGGAATGACTGCTTTCTAGAGTTACTTGATGGTGACAAACTGAGATTGAAGAGAACGCACAATCACTACTACCAAGTTATAGGACAGCTTGCCGTGACCGGAAGAGCGTGGTGTGATTTTGTTGCATGGACAAAGAACAGTTTGCAAGTTGAGCGGATTGTGTTTGACAGGGTTTTTTGGGAAGACACAATGCTTCCAAAACTCAGAGCCTTTTTCATGGACTGTATGTTGCTTGAACTTGCAGACCCGCGGATGGGACAAAAGTTGGCTCTTGGTTCGCTTTCTTGACCTCTTTCCCCTCTTTGCTAACAGGGGGAAAATGTTTGAGAAAAGTCATTCTGAGACGGACATGTTTTCACCTTTACTTGACCCAACTGGCTACCACTTGCTTGTTTTCTTGATTGTATTTAGTTTTTAGTACGAGCTTGTATGAATATTTAGAAGCAAATTATATTTACTTCATTATACTGCCTGTCAAAAGTTCGTAACGGTTCGTAAAACCCACAAACTGTTGTTGCCGTAATAGAAATTTAAGAAAACTAATTTTCAGTCAATTTAATTCGGCCTATAAATAGTTCGTAAGAGTTGTAGTAGTGCGTAAAATCCTAGTCGTCAGTTGCCACAAGACAAAATCATTCAGAATAAAAGAAAAGGGTAAAACGCCACAAGGTATTTGTGCCCTTGGGTTACTTTAGGCTCGAGCAAACCCAATTAGTTACTTGCCCTTTACTTCCCCTTACTTTTACGCTCTTCTCCTTTTCATGCTCATTCTTGAGTTCAGCACAAGCTATGCAGTTTCCTGACTGGCCGTTATTTTCTGAGTGGCAGCACAATTTTTCATCAGAACTTCAGAAACTTATAAGCAGTTTTTAAAGTAAACAGAAAGAGATAATTGAAAAGTTCGAGTTTTAAAATTTTTTAAATAATAAAACCTAGGGGATGAAGGTCGTAAAATTTTGATATATGATTTATTTAAGATTTTGATAACTTTGAACATTTATTAAAAAAATCACAGAATAAAAAAAAAATAAAGTACGACCTTCACCCCCTAGATTTATACCTTACACGCATTGTGTAAAAATTTGGTTTAATTACAATGTTTCATCGTGTCGTTACAATGTTTGAAAGTTTGCCATGCTATAGCGCCATAAGAGGTTGCACTTCACCGTGGCCTTAAACATGTCAAACACGCGCAGAGTAGCATGACTAGAAAGAAAATGTCGCCTTTGATCTATATTTCCATTAGGAGCGAATAATAGAAAAAAAAAATAGTAATGAACGTGTTTACCATAGCCGGCCAAGCAAGCTTCTTTCGTTTTTAATAAGTTAGCAGTGGCAAAGGAACCTCCGTATTGGTAAAATTCGCATTTATGTGTTGTGGGGTTGAAGGTATATCTTGGGATTAGAGCTTTGCATGGATGCGTAGATGGATCTATTGGAGGTAGGAAGCAAATGTCCTTGGCACCATCGGCTTTGCCAGTATTGCGGATATTTTTACGCAACGATTGGGGCAAGCAATGCAGTTGACATGCTTCCTCGGTAGGAAATCGGTTTTCGGTACCTTTACAACCAGTGAAGATGAAGGTTTCACAAGCATTTTCTTTGGTGTTAAAGAAGGAGGCGGGTTGAAATCCTTTACAGTTACTGGCGCTTTTAGGTTGAGTACAAACGTCTGTATTAATTAAACCGGCGGCTTCGGAAGTACAACTTGGGCCATTGGAACTGAAAACTGCTGCCCATAAAATAAACGAAAACAAACAAAATTGCGTGGTGAAATTTAACCTATAAAAGAAATGTATGTGCAGTATAGCAACTGGCACAGCTTGTGGATTAACTTGAGAAACGAGGTGCCTACCTTTTTCGAGGAGCCTGCTCTATTCGTGTTTGTTTAGAAGACAATAATTGTTTTATAACACCAAGTATTTTGCAATTTAACTCAACCCCGATGACTGATCCCTCAAATTTTCCTTAACTTAAATCAATTTTTGAGGACAGCTCCTGGACAATGAGGATCAAAATTGCGTTCGCTGGATAAAAAAGACACAAATTAACGCATGGAGTCATATCCGGGTTTGAGAGGGTTGGTGGGGTAAAGTAAATAGTCTTGTGAACACAGGACTCATGACTTTTGTGTCTTTAGTTGACTGTTATTCAAAAAGCCCTCCAAAAGTTTCCATTTTAGGGACTACAGTCTGACCCAGGATAAATGCTTGGTAGCACTTTCTTAGTAACGTCCGGTCGTGTTGAGTTGTTTGGATTCTCGTGTGAGTTTATTTTTCGCTTAATTTCTGCACCAACGTTTTTCTCTTTCCTTTAAAAAGCTGTTTTTTTTATTTATATTTAGTTACAAGAGATCGCCAACATGCAAATCACAGTACGAGGTCAGGAAACCCACTTGGTGGATATTCCTGCTAATGCCACTATTTCCGAACTAAAGGTAACCACATGTTCTTTCTTTCTATAACGTACATTCATAAGAAGTCTCAAACAAGTTCTTAATAAATGTCTGTCGTAGGCTCGTATTTCCAGCCTTGAAAATGTAGCCGTTGAGGAATCCAGATTGTACGCTGCTGGTGTTCCCCTTGTTGATGAAGCTGAGGTTTCTACTGTCGAATCCCAAACCATTGATTTTGTTCTCCGACTTCTCGGAGGTAAAATATTCTTGCGTATTTCAGAACGCTATGGACGGTTCAGGTCAGCTTAAACTGTATAGTTTTTGCCGATAATCAGCTTTCCTAAATCAAGAAAAACGGAGTTTTTAATTCCCGGTACATTCTGGCTGGCTTATCTCCATGATACGTTCAGTCAGTTTGATCCAAACATGGTTTCGTTGATGCAAGCACAGGACGGAGTTGAATTAACGTTATGTTTAACTCTAGGTAAGGTGCACGGATCTTTGGCTCGTGCCGGTAAAGTCAAGGGCCAAACCCCCAAAGTGGACAAGCAAGAAAAGAAGAAGAAGAGGACTGGCCGTGCCAAGCGTCGCATCCAGTACAACCGACGATTTGTCAATGTTGTGCCCACATTCGGCCGCAAGAAGGGACCCAACACCAACTCTTAAACACCCAATATCATTACCGAAACTTTCCTTTTGTAACTATTCTTACGTCGTGTAAAGATCCTTATGGCTCTGAATAAAAAGGGGAGTTGAAAGTATCACAAGTCTTGCCTTTTTGTTTTCGCCAGTTTTATAGTGTGCATTGTCTGGGTCGGAGCTTTCTGGCTGTTCATATTTAATAAAATCACGTGCTTTGGCCAAAGCAAAAAATGGCTCGTCTCTGAAGCATGAAGGAGAAACAGATCAATGACAAGGTCTGAAGCCCTTTGTTATTTGTCCCGTTGTGGTGGTTTGGCATTGCCTTGGAAGTGCGTTGTGACTAAAGCGTCAGTCTAATCTCCCGCTTCTTCGAAGTCGCAAGAGAAGCTTCAGTCGATTCCAGGTGCGCAAAGGCGAGTTGATTGTGGTGAGCTTGGCACTGTGCGGTCTTTATTGATTCAGTCGTGTAGTTATTTCCAAGCAGCTAACAAGTCTGTATGGCTAAGGAGACATGGCCTTTTTTAGTTCAATGGTACACGACTTTTTTCACGACTCGTTCTTCAGGTATTTCAAGCTTTTCCAGAAAGAAAATTAACGTACAATCTTGATTAACTTCCCAGACCTCCCCCAACTGCTTCTCATAACATGAGGCGAGTGGCAGAAATGATGGAATCTGTGATGCTAGAATCAGGAAGTGGATTTTCTCGTATTCAGCCTTCGTCAAGTACCGAATTCCATTTCCAACGGTCTCGGTCGACACGTCGTCCCGAAATTCGCAAAAGTAGTTCTTGTGAAACTAGGACGCTCGAAACGCTAATTATTTACTGTTTTATTTAAACTTTAAACCAGGTCCTTCACAAGAAAATAGACTTAATAAAACAGCTGACGACGAATGGAAAGCTTCTTTGAGGCGAGGCTGTTTACCGGTTTTACCCAATCCTCCTCGATCAAAGTAATCTTTATAGTATGCTCTAGTTAAGAAAGCTAAAAAGTAGTTCTTTAAGGTCGCAAGCTCCAAGCGTCCGTAAGAACAAAGATTACGATAAAAATCGGCCTAGTTTACGCCATTCGGTTTCCAAAAAGACTGCTGCTATAAGAACAGCAAACTCGAAAGATTCCGACCGTGATTCCGGTCAAGGTGAAGAAGAACCGGAAGATAGTCGACTAAAGTTACCAGGGAATACGAATTCGCCTCCTACCTGTATGACGTCAGAGGTAATACTCTGAACATTTGAGGAAACGTTTCGCTCGCTCGCTCCTTTTTTTTTCTTTTTTTTTAAGGTTATAGCAGTTTTTTGGAAGGTGGCAGCCTTTGTATTTTGTATTCAGTCTTTGTATTTTGGTTTAGGCTCACTTAGTGGAACTAATTGAAAGAGATACGTTGCAAAAGCGACCGGAAGTGGATTGGTCTTCAATTGCAGGCTTGGAAAGCGCCAAGGCTCTTTTGCAGGAAGCTGTCGTTCTCCCCCACATTATGCCGGACTTTTTCAAAGTATATCAAAAGCTAATTGTGCGTTTCATCGTGCTGACGTTTTTTTTGTTACGAAGGGCATTCGCCGACCTTGGAAAGGTGTATTGCTGGTAGGACCTCCCGGTACTGGAAAGACCATGCTCGCTAAAGCTATCGCTACAGAGTGTAAAACAACATTCTTCAATGTGTCTTCATCCACTTTGACGTCCAAATTCAGGGGCGAATCCGAGAAGCTTGTTCGTCTCCTTTTTACCATGGTAACCCGTACTAATTTCCCCGTGTTTTCCTTCTAATGACATATTCCGTTTTGTTTTCCAAGTTTCCCGTTCAGAAAAATTAATGCTCTTAAATGTTTAGGCTCGTGAAATGGCTCCAAGTACGATATTTATGGACGAAGTCGATGCGCTACTGTCTCAACGGGGTCACGCGGGCGAACACGAAGCGAGTCGAAGGTTCCAAGCCGAATTACTCATGCAAATGGATGGTTTACAAGAAGACAGGTTAACATCTCTCGCGTTAGGGATTGCAGAGTACTAACAAAGTATATTGAACTTAGTACTGAAGCTATGGTTTTGGTGTTGGCTGCTACCAATCATCCTTGGTCCATTGACGATGCGTTTCGACGTCGGTTTGAAAAAAGAATCCATGTTCCGCTGCCGTCAAGTATTTTAGCATTGTGTTAGCGGTTTTTAAAGATTTAGTTTGCTTCTTTAGTGGAAGCAAGGAAAGTATTACTGCGGCATAATATGGCCGACCTTACCCAATCTCATGATTTAGATGTGGACCGAATCGCTGACATGTTGGACGGATATTCTGGTGCAGATATAACTTCGTTGTCACGGTAACTGACTTTATTGTTTCCCATGGTGTGACGTGCTCATTGTTTCTGAGTTAGGGATGCTGCAATGATGTGTTTACGTCGAAAGATTAGTGGAAAAAGCAACGCAGAGATAAAAAAGCTGACTAAATCCGATTTGGAAGAACCAGTTTGTATGCAAGATTTCCTCGAAGCAAAGAAACGGTGCAAGAAGACTGTTCTGACAGCCGATTTAGTAAAATATGATAGATGGATGGAGGAGTTTGGCTCCTTCTAAAATTGCAATCGTTCTTAAATGGCTTGCCTTTTATATCAACATTCAGGTTTGTGATCGCCGTGTGACAAGTACTTGTAACAATTTTATAAAAGTCAATATTTTTCTTATTTGGGCACTTGTTTCACTGTAAAGGGTTTGTTATAGATCTGCGAAAAAGACGTTGGCAAAAAATGATAGTCTCTTTGTTGTATACAATATTACTGTATTTGTACTAATTTGCAAAAATTACATAAAATTGAAAAAAATGCCCTAGTAAAATTTGTATGTGTAACATAATATTGGAAGATGTGAAATAAAATAACACGCAATATTGCATGGTGTAGCTTATAGAGAGACGATAACTGGAAATCGGTGAAGAAATGGGTGCAGTTTTACTGGCTGGGGGACTATGGTGATTTATTTAAAGTGGGGATTTAGAATGGGGTTTGTACAACAACTCGTTGTTTCAACTCTCGCGCTTTTCGTCTCGCTCCGCCGCTCGTCTGTTCTCTACTCCGATTGGTGGAGAAGCCTCAGTCGGCTTCTCCCTCGCTAGCCTTTTGCCGTTACGTATCAACTCCTGGCGACGCTCGTTACTTTGCCAAGAGTGACGACAGTAAAAGTCGGGAGTGACGTCGGTGGACGTAAACAAAGCAATTCAGGTGCTGTATAAAATGGCTGGTAATTTTTGGCAAAGTTCACATTTGTAAGTACTGGCCATCTTGTAAAAATCTTATAAAATGTACTTATGAATTTCTTATTTCTAGCCAACAGTGGCTTCTGGAGAAGCAAGATTTGATCAAAGAACGGCAGCATGATTTGGCTTTGTTAACGGAGGAAGAGTACCAGAAACTTATGATTTTCTTCGCCAATGGTAATTTCATTCGGTTATTGATTCCTTAGTACTATAGAACATGTATTTTTCTAGTTATTCAAATCTTGGGAGAACATTTGAAGCTTCGGCAACAAGTCATTGCGACAGCAACAGTTTATTTCAAACGATTTTATTGCAGGAATTCCTTAAAAAGTATTGACCCACTTCTTCTAGCTCCTACCTGCGTTCTTTTAGCGTCCAAAGTCGAGGAATTTGGGGTTATCTCGAACACGAGATTAATTCAGACTTGCCAGTCTGTAGGTAATCAAAGCATCGTAGCGACTTTTTATTTAAACTAATATTTACATTTATTTATACAAAATATTGCTACATCCTAATCCCTTTTTTATTTAGTTAAGAACAAATTTGGCTATGCCTTTCCTCAGGAATTTCCTTATCGAGCCAACCATATCTCGGAAAGCGAGTTCTACCTCTTGGAAAACATGGATTGTTGCTTAGTTGTTTACCAGCCATACCGACCTCTTATGCAGTTAGTTCAGGATTTGGGTAGTGAAGACCAAATCCTTCCTCTAGCTTGGAAATTTGTTAATGACAGTCTACGAACGGATGTCTGCCTACTGTACCCTCCACATCAAATAGCATTAGGTACTGTTAAAACATAGGTTAGCATTAGCACATCTATAGCTAGCTAATCATATTTTCTTTGTCATTAGCCTGCTTACAGTTAGCTTGCATTCACCTACAAAAGGACGCCAGGACGTGGCTGGCAGAATTGTCCGTGGATGTAGACCGTTTGCAAGAAGTAACAAAGTACATGCTGAATCTGTATGAATTATGGCGCTCCTACGATGAGAGAAAGGAGATCCAAGGATTATTAGCCAAAATGCCTAAGCCCAAATCGCAGCCAAGCAGGTAAGCTGCTCTGCAACCTCTCGTCTTTCAACTTGCATAGTGATCTGATTCTGCAGGGACTGCTTGCATGTTTATCTGATAAATACAATCCTCTCATTACTGCAAAATTCTTTGAAAATCAAAAGCATTGTGGCATTTCTTGATGTTATATTTTTTTTTAATTTTAACAGCATGGTTGCGGAACTTTTGCTTTAAACCTGGTTTGTTGCATTCTTTAAAAAAAATTTGCACAGATCTTCCGTTGAAGTAGTGATGGAATTTAACTCTTGACAGGCCGCCGTCATCCCAGCAAGTTCAGCCTAACGGTTCCCAGAGTTCCGATGGACAAAATGGACAAATGTCTGGCAAGGGAAAAATGATGTAAAAAAACGTACTTATTTTATGGGTAATGTATTAACTAAAAGGAATAATATTATAGCACTCGTCTTTTTAACACTGGCTTTTCTCTTTTACGGGTCTAACAGGTTTCACATAGTTCTAACATGCAAACTATCTAAATATTCATCAGCCACACGGCGCACAGGAAGCTAAAAAGCCACGACCGATGAGACTGCGTAGCTGATGTACTGGAATGTAACATTTGATCCACTTTCCATTGGGCAACTTTGGCGTTGGGATTTCCCTGGGCAGGGTCGAACCATATTCTCATACAGTGCTGATCATCCGGAGTATATAACCAAGAGTCATCCCACACCTAAATTAAGCACACAATGTAAAGCAAAAGAAAATTTTACAATAAAAAATCATCTTTTTCTACCGTTTGACAAAACGTTTTGGCGTCTCTGTAAATTTCTTGAAAAGTTTTGCATTGTGAATTTGAGGGGCAATTATTCGTACCATTGACCCAGGCAAAATTTCTACTCCAGTTGGGGGTGCATGTGTAATCGTTTTTGCATGCATCGTACCAACTATCGCAGTCACTTGCGCATAAAGGAACCTGATAAAACCGCTCGTTGCGAATTTTCATGGTAACCTTTTGCAAAAGAAACGTCCAAACAGCTCAAGTTAAGTTAAAGTATGGCTTAATATTAGCAATTCACTTTCTGGAGCCAAGGTCCAATGTTGGGAGAACATTCGTAGAAACACAGATCTTGGGTAAAATGTGCTTTGCATTCCGTTGACATTTGTCTACCAGGGCAGTGGTCGTAATTGAACCCGTACATATTAGTATTATGGATTTGATGCGTAATTTCTCCTTTGCAGCAGGCATGATCTTTCCAAGGAAGGCACTTTAAAGAATAATTAACTTATTTAATTCTTTTGTCAAACATTCAGTTTCAGTAAATGTATGCGCTACCTGTCCATGCATAACATCTTCCGGACCAGGTTCATATTTATGATTCTTTCCATCCAGGCACCGATCGAGAAGCAGCTTAGGGTCGTCAGCAGCACGACAGACGGCCACAACAAGACTTAGAACGAGCAAGGAATTTTTCATCGCGATAAGAAGAATAGCGGCAAATGCGAACGTCTAAATAAAAATAACTACAAATACACCTGGAATGAAAAAAAATCTTGTAATCTTCTATAAATAAATAAACATACAGAAAAATCAACTTTACCGCAGAAAGAAGGTATATAAACTGAACAGAAGCTTGCTCTTGCCGCTGCCTGCGTTGGGAGTAAAATACTCCCCTTTTTGGATTGGCGTTTTTTTTACTGAACGGCCTTGAAAGCGTTTCAAATTCCACGTGTCTAACATAAGGCACGCCCACGCGGAAGTGGTGTTTTGTTTCATTCCCTTTCATCCTCGTCCAGTTAGGGTTTTCGTATGCGCCTAAAATATTGGTAAATAGTTAGAACCAAAAGCGAATGCGCACATCGCGCCACTTGTGACGTAAGATTATACCTTGTTAACCGGTGCGAATCGATGCGCGGTCCAAGTCCGTAAACAGTGTACAAGCGTTACCGTTTGAACAATTATATTCCAACGTCCGAGAAAAGGTCAGAATTATTAATGTATTATTATGTCCATATTTCATTTTATTTTATTGTAGTGGTCTTCTTTTGTTAAACACAGCTGCACCTTGGACAAACTTACACCTAAATTCTAATAAATAACAAAGGTTAGTGACTGGATCCTAGCGGAACCTCTCATGAAAAGAGCGCCTTTTCTTTTGATTTAAAATGTAGCAAAAATATAAAGAAATGTAAATGTAAAGGAAACAAATGAAATGTAAATGTAAAGAAGTGTTAAGAAAACGTAAAGCTTAGCCATAGGCTATTACTAACCTAAGCGAGCTCTCACATGGTCGGCGAATTATTAACTAATTGATTAGTATGCAAGCATCACAATGTACAAAAGTCAACAGGAGTAGGTTGTAAGTTAATGATAACCTTCCTTCCAGTGCAAAGCTCAGCAGAGATATCTTGAATGAGCAGTATAAGATAGAGCAGTTGGCAAATCCAAGTTTGCTTAGTCAGTCTGGGAACGTCGTAACGATTCGTTTGCCTTTCGTTTGTTGTTACCCAAGTTGAAAATGTTTGGACGCCGAAAGTTGCAGAAACCGGACAAAAAACACGAGGAAAACGAAACGCCCAGGTAGCTGTAGAGTATCATAGCGCCCGTTAAAGCAGTTTATAGTAGCCTTTACTACTTCCAAATTGTAATCTCGTCTGAGTACATCGTCATAGGCTTTTTGTGTAGGGTGCCACAATTAATTGCCGTAAATTTTTTCAGTCAAGAGCTTGTTCGTACTTACATATCTGCGTACTTCCTGTCTTGCCGCGCGCACTGCTGTTTTGTCCTAAATCGTTTCATTTGGAAGTGGATTTCATTCTTCCTTTCTTTTCTTCGTGTTCTCCGTATTTTAATCATGTAAAATTCACTAAGGAATTAATTCACACTGGGGGCGGTCTTGTTCCTAAATTACATGTTCCTTCCATGTTCCTAAAATAAATGTTCCTTCCATTTATGCGTTTGCATGTCCTTCATCCTTCCTCCTTATGGATTAATTTACTAAGTATCTTTCTTACATCAGTACTACGTTACGGTATAGAAGTAAAAGAAGAAGCTTTCTTGTTCAGAGATAAAGTTCATTCCGTGTTGTGAGGCTGTGAGACTAAGTATTCAGTGTTGTGAGAACTTTCAGGTAGCCGTAATGTCCAATTTGTGGCTGTCATTCTAATCACAGTAGTTTTGGAAATCAAAATTTGTTACGCGTTCATTTCTTTCTTTGTGTATTCATTTTTGCATTATTGTAGTTGGATGGAAACTTGGGCAGTGACCGGACTCCTTGGCCTGATCCGGGCCGTGGTTTTTATCTATGATCTTCTTACCTTTCCCATCTACTGCATCCTGCAACAACCGTGGACCGTCCGAAAATTAGCAGCGCACATCCGTGTAAGCATACGAAAGCGTCTTTTCAGAGCGTTGTTTTATATTGTGTTTTTGGCGGCGGGACGCTGATGCTGTTATCGCAGCTTGTTCACTTTTATCTTGTTTGATATTATCTCGCATTTCCTATCACGAGTTTAAATATTTTGTAAAGAGTCACGCGATATTTTCTGCTCTTTGGTTACTCCGCAGGCAACCGAAATCAACGGCAATGACGGGGCCGGCAAATCTCAGAAAACTGACGTGGAAGTACTAACTATTTTTATAGGGGGAACTATTAACGTCACTTGTCCGTTAACCGCTTTGCTTAAAAAGTTCCTGCGTTTGTTCTAATGCTTACGGGATGACACTGAGGATCTTTTGTACCTTGTATTTATAACTCTCTCTTTGTCTGCACCGTTCTAGGCTGTCGCTGTAGAACATCCGGATGGAATAGTTTACCGAAGTACCTTGGGCATAAAAGAACTAGAAGTTCGTTTGCAAAGGGATTCCGTTGACACGTTGGACAAAGTTTTCCGGTTTGCGGTGAAGCAACATGGACATAGACCAGCCTTGGGTACGAGGCAAGTCATTGCCGAGGAAGATGAAAAGCAATCCAATGGCCGCGTCTTTAAAAAAGTAAAGCTTGTAGTGTTTTTGGAAGTTATTGAGTAATCGTTTTCTCGGCATCATTTGCAGCTCGTTTTGGGGGATTACCAGTGGCGTACTTTCTCCGAAATGGATACTGAAGCAGAAAGCTTTGGTCGTGGCTTGAGAGAATTGGGCATTAAACCACAACAGAATGTGGTTATCTTTGCCGAGACTCGGGCTGAATGGCTGGCGACAGCCTTTGGATGCATTCGACAAAACATGCCACGTAAGTCCGTTTACCTCTCTTGAGTAATGAGCAACTTCCGGTATAGAGTTTTCAGTTGTGATTGACATCTGTTTTGTCTAGTCGTTACATTGTACGCCAGTTTGGGCGATGATGCGCTTATTCACGGCATTAATGAAACCGAAGCGGAAATCGTTATCACTACCCAAGACTTGCTGCCTAAATTTAAGAGAGTTTTGATGCAAATGCCCAAGGTTCGGATGCTCGTTTGTATTGAAGACACGTTGAAGCCCTTGGATACTCAAGGCTTCAAGGAAGGCGTTCAAATTTTCACCTTCAAAGACGTGATAAAAACAGGCGATGTGTCAACTCTAGGTGATTTTAGTTTCGTCTTTCATTCATCAGTTCATGGATTACAAAGTCTAATACTGTTTACTTTTTGGAATTTAGTGGGCACGCCTGCTGCGAAGAATGATATAGCAATTATAATGTATACCAGTGGATCGACAGGGCAACCTAAAGGAGTGCTCATGTCCCACACTAACCTCGTAGCGTCCATGTTAGCCTTTTCCAACATAGCAGAGACTTATGAAGATGACATTTATATGGCTTACTTGCCCTTGGCGCATGTATTGGAGTTAATTGCGGGTAAATTGAATATACTTCCTTTCCTTATTTTTTGTTTTTCCTTCTTTCGCTTTGCCTTTTCCAGGAGAAATAAGCTCATTGTAGTCTAATGAGCAAAGAAAGGATGATCTAATTGATTTTGCTTTAGAGTGTATGTGCTTGTTATATGGAATCCCTATTGGTTACTCGTCGCCTTTGACCATGACGGACAAGTCGAACAAAGTCAAACGGGGTAGCAAAGGAGATGCCAGTGTTTTGAAACCGACCCTTATGGCTGCCGTACCGGTACATTTCTATTTGCTAAGAATTTTCCAAGTTAATGATATTCTGTTTTGATTCCTAGCTCATCCTTGACCGAATTTACAAGTCCATTGGTGAGAAAGTAGAGACAGGCACTGCTTTGAGCAAAGGACTCTTCAATTATGCAATGGATTACAAGCAATATTGGTATCAGCGCGGCTTTGACACGCCCATCATTAACAGGTATTTCCTTTTATTTTTAATTTTTTTAGCGAGACAGCATGCTTCTACGACAAACGTGTTCTATATAGGGTCATTTTTAAGCGCATTCGAGGTTTGCTGGGGGGACGCATTCGTTTCTTGTTGACTGGAGGCGCGCCGTTGGCTCCTGAAACCCATGCCTTTGTTCGGGCTGCTTTGTGTTGCCCGGTGCTCCAAGGGTATGGTCTGACTGAAACTTGCGCGTGTTCAACGATTATGGATTGTAAGTCATTAGTCAAGTTGCCTGAAGATAGACATTACGTACGAGATTTAATTTTTCTTTTTACGTAGTGTATGACGTCACTACTGGTCGAGTGGGTGCCCCGTTGTCTTGTTGTGATATAAAATTGGTGAATTGGGAGGAAGGCAATTACAGAGTCACTGACAAACCTTATCCACGTGGCGAAATTCATGTTGGTAAGTCATCTAGTCGCTTTGCTTTGTTATGTCAAATGTCTTTCTAGTCTGTATTTGCTTGATTGATTTGGTCTAAACCCATATAAGTTGGTCTGCATTCAGTTGCATTGATCAGTCTAAACCATCCAAGTTGATCGATTTTAATTGACGTTTCGTTAGGTGGAGATAATGTAACTGTGGGTTACTACAAGCAGTTAGAACAAACTAAAGCTGAATTTTACGAAGAAAATGGACGAAGATGGTTCCGCACAGGCGATATCGCACAGGTGCACCCAGATGGTGCTATCCAAGTTATCGGTAAGTAAATAGACTTTGTAATCTAATAACGATTTGAGTGCTTATTGGTCACGGTGACTCAATAATTATACAGATCGAAGGAAGGATTTGGTAAAACTGCAGACTGGGGAGTATGTTTCCCTGGGAAAAATAGAATCCATCTTGAAAACGTGTGGATTGGTAGAAAACATCTGCGTGCATGCAGAACCTTCCAAGACATTTATTGTAGCGTTGCTTGTTCCGAGCTTGCCGCAGTTACGTGATTTGGCACAAAGTATAGGCGTCAATGGTGCATTGACGAACTCGCTGGAGCAGTTGTGTGCTGATGCGGCTGTACAGCAAGCTGTCTTAAAGCAAATTCAAGAGCACGCAAAGAATTGTAGGTTTTATCCTTTTTTCCTTTTTTTCCCCGTGTTACGTGTTTTTTGTATCAAGGTCGATTGGACAAACTAGAAACCCCAGTGGCTCTTCGACTGATCTCAGATGCGTGGACGCCAGACAATGGGCTTGTGACAGCAGCTTTTAAATTGAGGAGGAAAAACGTATACGAAACATACCAGTCACAACTTGACGATATGTACGCGTAAGCCACGTTGTTTTAGTTCTCAAACGTCCGTTCCTTACATGGGAAATGAGAAGAGCAATTTTAGTAAAAAAGGGAGCATTTTATTCAGCTTTGCTGACTGTGAAATTTAATGGAAATATTTCTTGGTCATTATTTTAAAGAGCGATTGAGTCAAAACACTTTTATGTCGCAGTTCTTCACCTTTAGTAATAATTTTCTTAGGTTTTTCTGACACGGAAGTTTTTAAAGCTAAGTAGCGATGAACAAAAGCATGAGTGTGGGCAGGAAATAACTGAAACTCGACTACCCAATAACTCAGTGGCCCTTATTCTGAAAAAGAGTTCCCCTTTGCGTTGTTGTCAAAAATTATTCCCCTAAGTAGTCGTACTTGGACTTTTTCCCCTTATGGGCAACCTAGTCTTGAGTTTTAATTTAAGTGTGGCGTACTTAAAAGGACTGATTGAATTGCAAAAGTAAGAGTGGGTTCTTTTTATCCTTGAATTCGGGTCTAGATCTTGCGGTAGAATTTAGTGTAATACAGTATGTCGTGAACCTTACATCGAATATGCGTGTATTTCATGTCATAACTATTCACAGGTCACTTAGGATAGTGGGCGGCCCTTCAGCGCGTTTCTACGGAGAATGTACAATTTTTCCACCCATTTTTGCATTTTGGCTTCCGGGTTCAAAAATAGCTAAAGAAGAAAGTGAGACGAGAGGATTTATGGAGGTTTCTTACTAGAATTCTAAGACTTACGTCTGGGTGACATATGCTTTCTTTGTCCATTTGGGCTTGAGGCTGTGATGGAGTATTAGTTTCCGTTTTTATAGGTGTAGTTGGTAGCACAGCTTCGGTGCCAAAAGCAGGACAGGTTGAAGACAGTATAATCTTGTCATTTCGGCTAGAACTGAAGCTTTGGACCGAAAAGGAAGAGGACTCCAACGTTTCTAGCTCGTTTGTTCTCCGTATTTGCTCGGGAACTGACGGCCCTTCATTGGGTTGAAACTTTTGCCGCATTTCTTCGTTTTTCTTATCGTAGCGTTCTTGCTTAAAGTCTCGCTTAACCTTAACTTGCCTGTTGAAAAACAATTACTGTACGGTTAGATTAAGGATAGAAAATAAGGCTGCGGTTGTAATACTTGGGTGGTGGTGAAGGTGTGCGACTTGAGCTTGATCTGGGAGATTTCTTGTAACGACGCTCTACATTTTTGCTTCTAGATCTAGACCTAGAGCGAGACTTTCTTCTTTTCAAACTGCTTCTCTTTTCTCCATTTCTTCTCTTATCGTCTTTACTGCTCCGATCCCTTAATTTTGACGAACTTCTTGAGCGATGCTTTCGCTTCTTATGTGACCGCAAACTGCTGCGTTCGCTTGCACTAAGAGCATACAAACAAGAGCATCATATAGTAATCACAAACTTAATAACTCTAATTTGAGTCATTTTAACTGAAAATAAAATAAATAAGCAATTGCAAGTGTTAAAAAAGTTTACCTAGATTGGGAAGAGCTTGATCTACTAGGAGAGCGGTTTCGATTACGCCGAGATCTTGAGCTTTTGCTTTCTTCACTGCTGGAATATTCACTTCGTGGCATGTTTACGCTTTTAAATCAAGCTTTTCCATTTCCAGTTTCCACGATCACTTCTCCTTGGTATTTGGTTCAGAGTTTGGTTTTTAAGTGAGCTTCATCAACTTTCGCCGTTCTCTGTTCTTTCGCGCATACCTAGCGGGTGTGTTTATAACGTACATATAAACGTCCTTTACTCTTGCGTTATTAAATTCAATACGAGGAAAATGGACGTTATTAAACCCATCGCTTTACAGTTAATAAGCGCTGATTGTTTCGATGAGTTCTTCGTCAAACTCAACTTCTTTGATGGTAAGTTAACTTCCTCTAAGAATAAGCGTTTTGTCTGCAAGCCGGCAACCATTTACTAAATCGATTAATTACTATATTCTTTCTTTAACTTGAAACAAAACGTACGTTTTTCTCTTATAGTTCCCTGTTTAAAGGCGTTGATAAGCAAAGGACTTGGCTTAGGCATAGTTGCAGGATCTATGCTAGGTAAGATTTGATTTTCTAACAGAATCGTATTCGAAAAAACACACGAACAAAGCTCTTATATCTTGTAGTCAAAGTCCCCCAAATTTTAAAAATCGTCTCGAATAAAAGCGCAGAGGGTATCAGTTTTCCTGGGGTATTACTGGAACTTTTTGCCATTTCTGCCAATGTTTCCTACAACTTTCGAAAGCAGTTTCCTTTCAGGTGAGCTTATAGTTTTTATGGCCTATAATTAGCAGTACATTTCAAGTTGAGAAATGAGTTTGCGCCGTGCACAAGGCAGTTGGCACTAAAGGAATACTCACTTGCGTTAGCCTCGCTTGAGGAAAAGCCTGTTCGCATTAATCAAGGCACCCTATGTGGTATATCATCTTTAAGAACGGTGGAAATTCTAAGCACACGCTTTTTTTACTACCGCCTTATCTTTATTTCCTAGCAAAGGTTAGTCAAGCGATATCAAGCCACGAAAAAGAAGTACACAAGTGTTAATTTTTGTTCAACTTGATTAGAAGCTTAAATCTCTCACACTATAGGTCATTTGGTTTGGACTTGATAACAAAACACAAAAATTTCTGCCGCTGTTTTTTCGAGTTTTCTTTCCCTCCCAGCTCCTTACCACGAATACGATCTAAATCCCCAAGACGTCGGTAGCGCAGGTTGAACTTGTATAAAAAGCGGCCTCCTTTTGATGATGTGTGAAGTGATTAGGTGGCATCCCGCGTCGACTCATTTCCTCCAGGGCAGGGAATGGCTCAAGCCTGAAATTTAGTATGGACTTGCGGACACCATAGACCCCCAACTTTTAAGACTAAACTTGGAAGCCGGAGCAGAAAGAAGGGAGGGCGGTAATACACAGTGGTGGTAGTAGTAGAAGTACTGTGTGCAGTTTCATCTGTTACCCCAGCTCCTTGTCTCTCGTACACCGTGTTGTGTCCATTACCCAAAGCCCCACACACGTTTTCCTCTCCTTTAATTAGCTCCAAAAGTTAGCGATTAGTTATAAAAGCAGCGCAAGACCCTCATTTTTCACTCTTAGCTGTCAGATGGCAGAATTCCTCGACTCGCCTTTTTCAATTTCTCATGTCCGCCATTTGCAAAGCGCCCAACCGAAGATCAGCGTTAGAGCAATTTATAATACACTAACACTGGTTTTCGGTTACATGACTTTCGGACTGACAAAAAAATTTCAAAATTGCCACTTCCAAACACGGCTGCTGGCGTCAAGAAACACAGCTCTGTAGATCAATTTATAATACACTAGAGAGCTGTGTTTCTCGACGCCAGCAGCCGAGTTGGGAAGTGGTATTTTTTTTTTTCTTTGGCCGCCCAAAAGTCATGCAGAGTTCCCGGGAATTAATAGCTCAGTATATGCTGGAGTAATAGGCTCATTTTCTCAGTGGGGAAAAAAAGTCGGTAAGGGAAAGGGTTTTGCTGCCATATCTTTTACCTACATGTTTGGGACCATTGCTTTGGGTGTGATGTGTCACTCCTCCCCTGCAATGCCAAACCACGACATACAAAGTTTGGGCTGTTTGTTAGGAAACTGGGCCTTTCTGGCTTGGCTGCGCTCTCTTTTTGGTCCCAGTAGGGAGTCTCAGGTGAAACAAAAAAACGATCGAAGTAACCAGCAAGGGGTCAGCGTTTTACACTACACATGCATGCAACATTTTTCAATTTTTTTTTTTTTTACCGCTGCGCCGACAATTCAAGCTTCACGCTTGATTAACGAACTCAGGATGGACATTTTGTTCTGTTTTGGTTTTGCCGAGGGAGAGCACCGAGCTTCATTAACGCCTTAGGTTACCGACTATCACGCTACAAATGATAACAATCATTTCCGGGCCGATAAGGCGGTTTTTTCTTGTATCTAATCTAAAGTGTTGTTGGGCATTATGTATGAATTAACGAATAAGCTAGCGTTTAGACAAATAAGTTGGTAGCAATGGGTATTCTGCATTTGTCGTGTGGTTTTTAAAAATTTTGTTTATATGAGGTATATTTATTAGTCTTGGAAGGCAGCTTTGCTTAGGTTCATTAATTATGCTTACTAAACTTAATCAAGCGCGTTAGATTTTTAAAAAATCTAATTGGACCAAGATTACGCTGATATATACATAGCCATAAAGAGCACTTACATTGTCTTAGAGCTTCCTACTCACTAGAAGAAATGGCGGACACACTTTTACAAGTAAACATAATGGCACATGAGGTACCATAAAATAATTTCCAAATGATCATATCGTACTTTCGACCTACAAATTTAGTAAAGAATTCGGAGACATTGTGTTTCTAAAAATATTATTTTAAATGCCGCCAAATAAGTTTGTCGACGCTGGCGCAAATAGTTAAAAATTCGTACGCAGAAGCATAGTCGTCAACTATCAACTGCCAGCACAAAGTATAAACAAAAGTTGGTCTCTAAAGACCATCTTTGAATCCGAGAACCTTCCTTAAGAAAGCTTTAAAAAAATTAAAGAGTTTGGGAAATTGCTATTGTTTTATAGCTAATCTTGTGGGTAAGTAGCGGTATGGAAGCGCTGTTGTACCTTTATGAGAAGGCGTTTTTTAAAAAAAACAAAAAAAACAAAGTGACTTCTCATGAAGTATAACCCCGCCCACTTTTCCCTGCCAACCCCCTGCCAGTTCCGCCCGAGTCTCCAGCCAAGGAGCCAAATTAATTTCGAATCATGTTTGGCGTATTATCACCCTAGGGAGTCCTTGCCGTCAACATGGCCGCTTTATGCACCATGCTTTTAAAGCCACCATACGGGGACATGCCGTTTTCATTCCCCTCCATAACCTCAAAGCTTGGGTAATTACTACATACTACTTTTCCCTTGCATTCGTTAACGATTTCGTCACCTTGTCATGGTCTCCTGACACCGAAGGTACGAAAACACGGCACTATTCGCAATCTTAGCGAGTTGAGGCTAAAAATGAAATGAAATATGCAAGAAAAAAAGAAAATGCCCCCGTCAAGTCTAAAAATTCGTTTGTTAAGCTGACCTGCCTAGCATGAAGCATCCCATGACGTAAAAACCACCCGCATGCTTCGAAAATGAAGTATAAAAGTCAGTAAAGCCACCGACTTGACCTCATTTTTGACCCTGTCTGGGTTATAAATTGATGCCAGTGTAGTCCAATTTATCAAACGCAAGCCAAGAAACCTCATTTCCTTTGATTGTGCTGCGAAAAGTGGATGAAAAAGTGTAGAGAGTTGTCAGTTCCACGTGCGTGTATATACATTTCCTCATGCTCGTGTAAAAGCCCTTATCTTCCACCTGCTTGTTGCACCTTGGCGTTCATTGTCTTTGTAATTCCAACCCTCTTTTTGCTCCGACTTTGGTGTCATTTTGGGCTTCCGACCACCGTATTTCATTTTTTTTTCATTTTTTCTGTGTGGTTCATTGAGCTATTACGGGTATATATTATATACGCACGTGGGTTGACGTGTGTGATTGCTACACAGTTGAAAACACAATTCTTTATTCGCGATCAATGCCCCGTAACAATTAAACACATGGAAAGAGTGTTTCGTAAAATTTTGGAACAGAAAAGCGGAAGAAAAAGTTCAGTTAACACCTTGCGCGGTCTCTCTTTCTCTTTTTCCCCTCTTGTTTATAATTGAGGCGGCTTTATTACACACTTGCATGAAATATGTCGTGTAGACACATAAGGAAGTCGTTTCTGTATAGCTCGAACTGGTTGACTGTGTTTAATTGCGTAAGTGTTTTAAGCTGTACTTCTCAGTCAAGTCGCTTGAGCCATTTTAATTATGCCAATCATGCCAAGCTTGCAAACGAACAAACGGACGACTGTTTGTTAGCAAAATTGCGATAAAGTTTGGGGAAGGGGTAACCGACAGACATGCACGGAAGATCCGTATGCGATTTGGGTGGTTACATTAATTTTCGATCAGTTGCTTACATTTGAAGTACATAGGAAGATACGTCGACGCAATTCTTTACCATATTTCTAATTATAGGGTATGTATGTAATTATAGCGTGTATAGGTCCTTTAGTTCGTACACGACATTCGGATAACTGCGTGATATGTTATTGCGTATAGTCGTACAGTCAAGTTATAGTCGTACAGTCATTTGCTTATTAAAATTGACTAAAATGCTCTACCTGAAATTATTGATAAATATTATACAGAGATGACCAAAATCATAAATTTCCTGAAATTACTGCCAAGTTTCGAAACCCTTATTAAATCAAGCATTTCGGTGTAAGATTTTTTTGAACGCGAGTCTCGTAGTTGAGTCATTGCGTTAATTAAGCCGTAGACGAGCTTCTGTGCTTCTAGTATTTTCGAGCAATTATTTCTTTATAATTGTTCGTGGAAAAAGGACAGATAAGAAGCGAATATGAGCTACTTGCGTAACTTGAAAAGCAGATATGTTTTAGGTTCACACTTTGGCGTACTATATCGAAGCAGAGTTGCTTAAAGAAGAGTTTAAAAAAGAAGTTTGAAGAGGTTAAAGAAGAGAAACAATGTTTCGCCAATTTCGACGTATTGTGTAATGTATAAGAGCAGATTTAGAGCAGAAAGAATGATAACAGTTCAAATAATGTTTTAAGTTTAAAGAGGTAAATAAACCTACTTGCTTAAATTTCAGGGGACATAAAGTTTATAAAGTTATCTGAAGGTATTCTGAAGCTTTTATATTACACAGGTTAAGCATCGCGACATTCTGAGTCGACTGCAACAATTGTGTTTATGTAAGACTCGTGAAACTAGGGTGTTTATGTCAATTACTGTTATTAGTGAGACGAACACAAAATAAATCTTAAACTATGGTTAAGCAATGTGCTGTGAGTGACGCAAACCTGTATTTGCTGACGTAGTGTACATGGAAATTAATTGATCTCAGTCTTTCTTTCCAAAATAGAGATGTTTTAGAAAATCACTTTGCCGGCAATGTGAACGTTAAAGCTAACGCTATTTAGTGTTTCTATCAGCTGGCTTGGCCCAGACAAGTGCGTTACTTGACTTGTATAAAACTTGGAACTTTTTTCCCGTCCTAAAATGTCTCCGAGGAAAACTTGAGACTAATTGTACATAGAAAGAATACGTGTTTTTTCAGCGACTTACGTGTTTTTTTGCGGGGGGGGGGGGGGGACTAAGTTAGAATTCTAACGTCGAGTTATATCTGTAAAGAATCCAGCAAGTGAAGGGTGATGGTTCCAAGTTTTGTTGCTAGGATATCTGTTATTTTCTGCAAGAATTCTTGAGCTTCTTGTGTTCCACAACAACAATGTTTCGCCAAGTCATGGTTTTTGATTTCCCTTCTTGATGCTTTGGTGCTAGAAAAGGTTTTCTAGCTCTGCCCCTCGAACGCCTTTTCTGAACTTCTTATTTTCGAGAAGTTTAAAAACTTGGATATGTTGGGGTTACTCTGTTGCCGTTATTCCCCAAACGCGTTCCGAGCCTTTCCTTTAGTCCCCATTTCCCAGTGCAAGACTCGCGCAAGGAATCTGTGTCGCATTTCATCAAGACAACCCGAAATGTAGGTTTAGGGGTTTTAGCTAAAGTCTGGTTGCAGTTCTTGTGCTTATTTCGTTGTTGTTTTTTAAATTTTATTCTTAGTATTAGCTGCTTGGGTTTATATAATCTGCGGAACTTGCTGAGTCAGCTTCCTTGACAACTGCACATGTTTGTGCCAAGTTAGGATCGTCAAAGTCTCGTCACACATCTGTATGTAATCTGTAATTAATTCAAGGAGGAAATGACCAAAGGTGTTAATTGCATAAGCTCTCTCCTGTCAAGTCTGTTTCGCTTCGTAAGGTTCATTAAAGGATTTGTCCTACATATTTTGGCCACTAATTATTAGTATCCCTTTTTCACCGACAGGAATTGTAAGGTGCAAGTCTTAGGTGCGCATGACCTGATGGATCTAGTGCGGTGTAAAAATCCCATGCGGGAAAGCTTGTTATTTTCGCAGACTTGAGCCTCCTCCGCCCTTTGGAAGCATTTAGAAACATGGGAATGCACACTTGGAAAGGTTCTGAACCGGCAAATTCGGCACAAAAATGGTTCAGTCATGCACAAGTCCGGCCCTTTTTCTGCGTGGATCTCCAGGTGTTTGGGTACTTTCCAGTAAGAAGGCTCTCATTCTGCACCTTTTCCTCTTTTTCGTTTTTCTCCAGTATTATACTCTTGCGTAGGGCGCGGAATAGGGGAATCCCATTACAGATCTTTAGCCTGCAAGACTAGTTCTTGTCTTATCGCATTAGAAACGGCGTAGACTTGAGTAAACTTGAGCAACTTGAAACCCTTTCGGATGTCCAGATTCATTAAGGCGACGTACTGATTTGCGTGAGGAAGTTCTTAGCCCGGCGTTTTATTCATTCTATGTCGTTTTTTATGGTGTTGACCTGCAAACCACCCTGGTTGGTAACACTAATGGAAGTTAAGGAAACTACTTGGAGAAGTTCCAATGTGTGCGGGAGTGGGAGCAAATGGCAAGGCTTGTTGGGTCTTATCGATTAAGCTTAGTTAATAGGCAGAAAGTGCTGGTTATTACTTACAGATTGGGGATAATGGGCACCGAAAAGTGGGCTGGTGGACCCTCGTAAAAGTTATACCATACCTACAGTGTGCTTTACATGTAAAAATCCTAATTAAAAGTCGTGACCAAGGTCTCCAAGTGCATTGGAGAGAACTTTTAAAGGAACTCCTATGTGTTCTACACTGAACAATTGAAAAAGTGTCATGTTCTAAGTAGAACATGGGAAGAAAAGGCTAGAACAAGGAAACATTTTCGTGTTTCCTCTTCAAGCACTTTTAGCGAGCATTTCTAATCAAATTTGTTATGGCCACGTAATTATTGTCGCTTTAAAACGTGTTTCAAGTTACTTTGATCGAAGTTTGGACACCTGTAGCATTGTGTAGAGCAAACAAAAAATAGTGTCAACAAAGAACAGATTTGAAGTACGAGGGTTACAAATCAAAGCATTTTACTGCCTTTTGAAGTGCATTGTATTTTCATTTTTGACAAAAAACTGCATGGCTGGGCAATAGGTGAGAAGTACGCGAGAAATGAAAGGGACAAGGTATACAAGTTGAAATAGGAGAAGCACTGTTTTTTCTAAAGCAAGTTATTTTAGAAAACCTACGTGCTGCGGAGCGCAGCTAAATGGCATTCGGTTTTAGAATCGTATAAAAGCGTAGGAGTCGTTGAATTTCACCGCTGTCAGTTTTGTTGGACGATCTCATTGGTCTTGGTTAGCAGGGAAGATCATAAGCCTAGTCTTTTCCCTTTTTTTTATTTTCGTTTTCGACCAGTATTGCTACGTTACAGAACGTTATGTTGTTTTCCCATTTCATTCTTTTCTTCCGACAAAGTCTGCTTTTTCCTTTCCTATTTTTTTCTTTTTTTTGATGGTTTTATGACGGCGACCGAGCATGTTATATTACCTGGAGGAGACAGACAGCATGGGGCGTTATGGAAGTAATTTTTTCTGAAGGGGTGCTGCTGTGCCTCTGCCGCTATAGAGGAATATGATGTGCTACTATGATGGGTTAGTAAAAGCAGGCGGGGGAAAAAGTGAGGGATATAATAAAAAAAAGCGAGAAGGATGTTCAATTGGCTATGGTTGACACATCTATGATGAACGATAGAACCTAAATCCCCGGGGTTTCTGCAATACCTACTTGGTGTAATCCATAACCACAGCATTGCCAGCCACATCTATAAAAATGTCTTGGCTTTCTCACTTGGCTTATTGTTTCTGGGAGCTTAATTGCATCCGCAAGCTGGTATTATAGCTTCGCGTTTCGTAGCAGCGATGGAATACTTCCAGCTACTGTACTGCCAAGCTCCTGTGTCTTGTAGGCTTGATGATCAGTTTATATGCCGTACTATAAATGAAAGTTAATAAAAAAAAGACTAATTTTTGGTTGGATAGTCTCTTGCGTGTCACGTTGTGAACGGTCTTGCATTCCGGAAGGAAACTTGGTGTGTGTAAAGTTGTCACTTTGGCTTTGGGTGTGCTTGGTAGTATCGATGTATATGTTCCAAGTCGGTGGAAAAACGGGCCTGAAAAAGCGGGGAAAATTTGGGAACGGGACGTCCTGCTGTTTCCGAGGCCTCGATGCGGCTTCGAGCAGTGTGCTCAGGAAACCCAAATCAGCCAAGACCAAGTGGGGAAACACATATTTCATTAGACATGCGATTTTTTAAAAACATTTGTCTTGTTCTTTCATGGTGATATGCGACGACATTTACTGTGACCTGGAGAAGTTACAAACAAGCAAGAGATGGAATCAACTGATTTAACATTCTTATGTTTATCGTGGCACGTTTAACAACTTACCTTGACGTTTCAAGTCGAAAGATGTTATTTTTTTCGTAGTTTTTCTGAGCCTTTTAGAATCCTTTCTCCCCCAAGGTTCTCCAAGGTCATTGAGTTTAAAAAGCTCAAGTCATATTTACCTTGCCGTCAGTAAATAGAATAGGCAGGCCAAATAGCATCTACACGGACAAAAATGGTGGTTATTATTGGAACTAATTGTTGGTCAGAAGCATTAGTACTTGTATTTATTTTCTTCGATTGGGGCCCGTTTTAAAGCGAAAGTGGATCAAAGTAAAGTCTCCAGGCAAAATGATCAAACATAAACCTATTTTGTTTACATGCTACCATGTTTATCTTTCGTATGGCACTTGTACGCTATTTCAAACCGTGCCTTGTTGGCCTAAAATGCAAGGTTAGGACCTCTTGCGTCAACATTGAAGGCTCCCAAGTCAAGCGTCACCGTTAGTGTAGTGTCTCTCGCCTCTGACTTTTGTGGGTTTTAGTGAATAACTGTGTCAATAGTGGTTTAATAAAGGGAGTGTAAAAACAAAAGATCCGTGGCTAGTGTTTTGCCGTTAAGTAGCTTTATCGATAAGGAGTGTTTGTGTGTTAATTTTGACTGCATAGCAATAGGATGCGTTTAGATAATCTGCGATAAAGATCGCCAATTTTCGTAACTGGGCCATCTCCACCGGTAGCAATAAACCATGCCGGCTAGGCACGCCAGGGCTTGATTGTCTGTACATGGAATGTCATGGGGGTGGTTTTTGCTCTCTAAGTCGAATGCCTATTTATAGCTAATGTAATGCGGTCTATGAGCTATTGTGGCTAAAAAGTGGGTTTGATAGCGAGCTTCTTGTAAATAATTTGTTCAAGATGTATGTCTTCATTTACAACTCGATACGTAGATAGTTTTGCTCAGTTATTTTGCATTTTGCCTTCTTTATCATTCCTAGTACATTACTTGTACTAGGAATGATTAAATAGTACATTTACTTGAACTATTTAATGTTTAATTAAACAGTATATCTGTGATTTAAGTCTTTGCTTCTTATTTTGTTTAGGTGGCAGAATTAGTAGCTTAACGATGAATAACGTTTGTTTTATGGCAGTAAAAAAAATGTTTTCTTTTTCTTTTGCGAAAATTTACCCAGCTCTCCGTGATCACCATGGGGTTCTCGGCTGTGGCTTCCAAAGGCACCACACGCTAAGTTAATCAGAGCCTTGTCTTTTTTTTTATTTTACCTTTTTATTTCGTAGAGTACCTGTGTTGAACTTTGTTGGCTCTTCCCATTTATTGCGGATCTATGTCCGTATGCGGTTTCTTGATGACGGTTGATAACCTCATCAAGTCAGGACGCAAGCGGCGAGGGGGCACAGGACTTTTTGTGTCTGCCACACTCGAGGTTGTTTTGTAAGAGTGTGTCAAGCAAGCCAACTTTTGGCTTCAGCCGTAACGTTATAGCATAAGCATTGTAATATATTGAGGATTTGTGTATAATTCAACCTATTTAATCCTTGCTTTCGTCTTTGTTGCAGTGCATGGGGAGATGGTGCGTTTCTAGCCTTCCAAACTGCGTTGATTGGAGCCTTGGTCTTGTACTATGGTGCCGGATTGCCTAAAAGTGGGCGTGGCAAAACTGCTGGAGGCAACGTGTCAAGTTCAGTTGCATTTTTTGCGGCCTATGGGGCGTGTTTAGCAACACTGTTGAGTCCGCTAGCGCCTTCGGAGCTCCTATGGACTATGCAAGCTGCCAACATCCCGGTCATCGTCTGCTCCAAGGTCAGAGTTGACATTTTTTACTTTTCACTTTATTTTTACTCTAATTTTCTTAATATATTTTCTACTTAAGCTTGGATCAATGGCCGCTTTGTTAAGCATTGCTGATTTGAAACGCATTTCTATTGCGTGTTATATTTTCCCCTATTTAGTCGCTCGTAAATAAGTGAGGCTCGTAAATCAAATCAAATTTGGGAGAAGAGTTTGAGGAATTAAGGTTTGCGTTCAAAGAAGGTTGGGCTTGCAAAGGACTTGACGGACACGCCTCTTTGCTTTAGCATTTTATGACGAGATGGTTTATGATAGCCCTGGAAAGAGAGAGGCTTTGCGGTAATAGATACCGTAGCTTGTACCATAGGTCTTGGGACGCCAAAATTTCAACATGATCCCTCCCCAAAGTTAAATAAGGTGTTCCCCGTCCCGCCTGTGGCCGCCTTGATTGATGGAGGGTCCTGATCAAGGTGGAAAGGTAAAAGGTTGGGCCTGCTTATCATATCGGGTTTGGGGATGTTGAGATTTTAAAATAGTGCCGAAAAGCGAAAACCCGTCCAAGTTGTAAGTTGCGGTGGTTTCTAATGAGCGAAGCCTTCCTTTTCCCATAAAATAAACTTAAAATATATGTTAAAAAGAGAAGCTGAAATCTTGGTTAATTTATGTATAAATTAAGTTTCTTTCAAAATGTGTCTCACTGAAGAAAACGTATTCGAGTTTTGTTAACTCATTTGTTCCAACGTGTGTTTTCTTTTCAAAAGAAGCTTAAGTCGAGTAGTGAAAATTTTGCAAATCGTTTTTGGCTATCAAGTCAATTAAGCATCTGCGCGTGAAGCTTAAGATGAATTGGTTAAGATGAAATCCATTTCAAATCCCGAATTCAAACTTCAATTTCCAATTCAAAAGTTCTATTAAGAAAGATAAAGTTTTGTTTTAATTTCATTGACAATTAAGGTAGTTGACATGTTTCAGACAATCCGTAATTCAGTGGTTTTAATTCATTGGAATTGAAAAGTCTTTTAAAGTTCCGCATGGCGCATTTGGAAACTATTCGGTGAAATTCGTCGTAAAGGAGGAAATCGTTCAAAATGGGGAAATTTTCGGTCTGTTGAGCATAAACGGGCCAATAACTTTCGCAGGGTGGTCAGAAATGTGTGGAATTCCTGGGCTGATGGGGTTCTCCCCATAATTAGATAATCATCTCCTCAATATAAGTGGCTTTTCGGAACCGGAGTTGACCCGAGTTTAGCCGCCAACACAACATGTGTTGAGCCTTTTATGCAAATTTTGCAACCTGCCGAACTTTTCGAGTTTGACCCTAGTTCGGCCTTCTTTGCCTCTTGCTGGCATGCTGGCAGTAGTCGTAGCAACCACGGTAGGACGGAAAACTGGACATGTTCTGTGGTGCTTTTGCGGTAAACCGCTCTAACTTTTCAAGAGTTCCAAAAGTAGTAGTTATCCTATTATCGGCTCGAAAAGTCTGTCTGTCTCAAGTTAGGTCTCTAAGTTTCAACTGGCTGCTGTTCGTTTCACAAACTGGGTTTGGCGGTAATTTTTTTGTTTAAATTAACCTGAAAGTAACCCGTTTCTAATGCATCGAGTCGTCCGATCTTGATGAGTTTGGAAATGTTTCGAGCTTTGTGAATTGTTTAGTTTCACGTCTTTCAAATGCGTGAAGTCAAGTTTCTCACGCTTGACCAAGAAGAGGTTGGGCTTCAACTGATTGCTGGTGGTTTGTTTTGTGTGACTTGAAAGAAAAAAAAATTATGCCTTTCATTCAAACGTTTGTGTGTAGAAAAGCTACCCAAAACCACGCCCCCACACTTATTATTTTACTAAACTCAAACGCTTAACATACGGTAGCCTTTTACTCGCTCCCCTGCAGGGCGCATCATCGCACATAATTACAGCTTTAGTGAAGCTGGCTTTGATCTCATTAAGATAATAGAGCTTTTGTGTTGAAGCTCTGCATGACCAAATACATTCCTTGCATAACATTTATTCCCGAAGTTACTTTTCGGGCCCCTGCTCTCTTTCCTTCTTTTTTTTTTCTTATTTGAAGAATAGTTTTCTTAGGAAAAGGTTGCCTGTCAAAATAAAAAATAGAAATCGGGTTATTTTCGTATGGATAGACTTGTGAGTTCGAGAAGTTTTTTTTTTTTTTTTTTTAAACTTTGGGTTGGCATGCTGTACTCGTTGTGGAACCTATGATTATAGGGCTGCCGAGAGTCGAACTTTTTTTCCTCTTTTTTTTCCCTTTCATGGGGCTTTGGGTATATGTTAGCAATAATCAGGCGAAGGTCCAAAAACCGATGGGCAAATTATTTAGTGCACCGTTAAATATGGCGCTGCTAGAATTCCCTTTTAGTCTCGCAGATCCATTTGCATGGCAAATGGAATGACCCTGCAATTATAGAGAAGAGAAACACAGGTTTGATGTCTTGCTTCATTAAGAAAACAATCACCCCCCTATCTTTCTTTTCCTGTTGAAAAAAAAAAAAGTTTGGGTAAATCTTTTTCTATTTGGCTTTTTCTCTGCACTTTTTTTCTCTGCACTATTCTATCGAAGACGATAGAATAGAAAGTGAGAGGAACGCTAGGGAAAAAAAAGAAAGAAAAGGAAGCACTATAATTTGAATAATTTAAATCTCGTGATTTTTTTTTCTCCCGGTAAAAGATGTGTGGGGTACACAAATCGAGTGTATATGGGGATAGATACTGTTTGCGTTTCTCATTGCCTATGCGTTTCGAGGAAAGGGGCAGAAGAGAGCCGAAAAAAAGATGAGCAAAGAGCCCACCAAAAACCTCGGAAAAGTTGCCGCCAGTTGTATGCAAATGAGCCGGCGGTATTTGCACCTTCTGAAACATGTCGAGTCGAAAGAAAAACCCATGTTGGGAATTTGAGTTAGGAAGATGTGGCTAATGTAAACACAAACCGACAAGTGAAGCGCCCACCAATGTTGGCGAGAAACGATAGGTTTCGATTCATCTTTCCAAATATTAATGGGCCGCTGAAACCTTGTATAGACAGTTTTAACGTGATTAACCTCCCGTGACCTTTCTGGTCGGAATCACTGTTGCTTCTGTAACGCCACTTGTCTATGCAAGTTTTTTTTTTTTTTCTTTAAGTTGTCGGTAATTGTGGTAAGTTTCTTCAGTGCTTCGCACAACTTAAACGTGATGTCTATTGAATGGGTTTTTTAACATTGTATTTTAGTTTCAAGTCTGATCAAGCCGACAAATCCCTTTTTTGTGTGTCTATGGAAGACTTTATGGCAAAACTCGAAAAACTTGCATTAATAGAAAAAGATTTTTGTGTAATCATCTAGATGGTGCAAGCAGTTTCCAACTACAAAGCTCAAAGTACCGGTCAATTGTCGGCGGTGACGACGCTAATGCTGTTTGCCGGTTCAGTGGCTCGTATCTTTACTTCGATCCAAGAAACGGGCGACAGTACCATTATTGCGACGTACATCGTTTCGTCCATTGCTAATGGTATCATTGCCTTCCAAATGTGGCGCTATTGGAGCAATAATAACCAGGGGGGTAGTAATCGCAAAAAGGAAGTGGCGAGTCGACCCAAATATGCTGCTTCGAAAAAGAAAGCGAATTAAGGGTTGTCAGTTGTGGGGGTAGATGCAAATGGGCGTGGTATTGATGACGTTCGTGAGGAAGACTTCCAAAGCTGCCGCGAAGAATGATTCCGACTAGATTTCCAAACTTTGGGTGTAAAGGTGTGAGAGACCACGTGTTTGGCGTAATGTGTGAATTTTGAATCCTATCAAATGAGCAAATTCCATACAGTTTTGTTGAACCTACTTAAAAAGGTTTTTGCAATTAGTTTCTGTGCCTCGTGTTTATTCTATATTTTTGGGGTTTAATTGGTGTATTTGACGGAACCAAATGATTACGGAAAGGGCTGGTTAAACACTCTAATTAACACGACGTAATATATGTGTTAATTCCAATTTTTTAAGTCATTATTATTCAATCAGGTTTAAAGGTATTAAAGTGGATACAGTGTCAAAGGAGTAGGGAAGATTAAGGGCGAGATAAGTCCGATAGTTAAATCAGAATTATTTTAATATTCCAATCGGATAGTAGGGGAGATTGGAAGTGATGAGGGGAAAATTTTTTTAAAGTGAATTTCAACTAGAGTCGGAAGGCTTTTACCATTAACTACGCATCGACGCACCGTATGAGGGGTATACGTTAAAATGAGTGTGACTATCTATGGGGAAATAATTGAAAGGTCAAAACAGACTAATTCGTGTAATTTGATTAATGAAGAGTGACGTTGATGATTCTCCTGGAGTACTCCCCCAAACTAAAGGAATATCAAACATATAATAAGTACTATGTTTTAATCAATTATTCCCGTCAGTCAATCCCAAAAATACAGTAAATGTTGCTTATTGTGATCACATTTGTCAAATGAATATTGAATCGATTAGACGGAGATTCTAATAACCGCAAATAACTGGCTTGTTTAAACCAAAGAAACAAAGCATCGTCTACGTTTTGACAATTTATCAAGCGTCTTTTTTTAACCTTTACAACTTCTAGATTCACTAGATCCACTATTGTTTATTTCGTAACGTTTTTCAACACTTTTGGTAGAGGTGATTGAGGAATTCCTAACTTAACATCGGCTTCTCTTTATGGAAAATCTTTTTAATTTAACTTGCCATAAGCTTCAGTGGGCCGCAACTTCTCTTTTTAATTTGAAATGATTAGTGTATGTGTTTTATACAACCACACGTCTAAAACCCAAGCAACACTGCGGCTTTGAAGCCTACCAAGCTTATTTAGGGATTTTCAACACGATATCTAATTATCCCAGTCAATTAAAGGAACAGGTAATTCAATTGACTAACCTTCTCATTTAATTGACTGATAGGTCCATGGAGCAATCACGAGTATAGTTTCGTTACTATAAATGAGAAGATTCATTTGAAGTTGATTCTAATTTATCCGAAAGTTTCTAAGAACCGATTAAAAAAATGCTCTGAAGTTTATCATTTTGAATCGCTCTTTTAACATTGGATTCCAGAAAGCGGCTCATTCTAATAACCAGTGACCAAAATAAACGGCCTCTACTCTATTTTGTAAATCAATTATTCCCGTCAATCAATCTAGAAAAAAAATATAATTTCGCATCCAGGTTTCTTTTAAAAAATTGAGTTCTAATTTTTTGTTAAAACAGCGTCTAATCCCATTTCAAGGTTGGCAAAACCACTTTGCATGACCAGTAGCTGAAAATCCTGTTCCATGTATTTAAAAAAATAAAGTATTAATTTGAAAAGTAGACCGACAAGAGAGTGTCAGTATAAGCCCTTTTTCGCCTTTAGCTTGGTACAGTCCTTTGATTTTTCGTAACCACATAGAACGGTTTGAAAACCGATAAATCTGACGGAAAATTGTAGCTTGTCTGCGAAAAAGTGTAGACCAGCCCCGACTCGGCAGAACTTGTTGGGAGGGAGAGATTTACCAACGACGTGGTGTGCTTGCACTTTAGATTTTTTTTATTTAAATTTTTATATTAAAAAAACAGAAAGTCCGAGTCCACAAAAAAAGTAAATTTAAAAGGGGGTCAATTTATAGAACCTCGCAAGTTCAGATGTTTCTTAATATTTGTTTATTTTTCCCCTATTTTTTGTATTATTGTTAACCTTCTTTCAACATTTGGTTCCAATATAGAAAAAAAGGTTGGTGAGGGAGAAAGAAGCGTGACAGTTTCAGTTTGGCTCTTTTCGTGACTGGAAAGCTGCGTTTGGACTTTGGAACCTTCTTTTTCTTTTCTGCGGGTTTTGATGCTCTGTAATGACCGTTTTTCTTTAAAAAAAAATGAGTGGATTTTGTTTCCTTTTAGCTCGTTGTTTGAACCTATCTTATTGGTAAAAAAAAAAAAAACAGAAATCCTACACAGCGTTTAAGTTATTTGCCTTGATTAATTATGCAAAAGGTTGTGATTGACCTTTATGATGTTGGGTGCAAGACAAGACCTCACACAGCGCATATCGTCAGTTTTCCTGTGAGGATGTAAATGCTCCGTGCTTATGGTAGGTTTTTCCTCCAGGTTTGGGCCCCGCCCACTTTGTGTGCCAAATCTTTCATCGTTAATTAGAGGTTGCCGTTTGCGCTCACTCCAAACGATGGATTCATTTTTTATTGGTTCTTAAGAAAGTGGAATTCGTGATTTTGCCTTTTGCATAAGCAGTGGATTAAAAACAAAAAACAATTGACCTTGGAAACTTAACCCCCATGCATTAAGTAAGGTTCCAAAACGCTTCATCTACAGGAGTGTTTTGTAATAAGTTTTTTGGTGGGAATTGAAATTCCCATGTTTCAAATTTCCCCAAATGTTTATGTTTAATAAAAGAAGAGTAAAAGAAATAAAAGAAGAGTAAAAGGGTTATTTGGGGGGTTTTAACTGTTACGTTGGGGTTGTTTGGATTGTGTTTCTGTTTCTCTTTTATCGTGTTGTACTATATAAATTATAAAGTCCGTTCGCCGTCCGTCTATATAGTTTTAACATTGCCAAGTCATGTTCTTAGTCGTGACTTAAGGGCTGCTGGCACCGGGCAGTTAATTACCTGGCCCTGGCTTAACGGATCGCAAGGTGTGCACCGCCTTTCAGGGGAGAACCTTTTTGCATCCTGCATGACGACAAACAGGACACGACAGGTGACCACTCGCGAGTTTTCACAAACCGCTTGTACACTCTTCCTTACGGTTTGCCCCTTACAAGGCTTTTTTCGGCTCTTGCTGGTAGACGTGCTTTAGAGGTCGAATCACTTTTTATTCGATTTTGGACATCGCTTCCATTCTTTTGGCGATAAGTTGGTTATTTTGGTTATTTCCAACGAGGAAATTACTGTTTCTGTACCTTCTTTAAATGTCGCTATTAGCAAGTTTTAGCTTTCTTAAGGAAGGATTGTCTTAATTTTCAAGTTTTTTTAAAAGATTTTTTTAAAGCTTTCCGTTTCATTTGTAGAAATGATTGCAAATTTGGTAAAAATGCAAAAAAATATAAGTTGCCAATTTGGTTATTTCCAACGAGGAAATAACAACGAGGAAATAACTGTCTTCAAATGTCGCTATAAGCAAGTTTTTAGCTGTCTTAAGGAAGGATTGTCTTAATTTTTAATATTTTTTCAATATTTTTTCAAGCTTTCCGTTTCATTTGTAGAAATGATTGAGTGAGAACGTTTGAATTGAATTTAGTTAAGCGTTTTAGAATATTAAGTTTTTGATAGTACTTGAAAAAGAATGTAGGAAAGATAGGACGGATGTGACGAGCTTAATTAGCGCAGTGCAATTTTTCTCTCCTTTAATCTGACGATTTGACTTGGTTCGCGGTACTCCTTTCCGTCTTTCTTTTTCACTTCTATATCTTTGGATATAGACACAATGTAGCGTATCCTTTTTAATCGCCAAGTCCGATAACGCATTTGCCCAGGCGTGACGTCGTTTCGGAGTTTATTGTCTGTTGTTGGTCAGGGCAACAAACAACAACCTGTGCTTAACTGTACTATCTCTTTTAGATCCTCAGTTAGAAATACTTCTATAATTCCTTGAAAATTATTGAGGATCAAAAGTGGCCCATCTCATCTTGTGGCATGCTTGCAGACTCTATGCATTTCAGTTCACATTCATGAATCAGTTAACGTAAAAGCTAATTCAACATAAGTTTCGGACATTATATTAAGGGGTATCCATGCCAAAAGAAGAAGTCTTTTAATCTCCAGTTTGTCTCAAAGCACAGTAGAGATTCTTACTCTCTAATTCTTATTCTTAACCTAACACTTTATTTTCGTAAATTAGATTCCAGTTTCTACGGTATTCATTTATTAAGTTATTCCAGTTTCTACGAGTATTCAGGCGGTATAAAGAAGGTTAAACGCAAGCAAAGGTCATGTACGACGGATGAATTCCAGAAAGTTGACCTAGGACTTTCAAAATCTGCCCACAAAAACGACTTTGAACAGGTAAAACTTAGGTAGGAAGGCTTCCCCCTACATTTTTTGTCCCCCTTTCTTCTGTGACTGGCAAAAGGAAGCGAGTGGTTTCAGATTTGTTGGACTTGTTGGACAGATAGGGGTCAAATTGTGGGGTATTCAGCGTCTCTAACCTCCACAACCTGTCCCTTTGATTGCTAGTTCGGGTACCATAAGCTACTGACGTAAACAGTATTGTATGACGGGAAGTTGTCTGGCAACCACATATGGAACATCCCCAAGTCACAAACATACATCTATAAACATATATATATATGGGTCGGGATAGCACTTGTATATCCCGCAGCTCATGTATAGAACTCTCTATATACACACACACACACGTCCAAGTTATTTCCCGAGCCGGCCGGAAGGGAGGTGTTGCTAACGAACATCCTGGCTTACAACGGTTTACGAATTCAGACAGGACAAGCTATAATGAGAGTAACGAGAGGGGAAACCGCCCCATCGCTCACACAGATCCACCTGCAAAGCCCCCTAAAAAGAAGGACCACTTGAATATTGTGGGTTTCATATTTTGTCAGTCGTTTTGTTGAGACTTTCGGGTGGCCAATTTTTATTTTATTTTTATTTTTTTAATGGTTAACAAATCCGGTCCTTATTTTGTCCTTTATGCCCTAAAACATTCTGTGGAATGGGTTTTGGGATCTAGTAAAGTTCAGTTTTGGGATCTATTCGTGTCCGGTGTATTGCGTATGTTGGGGGACTGGTGCTATATAGCTGGATTGACAAAGGAAATAGGAAATCATTACTCCGATATAGGAAGTTGCAGCCCAAAAAACCATTCATAATTTTCCTAGCGATTCAGATTTCGGGGTGACACCTTTTAAAAGCGCCTTCTTTTACCCAAACAATGTCCTTTGTTTTCACTCGCGGAGCGCTTAAAAGCCCCCCAGCCACCTTTTTGTTGGGCCCAATCAAGCTTATAGTGTTTGTAATTTTCTACAATTATACCAGGTGCAATTTTAACTGCCTATTTTGGGTTAGGTGGAGGGAGGTGAAAGAAAAGTCATAGAGCTAATTAGAGTGATTGAAGCTATTGAAATTAAGTTTTTTTTCGCTCTGTTATTAAGAAGATAAGTTATTATTCCCTTTTTTAATGACTTTTTCCAGCTGCGTGGTGCCTCTTTTTCCCTCTTGGACCAAGCTGCCAAAAGGGACTCCCAGACCAGAGAGAAAGAGAGACAAAAACATGGATGTCTTCTCACCTGTTTCTTTATGTGGAGTGCTGATGTGGGTTAGCCAAAAGTCCACATGGAGGGGCACGAAAAAACCCTTTTCTTTTAACAATGATATGGGATTGTAGATTCTAAAAAAAGAAAGAGAGCAGGGTGAGTTGGTGCTGGGAAGAACAACTCTCTGCTGAATGTGTATAATATGGATATGCCGAGTGCGAGAGGGACCAGTTATGAGCTTTTGTGGGCAAGTAATCACGTAATTCCAGAAGCTGGTTTCGTTTACCACTGCCTCGGATTCTCCATATGAAAAGAAAATGAAAAGAAAAATGAGGTTGGAAAAGAATTACGAGGCTCTTTAAGAATTTTTCTTTTCTTTTTTTTGGGGGGGAGAGAGATACCCACCGCAGCTTTAAACGAAATAGACACGCTAGAGTTTTCTGGTTGCCAACTATCCCACAACTTGTCGAGGTATGGTAGCATGTTTCGTTTAATTTTGTTAAAAAGGCAGGAAACGAAAGATTTTGCGGATAATTTTTTAAAAAATGGTATTTTCTGTTATTTTTAATGAGAGTTGGGGAACGGGATAAGAGTATCATAGAGTAAGTTGGCTGGGACAGTTTAAACACAATCAGAGCAAATAAGCTGGCTTGACAGGCAGCTTGACAGCCCTTGCGTGACTTCCAACCACATTTTCTCGGGAAAGTCAAAGATTGCGTTACAGAAGAAGAGGAGACCCCATTACTTTCAGCGCAGCGTAACATGCACTCTTAACGCTGATTTATACTTCGGACGTCCCAACCAATTTTCGGGGTTTTAAATAAATGTGAGGAATAACATTATGGCTTTTGTTTAGTCCAAAGTTTGGGCATGGGCCATTTGTCTGCGATTTTTTTTTTTTTTACCTGAGGCTGGGTTTAATTTTTGTGATCAATAAACCTTGCTGATCTCTTTGCTTGAAGTATAATGTTGCGCTTGGAAGGTCAAGGACTGAGCCACGGAGTATGACGTCACGGATGACTTTGTTATGCATTGCTAAAAAAGCGTTGGGGGCACCTGGCACCTTTTTGTAACAGTCAAGAGATTTAATTGGGTTAAAGATTTAATTGGGTTAAAGTTTGAGCACTATAATATTAAGCTAGAGTTTGAAGGTAATTAGCGAATGAAATTTGTATTATTTTAAATAAAACAGGGAATTCGTCTTGCCATTAGAAAAGTTAACACATTTATTGTAAATTTACGAGATTTTGCAGATTTTTCGTGTTTGGTTTCGAATGAAAAAGAAAGTAAGGAATGGTAACAGAAGATTTTTGCAGGGGGAAATACCATACAAATCTATATAATCATGATTTCTTGACTAGAACTAAGCCGGAACTCAAAGCAGCTTTGATTTTTTCAAAAGGATACAAAGGGAATGAATGGTTTAAGGGTCAAGGACTTAGTCGTGGAAGGGTGTGTGACGTCACATAGGTGCTAGCTTGCCCAAAACGTTTTAATAGAGTGTTGAGTTGTCAAATGAAGTCTTAGCAGCCAGAAAATTAAACATAAATAACGAAAACATGGGCTGAATTTTGTTGATTCTTCTTTGATTAGGAGTACAGAAAATAAAAGTAAAAAAAAATTCTAAACCAAGTTGGGTTATAATGAGGCTCTTGTAAAGGCATAAGCTAATCGCCGAAGAAGCCACGTCGAAAAATATTGTAAAACACGAGTCTAAAAACTTTTCGAAAAGTTTGGGCCGAGCAACCGTGTTCTATCCGAGTGATGAGGCGGAGCAATTGAGTAAGAAATTGGTTAATTTTGTTTTCTAAAGTCTTGTAAAACATCCTTGCGTTTTATCCTCCTTTTTCTATAGAAAGTTTATGAAGCCCGGAGCCAAAGGATGTCGAGCTGGGCTTTGAGAAGATGGGGATGAGAGGAGTTCGCAGTAGAGAGAGAGATTCGGGAGTATTTACAAAGAAGCCGGGTAACTAAGGGTATAGATAGACAACCACAGACGATATTAACAGAATTACAGTTCTAGGTAAGAGCAGCAAACGTCCAAGCTCCCGAAAAGGATGAGATATCTACCCTCCAGCTATTCCAAAAGGGGTTGGAACTAGCCCAAACTTGCCTAACTTGAAAAAATACGCTTGAGGCTCTCTGAATGGCTTAAACCACAATTATTCAACCACCGTACGTCTCTCTCTCTCTCCGTCTCTCTCTGCCTCTTTCTCTCATTCTGGGGAGAGAACAAGGTGGGCGCTCGGACTGTGGGACTTAGTTTGTGTGATGATCAGAAATGCTGATGAAGTCGTACACTCTCGAATCATACAATCTCCATGCAAGCTTAAACGCTTGTTATGTTAATAACACGAGAATTACCCAGAGATAAAGACGAAGGAGGTAGAGCTAGGAAGATATGGCGAATTGAGATGAGCGGCTATGAAGCATTATTTCTTACTTTTTTTCTAAAAAGCCCCCGAATGTGTCACTACTTCGCCCCGTGACAAGGCCCCCTAGCGAGGGTGAGGGACACGGAGCTGCGACGCCCAGGTGTGAAAGACACATAAATCTCGTGCGCCTTTAAAAAAAAAAAAAAACGCTCATTCCGAAGTTTCGGGCTTAGGATCTTAACTAGTCCAACATAGTTATCTCCATTTGAGATCTAGCATTTTTTTACCTATTTTGTGTGGGTCTTTCTTTTGTGCATTTGTATGAAACTTGCAATGTTGCACGCTTTGTTTTGTTTTCATTTCCGTGATTAGGAAAACCGGGCAAATTGCGAGTTGCAGCGAAGGAGAGAGTTCTAGCTAAGACAGAAGTTGAGCGTGGGGAATAAAATAGATGTTCAACGCGAAAGGGGAAGGAAGAAAAAAAAATTGGACGGAAAAAAAAAGGTACCCAATTTTGGAGCCAAACAGTAGGGGATCGCCAGGCAAGGTGTTGGCCGACATGGTTTAAAACCGAAGGGGGTCAACACCTTTGGTGCTTCACCCTTTTGAACCCCCAGCCTGTACCTTGAAGGAGACATTTCTTGAGTCTCATTTGCATGCATCCCCTCCTGTGTAATAGCTTCAACTTTCCAAGCTATAGACAGACATACATAGCAGATATATTTCGGATCTTTTTTTTTTACGACCGCATCTTACTCCGACAGTCCAGGTGTTTAAGATGAGTCGGATTGCATGCAACCATGTCCGGAAACCGCAGTTTAAAAGAATATGGAGCAGGGGTAATTGATGACGTCATAGCTTGCAATACCAAATTAGGCATCTCTCTCCCCCTCACGATCTTTGCCACGTTCGTACTCTGGAAACGAAGCGAGAAAAGAGGAGCCTGGCACTTTTTATTCTTGTGCCTTTTCATTTCATCTTTTTTACTCTTGTGGGGGGGAGGGTGCTCTTTTAATGTGGGTGTAAAGCAGAACCTCGATTTTCGGTACCTTTTTAATGGCCTTAAAGTAGCGAGAAATCAGGACTTAATGATGGATTTTCAGTCAAAAGCTGATGCGTTTTCGAGCATTTGGAGTGGTTTGGCTCTTATGGCTGTTTGGATATGTGGAAGGAGTGGGTATGTGTGCGAGGGGAGGGAGGGCGATAAATGATAGCTTTTATTGCCTTGTGTTATTATTGCATTCACTCACATGGGAATCGTGGAACGCGTGTCTTTGCTACAAAGATTATACTTCCATTTCAGTCTTTTATTTGTTTATTTAATTTTAAGGGAAATAAAAAAATTCAAAACGTATGTGTGGGGAAATGGAAACTTGGGAAATGCCGAAGCTTCTGTGTCAACAACTGGGGCTTTTAGATAAGTTTCAAGGGGGTGGGGGAGTACGGGAGGGTGTTTTTAAAATCCGATAAATGGAGAGTACAATCATTGTCCTCCCTCGACGCCATTCCGTATTATATGTATATGTTATAGGTAATTCGCTGGGGCGCTATCTCTTTCCTTGTAGATTTTCACGTTTTTCGGTCTTGCTCCACTCAGCTGCTGCGTTTGCAGTTCCGAGTCTGACGAGTATAATTGTTTCATGGCAACTCATTTACGGGGTTTTCTTGAAACCTGGTGTGATATGTACAAATACGTACACATACACGCGAGCTGGGCTTGAAGTACATCAAGTGGCCTTACAGAAGGCCACTTCATTTGTTTCCTGCTTGGGAATTCATTTCCATTCCTTTTTCAAACGAAGTGAATTTTCGAGCTCGCGTCAGACACGTCACAGCATATCCCCTAATCCAAAGACTGTTGTCCTGTTTCCAGCTAACAACTGTGTCTGGGCTTAATAGACATGGCAATCTATCGTTTGAACCCGAAGCACGGATAGTCATTTCTTGAAAACTTTGTTTCGACGAGCGACGTCACTAGCGGGCTCTAGCTTTTTAGCTAAGGCGTCGAACAGTTCTAGTAACTTAGCGTTGGGCCACATTCTGTATGTGTTGGCTAGTGGCTAAAATGACGAATAGCAATCATAACAGCTAGTATTACGTCACAGTTTTTATATTATTTTTTTTATTGTTTTTTTTTATATTATTTCAATCCTATAGTAGTATGGCATCTTTTGTTGGTTCCTTGATTTATTTACACATTGATTAGATGTTAAAAATTCATCAATAAAAGGGAGGGGGTGTGGGGGTACACTCTTATAGGAACACACATAGTTTGTGCTTCTTAGTTGTTGGATTGTAGCTGCGGATCTGCAGAATATGGCAAGGTCTTGGAAAAGCTTGGGCTTTGTTATAGGTTTTGGGCGTTGAAATGTACTTTAAGGGAACTCACTTTTCGAATTAGCACTGTTCCTTATTCAGTCTTCTGCAATTAAAGAGGTGGTGAGATCCTGGCTTGATTGCTATTGACAGGGACACATCTTTTTATCGGCTTGAGATAAGTCTTATTCGGGAAGTGGGTTGTCCGTATTTGTATAATGGTGACCATTATGCTTCTAATTAGTAGCCATGAATGGAGGATTCCATAAAGAGAGGGTATAGCATGTCGATCTTTGAGTGTGCTCGTGGTTGATTCCCACATAGTCCGCCATGTTGCCATCATTGCTTCTTGGATCCTCGCTAAGGCTTATCTCAATGTGGATGGCGGAGTTAACCAAACCCAGAGCTAGTCGTCTTGCTCTTGCCTCGCATGATGCATGAGTTGTATGCTTTTGCATTTCGATGGTAATCGGTCATTCCTGCCAGTTCCTGGATGCACAGCTCCTCAAGAACGTCGATTTTTCGATTTTTTTTTTCGATTTTTTTTCGATTTTTAGATCTAGTCTAAAAGCTAGATTTGGGGTTGTAGGGAGGTCATCAGAAACTAGCAGTAGACCTCTTCGGTATATTTGGGCGAGGGGTCGAAAAAGCTATCATGTCACATAGTTGTATTGAACGAACCAAATGAACTCTATTTTTCTTACTGATCTTTGCGTGCAGTAGTGAGTTTGTTCACTTGGTCTTTTTTTAACAAATAATTAGCGTAAGATGCGATTTAGTTTGGGATTTAGATTCAATAAAATGCTCTAATATGACTGAAAACATCAGCCGTTTTTAGTTTTGCCAGGAAAAAGGGATCATTGAAGGTAAAAAATGTCGTGACGTCACATCAATATAACTAGTGCCCTTGGGACAGAATACCGCAGAGCGACCAAAATAAAATCAGGATTATTCATATTCACGATTAAAAATACATTCTTGAAGGATTCACGTTCTCGAGTACATTTGTCGGATGTTACGTTTTGTAGCAAGAGCCGAAGAAACGGATTGGGTGGGATGGCGGAGGTAATTTTTGTTTCTGAAAAAGGAAGGTCTAGTCGAGTGATGAGGGGAATTACAGGTGAAAGAAGCGTGAATTGGCCATTTTTTTTTCTCCCGCAGCACAAGGTTGCTCTTTTTTTTTCGGGGGGGGGGGGGGGGGGGGGGTTAAAAGGAAATGCGGTTATGCACGTCTGATAGCGTAAAGAGTTAAGACTCGAGAGATGGACGTCGGCATGCTTAAGAGTTGCAAATGGGCGGCTTGGGCTTATCCCAAAGCTATATCGATGTCGACATCCCATCATGCTTATGATGTTCGCTGTGCATCTCTCCGCCACCCCACCCCCCTTTCGAAATGCCTGGCCCATTTCGCTTATTTGAGCGGGTTTCTCGAGTTTCACCCTTCACGCCCAAAGAAGAATTTCCCACCAAACAAGATTAAAATCCACTATGCCGTCGTGATTTATAGCAAAAGTGCTATATAGATAGCTGCCAAGAGATTACAGTCGTGTTACCAAGACAAGTTGATAGTACCAAAGTCTTGTATTACGGTTTGCATTATTTTTTTTATTTCACGATTATCAAAAGAAAAAGGGAGAGAATCCTTCCACCCCCTCAACACTCCCATAAAAAATGAAAAAAATTGTAACCAAAGTTGAGTAATTTGTTAAAAGAAAAATCTCACACCGCTCTGAAAAGTCAAACGGTTCCAAAAGAGAGAGTAAGTCTTGGAAGATTGATTAAATTATTCCTAGTCATTTATTATCCCAAACCTTTTCTCAAGTTCCCGGAATTTCGAACCTTCGTTTTATAATTAATTTATAGAATTTTATATAGAATTTATATCATTTTATATCGAATTTATATTCCAAGTATAAGCTAACAGTATATGTGTATTTATCCACCAATAATACGCAATTTAATTAGTTAAAAACATGTCGATATAGATTGCATATTATAAGGAAAAATCTTGTATTTCACTTGAGGCTTTTGTATTTCATTCAGTCCAAAGTTGTAATTGGTGCCAATCTAATTGCGTGGAGGTGATTCAGCAAAAAAACTCATCCCGGACTCATTTTTCATGCCAGTCGAAAGTATTTCAGGGTAAGCTTCCCCCATCCACATTTTTCACCTTTAACCCCTAAGATGTTGGAACAGAAATTTTTATTTTTTGGCTCAAGTCTGTGCTGCAGAAGGCTCTTCGCCCCTTCACTTTTTTTTTATGACGTTTAGAAGTTTAGAAGCGGTCAAAAGGGCTCCGTTGTGGGCTGGCCGGTACTTTCTTATTAAATCTTGCGTGATTAGCGAGGATTTAATAGCCTCGCGCAAATGAAAGACAGGCTCTGAAAAGAAGGTCCGGCGCTACTGTATAAAAACGCAATTCTGGGTTCGTTATTGCCTTGTTTCGGGCTCAGAAAGGCAATTGTCACAGTTGAAAGTTACCATTTGGCTACCTCTTAACAGTTTCTGGTGTCCTTTTTATGGTTCTCTTCAATTAATGAAGGAGCTGCAACGAATTATTTTTACATTGCTAACAACTTGGCTGCCGGTTACACTTTCCAGTTGGTATTGAGAACCACGTGCAACCGAAAAGAACGAAACATCTATTTGGATTTTTTTACTTGTATCTTTTTATTGTATTTTTTTTTACCTTCCTTCGGTCTCGCTGTACTTTTTCGCCCATTTTTTATAGCGAAACCAGGTGTTATTAGCATAAATGGCCGTTTTGCTGGGTGGCTCAGAGGATGATGGTCTTTTGCTGCTGCTCGCGGCACGCAATGTTGCCTCGGGGGGAGAAAATGGGGGGCTTGCTCAAGGGTGAACATAGACTATAGGGGAAAAAAATCAAGAATCATGAGATCATCACACGCAACCCCGGAAAAGTGCCAAGTTGTCCCCATAAAAGCTGCTTTTGTTTTAAACTCGTTGGATTTGACGTTAAAGATAACAGTCGTGTTGGGTGTTTTTTGAAATCCATTTGGTACACATTACGATCTCTCTCGCCTGACATCATTCCCCTTCTTTTTGCTTATTTCTATTGAATAAATTTAAAAAAAAATAATAAATTGTGTTACAAAATTTTTAACTGATGCCATTCACAATATTAATGCAGGATAATACGTAGGCAATATGGATCTTTCTGGGGAGTTGGGATAGTCCAGTATTGTAGCTTAATTTGATTCAAACAAACTTGGTACATTATATTCATTACATTTTACCCATTGAATGACTTTTGACTGAAAAAAAGCAAAGTAATGAATGCTCTAATGAAAGGTAAAAGGTATAGAATGATTATGCTCATACTTAGGTAGATAGCGCTTAACCTGTGTTAGTCCAGTGCGTTTATGACTAAATTTGTGGATTGGAATAATTGTATTCACAATTATATATTATTATTATTCACAATTTTAATTATTATTCACCCTTATTAAGTGGCGTTGGAGTGACTGATGAAATAATTGTAAGCATCTCAATGTTTCGCCCATTTATGTAAATTGATAACCAGGTGCTCGTTTGGGACGAAATCTAAAACAATTTGAAAGATCCCCAAAATGTTCACCTTCCGAGTTTCTGGGATTGAGACATTGGCGGGGGTTGGTGGGAATCCATTAAAATGTTTGGCATACATGTCCATCATTTTTCACCACAACCCACCTTTTAGATCTCTATAGTTTCCCACCCTCCTTATCTCTCTATAATGCCATCTCTTCCTTAACTAGTAAATCTTGGGGGTTTTTAACCTTGGGTTTTTCAGAGGAATCATAATTTAAAAAAAAAAAAAAAAATACTAAAAAGATAGAGAGAGGAGACTTGCTGTGCTCCCTCATTTTTTATTGCTCATTCCTGGTTTGGGTCGGTCTTAGCTTTTCTCTAAACCCCCCACCTTCCCCCACTCCCTCCCGTTTCTACTCCTTGTCTAATGAAGTTGCAGGTGTAAGTAAAAAGTTATAAAAAAAATTGAGTTTTTACAGGTTACAGGTACAAAATACCCCCCTGTCACATTCCAGGCTGTTGTAGGTTACCTTCCAAGTCGTTCACGTTTCCAGGTCTTCTGAGGCGCCATTTTAGATCTTGTAAAACGAGCAGCTTGCTGAAGGACCTCCTGTAACGTCCAGGCTATGTTATGGACATCTGGCCTAAGGGATGATACACTGCACAAGCACGGTAACAAGCATGTATGTATTATATAAAGGATTGCCAAGCGCTCGCCACAAACTTTCCGCTCCGTGATGTCATTACGGTCGAAGGGTGACGTACAGTTTAAGGAAATTGGAAACGATCTTGTACTTTCAGCACAGCTTTGTAAGTGCTGTAACAGGAAGCCATTAAACGTGCCAAAAAAACAAAAGGCTTCTGTTTAACCATCCCCAACTAGTTGGAAATAAAAAAAAAAGAAGGTACGGTTTGGTAGTAATATTAATATTGGACTTAAAATTCCGTGTGGCAGGAAATCGTCAAGTCTGTAGCGGTTCAAGACCGTCTATTGTATAGTATATTAGATTGTATATTATATTAGATTCGTATACAACTTTCCAACTACTTTGCAGGTTGTCAACGTCAACTGTATACTGTAGAAGATGCTAATTTACAGTTGGTTGTAAAGGTATTGTAGCACTAGCATTATTTACTGCTACAATCACCTGGGGCTAATACAACTAAGATGACAAGTTTGCCAACGATGCCAGTTTTCGCAATTGTAAAATGAAAGCACCTGTGAACGTTTTTCATTCCGAGTTTTAAAGTCGAAAGCCGAGTATGGTGTTTCTTATTGGCAGAAATTTTGAACATGAACAGGGTTTGTTTAGAGAGTACCAGTCTAGATGTATCTCCGTCTCTTCTATGTCTTTCACAGTAGAAAGGTTTACACGGTAGGGTAACAGGGCTATCTTTCAATGTAAGGCTTTTATTACCTGCTTTCTCGGTCTCAAGAGAATGTTGGGGTACCAAGGAACATAGGGATGGATTCACAGACTGGCCCATCCTACAACCCAGAAGTAGGCATTCCTAATCTACTCGAAAAAAGGGTTCGAGAAGAGAACACAACATTCACAAAACGGGACTATTCTCTCGGGTACTTTAGGGAGTTTCGGACTGACCTAAGATCCTACCTGCACTGCGCTTTGTGAACCGTCGTGACCTTTTATGAACTGTACTGGGAGGTTTGCGAATTTTCCCTGTCTTATTCTGGTCTTTTTACCTGAATTTACTCGGGGGACCGAGAAAGCCGGCTTAAAACTTGAACATTGGAAGATACCATACTGCGTAAACCTTTAGACTGTGTCTGTGACGGTGGAATTTACCGCATTCGAACTTACAGCATTCATTTTGAGCGTACCTTTGTCTGAAAATGTTATGTTATACTCAGCTGGTATGCTATACTCAACTCTTATGGCAAGGCAATAAAAGAGAGCGTTCCCATTTGTTAAGAACATCTAGTCTACTTTAGGAATGATAGCAACGTTTTAATCTACTTTAGTTTTAGCCTACTTTCTGAATGATAGCAACGTTTAAATACAACGTTTTCATTACAGAATCTTCAGATATAGACAAGTAGATTGGATCGTGATACACTTGAGCATACAACCATATTTCCCTGCCAAATCTTGCATGTATTTAAGACAGATTTTTCGAGTGATTGAAGACGAATTCATGTCGCATCATTCTGGTAAAGGAATATTCGTTTTTCAAAAGGAAGAAAAATATCTAACGCAACTATTAATCCGTGTTTTTTTTTTCGCCACCAGTCTTTTTCCTATTGGGAATGATCGTCATTCCTACGAAGAACGCCAAAATGCAGCTTGGAGGTCTTATTTGTCTTCTCTTGCTCTAGCTACGGGAGGGAATCGGCAATTTTGGCATTGGAACAAGTAAATTGATGGCGGGAGACAAGGAGAAGGGGAACAAGGTGCGATGCATTTGGGCGGAAAGGAAGAGTTGATGCTTTTTAAACTGCTGCCGTATCTTGTATATAGGTCTTTTTCCTTATCCACCCTGGCGTGCTGTATCTGGACATGGACATCTCTGTACGATACAGACCGGTACGATACCTTGAGCCGAACAAGGTGTAGTTGCGAGCTTATCCTGCGGGAGGTCCCTGTCGTATACTAGCCGTCAGCCACCTTAGAACAGCCACCTCAAGAGTTTCCGAGGATCCTAATCGAACATGCCCATCAGTGTCGGAGCTGGCTACGAAAAATCAGCCAGATAAGTGGGATACCAAGTAGATATCCCAGGAGCTTAAAACGAGAAAACTGTGCGCCCCCCCAAAAGGACAATTTGTAATTATAATGCCTCGGTGAAAGATAGCCATCATCCTAAAACGTGTAAGCAAATGTGTCCAACACGGAGATTCTTCGATCCTCCTGTCACCTATGAAAACGATCCTTCTTTTTCTTGACCTTCGAGCGTTCCTGCTCTAAGTTGCTGGATTTTTTTTTTCCTTTTTTGATTGAGAGATGGTTCCAAACGGCAAGTTTTACAGACTTTTTAACAGCAAGCGGAAATTGGGCAGTTTCTGGGGGTGGAATAGTTTTAGGACTTTGGAGGCGCCATGCAGTCTCTTGGTTGCGTTTGGGAAATTGACAATGGTTTTTTTCTTCCATTCTTATTTTTTGTTTCTTCTTCAGTTTCTAGGTTGGAGAGAGAGAGAACCCAAAAGACACGCCAAGTTGTATTGTTATTGCAGCAGGTCAAATGCCCTCCCAGATAGGCGCCAGGCAGTCTCTCAGCTCTCAAGGAACCTACTTTTTTTTATTTTTCTTATTTTTTCTTTATTTTTCTTATTTTTCCTGACTAATTCTCTACGCCAAGTTTCCCACTTCCCAGCCAGCGCTCTGTTGTTTAAGGGAAAGGCTCTAGCGCTATAGTTCTAAACCTGTAAGGTGTCTCTTTTACAGACTTTTACAGAGCACATTGTTGTCCAGTACAGTTGAGGGCAGTTTCCCGAATTTACCCACAAACTGGATCCGTTTTTCGTTTTATTTACCGTGAAAAAAAAGGTATTGTGACTTGGGCTCTGATAATGGAGTTGCGGAGCGTGACACGACCTACCGTGAAGTACACTTTTCATTCGAAACGCTCTATCACATGTCTTTTGGTTGCAGAACTTTTTCTTTTCCTTTTCCTCCATTTTCGTTATTTTTATTTTATGGATTTCCTTGTTGTCTTCCTGCTACTTGAGCCTGCTGTTAGCTCTGCTACCAGACCTAAAACTGGATGTGCTGGAAGAGCTCGAAGAAACGTGCTGGATGAAACAAATACACGCGATGGGGATCTGTATCAAGTTCGTGGTATTTGCGGGCAAATCAAAGCGGAAACTCAGTTGTTTTTTCTTCGTTTGGCTTTGTTTAACTAGGGACAGTTTCACAGTAGTCGTAAAGTCAATGCCGGCGGTGGTACAGCTATAAAAGGCGAGTTATTTGTCAGTCGAGGTGTTGCCTCCCTACTCATTATGCACACCTTAGTGCGAGCGAAAATCTTGACGAGACCTTGCCAACAAGGGGGACCTCCCAGTAGCACACCGAAACATTCTTTCTTTTTAGGGGTTTTCCCATTTTTCGAACGTGTTTTTCATGGGATGGCTAACCCATCCGGCTGAAATTTTTTCCTTCACTTGGGGGATTTTGGCCGGTAAAGCCAAATCTTCCTCAGTTGGAACACCACCATCTTGGAAGGAGATAAAGGGAGGAGAGAGATTTTTACTCCTTTTTGCTCCCCCTTTGCGTTATCTATTGGGGGAGTGTAGGCCAAGAAAACGCTGAGCTCAGGTGTTCACCCATTTTCAGAGGCCTCCCCTCCCAGTTTCTCGCATTAGCATCGCGACCTGGTTGTCAAAGTGACACTCGCACCCCGCGAGACAACGAAATATGGCTCTTTTATGGCAATCCCTTTAGCTTACATCCCCTCCTTCCCTTCTTAAGATACTCGATGGCAAGTTTCCGGGAAAATAGGAGCGTTTCCAGGGAGTTGGTTGGTTCCTGAGGAAAGGTAAAAGTGGCTATTGCCACGCAGAGAGCGGATGCAATGGATAGTCAACCAGGTTCTGATAGATCGATCGATTTGTGGTTAGTCTTGTTAAACAATGGGTCAGCCAAATTGATTGGGGTGGAATCCCTGATAAGGAATGAAGAGTTGGGTCTTTTTTCAATAAGCTTTGGGTCCGAACTGGGGAAAATTTGTGGGTCTGCGAAAGGCGCTTCTCACGGCAGAGGAATGGACGCAGTGAGCGAGACTGGAAAGGGATTTGGACGTCCAAACCCTTATTTGGAAGGTATGTAGGTCCAAGTTTTCACCTGGCAAATGTGTACCTGTAGCCGCAGAGAGCCGCACACCCAACTGTCGAAGGAAGAAGCTAAAGAAGCAGCAGCCGGAGAGTGGTTAGAGCATATAGAGAAGACAAGGAATCCGGTGGGGGACTCCCTGAAGAGAGCCTTCGCACCCGAATGAGTGATGACCTCCCTCCCAATGACCCCCCAGTCACTCCCTCTTTTCAAGCTTGACGAGCTCTACAGCTAAGTATGCCCCGTGTACCACGGAGCGAGCGGGGGAAAGCAATAATAACGTATAGTACGAAGAAAAAGTGGACAATTTTGAAATGTTTTGAGCTTAGAAATTACCCTCGTGTTGAGATGCATTTCAAATACTTTCCGGCGAATAGTTCAATATAACATGTTATACACGATAGGATTTTTTTGGCCCACGCATAACCTTTTTCGTCGGTAAATAGTTGTATCTTTCGTCGGTAAATAATTGTAAAATTAGAAACAAGTTTGAAAATTACAGTATAAAACTACACCATGTTTCTGCAATGGAAGTGAAAGGGAAGTAAAAGTTGTAAAATTTGAGTATGTTATTAAATAGTGGTATGTAGTTCTAAATACTATCTCGTTAATTTCACTTCACTCCTTTTAATAGTACGTAATAGTAATAGTTAATAATTTTAATAATATAATAGTAATTTTAATAACAGTTTTAATAATACACTGACGTTTAACTCATAGTTGGGCCTGAAGACGTCCAATTCTTTGTCATTGAACTAGCTAATTCCTTAAATTCCTTCAAGGCTTTAATTTAAAGGTTATTTAATTCAGCAAGTTAAGGAAAAAGTATTCGAAATATTATATGCAACTAGTTTGAGAAATATACAATTACAAAAGAAATATACAATCCCATAATTATTTTTTTTTCGTTTGAACCTCTGAGCCGTTTCCGTATTCACTTTGAAGTTCGATCACGCCTTAATATTTCCTTTTCCCTACGTATCCACAGTCGATAGACGATAAGCAAGTTCCGAAGCTCCTTGGTTGCCTGACTGACCCCCAGAACCTCGAAACGCAACAGTTTAGGGGAGTACATATCGCAGTCTCTATACTCTTGAATGAACGCGAAGGGAGCCGCTAAATTCATAGGAGGGGAGAAAAAGTCTTAATTGATTAGGCCTAAATCTGGAGCAGCTTGGTGTGAAGTCCGCGTCTATAACGCGTCTATGGACTTGGACCTCCTTACCAAACCAAACCGTGAAGAATGGGTAATGATTGCAAGGGCGCAAGGGAAACTTAATTTGCTACTGATGAGGAGAGCCCCTAAGTTAGTTGGCCCTTCGCCGCCAAGTCCAAAACTTTCTTTACCCGAACCTTCATTTGGGGGGTTTGCTACGCTAACTGCCACATAAAAAAAAATCTTTTAAATCAGCTGAGGCTTCAGGTTATTTACTCTCTTGGTACTTAAAAAAACATCTAGTCAAAATATCCCCCCGGAAGAAATCAGAATAATTTGCATTCATACAAATAAATAGTGGTAAACAAAACATGCAAAAACAAAACAAATTCAGCGAGTTTACCGGATCGGTGTGGTTGAACTGGGTGACTGCAAAAGTTGAGAGCCATTTGTCATGGCGTTAATACGTGGGCACTGCCCTTAAGATGACAGAATATGGATCAGCCCCTTTTTCCTTTTTTTTTTTTTTTTGCTTGAAGCGAGTGAAATGTATGTGTGTGCGCTATCGCCCTTATTAGTACCGTCGCTTTAGACCCGTATTCAAGACCGATAACGTGCTTTCCAAGCCGTCCACAGTTTTAACCTTCTTTTCCAGGATCCCTTTTCTCACAAATATAAATAAGTACTTTTATGGTTTTTTTTTTCCTTTAAAATTTCTTCTAATGCCCAAAACTCCACTCAACGGCTGATGCAGAAAAATATTCGAAGAAAAAAAAAAGTCCAAGTTTGTGTGTTTTCCTGTTTTTGCTGGCAGGTGCTACTGCGGGACTTGTACTTTTCTTAAAAAGAAACATCGGTCGACACCTGCCCCAAATTATTAAGGAGAGGGGATGATGATGACTCTTCAAAATTTGCGGCCGGTAACATGGAAGTTTCTCCTGGCAGCCTTTTTTTGTAATTATTAATTTGGCTACCGTTTTATTTTTGGCAGGGTTATTTCCCCAAGTTCGTTGAGCATCTCTCGGACCCTTTCTGAAGCCCTTCTTGGGGAGCCAAAAAGTGTCTGAAGGTTCTTTTTTTTAACGTGATAATTATTCCCAGTCTAAAGTTGATTTTCTTATTAAAAAAAAGGAAAAGAGAAAAGTTGAGATTCAGAAGAGCGCGAGAAAAAGCAAGATTTGATATTGCCACAGCCGAGGCCAAAAGCTCCGAGAACAAGAACTCCTGCTGGGAAGCTGCAGCGGTTCGTGAGGTACAATCATACGCCGCCAAAACGGACCATCAACCTCTCTCTCTCTTTCTGCTCCTCTCTTCTCGTCTTTTTCTCGGTTAGGAATAACCCAAGTGCGCTTTTATATAGTTTTACCGCTTGGGAAAGTCTTGGGATTATTAGCGGAAGGAATAAGCTGAACAGAAATGTGCAGATTTTTACCTTGTTTTCTGCTTTTGATCCTCTAGCCAAAGGTATCTCGGTCTCTCTCTTCGCTTGATTGACAGGTCCAAAACCGCTAGAAAAAGATTCCAACGAAATGTATTTGCATTTTTCCTTCTTTTTTTCCCTCGTCTTTTCGAATTCCGTCAAGTGGATTGTGTTGGATGGATGAGCTTTTTAGGCACTTTTTAGGGGTTCAAATAAAATTAAAAAAAATAGAGACTAAGAAGAAAATAAAAACCTTTCCGTAACGGCGGTAGCCATGAGAGGTGGCTCGCAGCAAGATTGGGCTACTTAATTAAAATGGGGAGAAGAAAATTGACTGGGATGAGGTGGCATGATGAAGTTCAAGCCCCCCCAGCGCCAACCAAACGCCTCGAGTCTCTTCTCAAGATGTTAGGAGAGCTTTTGTTGCTCTCTCTCTCTGTCTCTTTTGGAAAACCTTCCAAACGCAGTTCGCAGAGCAACTAATAAACCTGGAATTGGTATTTAAAAAAAAAGGAAGAAAAAAAAACGTTGGGAGGAAGCCACAAAGGTCTCTAGTTATAGAGTCGGATCGAAATTTTAGATCCAAAATTTACCAAATTTTAAAAAGTCCAATCCCAAGTTCAAAGGTGAGTGTAGATAAATAAGTGGATTTTCGAATCTCTAATTTTTCTAATACACTTTCTAAAAACCTTCCAAACGCAGTTCGCAGAGCAACTAATAAAACGAATTGGTATTAAAAATAAAGGAAACTAAAAACGTTTTGGGAGAAGCCACACAGGTTTAGGTTTCTAGCTATACACTCCTATCCAAAATGTACCAAAATGCATGACCAAGTTAAATGTTGAGTTTAGATAAAGAAATGGATCGTCCAGTAGCAAGAGATAGACCGCCACACACACAGTGCTAAAGGGTTTCGGAATCGACTACCAAAATGGTTTCTTAAAATAAACCTGGGCAAATAAACCATGGAAAATGGTCCACATTAAAAGCACTTTGAAGAGCTTCGGAAAGTGAATGAGTTCTGAAAAAGTCGTATTGATTAATCTAATTTTCAAGTGTGTTTCTAGCTCTGCTACATTACCGTTTTACTGTTCCACTTTGAAGCTGATACTGTTTTAGAGGGCTTGAAGGAGCGCTTTTGGGGTTTGTATTTATTGGCTCTGTAATAGAAGCAACCCCCGTAAGGGTCAAGCCCAAGCATAGCTTAATGGGAATGGCGTGAAGCAAATTAGCCATAGACCCTCTTTTTTTTGAGGCTGTAAGCTGGGTTAACTATTTTTTATGACGTTCTATGAACCCAAAAGCTCCAAATTTCGGCCTCTCGTTTCGCTGGAAGGTTCTCCCCACCCCACCCAATGTTGGGTGGTAAGGTTTGCTCTTTACGTTGCAGCATGCGAGCCTTCTGTGTTACTTCTTTGCTGTCTATTTTTCCTGCATTTTCTGAGGAGCAGGTAAAATTCAGGAGCGAAAAAGGGGCTCGCCAGGGATATTTTTAATGGGACACGCAAATATTTTTACAGCACAAGGACTCCAAATATGTTTATGACCCCTTGTTGTAGCTTGATATCACGCCACTAGAGTGTATAGATATAGACCAGGATTTTCTTTAAAAAAAAACGTAAAAAAAACTATCTGAATTAGCTGGCAAATTTTCATAGACTTGAGAGGCAGCTGCATGAAAAATAAGCGCAGGTATCAGAAGGAACACATTGAGGAAAATAGAGGGTTTTTTTTATTCATTTTTTTTCTTTTGCATGCGAAATGCCAATTTGGTAGGTTAACCTGGCTAGTATTGATTTAAGATTCCGTGGCTATTTTTCCGGAAACGTGAGCAATTTCCCCCCTTGAATATCAATAACAGGATAGCCTAGAAAAACAGAACGGATGGTGATAACTTTTGGGGATAATTTCCCTTTTTGCCGTTCTGGATATATGTGCTAGATACGTGTCGCTCTGTTTTTCTAGCGTCAGTTTCTGTAGTACGACCGTCCAAACGTAAGCGACGGTTAAGAATGTTTTTGGAACATCCTTATTTTCCGGCCCCTGGAAAGCTTTTCGAGGATCAGGGGTGTGGCTAAAGGCGTTTTTTTTATTAGCAGTAAATAAGAGCATTCGATATTGTATATATGGCAACAATACAGGCGCTGTAGTGTATACTTGCTTTCACGTGGGCCTCAATATAGTGCACAAATCCCTATGGGAAACATAAGACGAAAATGAATAAAGAATGGAACAGTAAATAAATAACATGTTGAAGTTCAAGCACAGGATTTGACACTTTAGGGGCATTTACATCAAGTTAAGGGAAAGTAATACGATAGCATTGTCCCAAAGGTGGACGGCCCTTACGATACCCCCCCCCCCCCCTCCATGTTTGGAGGGTTCATGGAAACAGCTGTGTACTCTGATTTGGCTAGGAAACAGACCAACGTGACACGTAGTTGGAAATAGTTCTGTCTTTTATAAACAGTCGTTTAGTTGGGTATTCCGAGGTTGTATGTTATTAATGCTTAATGAAAATTGCAATATTCAGGCTAAACTTTGGAATAGTTTAAAACTCGGGTAAATGAACAGAAGTTTTTGGAGTTGGGGCTCGACATGGACAGATATTAACAAACGCCAATGAAGGTGTGATGGTGGGACTAATCAAGAGCATTACACTAAATCCAATTGCTAGTGAACAAGTCATTTGTATTTCTCGTTTCGCATATAATTGTTTCACAGTACTGATGAAAATCAATATAGGTGCATTACATAACTTGTTGCGTGCTAAATACCTGCACAATTAAAATCAACACTAAATACAACCAGTAGATTACAAGTAGCCCTTATTTAAGTAATTATTTAAATAATAATAAATATAATATTTAGCAAGAAAATCATTGGGCATTTCCAAAACATTGCCCTTTGCTTTGCTGATGTCATGCTATAATAAACCCTACTTTAATGTGTATTATTGCAGTAATAGTAAAACTTGAACATTTGAAAGGAATTTCAATAGAATAAATACACCTAGAAAGGTCTGGTCTCGAGCCTATTCTATTTAGATGACTACAGTTGCTTATTATGGGCGTTACCAGTCAAGCTAATCGTTACTTGAAAGCATTTTTTTGTGGTTTAAGTTTTTTTTTTTCTTCAGAAATGTTAGACTCTTAGGTACAGGTAGAAGGAGAAACGTTTACATGTGGTGTTATTATCAAATTGCACTTACTTGGGTCGTTTTGGGACAAAGGGTTTATAGCATTGGTGGAACATTGCGTTGGAATTTCTTCTTTTTCGATGGTAATGTGGATCCGTGTAGTAAGAGAAGGTTGTAACACGGGTCACTTTTCATTTCTAAACCCCTCTTTTAGAAATGAGGTATTATCTAAGGTGCAGGATCCCAGTGTCCTCTCTCTCTCTCTACTCCTCCGCCCTTTCCGGTTGAAAAACACGTTGGGGAGAGATTCTGTTGCAACAGGGAGCTTCTTTTGGTCCTCTTCCATCATCATGTTAGTGGTCACGCATGGGGAGACTCTTAATGAAGGGCTGCCATGTCCACTTAGTTGGTTGTAGGGACCAGACGAAATGATCCACACCTTTGGCTCGAAAAACCTGCTCTGTTTCCCCCAGAAAGTGCCCCAAAACACGAAAACGAATCAAGAGACGATTTTTAATGTCAAAACAATAAAATGAAACAAATCTTTCGCTTTTGTTTATAGTAGTGGAGTAGTGGCGCACTTTACCTTGTATGCTTCATAGTGTTCTTCCCTTTTCTTGAAGAGAGTACCAACTCCATCGATCGAGTGGGTAGGAATCCATAAGTCAATTAATTGCCAGTTTGGCCACTCGAGGGAGATGGCTATATATGCTAGGTGGAGAGACTATGGGACTATTCCTTTTTTTTGTTAGCAGCATGATTAACTGAGCGTAAAATATGCAAGACACTTTTTACGACGTCATAGTACGTGCTAAAGAGGACTTGTTGAGCCTTGGGAAACAAGAACGCAAGTAAAAACTTGACGTCACACTCCTAAGCTCGGTTGATATTGTCTTCTTTTTCCTTTTACCTTATTTGACATACAACTGCGCGTGCATATGCATTACTATCAACGTACGAAAAAACAATGCTTCAAGAAAAAATCCGTTAACCCTGTTTACTGCTTAGTTGGCAACATGGAACTGCTGGAACTGTTACCTTCAAACTTGGTTTTTAGATTCTGAGATTTTTTTTATTGAATTGTACAAGCTGGTAAGTTGGCACAAGAAGTAGCACACACCGGACGTGTAGTATTCTATATAACTCTAACTTAAGCAAGTTAAAAAGTCAGACGTGATAACAGAAGCATGTTTTACCTGTTTTAGGTACATAGCAACTTGTCATATAATGCCAAGGCAAGAATGACCCCCTCAAACGGAAATGTAAATTGATGCAAATTGCGGTGTCATCACGTTAGGACTCGACTGTGAGAATGTGCGAGTGAGAAGAGAGGATGAATAAAAAGAAAAAGAAAGCAAGAGGAAAGAGAAACAACCCCGAAACCCGAAAAAGTCCGTTGAAAATGTCTGTCCATGGGACGGGACTCGTCCAAGTTTCGGCGGGGTTAGGGTGACAAGACCAAAGCAATATACGTGTATACATAGAACAGAACTTGTGGGGAAGTGGAGTGAGAAAGGAGGAGAGGATGACACCTGGACCCCCCTTCTTACCTGCGGATACTTTGGGGACTTTTCCGTATGTATACTTCCTCTCTCATTCGCTCCTCTCAAACACCCCTTTTCCCCCCTTTATCAGTTATTTCAAATGTTACCCTATTACCCAAAATTTCTAGAATGGAAGGGGGGATACTAGACTTTGAAACATCTTAAGTTACTTATAAATTTTAAAAGTTGTAGCGCTTGTTGATTTACGGATCCTGTCGAAGAAAAAGCTCTATTGCAGGATCAGATAGACGTCGTGAGTGAGGATAGACGGGAAGTCATTGGCTGGAATTCCGTCCGGATTCCGGTGATGGGTTTGACCGTGAGAGACACGGAAACACGTTGAGAGTGTTTCCAAGGCAAAAGTTGACATGATGACAGCTCCCACAATCCGTCGAGAACCGACAGAACGAAGGAAGAAGAAGCACAAAACACAGCCCAGAGGTGAAAAGTCTGGGTTGGGCTTCGTTGGTTTGAGGCTTTTTTTTGGCGGTTGTGTTCTACAAGGCTTTCCAGCGTTTCTGCATATCGAGGCTGGCTTTCCGGATGATTCCTCTCAATCCGTCTGATACTGATGGATTCCGCTATTTCCATGCCAGTGAACAAGCACTGAAACGCGAGGGGGGGTTCGCAATGAGGGCGAAAATTCAAAGCTTTGTGTTTGGTCAAGGGATATTCACTGTAGATGCGGGGTTTATAGAAAAGGTCTGCAACCAACCAACTCGCCAAAGTTAGGTAGTTCGTTAGTTAAACCCTGTAGATTCTTAATGGCCTAAGCTCAAACTGCAATAAGCTATCCTAGTCTAGATTTAGCTCGCCAAAGTTAGGTAGTTCGTTAGTTAAACCCTGTAGGTTCTTAATGGCCTAAGCTCAAACTGCAATAAACTATCGTAGTCTAGCTTTAACGTCCCCGTTCTGCACGACTGCGGCTACAGGCTACGGCCTGCTGCATGTATTACTGTCACACTGACACGGTATTGCACCAGCCAGGAGTTCCTTGTCAACTGAAACCGAGACCCAATCATGCTTCAATCCTCTATATCGGCGCAACTTTGGGGTTTCGGAATCACGATCAAGTAATAACATTCCTAGATGCTTTCTAGAATGACTTCTATGATAGGGCGACATGTTCAGTTCTTAAATCAAACACACCGTGTCCAAATATAGTTTTTCTTCCTTTTTTTTACCACACAGCACTCCAAACCTAGTGTGTCTGTAAGTCTGGGTTCTAAACTGGTACTTTGCACGTTAAAGATGTAATTTCATAGCGTGCAGAGGATGTCGTTTAGCTGGTTAGTTTTGCTCCCGCTAATGTCGCCATTACACAAGACAATCTACTTAGCGCCTTTTTTGGTGCAGTCGTTTCAGTGCCTGTTTATGTGTGTAATCTTAGCATTGCACACTTATTTAAGACTCATTACGCTTTTTCTGTCAGGTTGGGGAAAGGCTTCAGTCGAGTACTTCATAGTAAGGATGAGGTCTTGGTTTACACATGGTAAAAAATACACACAAAACTTGGGCTGGTAAAACTTTCGTAATTTATTGTCTTTCTTGGAAGGAAACAATGGACACGTTGAAAATAATAAAGGGGGCAAATGTGATCATAACAAGAAAGAAAAATGTAGGCTTAGTTTGGGGGGAGCAGCAACAGCAGCAAGTAAAAAAAAACAAAATGTTTTCAGACGTGCTAAATCTTATATGTACAATTATTTCGCAAATATGGGGAGTTTTTGTGGAATGTTGTGTGATATTATCACCCCTCCCCTCCTTAAGGTCAGTTACAAGAATTTTCCCAATACTTTACGTCAATAACAAAAGCTACAAGCTCGAATCGAGCGCTGTTTTAATTCTAGCTGTCCATGAATGAAAATTAGCCCTTTCATGAATAAAAAAAATTGGAACAAAAACATAACATGTACTCCTGCTGCAGAATTGTTGCTCCCCACATGTTAGCCCCACCAACTGAAAGAAAAACAATGTAATTCTTTCCTAAAAAGAAGGAACCCACAATTGAAATGGCTATATGTACAGGAATTTTTTGTAGTACGTGACGCCGGGTTTGATAACTGTACAAAAGTTGTCTTTGCGTTCTGCACCCCAACTAGAAAACCCAAAACACAGCTAAACATTTGTTGTCGGGGGACGAACTTGATGATGGCCCCCTTGATGTGTGCAATTAATTTTTTTCTTTATTTATTTGCCACTGCACACTTGACGGGAATATAGTTTCAATTTTTTGTCCTTTTCTTTATATTTTTCCACCCTGAAATTCTGAGAACGAAGCGTAAAAATGGGACGAAAGGGTACTTTCTCTTACCGTGTGTACCAGGCCCGCGACAATTGTGACACTTTTGGACAAAAAAAGGAAAGGAATTCACCAAATTTTCGCTTGCTGGAGCAAAAGACGGTGGAGAAGGTATTCGGATCTTGATTCAAGTGTTGCAAGCCTTACGGATCTGGACGTGATGGGGCGGAAAAAAACCTATGCGGTTCTTGGCGGAGAAACTTGGAAATTGTGTCGTGGTGAAGGATTCGGGTAGATATTTGCAAAGGGAAAGGAGGGATTTTAAGAGTTACAGCTCAGTGGTCTTTTTTTTGTTTAACGTTTTGTAATTCAGATTTGCACTCAATATCACGCTTGACGAGAGCGAATTTTCTTTCAAATTCGAAAAGGGTCGGGGGTTTCTTGTTATGTGTACTTAAACTTGAAAGAGTAAAAGAAAAAAGAACCCGTGTGTGCTCGTCAAAAAATGGAAAAAATGTTTATCGCCAGCTTAATCCACACAGCAACACGCACATCCACACATGGAAATATAAAATGCAGCAATGGAATAGTCTATGTTGTTGTTGTGTGTAAAAAAATAATAATTTACATATGGGCCATGGACATGCCCGCTGCCGCGGCGGCGGCGGACATGGGATCAGGTGACGCACCGTAATTGTGGGCGGCGGGATGGTGCATGGGTAATGCTTGTAAGCGGCCTCCGCAGGTAGGATCATTGGCCATATGATTCTCGCTACCTGGCAGATACATGGAGATCATTTGCCGCAAATCTCCAGCCGAGGCTGTGTGGTACTCGCGTTTAACCTGCACGGATCCGGGCGGGCCGGAGCCGGGACCCGAGCTGGTGGTCTGGCCGCCGGAAGAACCGCCACCGCTACCGCTGTTACCCGTAGGAGTAGGAGTTTCAGACTTGACGCTGTTGGGACTGTGGGAGGATCCGACGGATCCGACGCTGCCCGTACCCATCTGGGATTGCATGGAGTACGGCGAGCCCGCGCCGGGGTACATGGCACCGTAGTTGGCCCCGTTCATGTACGACATGGGAGACGCGCCGCCCACGCCGGCCAAGCTCGGGGAATGTACTTGGGACATGTCGTACCGCTGGTACAAGGCCGCGTTACTGGCCGCGTGTTGTTGATACGCGGCGGCGGCGGCGTGCTGTTGGTACGCATTCGGGTCGTGGTGCATCATCGAGTAACCATTGGGCATGTACCCGTTGGGCATCTGGTACATTTCGCGAGGAACCGATTGGGCGACATTCCGGGAATGCTCCGAAGAGGGTAGTAAGCCCCCCGCTAACGGGTATTTGTCCTTCTTGAGCAAGGTCTTCGTTTTCCTACGGGGACGGTACTTGTAGTCGGGGTGCTCCTTCATATGTACGGCGCGAAGACGTTTCGCTTCGTCGATAAAGGGCCGCTTCTCGGCTTCAGACAAGAGCTTCCACTCGGCGCCTAGGCGCTTGGAGATCTCGGAATTGTGCATTTTGGGGTTTTCTTGGGCCATTTTGCGTCGCTGGCCCCGCGACCACACCATGAAGGCGTTCATGGGTCGCTTGACGCGGTCCGCATTGGCTTTCGCGGCCGCTGCAGCAGCGGCTGCAGCCGCGGCGGCGGCCGACTGTGACTGACTGGAATTGGACTGCTGGGATTGTTGCTGACCGTGATTGTTACCTCCCTGGCTGGCACTACTGTTGTTGGAGGAGTTGGAGGAATGCGAGTGAAGGTTGTGGGAAGCATGCTGCTGTTGCTGATGCTGGGAGGGGTGACTGGGATGCGAGTGGTGACTCGGGTGATTCTGAGACGTACCACTTAGCAGATGTGCGTGTGGATGGGCCGAATGATGCAACTGGCCCAGATGCTGCGGAGTCATCGGCGGCGATAACGCGTGACTGCTGCTAATACTGGTCACCACGGAACAACCCACGCCTGATATGCTGGTGAGGCCGATCGGCGGGGACCCCAAATGTGGATGATGGCCGTGTGGATGATGCCCAGCGTGGGCGGCTGACATGGCATGCAAACTGCTGGCTTTCAAATCCGATTCCATGGCGGTTAACATGGCTCCCCGATCTATGGAGTCGTACTCACGAGCGTACTCGCTTTTTAACCACCAATACTCGGCTGTCCTCTCAGCCTCGTGAGCCACGCTCTTGAGGTGCGCCGTGGTCGTAAACACCCTGCTCCCTCTTTGGAAAAAACAACACTACAAACTGAGAATCTTGCCAAGTCAAATGACTTTACAACCGTCGTACTCGATGCACTATGGAATACTTGGTGTGACAATGGCTTTTTATCAAAGAATAAACCACCACTTGCCACCACGGAAATCAACTTGGAGCACCGTTTTCAATCTGTACTCATTCCAATGCTTGTAACACTGTTACTTGTGTTCAGTCGTTCGACTGTATCTTCTCCAGTCTAAGGAATGTAACTGGTAGTTGATCCACACAATTTTTAAATTGTTATTGTTCTGTTTTGGGGAGGTAAGATACTTTTGCACAGTTCTTCGAAGAACTTTAATCAAAGTTTCTGGACTTGTTGGTTCCTGTTGCAGGCACTTGAAAGCACGGAACACGGGCAAAGTAAAGGAGCTTATCGTAGACACACCTGCCCAGGTGAGTCGGAGCTGTAGAACTGCCGACGAGCGGGGTGCAATCTATTGAAAAGGCTGGGACTTTGGGGGTTTTCTATGGAAGAAGAGGGGGCTAAGTCTTTCTTTGAAGAGAGCGCGCACAACTCACGTCTGAACGCTTTGAAAGCCACCTATTCTGTGGGCTTCTATTCGCTTGTCTCTTGACTAGGTTATTGATTGACATCCTCGCGGCCAGGAACATCAAGGAGCCAATCGTACATCGGCCGGAAACGCCTACGGGCAAGCGGGACCATAGCGAACAAGCCAATGGCCGCTCGGGCTGTCGTGAAACGGGGCGGGGCGTCCGGGAGCCTCCGTTCTGCGAAGGTAACAGTACAGCGCTCCCCAACTCGCCGCGAGGGCTTTCCCATTTATTTTTTTTCTTTTACTAAGCTTAGACTTCCTTCTATTTTTCATTTTCGGGCTCTCTTTTTCTTTCCATCTCGCTGAACTGACGAATTTTCCTTTGCTTCGGATTGCGTTTGGCTCCATCATTCGCCCGAATTGGTGCCTCTTTATTGCGCGAAGACACAGATTTGTACGCCGAATCTAGCGCGTAAGTTGAGCGTCCACCCAAGGAAAAAGTTTTTACTTTCGCTGCCTAATGAGACATCTTTATTGGGAGCAATTTTTGTTTTGTTATTTTATTCGTTTTACTTTTGGGCGCAGGACCCGGAGCACTAGGCTTTTACCATAAACGCCATCTAGCTTGCAAAGGATTAGAAAAGGATGAGTTAATTATGGAAAAATACGTCGCACATTTTCATTGCGAGGGACAGCATCCATTCTCTGTGTAATTCTTTTTTATTGAAGAAGAGATTTAAGAAAAAAGGGAGTAACACTGTCTTGACTTGATTTATTGATTTATTTGGATTATGGGCCGAGAACTGGAGATGTGTCATTTCTGATCAACAATAAAGTTATAACAATCGATTATACATGCCTAAGAAGGAAGAGTTGACTTATAAGGGGAAAAGGAGATCCACGTTTGGTTCCATCATTTTGGTATACGCTTGATGACATTCGGGAGACTAACAAGGTGTTTACTGTTCTGGTTGTCCTTGTCACCTGGAAACATTTTCAAGAGGCACAAAACCCCATACCTCTGTATGCAAGCCCTTACACCATACCTCTGTATGCAAGCCCTTAAAAAAGGACGCAGTCTAGAGCAGAAGCACGAAAAAAGTGTCTGGTAGTATACGTATAGAGTCACATGCAAACCTAAATGCAAACAAGAGGGACTTCCGGGGCTAATTAACCTCATTAATCGAGGGTCCAAAAATTCCGATTATATTCACGCAGGATTCAGGCTTTGGAACATTGTAAAGCAATTGTAAATTTTCAATAGAAATCTTTCTACCATCTTACCAATCTTTCTACCATTACAATTGTATTACAACTTCTCTTGCAAATCCTGCAATGCTTTGTGTGTCTCCTATTTGACTTGTAGTATTCGAAATGTTTACAGTGAATTACTTGGAAATTCTGTTTTTAGATTGTAATGTAAAAAAAAAAATCCCCCACCAACGCAATATTGGCAATCTGTATTGGCATACAACTTACCAAGTACCAGATTTTTTATTTTTTTTACAGTTCATGTGTTGAATCGTTCTTGGTGTGAATGAATGGGAATAATTCTGCAGCACGGATCAAACCCCCCCTTCCCCAGAGGCAGATGTCTGAGCTGCTGCTTTTGGAGCTTGTTCCTCTACAAACCGAGGCCCCCAGTAAAATTGGGGTCATAATTTATTTGCCTCTTATAGAAAACCTGAACTGGTCTATAACCCTACATAAATAGAATAGGAAAAGGAGGGGTTCGTGGGGGATTTTTGGTGACGGTATCGAAATGTCAAGCCATCAAGGGAACGTTTCGGGTTCAGTTTTACTTCCATGAGAACCAAAGTTCCGTTGCATTAGCTTTATTTGGTTCCCTTTTTTGTCCGACAACAGGGTAAGAAATTAGCAAGCGAGGCAATTTTTCGTTCGGTACTTTTTTGTATGTTTTCTCACTAGCTTTCAGGAAATGAGAGGGAATTTAGAAAAAGGAAATGGAGGATCTGTTGCCCATAAAATAGTTTATGTCGCATGTTCAACTTGTTATATGTTTATGCTAATGAAGCATCAAGAAGGCTTCATTTCATTATTTTTCCCCTCATGAAATTAGACCTTGTATGTTTTATGCGTGAGAGAAAACCTGAAGCGAGAAGAATTAACACGGAACAGATAGTCCCAGAACTTACTAGTCTGGCTCAAGTTTGAGCAACAAAGCTCGCGTTCTTATTTAGATAACAATATAGAAGTTGCTGTGAAAAACTAAAGAAACAGAGCTTTTTTTCTCTTCTTTTTCGAGGGGAAAAGGCACATGGGACACGGACAAGTTTCGCAGACGCAAGCGATAATTTATAAAACCGAACGCTCTTAATGGAGGTCTTATTAATGATATAAGGCTGGCGATTTTAAAACATGGTGAGTCCTGCACATGGTCCGTTTCTCAGGCGAGCTCTACAATACATAAGGTACAGTGATGGATAACCACCCCACCCCCCTTTTTTGGAACATACTCGCTCTCCCTCTCTCGTTGATGGCTTTTGAATAACAACTCTGAAAGTTTGTCTCTCATCCGTCGTCATTTTGGTATGTAAAATGGTAGTTGTGGGTGGGCAAGGGGTGGGGGAGTGGGTTTTTCGATGGAAGCAATGGCCATTGCGTCAATCTTGAGAGTTCTAATCCATCCATATACTGCAATTTTCCTTTTTGGGTGTCAAAGGACAGGTAAAATTAATGGTGCAAGTGCCAGGGTACCGCAACTTTTTGGGGGACTTTTTCTTTTTGCCTCCCGAGATACTGCGGTGAGTTGCACACCTGAGTTGATCCTTTCAAGCAATAGGGGGCAACACGTGATCGATCTGACTCGACCCTAGTTGCAAAGGACTCGCTTCATGCACTGAAAAATAGATTGACAGAAATGTTCTTACCAATATACGCCATTTCCTGAGCAAATTTTCGAATGGCAATACCTTTTACAGTATTTGATTGTAGCTTTACAAGTTTTGATAAATTGCCAAAAAGAAAATTTTCGAATTGCAATATCTTTTACAGTATTGGATTGTAGCTTTGCAAGTTTTGGTAAATGGCCAAAAAAGTTACGATGCCTGTGACCTTATACGCTAATCGAGACATTGTCAAACTATGATGAAATTTTAATTTTACAATATAGAAAAAGTATTTCAAGATAGTTTACTATTGAGATGTGAAATATTACAGATAAAAATGGTAAATGGAGAAATAATTCGAGAATGGTAGGATATTTCTCAATATTTCTTGAAAATTTAATGACATTTTCTTGCAGCGAAGTTTTTACAAAGAAGATTTTTCGTATTTTTTTGGGTTTTGTTTTTGTACTAGTTAGTTATCATTGACGCCTTTTCTCTACGGATAAATTGGAATTAGAAAAGTCCGATATCATGTACCTATAAATTGAGCAGCGCCACTTGGTTCGATCATGAAAGAGCAAAATAAAAAAAAAAGTCCACAAGGCGATTTTTGAGGAAGGTATAACAAAGAGCTCTTATTTTTGTCTGATAGGGCTAAAGTAGCGTATTTGGAAATATTTGGAACGTATTTGGAATATTTATTAAGTAACGCGTATTTGGAAAGCACCATAGTTAAACCGTAATGAAAAAAGAAGAGTAAATAATTATATAGAATCCACGAGGGAAAATGTGTTCAATTAATGTTACACTGAGAAAAGTACGATAAACGTATCTGGCCCCATTACAGTTTCACCCTAAACTAGAGCAATTCAAACCTATATAACGCCGTTATTACATGCGTAGTTGGCTTGGTGGGTGGCTGGGGTCGGATGGCGGTAAGGCAGGGGGAAAATATTGGTTGCCCTGTGGATTTCTCTTTCTGTCGAACTCCGCAATTCTTTGAATCGAGTTTTTGCCGTCAAAGTTTGAATCGAGTTTTTGCTGAGTCGAGTCAAAGCTTGTAGTCATTACTATCATGGTTTTGGCATCCTCTTTTTTTAGACTTTTAGATTTTTTAGATTTTTTTAGATTTTTTAGATTCAGAAAGTGTGCTACGTAACTTTCCTATAGATCGTAAGGCAGCACCTGTGTGACATGTGCGTCATGTACAGCCGATATGACATTTATTCCCTGGAGTTGTTAGGGACTGTTGTCATAATTATCACCTTTCGATCCTTTAGAATAAAGGTCCTGAAAATGTGACAGTTTTTATGAGGTTTTAAAAATGCGTTTATCACCTGCAAACGCTTTGTAAACAAATAATAAAAACACAATAAGGACTTCACTTCCGCGTCTGTCTGTCTGGATATTCTATTCCAAGTCTTTGTCTTCTCACTGCCAAGACCTTCCAAGTTATGTCTGTATGTTTTACGGTCTCCAAATCCAGACGTTTCCAAACCTGCAATCTGGGTCTCGCGCAAATAACGAAGGACGACACTTGTAATAGCAAGTGCGTAATAACAATTTCTGTTTTTATTACACTTCCGTATGATCGTCCCGTCCAGTTCCTTCTTCCATTTAACGTCCGAGCGTCCATTCTATAGCACAGCTTTAGCCATGCAGGGAGGAGAGTAGAAGGGAAAGGGAACGCTGGGCACTCAGGCAGCCCATTACTCTCCATTAAGAGCTGCTGGTGTTTCCTGGGAGTCACATGCTTCTGCTCCATCTCGGCACACACACACATGACCGAAAGCCCCTTGCGAAATCCATTAAGGTTAGATACTTGCTACTCGGAGACTGTTAGTCTCTTTTCGGACGCTACTTATTGTGGATGCCCTCGATTGCACTTAACGACGTCTTGGATATCTTCCCCCAAATACACTCTCCACCACATACCTCCCCCCTTCTTTCCAATGGGTCAACTCGGATGGTCAAATAATCCATGGCTAGTTAATACGGTTCTGGTGGGGTGACAATTAGCGTTCGAAACCCAAGTATCCCAGTAACGGAGACCAACTCGAACATCAACATTAACGTCCCCTGGGAGATCCTGATGGTGTCTCCCCCAACCTAACTGCGTTTTTGCGGTTATTACCTCAATAAGTAAAAGCCTGGGTGTTTACATGCTTCATTAACTGATTGGAATGCCTCGGAAATATCAACTGTTAGACTTGGTTAAATTAGGAAGTGGGAAAGGTTTCAAGCTTTAATGAGGTGTGGATTTAAAAAAAAAAATGAAATCAGTGGCCCAAGGATTCATTAGGCTAGTTTATGTGTTTGCTGTTTGGCTTCTACGCATAACGCAGTAATGATAATGCAAAGATAAAGGCGAAAGGCTTCACCCCTCCACTTTACTATACCTTTTTTGTTTGGGTAAAAAGGAAAGAAGTGGGCGTTTGCGGTGCCTGTCAACTTCGCTTGGGCAAATTGAAGGGTCTCTCTCCAACAACTGTTGTCTTGTTTGTTTTCCCTTGGTCCCTGTCATGTGATGTGCAGTGCTGTTGCTGCTGCTGCTTATCAGAGCGCTTACGTACGGGGAAACTTGTACAAGGGCTCTTTGGTCCAAATCATCGTAATTACCCTGTCAGGGCCACGACCATCGAGGACTCTGAGATTGCGGAGTACAACCCTGTCACTCAAACGCCCACCGGTCTTTTGCAAACGGGCCTGTCTCACTGGACTTGATGAATATGTGTAATCGTAGGACGCATAAGCTGTAATACATGGATATCCTCTATGTATTGCGTAATAGAACTCTACTTTCTTTTTCCCACTGTTTTTGTATGCTCATTCTTGTTGTTGACTTTTTTTCGGCGTTTCGAAATAGTGTTTTTGTGTTTGTTTATTTGGTTTACTGCGTGAGTAAAGCCTTGAGTTAGAACCCAAAATCGAACTTCCTTTCGGGCTCTTGGTATAGTACATACTGCCGTTATTCACTCTACACTGTAAAAAAGGCACACAAAAACTGCAAAAAAATGGAAAAGACTGCAGTCTTACGGTACTTTATTGGCGTAAAAGGGTACCACCTTTATTATTGGTAGAATTGTACCAAGGAACTTTTGGGCAGTGTAGATTTGTCAAGAATTCTAGTCTTGGCCGCATACAATGTAAATAGAAAAGTGTCAACGTAAACTGCGATGGTTAAAGTATATATTTAGGCTAAAATTAAAAGCTTGCGTCATAAGAACTTTAAGGATACAGGAAAAGTAGAGATGGTTTTCTGTAGTCAAGTCTTTTGTGAGTGAATGAATTATGGACTGCAAAACTTTGAACAATTTCTGCCATTTTATAGTTAAAAGTCATGGCACCATTGGTGTTATGTACACCAACATAACGTGTCCATTTATAACAAAAAATAATAGAATTGCCTTATACATTTCGGGGCTTGAAGACACGTTACTACTCAGGTCTGTGAAACAACAAAGGACATACTTTAAACCGTGTTACAATAAGCAAATTATTCAAAAGAGAACAAGAGGCGTGTGGTGGCCTTACAAGCTCGCTTTTAGAGCTAATTCCGTAATCAATCGCGTACTAATTACTTTAATACTTATTTAATAATTACGCGTATCACTTATCTTGTTAATGACCAAAGTTTATTTGTTCTCTACACTTAGTATAATTAACCTACAATGCCATGCTTGCATTTTGTTCTCTTGTAGTACATTCCAAGTGCACTGTACCAAATCTTGTAATTACATTTGAAGCCTTTTGTGAATGTGAATCGAGGGCTCTTATGATGGACACGTGGTTGGAATAACATAGGAAAAGACTTGCGTTGATTCATGCCGCCTAAAAGATTCAGTTCGATTGGAGTTCGTTGGTATTAGGCTTCGTTTAGAAGTACTGGTACGAAGGTACTTCATAGTTGCAAACGTCTGGACTATACAGCCGCATACGAAGGTTTCTGACGCCAAACGTATGGATCCAAAGCAGCTTGCAATGTTATTTATGGTGAAAAAATGGTGGGGTGAGGGGGGTGGACTTTTCACTTGATGGTAAAAGTTACAGTGGCCTCGTTCGTCGCACACATTGACAGCGACGTCGACCTCGTCGTACATGTGCGCTCCACGGAGTTTCCGTCTTTGGTCGTTGCGTCGAAGTCGCATGGAAGTCGCGTTTTCCGAATCAGTGGCGCGTGCGACGGCCGGAACCAAGGGGACTTGCAAAACGCCAGGCAGCCAAGCGCATTCGTTTTTATCAGTCCCAAATCACGAGGAGGAAAAATCTGTTTTGGAGCTTCTCTCTCTCTAGGTTCTCGCTGGCCCCTGTCTCTGTTACCAAGTACCAGCAACCTATTCCACCCTCCTACCCCCGCCCCCTAAAAAGGTCAGGAACTAGTAATCTATTGCGCGGTGTCAGACTTTGGTGTTGGCTGTCTGCAGGAAGCACCGAGGACGTCGGCGTCTCCGCGCGGGGTGCCAACCGCGGAATCCCGGCCACATCGTCCAACTGACTTGTCACTCTTCAAAATCCTGAATCCTTGATTCTTACAAAAAATACTGTTATTCAAATAGTCTGTAATTTTTTGTGGGGGAATTTTCTATGAATTGGGACATTTCCTAAAAAAATATTAAGGACGGAAAGAAAGTTTTCTTGAGTATAAATAGAATCTTCCTTTCAAAGACTGTTTTCTTTTTGTAAGGATTGGTCACTTGGTAAACAAACGGGATCTTCTTTTATAGATTGTTAAGAAAAGGAACGCAGGACAATCAGCGGAAGTCGCTTCGGCTTGGGCCCTCCAGCCGAGCTCATGTGTATGCAGAAATAGACAAAAGATCAGACTGAGCTGAACGGAATCCAGTGGCGGTCCTACTATTTCTTAAATTTTTTTTCCCGAGGTTTTCCTGGCTTGGCGTGACAGTTTTGTAGGGGAAAATGTGATACAGTTCGTCCTCCTTCTGGGTTTCTATTTTTTTGTACCAGGAGAATCGAATACATGATGTTTCGAACGTATTAATATAAACACCCGGGGCTAAAAGGGTCCAGCAAGGGAGATGAATAGGGAGGTCGGAAGAATGGGTAGGTTTTTCATAAGAATGGCATTTCTTCGCTTTCAATTCCGCTACTGGAGTTTCGCACGGGTTTGGAAGAAGGGAAGAGAGAATCTGAGCATATACAGCGTCAGACTTCCAACCAATTCTGTTGGAAAAACGTTCGATTTTCTCGCGTTATTCACGCCCAGCATGAGAATCTGGGAGTAGCCTCCGGAGCGTTGGAACCTCTACGCATTGTTGCCTTTTTAGAACCCAGCAAAAAGCCATTTTCGTATTTTTTTTTTTCCCCTAATGGTGTCTGCAAACTTCAGTACAACTTACAGTGCGGGAGACATAAGAGAGAGAGGTGGAAAAGAGAGATTGCGGGCTTGCGAAGGAAAACTCGTGGATCTATGATGGAAGGGGAATTGACAATGTCGAGATGTTAAAAAATGTGGTAGAAAGATACTTGTAGTTCTACCTGAGCTGGTATCAGCAGCACACCTGGGCTCGTGATGTCGGCCATCAAGCTCAAGTCAAGAAATGAGGAAAAAAGGAGAGGCTCGGCGGGCTATTGTGAGCCAAATCCGGGCAAAGATGCTGAGGCATCGTCCCCCAATCTTTCTCAGCACCCAAATAAAAAAAAGAGAATATAAGAAAAGGCCTTAAAGTATAGTAGCAGAAGCGGAGAGGAAAAAGGGGAAAAACCCTGAACATTAAAAAAAATATCCTGTCTCCATATATTCGTTTGTGCGTTGGCTATATAATGATGGGACAGGTTTAACAACCCAAGAGTAGGAGAATTTCAGGATGCCCTCGAACATTTTAGCACCACATAAAATACACAATTCTTAGTTACGATACAGTTCAAATACAGTTCAAATACTTTCTTTGATTTTTTTTAAGAAAAAATCCAGGATTCGCTTTTTGCTGTCATGTATTTTTTTTAGCAATTTTGTAATTCGAACGTAAATTTGTCTTACAGCTTGACACTATTTATTTTATTCTTTATGCACACATTCTTTATTTTATTCTTTATGTTGGTACAGCCTTTTTAAAAACTTAAAAGCGATATGAAACTTACCTGGTTTGAATATTCCGTCACGGGTTTTAAACGTTCATTTAATGCCTTCTGAAGAAGTGTACATGGCGGGACGTTTGAATGGCTGTCGTTCTTCAATTTCCGACTTGACAAGCGTAGAGAGAGAGGGAGACTTCTTGCCTTGGACCCAGGCGTATAAACTCTCGGGCATCACATCCGCTTTTGCAAAGGAAACAGCTATTCACGCATTCAAGATTTTCTCTTACTCGCCGGCTCCCAACGATTTCTATAGATCCCTTTTGACTCGCAAGGCATATCAAAAGCCTAAGGAAGAAGACACGGGCGATAGGGTAGCTTTGGGAGAGGACAGAAGAGTTAAAAGAGAGAGAGAGAACATGGCAGGCATAGGAATCTGTACTTGAAAGTTGTCTGCTTGCATTGACATCGAAGTTTGAGACTGTGTGCACAATTCCGTTGGATATTCCGTTGGATGGAGCTTCAAACGCTCTTTTAATGAAAAGGCTAATACTCGGTGCTGTGTAGTTAAAAAATAGAAGCAAATAAAGGTCGGCGTTTTGAGATTATACCCGGTTTTGATCTTCGTTCATGGTAAAGTGTTTAGATATAAGCGTCAATATCTCGGTTTTTGGTGTCTAACCTCGCAATTGGGTCGTGTGATTGTGCACAGCTGTGGCAACATGCATACACGACACCTTTATCACCCGCACCACATCTTCCTGCCTGGGGTTGTGTGGAGTTGTATATAAGCGCAGCGATTGCGTGATGCTCAACTTTCACGTATTTCTTTGACCCTCTCGCGCTCCACCAAACTGTACGAAAACCTATAATAAAAAAAACATAAAAGAAAAAGACTTAAAGCGGTTGTGCTGCATTTGCTTTCCCCCAGAAAGCAATGATACCCCTTCTCTAGCCATGCACAGCACCTACAAGGTAATTCAGAAAAAAACCTGAACAGTAATAAGAATTTGTTCTTACTCAATGGGGAAAATAAATATCCGCAATATAACTGTGGTTATACACGGCAAAAATCTTTAAAATTTACAATAAATATACGTCAGTGTGTTCTAATTTTCTAAGCATAATATTGCCCATTTTTAAATTTTGATATTAACAAATTTCAAACTGAAATTTATAGTTTTCTAAGCATATTTACCATTTCTAATTTTTAATATGAACAAATTTCAAACGGAAATTTATAATTTTCTAAGCATAATATTTACCATTTTTAATTTTTAATTTTTAATATGAACACATTTAAAACTGAAATTTATAATTTTTTAAGCATAATATTGACCATTTTTAATTTTTAATATTAACAAATTCCAAACTGAAATGTATAGTTTTCTAAGCATAATATTGAAAATTTTTAATTTTTAATATGAAAAAATTTCAAACTGATTTTGTTGCAAATTATGGTTTGAACCTTGTTCGTGTTTTCCTAATTTTACGATGTCTGTATTGGCATAGAACTTACATAGGTACCAGAAATTGTACATGTAGCAGAGCTTTAGATTGCGAAGCTAACAAGTCTCGTTTCCGAAATGAGTGACTCTAGGGGAAAATTGTGCTGATCCATCAGATGGGATCGGGGGAATGCTGCGTGGCAAGTATTCTGTTCATCTCCAAGAGTTTCGATGCCCGTACCAGGAAGACACGAGGAGTAATTTTTATAAGGGAACGAGAGAGGGCGTGTGAAAAAAAGAGAGACTTTTAGAGGGTTTTTGCTTCTTTGTACGCTTCTTTTCCTTTTTTTTCTTTCTTTACGCGTCAGGCTGGGGCTGTTGCAAAGTCCAATTGGCCGAGATTTGGGACGTGCTACTGTTCGTGCAAGTCCCAAGTCTTCGTGAATACAGCTCTAATGAGCTGCACCAAGGGAACAACCACCCGTCATCGCGGGCGGACGATGGATTAGACGCAACCTTTCCCAACCCCTATATGATAAGCCTCCCCTGTCCAACCTTATCAAACTTTGTCCTCCCAACAGCAAAACGAGAATATCTACTCATAGTAAACGAAAAGAGAAGACGGCGAAAAAAAAAGATCGTTGATCAAGTTTTCCTAGCGTGGATTAATGGACTATAGAATCCTTTTTTATTCCTTTTTTAAACCCAACCAATTTTGATCTTATTTTACTTTTTTTTTAAGAGGGAAGAGCTCCATTGACTTGGTAGTCACTCTTATGCTGCTGTACAACTCCCTCTCCTTCTTCTTTGGGCAAATTAGAGGTAAATAGATTTGCTGCCAGGGTTAACGTGATTCCTGTTGGCACTAAGTGTCAGATTCAACAGTTGTCCCTCGCTGCTAAACGTAATTACGGGTGCTGTACCAACCCTCGGTGCTTTGCTGATGCCTCGTCGGATTTTATTAGGTTAGCGTTTATCGAGACCGTCCTGGGTTTGGCTGCCACCCTAACCCCCAAGAGTGATATGGGACAACAGACACTCAAACATAACATACATGTATACACTATATAGATGAGACTCGGACTGGTAGAGGAAGAGGGAAAGGGGGAGATGGTTTTCCGCAGTGACCCAAGTTGCTACCCAGAGAAGAGAAGCATACGGAATGTGACTACAGCTTCCCAAGCAAATCGCCATCCCTGGAGGGTGTTTCTCACGCGAACCCTACATACTATATATAAACTAAGAGGAAAGGGAAAAGTAGACGTAATCACATTGTTTGCTCACCACTTGTCCCGCAATCAATTGTCAATCAAGCGCTCTAAAGGCATCAATGCATCAATTAACTTCTCGCGCTGCCCTTCCTTTGGCAATTTTTTTTTGTCGAACCCTATTTCTTCTTTTCAAACAAAATTTCTTAATTGTCGCGAAAAAATCTTCTTTTTTAACGTAATTCCTTCATTCCTTCTTAACTACTTGATACATTTTCAAACATTTAGACCAACTTTAAACAAAATTTAGACCAACTTGGAACTTGTAATCTCTATTTTGTATTTGTTTTTATTTGTGCAAGAATAGCGCACAATTGCTGTTCAATTGAATTCACTCTCACGGTAGAGACAGAGAAAAAAAATGTAAGGAGAGAATCGTTTGTTGGCCGACTTTTAATAAGCTTTTTGGCGGAGGGAGTGGTCAAACGAAAAAGAGTTGGTTGGGCAGCCGGAACCAATTGGCTGACGGGTTTGGGGATCCAGTTCCTTGTGTTAAGGTGTTTTGTCATTGAATGTCCCGAACCAGGGGACAAAAACTAACCAAATCTCCTGGGAACTCTAATTCCCGTCTTGGATCGCCATGTAAAAAACGTCTGGAAATCTCTCAGTTGGCGTGATAGCTTTTCTTTTGTTTCCGAGAAAAGTTGTCGTGATTCTGGATTATTCCCATCAGTGCCATGCAGTCTGCTGAAGACTGAAAATTTCCGGAACTCCCAGTCACTGGACTGTCACCCAGTAACGCTATTACCCAATGATTTTCCCGAAAAAAATCCAAAGTCTTGCAGCCCTTTGCTCCAATTTTCCATTTTTTTTTCTGGTAACTAGTTAGTTTTTCTTCTCCTTCTGCTGTTTCAAGTTTTTTTTAACCAGTTGAGGTGAGTGTCACCCGACAGTAAGCGTACGTGTGGTACTTTTTGTAAGCAGGCTTCCACCGTGTTTCCACTTTGTTCGTGCTCAACTAGTATTAGCATAACATTTGGAAACTTTTGTATGGCTAAAGGGGAAAAACAGCTGATGAGCACACTGTTGTGCATGTGTGTTCTAGAGCTGTGCACCGTAATAACGCTTGACGTCATGCTCCATACGATTTTCTTACCGAATATGCTTTTCGTTGTCATAAGCCCCTAGAAAGGACTTGGATTGCCAACTTGACGTGTGTATAAACTTTTCTTACAAAAAAATAATGATATAATGGAATTAAGTATGCTTATGCGTAACCGACATGTGAGGTTGCGATTCCAAAATCACACGAGGCACGCATGTACGAAAATGACAATAACCGTGTCTCATTTCCCAAGTCAAAGTGTTCATTCTGTTCTTGTCTTTTTGTGTTTTTTAATGTTTGTGGAGGGGGGTGCTTCCGCTTGAGTCTATAACTAGACTAGACTTATTAAAACCGCTTACAAAGAAATGGCTCGTACGCTTTTCCAGACTGATTTTATTTACGGTGCCAATTTCCTCCAATTTTCTCCAGTTTGGTCGAAATAGTTTAGGGATAAAAGCTGCATAACAAAAGGCAAAAAAGGTTAAAAAAAAAATAATGATCCTAATATGGACTAAATTGAAGAAAACGAGGCTAATTTCTTGTACCTTTTAAGATCATTGGATAAGGTATGCATAAGGTAAGGTATGAAGTCAAATTTCTAATTTGGCTTGCCTTCTAAGAAGGTAATTGTTCACTTAGTCTTGAAAATGTTCTGTATTTTCCTAAACAAGCGTTGATAATTGAGTTTGTTTTGGATTATTAGCATGGTTTAAAGATTCCTAAGCCTTTCCAGGAAGAATAAAGAAATTAAAACATTTTCAAACGCCCTTTGGTAATACTTTTTTTTAACCAACTAGGGAAGTCCAAAAAATGGAACATCATACAGACTACCTAAAACAACATTTTTTCTGAATATAAGGATTGGTTTGTTTTTGCGGATATCCACTAACCTGAGTGGCATCCGGCAGGGGAAATAAGATATATTTATGCGGGTTCTTCCATTGTTGTCTCTCTCTCTATGTGTGTGTGTATTTTCTATAGCGATTTTTGTTAAGCCTTGTCTTGCTAAGCAAAAGCGGGATTTCTTTTTTGCCCTTCTCTCAACTAGGCTTTGGTGCGTGTCTTCTTTGCTTTGCACCGTAACTTGACCCCCACCAATCCAATCGCAGAGATAAATCACGATCCTCCTTCAGTTATTTATGCTGAGGTCAGCTCCCGTGATTCCATCACGCTCCTAGGTTTATTTTTTTTCTGATTACGAGCTTCAAAAAATAATTCCTGGGGTTCCAGAAGCATTCCTGGTTTCCTTTTCTTCGTCGTTTCGTTTCGTAGACTAGAGAAGAAGGTTCCACTCGAAGTTATTTTCAGCTCGGGAATTTTCTTTTCGGCTTGACACCTATTACAATAACGCTTGTGACACAATTTCACGTCATGTATGAGATTTCTATGCCAGGGGTATACGCCGCGCGCCGGTTCAAGTAATTAATCACTTTGGAGACACAGTTTCTTCACCATCATTAGCAGACCCCAAATCTTTTTTTCTTTTTACGGCATACATATAGTTTTCGTTCTGCTCCCAAACCTGAAGGTGTCAAGCTAGAACGCAGCAGATTTGCTAAAGGAGAAGAAAATGAAAGAAAGAAAAAATGGAGTGCTATGGCGGCATGTAAAGCGCGGCACATCGCAGAGAGTTTTGTTGGGACTTGCGACCTCTCTCTCTCTCTCTCTTACTCACACCTGGGCTCTGAGTTAAAGGTAAAAATGCTATGCAGTGGTGCTTCAGAAAAAGGCTTCCTTGGTTTCTTTTCAGAGCTAATGTCCCTCAGGTTTAGACCGTGACAGCGATGCAGGGGAAGGAAATTAATCACGAGACGCTTTTCAAAGCCCATGACAAGCAACAGGGCTTCTGGTTCCTTGATGCGAGAGTTCTCTCTTGCTTTTAGCTTTTGGCCATCGTTCCTTTTTATTTCACCCAGCTTTTCATATTGCCTTGGCGTTCTTCCCTTTTTCGCCCGATTTTTCCCTTTTATTTTTACTGGGCGCTCTTTAATGATGCAGAAATTGTCCCCTCTGTAAGAATTTCTGCCTTTACCATCCCTGATCCTTTCCAGCTAGAAAACGATCTTCCATCCAAGTCCACAGGATTAAATACGTTGCGTAAGGTCCCATATTAAATACTGCTATAAGACATTATGACAAGCCTGACTTTTACGAGACCCAGGTGTTACCCTCAGACATGATAGTGCCAAAGGTCATGCATATATTATGTTCGTAATTCTGGGGTTTTTTGAACTCTTCAAACTAAACTGCCTGCGTGTTCTTCTGCTTAACTACCTAATTTCTTTGAATGATGCAAAGTTTTCTGAGAGAAAGAGACGCCATTCGTTTTTTTGGGGGGGTAAGGAAAGGTCAGAGGTCGAGTTGAGTGGCTTTTATAGCTTGGCTCAATTAGATGTCCTTAACTTTTTACCGTTTCTATTTGCTTTATTATTATTATTATTTTATTAAAAAAAAAAAAAAAAGAAGTTGCATTTCAAATCTCGGTATACCGTAATTGGGAGCGGCGTTTCACCAGGAACACAGCCCAAGGTTTTTTCTGGGGGGTTTCAATGGGTGTGTGCAGACATTAAGGGGGTTAGTTACGGCTTATGTAAATTGTCAGGCTGTGTTTTCACGTCTTCATGAGCTCAAGCATTTAGTTCCGCCATTTCTTGTGTCCTGTGTGGCTCAGGGCCATTAAAAAGGAGTAACAGTAGCGGACTGAATGCTCATTAACGTTTAACCCCTCACGACTTTGGAAGTCCTTCTTCTAGGCTTTTAACCCTTTGTTAAACCCTCCAAGTTAAGGAAAGCGTGAAGGGGTTAAAAGTTACAACCTTTTGTCATAATTTGGCCTATTTTTTTGTGGATTGCTGAAAAGAAGCGCTATATAAACTATATGCTTAAGTGACCTCCCAAGATTGAGTATAATAAAAGGACCATAATAAAATTTAGGAATTAAAGCGTAAAATTACCAGTGTTACTAATTCGATAAAGCTTTTCATTTCTTGTCGGTTCGTGTTTCGTTGGCTTTTTGGGTTGTTTTACAGGCGTATCTATGTTACTACTTTGATGCTTTCCCTCAAAAAAATAAATAAAACGGTGGCTATATATACTTAGCTTTTTGTAAGACAACACTGACTTGAAAATGTATTTTTTATTTTTTAGTTCAGCTGGCTTAAAAGGTGCCCCGGACAAAAGAGTCTGTGCTTCATAAGGTCAAGTTTTATTAAAGGGTCGCGCCTTAATTACGGATTTCTGTTTTGACTAGATCTTAACTGGCGGTGAAGAGAGAGAGAGAGCGAGACAAGCTTTGAAGAAGAAGCTCCCAACTCTTCTGCTAGAAGCGTGACGAGTAATTGGGAGTAATTAGGCAAAGTAAGAACCGAGCGTAGACTTGGATTAGACAAAAACGGTCGAAACTCCATTGCGGGACAGTCGCTCATCTCGTTAAGTACAATTCTTTGAAGGTATTCGGTTCGCATTTACGCCTTTTTTTTAAAAAAAAAATTCTTAACTCTCATGACTCTGAATAGGCAGCAGACCGCACCGCACCGCACCAAACAACTCAGCATGAAAGTTTTGAAATAATTGATGTTCTTCTCTTTTCTTGGCTTTGTTTAGCTTCAGAAGGGAAAGGGCGAAGCTAAAGCATTGATATCTCCCCAAAAAGACGCTTGATTCAGTTAGAATAGACTAGAAAATGAAAAGAAAAACATAACATGGTCAATTAACACACATAGCCCCAACAAAGTAAAATGTTTGTTTATAGAAAAGAAGAGCACTGTATGGTAAAGCCATTCTCATGATAGTGACCCACCATTATCCCCGTTCTGTATGTGGGGCTGCAATTCAAAAAGCATGGCAAAATGTTAGTTTTCCTTTCACTGCTGCTGGCAGGGTGAGATATACATGGTCCTAGCTTCGAATAGAGAATAAAAGCTGCTACTTGTGCCTCATTGTGAATAGAAAAGAAGCTCCTTTTTCCTATATAAGCCATGGAAAACTTGACAAAAGAAAAAAGCTTTTCCCCTCAGGTCCTCTAAAGATATTCTCTTCTTCTTCTTGCTTCACTTCCCCTAAACCACATGCCACGTGGCTTTTTCCAACTTTGCAACTAAGAGAATCTACACGATGTGCTTGAGTCATTACGCTGTTTGAAAACTTTTCGAGAACCAGCTGCAAATGAACGTCTACCAATGTCTACGAAACACACAAGTTCTCGAGTCATCCTACTAATCCCTTTACCGAGCTCATTAAGTACGGACCTTCTATACATTATGCTTTTTATACATATATTTGCCTCCCCTTCCTCCGCCCGAAAATTATAATCAAGGCTTATAATCAAGGCATCTCAATTAATAAGAGCAACTCACTTTGGGGTTTACGTGGTAAGTTATCAATTGCTGCTTAAATTATCAATTGCTTGCTCCCAGGCAAAGGAAACAAGAAAAAAAAACATATTTTCAGGCATGTGCAGTAAGTCGTCAAGGAGACCTTTCAATATTAGGACTTTTGCTGGACCAAACCCTCATTATCTCTGGCTACCACAGTCGTAATGATGTTTGCTGGTACCGTCTGAAAACTCGGGAGCTTTCCATATGTGTGTGTGACTTGCAAAGCCCATGACTTTCTCAAGTGGGCATGCGTTGCAAGTCAATTTGGAGATTTCCTATTGGTACACTTGGGAACCGTGGTGAAACATAGGGGTTTCTGGTTATGATGGGCGTCGAACCATCCCCCAGAAAAAGCCTCATACATAGAAGAGTAAGAGGGGGTTTTCAAGTAGACGACAAGGGGGTAAATAGAGGGTTTATTAGAATTAAGCTCCCCTTCGGAATCCGCGGGTGGTAAAATTGCGGCTTTTAAAAGTAAATACGCACAAAGTATTCACGTACTAGATTGGCCCCTCCCCCTTTAATTTTTTTCGGAAAGTTTGGTATAGGGGACTCGATGAAGGAAATCAGTACACTAGAGGATAGTTTCTAGATAAAAGGTAAAAAAAAAGAAAAGAAATTGGGAGGCGTTGAAATCACTTGCCTGGCGGTTATTTCGTCAGTAATTAATGCTTTAGAGCGTGAAATTTCGTTCTCGGATTGATTCCACACTTGGAAAAATAAAACAAGAAGAAAAGATTTAAAAAAAAAGAAAACGGAAAGAAAATCCAAGCCTATAACGTTAGGAAACATGGGAGAAAAGTCTTGACATCATTAATTTTGTTGGTCATTTATGCTTCGTCATTTCCGCTTATAGCCCCCCAACTTAAAAAAAGAAATACAAAATTACCATATTTCTTTTTCAAAATGCACCAATCGGTGTGCGCATATAATGGTCCAAGTTTCTTTTCTTTCATTTTTTAACCGTCCGTGAACGTGTAAAGGAAATCAATATAGTGATACTACGATACTTTGATCACGGTAAGACTTTGATCTGTTACGATTACTCATTTGAATTTTCTTTGGTTTAGTTGCATTTTCTTTAGTCCTTTTCATTTTAAATTCTTTTATTCGTTTTTTGGTCTATTTTCACTTTTGTTTGATTAATTTTCGTTTTCCCATGTCCTTTAAATTAATAACAACAATATGGGATACTACGATACTTTTATCACGGTAAGACTTTGGTCAGTTGCTATTCCTAATTTGAATTTTCTTTGATTTAATTGCATTTTCTTTAGTCCTCTTCATTTTAAATTCTTTTATTCGTTTTTTTCTGTTTTCACTTTTGTTTGATTAAATTTGTTTTTCCCATGTCCTTTAAATTAATAACAACAATATGTGATACTATGATACTTTTATCACGGTACGACGTTTATCAGTTGCTATTATTAATTAGAATTTTCTTTGATTTAGTTGCATTTTCTTTAGTCCTTTTCATTTTAAATTCTTTTATTCGTTTTTTGTCTATTTTCACTTTTGTTTGATTCATTTTCGTTTTCCCATGGCCTTTAAATTAATAACAACGGCCATGTTGGGTCTGCACATCAGGGGGAGTGAGCCTCATGGTAGACATTTCTCTTTTAAGGTCAGAAATGCAAAACTTTGGAAGCAAAATCTCCTCGAACCTCTGAAAGGTGTTCTTAAATAGCCCAACCCGAATAGGTTCCTTCGCTACTAAGTATTGCCAACACTGATAAGCTTCTCCTTGCCAGGTCTAGCAGTAATTTCAGGATTATAATTGAAAAAAAAACCTTGTGTACGTTCCCAATTTCTTTTTTTTTCTCTTTTACTTCCATCTCGATTTATCCTAGTAAAGTTTCTGCTCGGGATTTTCGTCCCCTGTTTAGTTATTTTTTCTACTGTGCGGATGAGGAGCACGGGAAGGAAAAGCAGAAGGAGCCAAAAGACTCATCTAGAAATTGAGAACGAACGAGAGCAGGGGATGAAAAAGCTTGATCAGACGTAAAGAAAGACCGCCCTGTTTGTTTTTTTTTTTCCTTCTCATTTTTTTTTTTTATTTTATTTTCCAAGCCGTTCTTTGTGGAGAGCAGAGGATTCATTTCCTAAAGTAGGGGGACTATCTCGTAAGAGCTATTCCCATTATGCCCACTTTTTTTCTGCTTTGGGCTCATCCTGCTGCTGCATCGTCCTTCTCATCTATATAGTGTCATGCCAGTCTCTGTCTTTGTACACCGTATATATGGTGTACAAAGACATACACAGACATGACACACATCACATGTGCTTGAGCTGCAATCAGTGCTGTGCAGTAATAGCTAGCAATGTCTTGATAATACGGGGTTTAGATTAGTTACGTATTATATCTAACCCTCCACATCCCCCCCCCCCCCCCGTCAGAACGCCAACTCCCGTTCTATTTTTTCTTAATCTGCAATGAGAGATAAAAAAGGACTGCGTAGTAGAGGACCATGCAGGATGACCCCCGCTATTATGTGTAATCATGGAAAGTGCATCTCTAGAGCTTGCAGACCCGTTTTTTTTCTTCCCCCCACGTAAATTATTAGGACGAAAATTAGTTCCCCATCCAAATTGGAGAGAATGAAACTTGGACTTTCCAAATTAATTTGCAAACTATCCCAACTGAATCTAAGCACTCATGCTGTTATTACTGCTTACTGCTATTATTGTCTTACTGCTATTAGGAAAGACAAAGTCGACTTCACTGCAACTAAAGATGAACGTGATGGTAACTAATGGGTTCGAATTTTATTACCAGCTCGTTGACTTCCTAGCGAGCTAGAAGCCAACGAGCTTGAAAAACTTCACCAAAATCTAGTAATTAGAGATAACTTTTTTGCAAAGCAGTACTTTGGAGTTGCGTCAAAGTATAATGGATGGAATGAAAAAACGGAAACCGGAAGTCATGGAACAACCGGGAACGTAGGGTTGTCCGATATGCCGTGCAAGGGCTCGTATGAATAGAAATAATGGCTTTTGGCCGTAGCTTGAGCGCTCGGCAAAGATTTCATCCCTTATTGCCATGCATGGCAACTTTGGCAGCGACCGTTTCTTGTTCTTGCTCAGGATAATTGCGGTTCCGGTTCGAACCCCCTCCACAACATAGTGTCCCATAGTACAGCACTGCAAGTTCCTTATTGAAACTCTGAATGATGGTCCTTACATAACGTGGAAAGCCCCGAAGATCATCATGCATATTAATAAGAGGTTCCTCCCTCCCCCGCCCCAAACCGTCCTCTCTTTCTTGCTTGTCAGCCTCACATAGAGCAAGCTATAACCTCCCCATGCCAACCGCATTGCTCTGTAATCATTCCCGCATATTTGGCAAGTTGTACCAAAAAGCGTCTATAGGACCCTAGTGCGTTATTGCTGCGTGTCAGTCACGCTCCTGGACTTGGGAAATCGTGGGTCTCTTTTCAAAAAGTCTTTGATACATAACTTGTCAATTAATCCTGAATTGCTTTCGACTCTCCGTTCTATGCAACATTGTAAAGTCAGCGAAGCTAACGAAGAAAAACCGGTGAAGAAATGTGTATTTTGTCTTAAAGTTTCATTAAAAAACGGATGAAAATGACAAATTGTGTAGGTATTTAAGTCCCAAAATGAGAGAGATAGCGAGATTTCTTTTAAATCTAGTAATATACTTTTAAATCTAGTAATATAATAATAGTTTTCAATGCGATGGTAAAGAAAGATACGACTCCCCAAAACGGACTCTGCTTATAAGACTCTACGATATAAAAGCTACCTTATTTAGCATGTGAAACTAGGAGCCCTAATATCACACATATGGGATCACGATGTGGGACGTAGGGTTGCAATGAAATTTGATCCCGATCAGTCTACTCAACTGGAAACAAGCAAGAGAGAAAACTGTTTCAAGCTTCGTTTGCATAATCTCCCTCTATTACGTGTATCAGTTCCTTCCCACGTTTCCTTCCCCCCTAAGTTTATAGCTATTTCAGTTTAAAAAGCTTTTAAGTGCCAAAAAAATCGGCCCAAATTTCACAGATTCCACTTTCCTTTGATTGCGCCCTTGGCGACTTGGCAATGTTGGCGCACATTGGCTGATTTCGTCCCAAAGTGTGAGAGAAAATCTCAAGTTTGAGAACGTTTTCAAGTTCCTGTTCCTCGTTCTCTGGTCTTAAAACTGCTATAAAAGCACAGTATTAAGCCCCTTATCGTGGAAACATACTATCTGTCCGAAAATTTCAGGCTAGGTTGTATAGCGCAAGGCAAAGGGGACCTTAATAGAATAAGAACCAAAGCTGAGAGGAAAGAGGGAAGAGAAGAATACTTGCGTCAGAATTTTCCTTTAATGTTCGCCTATCCCGTCAGCAAAAAAGTCCTAGAGACGCATTGCAGCGACGTTGAAGACGCCCAAGACGGCGGTTTTCTGTGATTTCTTGCAGCAGAAGACGGGAATTGGATGGGGTAAAAAGGGGGGCGCCGACGCCTCAGCTCGCGATCAATAAGACTTTTCCTTGAGAAACTTTCTTCACCCGGCATCTTGTTGGCTAGGGTTTCCATTCGCTTTTCTAATAAAGAACGTTGGACTGCAACTCAAAGTGAAAATAAATCTTAAAAAACGACAAGAAATGATCCAAAAAGAGGAGAAAATATCCCCCAACTTTGAGCCGTTGAATTTCGCTGCTTGTCCCTTTTGACTTGTATATTTCAGACAGTGTTTGGTCGATCTTCCAAATTAGCCCTAAAATCCCGAAAAACGTCCAATGTTGGCGTACAACCCGAAAGTTGCGCTGTGTTAGCGAGAACACTTTATACTTCCACTATTACACATGATAAAGAGATGGCGTCAATTAGCTAGCAGCAAAAGACCGCTCGCTGCTATGGTGGTGTTTTTGTTGAGTTCCGTGGCATATAAGCTGGGGCAAAAGAGTTGTGGTCGTCCAGGTAATCATAACAGTACAACTTTGTTATGAGCACGGGAGCATTGTTGTAACCTAGAATCGGTAGCCAGATACCAATTATAGTCGCCGTCTCGGTGGATATACTACATAGCGAGTCTCCCCAACTCTTCGTGGTGCTGCAGTAATAACCAAACCCCCGGTACAACTAACTTGTAACTAGGGAACAGTGTGAAAGGAGGGGTTGAATAAAAAGCTAGCAGCAAGGTGAGTTATTATTCCAAGTTGCCAAGCAAGAAAAGGTTTAAGGGTAGGTCTGGGGGGGGGGGGGTTGGGGGCTGGGGAGGCTAAGGGCGTTGCAATATTGTGTCAGCGTTGGTGGCTTATCGGTACCAATGGGCGAGTCGTTGCCGACCGACGCTTTTAGACGTCGCAAACGCCGAGGACGCGACGCTGCTTGTGCTCTGTACCACGCAGGTGGGGCTTAAATGAGACAGGCTGGAAAACAATTGGTCTATTGTTCTCTCCCTTTGGCTGCAAAGGCCCCTAGGGGGTCGAAAAGCTAAGGGCACGTATAGATCGGAAAGCTTTCTGGGTGTATTAGTTCTCGTGTGTGTGTTGCTCCTGCGTTCTTCGTACGCAACGCGAAGCAATGTCGGTAACTTTTGCGCAGTTCTAATTTGGCGGCGATACACGCAACCTTCACTCCAAACTCCGCCTTATCAGCTTTTTACCGAGGGGTGGAGGTTTGGTGATACTGGGTCCTTGTCGCGTGATATTATTAGCGTTATTGATTAACATAACATGAAGTACCTAGCTCGTATGTTGCAGAAGGTAATGGAAACTTTATAGGAAATATAAAACCAGCCAGTCAGGGCCCGTTAAACCTACGGAATATAGTGCACGGCATATCTGTCGTGTGGCTGACATGTTGGTTCGTAGCAATAATTGAGTCCGCCTGCCTTTCTCCCAGAAAATTAAACCATTGTCAAGGGAAAGGATCGATGGCTGCAAAACTTGGGAACTTGGGAAAGCCTTGGAAATTCCTTTTCTTTTGTGTCAACTCTTGCATTATTCCTAAGAATTACTGTTATAACTCTCCTAAATGCGAACTTAACTATGCAAGTTACGCACATAGAAAGTAAACGCCGAGTCGGTTGACTTTATGAAATGTGGAATACCTTTAGAAATTAAATCACGATTTATATAATAAAAAATAAACATAAAATAAAACTTAACGGAGTCGTCTCTTATGTGTAGCAAATTCTCATTTTTTTTCTTTGGTAAAAGAGAATGCAGAGTACCCACAAAATAAATTAAGGGGAAAAATGCATGGAAAAAGTGTCTGTCAATGGGGTTGTGCAGCAGTAGCAAAGTCTGCTGCGAGGTTGACTAAGGCTTTTCTTGTGAACTTTTTTTTAGTTTTTTTTTAAAAAAAGAAAGAAAAGAGAAATATAGAACGGGAGGGTATAAGCAAGTAATAGTACGTGGGTATGAATAAATCACTTATTGGCGTTGTTGACGTCCTTGGTCGCCAGGAAAAGGTGAGACACCGGCATGGATCAATTGGCTTTTGTTCTGCGCACAGTAGAGATGAATTATATCGAAAACCATAACGAAACTGGATGCACACGAAGGAGCCCGTGTTCCAAAAGAAAAAAAGTTTTGCTTCCTGAGTAGAGTGGCCAATTCGCAGATCTATACAATTTCTTTTCTTTTGATCTGACATATGCGAACCCAGTTCTAAACGAAAGAGACCATCGATATTCCTAGACGGGTCGAATGTTTCTTCTTTCTTTCAAGTGAAGAACACTGTCCCACTTTTTTCCTCTTTGGCTTTGATAAATGTGCCCAGTTCTGCCCAATGGCAAACTCGCGTTAACGTAATTGGAGACAGACTTCCGAGTCTTGTTTAAGGGTGTCATTTCAGTTATTCATCCGTAACTTGCAGCTTCCAGCGCCGTTGCAGGGTAAACCAGGAGCAAATGGACCATTCGTGAAGCGCCTAAACGGTCGGAAACAGGAGCTGGTAATGAACTTAATGAAGCCCGAAAAAAAGAGCAGACAAACTTCTCCCTCCCTTTTTAAAAACAAACTACTCTGGATTTTTATCAACAATTTATTGCGTTTATTATTTGTGGATCTGGATCTCCAACGTTGCAGAAGTACAACTTAATTAGTCGCTCTGAGTTCCTGTTTTCTTTCGTCTTCTTTTTTTGTGCTCTACCCAATCGGTAAGATGCGAAAGCACAACGTGTAACATTGCGCTAAAATAAAGTTTGGCGCTTGGAATTGGGAACAATGCTCCAAGAGGTAGTACGACAATGGAGCTGTAATGCACTCGTTGCAGAGTTTTTTAAGAAGCCCAAGGTTTCTCTCCTTAAAGTGACACGGCAATTGCCACGGAGAAGACCCCCATGCTAGGGGAGAGGGAGAGGGAGGAGGAGAATCCTTAAAAGAAAAAGCGTCCATGTCGTGCGTCACGCTCTCAAATCCAGAGAGAGCACGAAGAAAAGCAACGGAGTCGGCCATGAAATTGGGAATTAACCTTTTACCATTCAAAGTTACTCCCGTGGATGCCATGCTTTTTTGACGCGGACGCGCAACTTCTTTATATCTCCGTTCATGCTTCTTCGTCCTAACCTTCCACTTGTCTTGTGTAATTCTCCAACTACCTCTTGGTGCGTGCTTTTGAGGAATCACAGCACAGTCTGGAACCAAGAAAGCTGGCAAGGGTTATATACCTTTAGCTGCAGCTCAGGAAACCCAACCCTGTTAAACATTTTTTTGTTTTGTCTTTTTTTTTATTTACTTTTTATCAAAAGAGTTGTAAAATGAATTTGCATTGGCTTCTTTTTCATGCTCGCAATTATGCTGGAGATGGAATTAAAGCCCTCTGCTATAAAGACTACACCTTCAATTAGTCTCACACCGCAGCGAACCAAAACAAAGTCTTCAGTTCGGGTTACAGTTAGACAGCCGTTAACGGTAGGAGGGACTCAAAGTGTGAACGTGATCGTTTTATTATTCATAATGAGCGAGAATCTCTCCCAAAACTCGGGGGGGTGTTCGCGGTCTCTCACTTTCTCTCTTGCTGTCTCCATGCGATTCATATAGCGCAGTCAATCTATATATTCCAGCTTATTCACTTTCCCTTATGTACTCGTAATCCTCTGTGGCTTGCCAACAAGCTAAAAGGCTTGACGATGACAACATTTCTCCCCCTTATTTGCAACCGCAGCCAGCGACAGCAATACAAGGGTGGATCTGTCATATCCAGCTGTTGGTTCTACCACCCTTACCCTGATACCTTACCCGCTTGCGTGCGTTGGAGGGGATGAGGGAGTCTTCTCTTGCCCCCGGCTATACGTTTAGGATGTAAACTCCAGCCGCAGACTAAACGGTCGCCTGTAGGACTTGTAGTTCGTAACCTGCAATTACGTTCACTTGAAATTGATAGATCAAATACAGGAAAGACCCACTCGGTACTCTAGTAACCTATGTTGATTTCGTATTTATCTTTCTTTTTTTTTTACCTTCAGTTTAGGTGAATGAAGCTAGTTTAGGTGAATTTCCGCAACCAAAGAAGGATTTAAGAAATGAACTAATTAGACCTTCGTACTTTTGAACTTGGTAGGAGCAAACTTGGGTGTAATGTCTTAAGATTTGGTCACGCTTAAAAAATGTGCAAAGCTGTTTCCGCACACCAAATGTCCCAGGATGATGTACAATGCTACGCTATCCTGTTTGCTTTGTAAGTGCTTTGCAAATTTCTGTACAAGCTTTCTTTTTATCGCTTGACGAGTAGAACTTAGGGATGAGAGGCAGTTGGTTAACATCTTAAGAGCTGTAAGCACCTCTGACTTGACCACTTTTGACCCCTTGACGTTGTTATCGTAATCTCAGTACACCTTCTTAAACACAACATCACACTATGAGTACACTGCCACCATTTTAACTTTGTGGCAATCATTATTTTTTTAGGGACAGTCTTCTAAATTCCTTACAAATTATAGGTATGATCTAGTTGCAGGATCAAAGTTCCTCTTTATCTAAAACGTACTTATGCTACTATAGGAATTAGCCGTTTAAGCTGGCGAAACTCGATAATAAAACCTTATTTTCCAATACCGAGCTTTTAGCGTTGTTCTTTCCCACCACCCATCTTTATGCATCATCTTATAAGCTTTTTCTGGGAATACGTTGGAAATAATCAAAAGGTAGAGCAGGATATTGATTTCTAGTATAGTTTGGGCTAGGGATAGGGGGAATGCCTAGCATTCTGCAGAAGGCGGCGAGAAAAGCGATTGAAAAGGCCTGATATTAATTTCATAATGATGCGAGACTCTAAGGCGAGAGTGGGGTTGGGCTGAGCCATGCTTGAGCCATATATAGAACATTCATTTCGGCGTTGACTTTATAGTGTCAGAATCGATTCGATACGGAACAGAGAAGGACTCCGAACGTGGTTCTATGCATTATTTTGCTGCCATGATAAGAAACGGTGATTGCTATTGCTGATGCATTCGCCTTGATAGATGTTTGTGTGTGTTAGACTGTCGGTACAAAGGCAAGTGAAATTGAGAATCTTGTTAGACAGGGCCGAGGACACTTCATTTCCTTCAACTTCATGAATTTTCCCAAATGATAGACCCAAACTTAACCGTATAGAACACATGTGTCTGCAACGTATCCTGCAACGGCACGAATTTCGTCCCCCAAGTCAAACTCATGCATTGTCGTCTTTCCCATACCAAGACGCGGTGATTGAGTTTCCAGTGTGTATTTCGCGAGTTTATGTTTTCTATTTTTTTTCTATTTTTATTATTATTGTTCTTTTTTGTTCCTCGTGAGACCTCGGAGTTTGTAAGTCCCAAGAAAATCTCAGCTATAGTTAGCTCCAAGTTAATTAGAAACGCTATGCGAGAGTTTAGTTGTGAATTATGTAAATTTAGGACGTTTTATAGTCTTATCATTATTTAAAGTTGGGAGCTCTAAGGCTTTTTTTTTGCTCCGGAATCGTTCTTCTAGTTCCCAAGATAATACTCAAGCATAGAGGAGGTTTTTATTGTGTCACGGCCTGATGTGCAATGCTTACTTCGTGACGATTGCGTTACGGACTCATTACGTATGCATCACGCCGCGGAAATCAGTTCCTTGCGTTGGGAGAGTCCTTTTTGTTTGACTAAAAACTTTCCAGGAAAATTAAAAATTGGCTTTGTCTTTGCTCGGAACCCAAAACACAGACTTTTTTTTTTTTAAAGTAGCAAGCCCTGCAGCTCCAATTGCTGCCCAAGGTATACCAAGGTTATTTGGGTCCCCAAAGAGAACATTTCCTTACGGCAATGGGGGGTGGCGTGGGTTTTCTATATTATGTTTTTTGGGGGGACCATATTATAATAAAATGCGTACTTTACTGTTGTTTTTAGTTCTGGAGTAAGCAAGCACTTGGGGCAATTTTGTTGCGCATTTTTTTTTGTGTTGTTTAGAAACGACAAATTGGTGCTTCGCCTGGCCGGATCGGAGAGGCGCGAAAATTAAATTACGCTTGAGCTAATCAAGCGGAGATTATAGCGACAAAAAGTTGGGCCATCAGCAGTTGTTGCTCCTCAAGCAAAGGCAAATCCTTCTTTGAAAACCTAAATGGAAAAAAGGCTACAAAGCCACGGAAAAATAACAGGCCAGTGTAAGAATAAGCAGCAGCCACGGAGAATTACAGAGCAACTACATTAAAGCTCTTGGCATTTAGTTTTTGTCAAGGACCACCTGGGGATTTGGATTGCCGCATGACTTCTTGTCTATTCTAGCAACAACTATTTGGCCCCTCTTCTTCTTTAGTTTTTGTGGTGGGTGCCCATGACGAAAGAAAATTAACATTTGGCACATAAACCGTGTGTATGTAAGTATAACTAGCGTATTAGCCGGTACGTATGAGGCTTCTTTTAATCAACAGGTCCCGCCCCGTACTGTACCTCTATAGATATGTTCTCTGAACGCGTTATTGTTGACCCAGCATCCCCCAATTTTTCTATAGAAATGCACAGCAGCAGCTTTAACAGGTCTTTTTGCTTTGTGAATGCGTGCCATGTCTGAGACCATACAATAACAAAGAAGCCACTAACACCTTCCATCATGGACCATAAACAAACGCTATGGCTCCACACAACAAAGAACCGAACGCGTTTCAATAGAGATCTGTCGCCTCTCGCGCTCCTAATGCTGGATCTTTGGTTGTCTCATGCATAAAAGAGCCATTTTTCGTGTCTTTTAAACCGACATCTTTTGGTTAATGTAAGACAGTAGCTTAGCGTTCAGTCGCGAAACTCGTTGATGCGATTATCGAAATTTCCTATTGAAATCTAATCTCATGCGGTATTGCTTTCAAGCAGAAATGTGAATTTCGACTCAATTCGGAATTATCGAGTGCTTTTTCAATATTTATATTATAGTTTTACTATGTGTCAGAAATGGGAGAGAGTTTAGAGAACTACTGTTTACGAAAATGTACATAATTATCATGTTTACGATAAGTTTTTCGTTTTCCTTTTTTTTTTTTTTTTTGCTTTGGCATCATGCCGTGTTCATTTCGGGCTTCTGGAATATCGTCGGTTCGAATTTCAGTCCTTTTCACCTCTACCATCTTCAAAAATCTCAGGGATTTCCTTTCCCATTGCTGGGTATTAAAATATCTCCTTCTAATGCGTGATGGCCATGCCAGATTGTGAAATGCGGGGGTAAGCTGATCCAGAATTTTTTTCTGTGCCGCTCTTCTACAGCATCGAGTATAAGTTTCGAGATACTCTCCAACTTTTAAGTAGAGCTGTCTTCTCAAGTTGAGGAATATCCTCTCCGGGCATCATACTCGCTTCACAAGATCCATAAGTATAGTTCCCTAGCACTTACAATATGCTCAGCGTTTAGATTGAAGATCTTTTAACCCTTGAAAAATAGGAAAAATAAAACCAAAAAAGAAGAGAGGAACAACTCCAACTCCGCTGAGATTTGAGATAGACGTTCTGTGTAGAGTAACAACCCCACCTCTACATGTAGGGGGGGTTTTCTCATGTGTTATTGTCTTGTGAAAAGGTACCAGCATATTTACGCGAACACCGGCAGCATAGATGTGAATAGGGCAAGGGGGAAAAAAAGTCCTGGGAAACTTTTGGGAGCTCTCAAGAGATGTTCGCGGGCTGTGTATAGCAGTTATAACTATACAGGAAGACGCAGAAGAATGATAGAAGGGGGGCTCCGTTTTTCTTTTATGTATGCGTGTAGCAAGAAAATAAGAGGGAGAAAAACCTCGGGACGTATAGCGCGATGATGATAAGGGAGAAGGGAGCCCGACGAGAAAAGAGAGATTCCGCTGCATTCATAGTAATCCGCGCGCACACACGGTGCGATTCATCCAGTAAGGGTCGTATTTCCACGTGACCCCCTCCGATGGCATCCTAGGGGATCTTAGCTTTACTCCTTGGGAGTATCTAACAAAAGATGTGTCGACATGTCAAGCCAGGAGAGACGACTGAGCAAATACTAGGACGGCCAAACCTAAGGAGATTTCTTCCGAATTGTGGATAGTTCCAACTGGCATTCAGCCTTACCAGTTTCAACCTTATTCGAATAAAAACAAACTCAACTTAGCGACTGCCTCGTATAGTTTACTACGTTATCCTTGCGGGGAGGGAATGTAGCTCCGATAGAGCAGCCAGCTTTTCGAAGGAAAAGCAAAGTCTAGGAAGTTTATTGTATGTATTTTTATTTGAGTTTATTATGCTTGGATCATCCTATAAGGGAGGTAACTGGAGATTATTAAGAATTCGTTGGCATCTATGAGACGGGACGACAGAAGTAAAAAAAAAGACAGAAACCACTCCCCTTTGCTTGGCAGCCATGTGAATTTCTGTTTGGCCCCTCCCATTCGGCGTGCGTGGGGGCTTTTTCAATATGGCCGCCGCTAGGATATGGCAAGAAAGCATTGGCCAAATGGGCGGAGTCGTTTCACGGCAGGTGAGACTGCTTTGTCACCCTAACTCAGCAGGGGGGATTTTTCCCCGATAGAAATAGTCATGCTGTATAGTTTGAAAGGAAACCTGAAATATAAAAAAAAAAAAATAGAGAGAGAGAGAGGTAGGGTGTGCTGATAGCTTAGACCCAGGCTCTAAGTATTATATTTTAGGAATCTATATGTAATTACGTATGTTTTAGTATTTTATTATACTAAAACATATTTATTCTTGAGGTATAAATATTTTTGGGTATTCATATAGGACAGGGAGGCTCTAGCTAGCAGTTGGACAGGCTCAAGTTTTGGCCTGCTTTTGCTACAAGCCACTCCTGAACGAATTTCCTATAAGACTTTTGGTCTGTCGTAGCAGCTCGTTTATCGTGAACACCTGGAGCTACCGTGTCCCTTTATTTCTTTTCATAGCTTCTGTGACATTCAAAACGTCCCTCCGGCTACCTTGTACTTTTCTACCACGGAATCTTTCTCGACTTCCAAGACTTTAGAATTACGTTGGCAGCGTGACTTGGGGGAACTTGTAGTACCTTTTTATTAGTATTTTCTATACGGCAATACTGAACACCTTTAGCTAGAAAAAAATGGGTTTTTTATGTTGTTGGGGAATTTCATGGGGTCCTAACGTATTAAGCAAGTAATTTAAAGAGGAGGAGCTGGGCTTTTAAAGGTGTGTACGAAGTAATAGCTCGAGTCATTTATCTTGTCATCTTTAAAAGGACAAGGTCATACACACTTCATTAAGATAAATGATGCTCGTTCATTATCGCAGGGGAAACGGACACACACACACAGAGAGCAGAGTCGATAGAGTACAGAACCATTTTCATGCCATAAGAAGGGGCTAAAAGCAACACCCTAGGACGTCCATCATATGCGGCACATACAAACGCACACAACCGAACCTATTCATTTTCTTCTTGTCTCTTTTTCAAGGAGTTTGGCTTTACGTCTTGCCATCTCCGACAATCCTTTCTGACTTTCCATGCCTTTGTTAGAAAAAAAGAGGCAGGTGTCATTCTCTCTGACCATTATTTGAATCGCTCGAGTAGCGAGAGATGACAAATATTCCTTTTTAGATGTGTTTTTTTTTAAGGATCGGTAAGGCCAAATTTTCCTCTTAAGTAACTACAGTTCTTTATGACTAACTGCATTTTTAAGCTATGTGTACAGTACCTATTTTATACCCAGAAATTGCGAATGTAACACCCTTAATACTTGCCTTTCCCGTTTTTTTAGCGTTGGTTATTACGAGGAAGATTCAGATCTCTGCAGAGGCAATCCAAAAAGGCATGAATAGCTTCCGCGTCATCTCATGGGAATATTTATGTTCGGGCTATACACCCCATGGGGAATTTAATGCAATGTTGAATAGCGCCAGCTATGGCCACGCAAAAGTAGTTACAGAAAGAATCCCTAGTTACCATTTCGACTTTGCTTTAAAAAAGTTTCAAAAGTACCCAATCTGACAAATAATAAGTTTTTAAGAAAACACTTAAGTTTGTAATTTTAAGCTTCATGAAGGTTTACATTTTTGCTTTCAGTTAAGGATGTATTGCCGAAAAGTAGGTTTACGTTTTTGCTTTCAGTTAAGGATGTATTGACTAAAAGTACCCGAGTACCGTTGGGAGTTGGTTTCGACCTTAAAAAGGTCGAAGAAAAGACAGGAGCCAGGTGTGCTTTCTTTTTCAGTATACGTACAAGAGGTCTGCGCTAAGACATGGAGCTGGGTCTTTTCGCGGGTTGTTTTCGCTTGATTAATTCGCTGTGATGATGGAAGGTGAAGGATGTGCTTTGAATGTCGTCCTTCTTTGCATCCATGATATCCACCCCGCGCTTGCTGCTTACACTAAAGAGAAACCCAAGGATATCAGGACTCTTCCAAGCCATTAGCCATTAGTCGGTAACCCCCGTGATGAGCTCTGAATTTGCTCAACCATCCTCAGCAGCAAGCAAGAGAGAAATATAATTCTCGCCTAGTAACAGCTGCCTTTTTATAATAAGATGTTGTGCGAATTTTCCAACCTCTCTTCTCTTGCGTATTTTCAAGAAACAAAATAGCAGTATAAGCAAAATAGCAATATAAGTATAAAGATAGAAATTTGCAGGTTATGGTAGTAATAGAGTCAGCTGGTGTAAACTTTGAAATTAATCTGGAAGATGCGTTCATATCCCATGCATGTAGTCGCGGCGAGATCGTACTCTCTTGTACTCGTTTTGTACGTACATATGATACACGTCGCAGTTTCGTCCTCGGCTTGCTACACATAGAGCAGCACAGACATTGGGAACCCCAGGGTTTCGGATTAATTTGGACGCTGGCGGCGTCATCAAAGGCTCCGTTCGGTCAGGATTTACATGGCTAATGCTATTAGGAGATGAGTTGCTTGCTGAGGACTTTGGCTTGTAAGGCTTTGCCCCCCTTTTTACTTTGCTAGGGTTTCCTCCTGCAACCAAATCTGGACCTGACGTGCACAGCCTAAAATTTGCCGAACTTTACCGAGCATAAAAGAACCAAATTATACTGAGATGTCCCATGGCTGCAGACGTGGGTAAAGAGACAGGAGATAGAGGAGGGTACATATTTACAGACTTCATAGTGCGATAAGAGTTCATTATGCTCCCGAAGTAGAATTTGCTGATACTATCAGGTATAGGTGTACCACATGTTTCCCCAACAGGTGTGTTTCTACTATATTATGGCTCCCGAGCCTGCTGCGCATAATTACGGTATTTTATAATGAATCCCGATTAGGGTCATACATTCAAATGGTCAATAAGAGCAAATTCTCTGGTTACTTTGTCTGTCGGAAGCTGAATTGATAAAAGCGAAATTGAAACTTGATATTATTAATCTAGCTTGAATAGTATTATATGGGAATTCAAGTACATTCCCCCTCCCCTGTCAAGTGCTTCATTTTGTATTTTTGGAATCTACCTTCAAGGGTAAAATGAGCTCAAACACCGTGTCGTCGTGAATTCTTGCGGCCAGACAGTTTGATCGAGGCGGGGATAATGATGCAATTCCCACAAAGTGTCTTACTTAACATAACGAGCGATGGTAGACGGCCTTGTGTCAGGGAGTTGCTTGTTTCCGTTACGCCAACACGCAAGGAAGAAGACGATATTGTAAAAAAAAAAAGTAAATAAATAAAAAAAAGTGGCAGCATTTGGCTTTTAAACAGGTGTTTCACTAACGCCACAAGTTAAATTCCATATTTAGGAAATGGTAGCATTTCTTAGTGATGAAACTGGTAAATCTATCCCTCTTTTAAATTATAATGTGTTTTTTTCGTCCTCTTCATCCATAAAAGATCAGGAAAAACACATAAGTACCACCTCGCCCCAGAGTTTTTAATCCGACCAGTCTGTTTACTGGGTGATAGACACATATGCTCCAGAACTAGTTATAATATGTATGATTGACTTCCAATCTCTGTGGATCTCCATCCGAGACTTTTCCGGGGGGTGGCATATAAGAAGCCCTGCCCGTGTGTGTAATCTGCGCTTCTTATAATCCGCTGCTGCCAACCCACGCACATGGAAGAAGCAATATTCGTGTGGTTCTCTGCTCTTCGGGGAATTTCTCGCATATTTCCTCCCCTCCTCTTCTGTATGCTGACAAGGCATGATCGCTTTAATATGTGGGCATCGCGGATTATATCAGAGGGTGATGAAGCGAGGGCTATTGCAGCGGACCCAACACGAAGACGACGCAGAGGTCCGCATAGTCGCCCAAATCTCTGACAGATTTTTCGTATGGCAAGTCTGAGAGAGAGAGAGAGACTATACCAGGGACTTAAAAAAGAGGAAGGGAGCGAAAAGGAGGGAAGTAAGCGTTATTCGGGTGATGCCATGAAAGATGCACTAGGGAATTTTACAGAGGGTTTCAATCTTCAGCTTGCGCCCCTTGTTCCCACATGCATAGATTGATTAAAACTTGATTTGACAACGGTTAAGGTATGTTGACGCTTAACAGCTTTCCATAACTTGACTAAAACTCAATCTAACTATCTTGATGGCCGAATGCATTGATTTTCTGAAGTATAGATAGCTGGTTTTATACAGTTTAGGACATTCTAGTTTTAGTGTTTTAAGGACTAAGGATGACATTGATACCAAATTTTGGAATTTGGATTAACTTTGCAGCAAACTTTGGAATAAGTATATTTGCAAACGAAGATAATTCACTAGTTACGTCATGGGTTCTCAAACTTTTTCGTTAGCGGCGCACTAACAGTATCCCGCAATCGCCGCGGCGCACCTTAGAGCATACGGCTATGTAATTGCTGCATCTATGCAATTATAGCAATCTTTGGCGGCGCCCCTGCAAGCCTACCGCGGCGCACCAGGGCGCCGCGGCGCATAGTTTGTGAACTGCGGAGATACACTGTAAAAATGTTCCATAAATTCACAATAAATATACGTACATGCGCTCTACATCTTTTCCAGTTCTAGCGTTGTTTACCCAATTGTACAAGTAATATTATGAATTGCCGTCAAATTTGGGTTCCATATTGTAATATTATCATACTGCTACAATTTCTTTGTTTTCACTCAAGGTAAAAATGTACCAGAAATGGTTTGCATTAATTGTAAACCAAAGTCTGGGCAATAGGAGTTATTTCTGTTTAAATTACGATGTAGTACATCATGCAATTATACTATTATTAATTGTAGTACGTTAACCCTAATATTTGAATTATGAAGTAGGCAATAGTTTGTAGCCTAGATGATTCGTAAGTAAACTGAAATCTGGACTATTGGAGCTTGTGTCTAGGGCCCATTGTGTTAATATCCACAGTGATGTTCAATAAGTTGTTAGCTTAATTGGTTTGACTGGCTGGTTGTAAAGCAGGAGAGCTTGCGTCTAGTAATATTAAGAATTTGGGGTGAGTTTGAGGGAATTTTCAAGACCCATGAATAAAATTCATGCCAGTTTTTCGCGACTGTGAGGGAAAGAAAAGAAATTCATGGCAAAATCAATGGCATATTTCGGATCCGGCAACTTGGAATGGCGTCGATTTGGGGGCAGCTACGTCCGGGGTTTCTCTCTCTGCCTCTGCTTTTTCTTTTCTTTTTCTTTTTAGTACCCCATCAAGAACGCCCGAAGACGACGTATATAGATTCCTGGTATATACGTATAGGCGTGGGGTATATATGGCGTAAGTCCAAGGCGACGTTTGCCATCTCATTTGGCATTCAAATGAAGGTCTCCCCTTTTTCTTTCCTCTCCTCCCCTTCAATTGCAATGCTCCTAAATCTGGAGTAAAAAGCGGCCCAGGCCGATCACCAAGCCGCTTGATTGAACCCGGACGTGTCAATCAGGCGAACGCACGTCAAGGGCCAAAAAGTTCCACCGTTGGCTGTGCTGGCGTTGCTTTTCCTTCGAATATCCCGGCGCTCTTGTACCGTCGCACTATATGCACCCTCCATTTCTATTAGCATACGATTGACTCCCGCACACTACGACACACTTAGACTAGATTTCGTTCGGGTTTCGGGCCTTCCCCTACACACTCCTACGCCCACATAACGACAACACCCATAAATCCATTACGGCCATGTAGCTAAGGTTTAAGAATAAGGAGCTGATTGAACAAAAATCCCCCCCTCCGGTCCCACCTTATGTCGGAAAAAAATAAGGTTGAAAAATGAATTTCCATGGCGTTCGCGGTTTAGTCTAGCTGTATTGCCTATACTGCTAGGATCAAGGCACAAAGATTCACTGTTGTGCAAGGGAAAGGAACACAGGGAAATCAGATAAAAATGAACTTATTTATTATTGGAATGCGAGTTTATTGGTGTTTTTCTGTTCAATTTAGTCTTAATTTCTGTTATGAAAAAAAAACGATGTGGGAAGTGCAAAAGCTACAGAAAGAGGGTGAAACCAAGGGAAATTTTGGATGTTGAATTTCCCAGAAGAACCGTCGATTTTTAGCGAGCAATGGGAACACGATCCATGAAACTAAATAGTCATGGAGCTACAAGTATATACAGCTGCAACACTTGCCAATCCTTGTAATGATGTCAACAAAGACCTCATGTTTGCTTGATAGAGACAGACTGAATAAGATTGAACCATAGTTTTAGCACTGGAATACATTTTATTGTGGAACGTCGAGAACTGTTTTCTGCTGTTGTCACATTAGCTGCCCACGAAGAACTTGGATGGAAGTCAATTCCCACTTTGAGTTATCCAAAAGGTCTCACGGATGTGGCAAAATGGAGCACTTGTCCAAATTTGCACACTCTCAATCAGCCAGCACGTCATACTACCGGCAAAGTATACTTGAAAGGGGCGGACGGTTAAGGATTCAGATGTTTGTGTCCTTAATTATATAGCTAATTTAATTACCGTTTTGAAACAATGTGCAAAAACTACAGAAAATGAGTATACTAATAATGTTGTGGATGGTTTTACTAGCCCGTGCAATGACTGACTACTGGCAACTTCCCCTTCTCGAGCTGCCATTTATACATCTTTCGCCCTGTTGTTGAATTATTCCATGTATCGTGTGCAGCATATTTCGGACAAACGCTAGTGCACCCTTTGAATTAATAGAAAAGGCTCTTTATGGCAATTGTATGGAATTTGTATAGTCTAGTATTGTATCATACATAGAAGAGCTCCGGCTGTACATATATAGCTAAAGCAGCGAGAGGCTTTTCGCTTTTCCCACCGCAGCCCTCAATTCTTAACAGCACCAATCTGAGCTTACTAGAATAGTGTCTGTCCCGCTATCAAAGTGCTGCATTCAAATCCAGCTCAATGGAAAAACGCGCTCAAGCTATAATCTCGCAAAAGTATTTCTTTGTCACGTTTTACATTCAAATTTAGGAAAACCTTGTAGCATAATACAGTGGCACATAGAGTGTTAGAGAGTAAGACTTGCCACCAGAATCGCAACCTCGTATGCAGATATAGAATCAGCTGTCAACCAAGTTTAAGCGCAGTTCCGTCATAACACAAAGCTTCTTCAGTTTTCAAGAACAATTCAATAGAGTAATTCAGAGACTGTGTTTAAGCCACGTTGCACTGTGTCGCGCACCTGCTGCTATTATAGCCAACTATTGTTGCAACATGGGGCCTGAAGAGCGAAATTTTTAAGTGTCTCGTTCTTTAAAACTGTGTTGTTTTGTCGCCATTCAGGCAGCTTTGTGGAAACGTAGGAGCGTTAAGAAAAGGTAGGACAAAAGCCGGGAAGTGGGTTCTTCTTTTTCTATTTCAAATAAAGACTTTAGCATAAATGCGCAAGATGACCAGGTTTCCAGGTTAGCTGCTGCTGCCGCATGGGGACTTTTATTAGCTCTTGACCTATTGTTGCATTATGCCACCGTATCAAGCCACATAGACCATGCGGTCACCCATACAACACAATAGATATGTCGTGCGGTATAGCTGTAAGAGTTTTTAGTAGCGGGATCCACCTTTAGCGTGTTATTTAGTACTATTTTTTTTTGGCCAAGACACAGGAAAGTGAGCTGCTTGGATCCATCTTTAAGCCTTCTAAAAACAAGAGGGGTGTCATTAGTAATGATTTATTTCCCCCTTTCTCCCATAGAAAAATTACTGCGGTTTTCGGGGGTCTGGTCTTAGGTCTTGTGGAGCAACTGTTTTTTTGCTTTTTTCATACACAGAAGAGGCGATGAGCTACTATTGAAGGTGGTTGGCATGTTGATCTGCCTTGCTGTGCTCTATAGGAAGTTTAACAATAGACTTTTCTCCTTTAGTAACGTATTTGATATACACTGTGGCGCGATAAGATATCCCGGCAACAACCAGCAGGTGGTTAGTTGGCTTTCTTAGGACACTTGAAGCGACAAGACTTGACTCTGTAGTTGCTGTTTTTTATTAATAGAAGCGATGCATAATCGAGAAAACAATAGCCGAACTGGTTAACAAAGGGGTAAAAGGTTATGGTGTACTTGGTGTACACAAGCGTTAAATGCAGCCTCAATGGACTCGGCGAGCGTCTTCAATAGAACCAACCACACAGCAAGAGGAGCTGCGTCTTGAACGCTAAATCTTGGTTTAAAGAGGTAATGATAATTATCTTGCCTAAGCAGACGCACTAAGGCTTTTCAGCTAACTACTATTGTACAAAGTTGAATCTTCTACACGGAACCAGTATTGTTATACCTTACGGAGGTTTTCAGGAGTACTGAACAATAGAAGCCGGTTGTGCTTTTTCTCTTCATGAGTTCCATACTTTGCATATGAGACTATTTTGGTAAGTTAAAACGTGCAAAGGAAGAGCGTTGTCTATTGTCAAGAAAACGGACATCCTTCCTATCTCTTATTTAGCTTTGCTTTCACCCAAAAAAGAAAAATAAAGAACAAACTCACAAAGGATACACAATAACGGTTGCAGCGTGGAAAATTTTCCAAGTTTCAAAGATATCTGTATTGTAACGCAGATATGGCTTGGCTATCAGTCTTGAGATCTTCTTGTTTGCTTTCCTCCAAAAGTTTGACATTGATGCCCATCTCCAGAAAGCTTCTGACGTCAAAGTGCGCGTATGGCTTACAGCAGAACAGCTTGGAATAGAGTAACTTTTTTTTCAAGAATTTTAAATAAATTATTTCCTTCTAATTCCTCTCTCTTTTGCAGAAGTGTAAACTCGGAATTTTCGAGAGAACCATGACTCCTTGGATGTCTGTGTACGTGTTGATAGAGCCTTTTGTTACCCATTCCCTATTGCGTGAGGCCTATACGGGAGAGAGAAACCTTTGACGGGGCAATTGCATTGCTTGCTTGTATTTAGGACGCGAATCAACGACTGACGTCTCAACGACGGTCGACTTAAGTCTCCCAAAGCCTGGCTTGCAGTTGTAGCGGTGACAAAAGGGCTTCCCACATTTATATATATAAAGTCTTATCATCAGGAGGCTGACGATGTCGACGTTCGGTATATAGACGTCGTCTTGGTAACGGAATTCAATTAGAAAGCCACACTGTAACACCCTTCTTTCAAGACCAACACACATATACACAGACACACACGTGGCGACGCTCTCCATCGCAACTCTCCAAAAACTCTTAATACCACTCTCTATTAGAAGCCTATACACTTGCCATACGCTACATCAACTCCAATCAAGGATCCTCTGGCCAACGTTCGGTTATATCGAGAGCAAGTTTCCTCTGCGTTGCCTCTGCGTTGCCCGGGCAATATTTACGGGCCCGTTTTCAGGCCCTTAGTGTGCACATCAATAGCGTGCGCTTTTCCAGAAAGCTTTTTACGTAAAATATTCACGAGTCTGTACTATACAATTATGACACTTTCTATACCTTTGTTTCTCCAAACGCCTTTTCTTGGCTACTATATAATTTTTCGCCGCGCAGGAAACATTTTACTTTATAATTATATGAAATTTCTTCGGCGTTCTTTTAGATAAAAAATGTGCGTGTTAGAAAGTCATTATAACAACATTAGGACAAAAAATTCGATTTGTTTTCTTTCTTGTTAGTTGGCAACGAGTTTGCTCCCAGAAGCTCAATGGTAATAGGCATGTGTCGTGTCAATAACGTGTCACAGACAGTCATTTCCAACGTCGGTGGAAGCTTAACTGACGCACGTATGATGTGGTTTACCACTGAAAAACAACCGACGTCCGTGGCAGCAACGTTTCGTTGCACTTGACTTGTAAGTGGAATCATGACGGGGGGTCCTGATACGTATATGCACACACATATATATATATAAGCCACGTTTTAAATGGGCTCCGATGCCACATAGTCGATAGGTATGTAATTCTGCAGACTGTCTTTGACAACACGACCGTACCAAAGGACTCCCGCTCCCTCCTCTTTTTCTTTCGCTTCGTTATGCTTTTATGACGATAAACGCTTCCCGCTTAGGTCACGTGTCATTTTTTTAGCCTTTCATTGCAAGGGGCAATTTTCCTGGAAAACAAGTCTGTAATTGAGCGCGAGAAGAGAGTAAGACATTCTTAGCGATTTTGGAATTTCTGGGAAAACCGATTGGTGTCCTATAACGCTATGGGGAGCACGGTAAATTGGGGGGTAGCCCAAAATGGAAAGACGAAGACCGAGAATAAGTTCCATGGTCGTTTGACCGAAAACGACGGATACATGCCAACGAGCCAAGGGTCATTTACTGAGGTGAGAGAAGGTGAGGGGCCAGGTGTGAAAACCGTCAGCCTCCTGTAGAGAAAACCAGCAAGGCCTAGAAAAGCTGGCCAGAGATTGATGGAACTAGTTGGGCTTTTACTTGCCTTGCTAGTAGAATCTCTAGTGAAAGCTTGGGTGAATTTCACTCCACCCCTTGTCCCCACCCTCCCCCAAACACATCAAAAACCTCCAGATCCCACAACTGCCAACATCAAACCAAAAGAATGTCTCTTTCGCTCCCTTTCTTTTACTATAGATTCCAGAAAATCCCCTCCCAGATTTTGAGGGAATCGATAATCTACGCACCTCTATGAGGTCCATTGTTGCAATGTTTATGTGCTGTACTACCGCTTATGTTTGGGAGGATTTAAACATTTCCCAGATCAGAAAAAAGCCTACGTACTGTACTATACGTTCAGTTTCCTGAATGAACTTGGAACCTTTTTGAATGAAGTCTTATCCAGGGTAGATAATGGGTTGCCATTGTTGGCCACCTGGGGTGGAAGGGGTCTACCACCCCCTATTACGCTGACCGAAATGGGGGTGGAATAGATTATAGGTTGAGGTTTTAGGTCCCCAAACGATCACTTTGAGTTTCAGTGATGGGATGGTCAAGACTGAGGCCATTTTATCAATGAAAAATGTATCGAGCTTGTGAGAGCAAAATCGGTTTTAAGCATACTATAGAAGGTCAGGAAGGTAAACGAGTCGAGTCTAACAAGGTTTACAAGCCCAGGAGGAGAGAGCGTCCTAACTGTCAATAATAATAATAATATAATAATAATAATGAGCGAGACACCGTCTTATACCTAAACAAATTTCGAATGCAATTAAGAACGATAAACATTCTGGCTTAGTTTAAAAATAAGGTACACTATCTAATCCATTAGCAGTAAAAAGCCATTCTCGGTTTATTGCACTGCTCCAACTGCCTATTACATCAGGACTACAGACACTCATGCAGTGTTCTATTGAGGTCGGTGTACGCAGATGTTTCGTAATACTAGAAACAATTAAAGCTGACTTCCTCACTGTGTATTCGTCCGAGATATATTAAGTAGTAATTAATGCCGGAAGTGGCCTGCAGCTCTAGAATCTCTTGTCAGGTTTTGACCATTTGTGACAACGCTTGCTGAATCATGTAATGGTTATTAACGGGCTCCGTCTCGCTTTTTCTTATGAAATGCCACAGATTCCTTTGGGGTCCCCCCCCCTCCCCTCTTGCAGTATTGGAAAAGGAAGGAGCCAGAAAAATGCTGCCAGATTTTTCCTTTTATTTTCCGGAATATAATATATATTAGGTGTTTGGGACCAGGCAGGCTGAAGCTTGAGGACAAGTAAAGAGAAGTAGGGGGGAAGAGAAAGATGGAGGAATTTAATTTCCAAGGTGACAGGCCAACAAAACGCTTTAGCCCACAGCGGGGGTACCGGAAACTGCTCGGGTTCTCCCCGTAGCTCTATAGCAAACTCTTTCAGAGTATCTACATGCACTTGAAACTGTAACACCTAAAAATCTCCAAGTTTCGGCCAGGTGCGAGCAGAGGGAATCTTTGTCTTGCTTTTCGTTGTGTCAATGTCTCATGGACACAGATACCCTGTGTAGAGCAGTGGAATCCCCGAAAAGATTCTCGTAGGACCCTGGACACCCAACCTAGAACAGCTTAAGCCCCATGGACGTCTTTTACACCTTGACACCCCTGAGTTCTTGATGGGTTCCCGTTCCCCAGGACGGACGCCGAGTGCAGCAGCTAAGAGCGAAACTCTTTAAAAAATCTTTCCAAAGTTTCACGCCGCGCCGGAGACTTATAGTATGCCCTAATCAAGTCGTTTAAAAGGTATATAAGACATTCAAAAACATCGGACTGCTTTTAAGCTTCTCCCAGGCTCTCATGCACAACAGCTCATGACATGGGAATATCTTAGTTGGACGAAACTTGACCTGTGACATGAACATGTAGAGTGTGTGTAAGAACCGTTTGAATAAGGGGTTACCGAATTTTAGTAGAGATGATGTGAGAAGGGAAGCTTTTTTAAGACAGCAGACCGTTGGGTTGGGAATACTCTCCAAGAAATATGATCTTGGAGAGTACTGTAGAAATGAAAAGAAAAGCCCTCAAAGCGGACGTTGTTGCATGCATTGTCCAATAATTGGGGAAAGACGAGAGAACCCCTCGAAACCCATCCCCCTTCCCCACAAGAACACCTGAAGAAACTTTTAGACGGTTTGTATTTTTATTATATGACCCCTCCTTTAACGTTCCAGGGGCACTCTGGAACCCCCGATACCGAAACCCTGAACCTTTAGCCAGGGAGGACATGTCACCTTGGATAATGTGTGAATGGTATAGAAAGGTGCGCAGGGGGGTCGCTACGGCGGTCACAGCACAAGATGGACGTTTTCTTTTTACCTTATACATTTCATGAACCACCGGAAGTAATCTAGGCAGGGTGCCTTCGTCTGTACGCTCCTCACAATCCATCGTTCGGTTTCGCGCCCGAAATCAGCTCTAAACGTGCGCATGAATGGTTCCCGTAGCGGAGTGTAAATATGTTATGAATTTGACGTACAATTCCAATAGATAATAGATATTTAAGTAATTCACTAGTACACTGTTATGATAGAGAGATATGTGATAGCAAAAAGTCGAAGAAGCGGTGCGGAAAGACTGCAGTTTAGGAGTACATATCTACTTGAATGCTTAAAAGGGTTCAAGTTTTCGCCCTGTCAAGTTGGTGCATCTGTTTCCAGATTTGGGTTTGTCTATTCAGAAAGTACCTGTGCGAAAGTTGGTTCCGGCCGGTTGCAACTAAGTGTGTAAGTAAAGAACAGGGAAAATGAAACTCGCAGAAGTAATGTCTGTACTTGCCATCAGCGATCAAAGTTATGCAGTTGTTAATAGGCCGTTAAACAGAAGTTGGTGAGAGGCGCTAAGATGTATACCTAGGCAGTACGAAAGATGAATAGGCAAAGGGAGTATGGCTATTGAATTTTGTTGATGAGTTCGACGTCTTCTCTCTGGCCCTTTACGCTGGGAAAATCTCAGCTCTTCGGCTCGAGAGAACGAAAAGTTCGACTTCCCTTCCCTGCGCGGCTCTCTCGTTTTGAGCCACCATCACTTGCCACACAAGAGTTAGTTTACGGAATGTGCCTGTCTGCTAGGCCATCCTTCACAAGTCTCGATCAAGAGAAGTGGACAATAGAAGAACCCTTATGCTGAATCACGTGGGAAACGCTTCACTGGACTGTAGACTGCAGGTTATCACAGATATACAGACGCACAAACAGACAGTGTACAAGGAGAGGCTATATGCATCGGAAACGGGGGAAATTATTTACCCGACTAGATTCAAAGTGAAAGGTGAGAAGGAGAGCAAAGAAAAGCATAAAGGAGATAGATGATGGTATCCCTTCTGGATGTGACAGTTTTACCTGTCAGGCAATATAGATGGACCTATCATTTATGCTCTCATTGTTAGCACGGGGGATGCAACACGCGAAAACAACTCTGTTTTGCCTCACAACAAACCGTCGAATATGGCCGGCGTGGTGGAATTTACACAGCTTTGGTTAACGAAAACTCAAGTCCCGGTTTGCTTGCTTTCAGCAAACTTCTTTACTGCTAGCCAACACAGAGCTGTACAGTTTCTGTTCAAACTTGATGTTAGTTTACTACATCAATGCATCGCGAAGCACGCGATTCGGTAAAGGAATAACAGAAATGAATAGTAATGTAACCTTTAAGTGGTGATGGAACACGAAGATCCTTAACCGTGTAATAGCAAATAAGCAAATAACAAATACCTCAAGTTCATGCATCTAATTCAAATAGCCACTTCCTTGTTTAAGTTGCTCTGTTGGTTTTTTTGAATTCAGTATTTCTATTTAAGGTATTTAACAAGTTTTGAAGACACCTAATGCCACCTAGCGGGGGGTGGATGCCTAGCCCCACTAAAGAGGATTAAGAAGGTTTATAGAAGGGCACAACGTTAATATTGAAGCCTTAGGTTTCTGGCAGAGAAAGCTATTAAAGACTTGGCCATCAAATCTTGTCTCCGTGCTGATGGCCACTTGAGCTTGTTTATAATCACGGTTGGGGTGGGCTGTAGATGATGAGTAACAACGTAGTGGAGTACTATACAAATAATGGGACTGTTTGATGGGAAAAGCAAGGGCTTGCGTACTTGGAGCTCGGACTGAGCGAAAATACGTTCTTATCCTAGTTGGAGGGGAAATAAACAGGGGAAAAAAGTGTACCATTGACAAGTATCGACAAACGATAAAGACGAGACTTTACCCTATTGGTTTCACCCCAGGTTCCTTCATATGTACCGTCATAAAAACGTTAGGCATGTTAGGGGATGCAGAAATGACTCTACGTTATCTGTGTTACCAAGCAAACACGCAATAAGCTGTCACGCAAGAGTGAAAAAAAGAAACCGGGGCAAGCGAGTTGTGTTCCTGAAGGGAAATTGAGAAAAGGTATATTGTCGACCTATTCATTTCCACGGTGCCTTGGTCGTACCAGTCACTGCAAAACTGCCGACGAAAGCTTCACCATATCCCGTTTGTTCAGTAATAAAAACAGCCATTTTAAGCGCGGGCTCTGACACGTTCACATTATCCAGAAGTCATTAAGCGAATTATAACCTCCTTCACAGCAACGACTTTTGGAATTGCTACCTAACACTATGCTAAGATGAAACCCTAAGAAATTAATAATCTATTGCACAAGCCCATTCTTCTTCCTTAAATAAATCGCACACCTCAAACCAAGAAAACGGACGTGCCAGACATCGAGGTTTGGTTCGGGTTTTCCTAGCATTTAATCAATCAGAATTACCGCTCGGAAACTTGTTTCCCTCGCCATCTGTGTATACCATAGCTTACTACTAGCGCCAGTTATTTTCTCTGCTCACTAGATGGCCTCACAGTCCTCTTTACAGAATCAAAATTATTGGCTTAGGGTTTTCGTTTGGAACCGAAACGAATGTTTATGCTCAGCGCTTCCTTTAAAGCTCATAGTCATAATGGATAGTGCTACCCCTAACAATTTATGACTAGAAACACTTCCAGGGTAAGCAGGTTTCTTTTTTGTTATAACAATGGTTATTAAAAGCAATTGTTTTTGTTTCTTGGCTATTGTTCGCGAATAATTTTCAGGTTGGAACTTGGCGGGGTTATAGTAATACTAAAGTCACATTAATGGTCGTAAAGTTAACCGTGCACACGACGTAGATGTGAAGCATACACATAAAGTAAACGGCAAGAAATGTATGGTTAAAGTTGGAACTTGACGACTATCTATAGCTTTTTGTATGCCCTCGTGCTTGGAAACCATTATCAAGTCTCTTACGTTTACTTTTGGGAAAGGAGGAAGTTGATTTTAGTGTGGATAGGGGGATGGTTGACTTTTGTACCGCCCTGCATCTGGAAATCTGAAAGGTACTTTACCAACTACATTTTCCGAACTCGCTAACTTCAAGATCGCCTTTCCATAAAAGTAGATTGAAAGGAAAAGAAAAACCGCGATAGCACAAGCTACATGGCGCTAACAAAAGCCACATAATAACGGCACCTTTGCACTGGCTATTGTAGTCGAAATGTTTCCTTTTTTTATCCTCCTCCTTATATATCCTTATATACGTCCAGCGTGCTTTGCGACGCTTAGATCCTATTGTTTTCATTCCTTATTTTGTTCGCCTTTGCAAGCTTCATATTTTTGTTATACTGTGTATCGTCCTTTTCCCTTTGTTGAGCTAGAAAAGGCTGTGGTCCACTAATCTTGTTAAGGAGTCTAATATTACACGAAATAGTTTTCAATTCTTTCCTTTACGTGCCTGATCTATACCATAGTCTATTATTATTTGCTTTAAAAATAATCGCTACTAACGTTTCCAAGAAATCCGAGCCGAAGCGCGTGGCATTACGTTGCCCTACACCTTGACGCAAGAACGAACCGTAAGCATGTTCCTTCGGCATCGAAAATGTAAAAGGCAGCATTAGAACGCCGTCAGAACCTCACATGTGATATAGGCAAAATTGGTATGAAATGGCTCATAAACTGACAATCATTATTTGTTTAATTTCTTGTTCTTATTTCCTATATTTTGTTTTTCAAACAGATCGTTATCAGATACGATTGCGGTGCACCGGCGTAAGTTTAGAACCCATTTTAATTCTTTCTATTACAATTTAAATTTCGCAGTAGTAAGGAAGTTCCTTGCACACCACTCGTTTTATAATTGTGAAGCAAAAGTAATAGTCAGGTTCGGCGAGTGTATAAGAATTTTGGTCCTGACGGGCAACAATTTGAAGATCCACAAATCACACAACCTTTCGTTTTTGCGCTAGCATTGTTTCCGTAAGAGTAACAATAGTGTGTACAAGAAACCAGGTTTAAAGCTGACAGTAGCAGAAAGTGGTAATTTCCCTAAACATTGTAAAGTTATCCTTTTTGTGGGAAAGAATATAAAAAGGAAACTGTTGGACAGTATGTAAAGAATATGAATGTCATTATTTCGTGTAACAATTCATATATGCCCAAGAGGGTTTGCATTACAGTTCTTGTTTTTGTACTCTTCTCTTTTTCTTTTAGGAGCATTATGGGAAAGTAGCAAACACAGGTTTAATAAGAACATAAGAAAATTTTGAAAAGAAAAGCTAAAAAACGCAGTTTTCTTGTACTTTCCCGTGCATGGAAGAAGCAGCGCTTTATCTCAGCCTCTATTGTCACCTTTAGAAGAGCCCAGGCATTGTGGAAAAGCAGAGAGGGCACTATTGTCCACTTTTCTAAGGCGAGAGAGTTCTATACTAGCTGCTCCCGGTCCAGGTCCCGGTAACTGGCAGCAAGAGGACAAAAAGAATTGTCGTAATGTATGGCATGGTCTATCCCGCCACTGCTCTACTACTGTTGCAAAAGTACCTATTGTTGAACCTTATCCTGGATTCAATATATGTAGGTATTATATATACACCACTAAAAAGGCTCCTCGCTGGGATCCGAATACATCCATCCAACCTTCGGTTCAGCTTCTGCAAGTGGAAGTTATTATCCCCTTAGGTATGAAAAGGCCTGCCATCAGGTGCTTAGCCTGGTGTATTATGGTCACATTCACCTGTTCAGTCTGTATTGTGCACCTCCCAACATTTGTATATGCTTTCAAAATCCCCCTCAAAAAGAATAGTAAACATTGATCGGAATCGTTTGCGGTTAGGGTCTAAGGATTGTAAGTGCCTCGGCATTGGTCTATAATACCCACTTGTAATTTTTCCATCAGTATTTATTCCGGTACAATGGGGTTTCGTGACGTCAGCTTTTCAACCCAAGCTTGTGGGCGTATGCGATGGCAGAGCGAAGACAGTAGGACCGCCAAGTGCCATGAATGATTCGATATCAATTCTTCGTAGGTAGACGGTTGATGAGAGCAAGTTTACGTACGACAACGTTCATCAAGCAGTAAACAAATAGAGTTATGTAAGACCATTTCAAAAAGTAAATGTTTATATTGTCGAGATTTTAACTCTTATTCGTTTCCACGTAGGTTCAAGAGGAGCAAACCTATTGTAATAGGAAGCGCTGTTTAGGAGGAATGAGAAGAGATCTCTTATTCAATGTTTATACTTCGTATGTGGAGATTGTAAAGTATAGGGAAACTAAGTCCCGCCCCTTAAATGATGCTCGCTTCCTTTGGAAATTCGCTCGATTTTTTTTCTATGGGGTTTCACGACTTCGTAAAGCGTAGCCTACAGAAGAGAAGGAAAAGAACACAAGTCTGCACCCGCCATGTCAGTCATAAAGCACCGATGCCGCTTTTGTTGTCACCACAAAAGCAACGGCTGACAATAGAAGAAGCATAGATGGTGATGGGTGAGTGCACCACCACCACTGTCGCTACGTCTTGCTCGCCACTTTCTTTGCACAATGAATACCAGTGGCATTTTACTTTTATCCCAGCGACTTTCCTTTAGGGAGGTAGAGGAGGTTTGAGAGGGGGAGAAGTTGCTATTATTATTACTTTTTTTCTTTTACGTTATTTTAGCCGCCTCCTTGCATCTTCCCGCCACTGTAATTTATAGCTTCATCCGAGGCGGTAAGACGGTTCTTTCGGGGGGTAAAGTAAGGTTGCCTTTTGTGTTGAACTGAGGTTGATGGATGTTGTCACCGTGCAGGAGAAAGAAAACAGTAAAGCACAGCATCCCTTCCTAACCCCTGCCACTGCATCTCTCTACCACAATGCCCCACCACAACAAAAAAAAAGAAGTAGAAGAAAAAGTACCCTCAGCATCCTGTTATATCCCGCTTAGAGATAAGCGTTCATCCGTACTCCGGACGTGGTGAAAAGAAGAACCTGTGTCACCTGCAATCTTTAATCCTTAGTTAGCTTTCGACGATATCATATGGGAGATTGTTTGGCTCCTTCTCTCTTAAAAAAAAATATCAAATAATTACAAAGCTGATTTACCTTTCGAATGAACAGTTGTTAAGCTTTCATAGTTTGGTAGGAAGTTACAGTATTCAAGTATTGCCATCCTGGTTTCCACATAAAAGACGCGTAGTTTTTTCTTTGTAGAGTGCCTACATGGTTTCAATTAAGGAAGGTAAATGTATGGATTGTATAGCGCATTTTGGTATGCACGGGAGAGGCCACGCGCTTTCCAGACTGCTTTGAATCCTTGAATGGGCCCTTAAATTGACGATTCAGCGGCGTTCTGTAGCGTTGACCTTTCTATAAAAGAGACCACGGCTTACCACGTTGGGTTCTTGGACTCCCCACATACATGCATGCATGCATACCTTACCCACACCGAGAGTCCGGTCGGTTTTGGTCTATGTGTTCCTTGAATAGCCCTAATTCACCCCTATTGTTGCTCACCGCACACTGACACATAGAGTGCTGCGGCCTGGAAAGTCCTGTAGTAGTGTATACCGTCCCAAATTGCGTCTTTACAAAACACAACATCAGGTGAATTTCAATGGGTGGGGTTTTATAGAAATTCCTTTTCCTATCTATATTTTAGAAACAGAATCTTAAAAAAGCTTGGAAAACGGATACTTAACCGGATTAAGCTTAATAACATGTACAATATGAAGAGAAAAAAAAACGGCTGGTGGAAGGGGGAAGACACGAGTTGGCATTTGCCAAGAGAAGACAGGTCTTCCAAAAGCAAAATAGGCATTGAAGAGAGAGAAAGATGCGGAGTTATATAGGTTGCCCACAAAAGCTGCCCTGATGAAGGCTATTGAAAAGTCTGGGCTTGTATGTGCATGCTATAGCGAGGCGACGCAAGCATTCAAGCATACACACAGGAGCAAGTTGAGCCCTTTCTTTTCCTTATCGTGCTCTCCTTTTTGTATCTTATTTATTGTAGCTTTTGTATTATCAGCTCAGATTATTGCGCCCACAGTCATAGACAGAGTTCCGTGTATGTATGTCTGGATAATAAAGGAAGTATAGTGTGTGAGTCCCCCGCGTGACGGGGATCTTACCGCAATTTTCAGTGTTTCTTGTGCGTCCATAAGGGCTTATTCCTCTGACGCTCCCGTGACAGATTTCATGGGAGATCCTAGGGTAGGTACACTTTGCGGGACTTTCGGACTTTCGTTAAAGAAAGACTAGCCATTTCTTTTATAGAATCTAAGAACATTAATCTTGCTTAAGGACTACATTGTGTATTGGTAATTTGTTTATTGAATAGTAGAGTTTAATGGAATAGTTTCCACCTTCGGTGCAGCTGATTATATAGATGGATAACGTTATAGGTGCGTATTAGGATTATGGATGTACGTACGTTCCTTAGGAGTGGAACTGAAAGTAACTTATGGTAATATAGTTACCTACGTCAGTATTTTTTCAGGCGTACAATCTCGTACAAGGCTTATTCTGTGACTGCTTTGGCTATAAGGAAAGGTGACAAAAGAATGTTATGTTCTTTGAAGAACCAAAATAGAGAAGTTGCAATGCAAACTAAGAAAAAAGAAAAGGGGGAAAGAGAAGCGACGCTGCCGACGCCCGTGTTCGCCTACCACGACAAATGAAAGGATTCAAAGCAAATGTCTATTCCAATGAATAGGTCGGTAATTCATGGGGTGGATTGGAGGAGATGTCCATCCATGGGGAGGCTATTAATAGAACAATAGTGTTCCCTATTCAAGGCATAGCACCTCCACTCCCGCGTGAAGACTCCATTGGCTTTCACTGTGTTCCACACCGTGACTAATGGTGTCTATTGACGAGAATAAGGAAGACTGCTTGCTGCACAAGAAAAAGGCTGCCACGAAGGAAAAGGGAGAAAAGGGGTTTTGTGTCACTATGACTTGGGTGGTCGAAATAGTAGTTGGTGGTATGGTGCTGATGGTTGGTGGTGTGCAGCAAAAAAAAGGGGGGGAGGGGGCCAAAAGCTAATGGGTTCTCCACAAGCAAAAGACATCCGACGCCAACGACGCTGCTACTGTTGCCTCAGCATCGTTAGCAAGAATCAAGGCATTGTTCAGCATTGTCAACCTTACAGCAGCACCCTATGACCTATTCCTCCTGCTCTACTAAAAGGCACCATCTATTAACTTCTGGAGCTTTGTCTTTTCGCGTTCTTTTCTTTCCCCTTCGAAGGATTTCAAGATCCTTGTCTTGTTCCTGTCACCATAAACGCCATTGTCATCGCAAACTATAGTCCACCACAACGGGGTCAGATCTGTAGAATTGCTCTAAATTAGGCGTGACTGACGTAATTCTCTGCAGGCGCTTTTGTCTAGTTCGAAAATTCAGCTCATTCTTCAAGACCGGAACAGCATATAGAAAAAAAATTATAACAAGGATTGAAACTTGGAAAGAATGCAAGCAAGACCGGGGACTTTGGGCGAACGGAGCAGAACGCGAGAAGGTGAATGTTGGGGGTGCAATACAATAGATAGGCCACAAAAGCCTTCCAAAGCATTGTCCCATACCTCGATAAGGGCGGATGCTCATCATATAAAGATGTAAAGGGGGCCGACCATGTAGAAGATGCACCCTCCTTTTCCCTTCATTTAACACTCCCTACGCCCACTCAACCCTCACTCTTCCGATACAGAACGGCGTGCACTATATAACAACAGCCAGGGCACACGAGGTTGCATAGTTTTTTGTCTACTTTCAATATAGAACCGCCCATCGCATAGCTCCTCCCTTCTTTAGAAGGCTTTTTTAATGCTGCAAGAATTGTATGAGTCTCATCGCTCCCACCCCAAACATTTCAACCCAACCCCACGGAAAATAGTCTTTCTCCTTTTTCTTCCGGGGCAAATGCAAAAGGGCTTCTTGTATTGTGTCTGTTCGGGTACGAATTTCCTCTATTGACTTTTGCCGTTGCCATAAAGACAAATTTTCAGATCTGGGAACAGAAGTGGAAGCTAATCTGATTGGCATTTAAGAGCAGGCAAGCAGAAACACACGTTTGCTTGCAATTCAAAACGAAGAAAGGTATTGGGAAAAGGAAAGTCTTTTTATATTCTTCTTCTTTTTTTAGAATTTCTATACAATAGGTTCTTCAACATTAACGGTATTAGCTCCAGTTAGGGAACTACAGGGTAGACATGATGAGGTGCAGGAAAAGGGAGAGAGAGTCCCATGGACGGAAATGGGACTTGTCTGCGGGCTACCCCTTCAGTTGGCAGTGGTTGATGGGAAACACTTATTACCGCTATAAAGTTGAGCAGATAAAACGTGTTGGGTGTCATTATGTGGAAAAGCAGTGTAGCGGGAGTCGGGCAAAAGACACGACCTCAAAGGGTAAACGATGGCTAAAGCTAAAAGCGTCTGTGCTCTCTCTGCATATCCTCTACACGCCAACTTATCTCCCACAAGAAGAATATAGTGCTCATCTCCGCATCCCCCCCCCTGTCAGTGAGCTAACATTCAGGAAATCGCGTCATAAGTAACGTTCAAAAACAGCCAAATAATATATAGCCACAATACTAATTCTTATATATCCCTAGCTTAAATTTGTCCAAGCTATTTTCCCTTCTTTTCGTATTTGCCATACAAATAAAGATTAAAAGGACGAAAGTAATAAAAGGGCACGATACCTTGTGATGACACCCACGTGGGCAAGCATTTCATCCGTGACGTCTTGCGCTGGTCAGCGAAAAAGAATAATCCGTAAAGAAGAAATGGCACTTCACTTTCATGTTTTTTATTAGCAGAATTATATTCAATTTAAATTCAATAGCTTAGATTCCTCGCAGTGTTTTCATCAACACAGCTGGGTTTTTTAGATAATTGCAATATCTAAACGCTTTGTAAACTCACCACTTTGTTGCACTTGTCTTTCGTAATTTGAGTATAAGCACTAACACTTTATGAAACTGTAATGCTAGTCACTTAAACGATTGGTGCGGATTACGTGTTGCACCTGCCTGCTGGGGAACGATTAATCCAAAGTGTGATCCACCTGCTCTTGCTTGTCAACCGCGACTGTACTGAGATAGCGCAGCACCACACGACGAACCATGCAGGAGCATATGATGCATTGGGCGTGTGTATTCCGCGGGTGAGTTCGGTGGAAGCGCACGTCCCCCGAGTTGGTGGTGCTGCGTGTGCTTGGAGCTTTCCAGCCGCCGAAAACTGTATGTGTGTATACACCTTACAATGGATCAACCGTGTTCCTTTTCGTTTTGAATTGATCCAATGTACTCACCAAGAATAAGAGGAACCAAATGCAATGCGAGTTTTTACAAAGAGATGAGAGGCGTGGCCTTACCATCCAGTCATTTGCACCGACAATAGAAACAAGTGTTGTATAGAACAACAATAGGAGCCTTATTATAGGCTATAGAGCAATGCTGAATGCTCGTGTGGTTAAGGTACCTTTTGCTCTCTCTCCCTCTCTCTCTATGTATATATTTATAAATACAGAGAGTATATATATATATATATATATATATATATATATATATATATATATATATATATATATATATATATATATATATATATATATATATATATATATATATATATATATATATATATATATATATATATATATATATATATATATATATATATATATATATATATATATATATATATATATATATATATATATATATATATATATATATATATATATATTAGATGTATTATATATGTGATAATATACTCACTCTCCCCGCAAAGAAGAAAAGATCCTTCTTTTTTCCTGTTATTCACTCGCCTCCCGCGAAAACTGAAAAGGAAAAGAAAAAAGCCCTTTATCCATTGAATGTAATGCAGGCAAAAGAGGAGGGGAAATGGACTCTGAATAACATATGCGATGCATTCACTGTTGCTATTGTTAAATAGAAGAGCGTAGTCTGTTAAGAGACCCGCGAGAGCATGACTCATTGTCACTCTATGACGGTTTATCTCTAAAAGGAACGGACTGCGGCAGGGCAGAGTTGCAATAATGGAAATTGCGTCAACGATATCATTATATACATTTGTTGTAAGTCTTTTTCTTTTTTGAAAGAAAGGAATAAAAGAGCTATCGGCAGAGCGTGATGCAATACAGTCAATGTCACGTGGAAAGTAATTTTGGCCACGAAGGCAAACTGAATTTCTGTGCCACGCACTTCGAAAAAATGTTCAAACAACAAAAGGTTCTACTCAAAATATCCTGACGAGAACACGTTTAGACATGTTCTACATTGCTAATAGTCTACACGTGAAGACTATAAGCAATGTAGGTAATTATATCTCCATGGTATTGTATTACACAAGGTCACGTCCAATTAAGACCCCACAGCTGTGATTGGCAATTACCTGCGGATCACCACTATTTTCGTGCATATTTTCATGGTTGCTGAAATATTTCTTAGAAATCAAAGAGTTGTCAATAGAATATTATGGCTGATTCTATCCGTTGTTGAATTTTAATCTGTTATGAAAGTTTATGGAAGCTTTTGTTGGTCAATTACATTTTAGAAGTCTCGACAATTGCGTTGGTTCTTAAACTAATGTATCTAGTTTAATTGCGTGTGTAACTCTTGTAAGCTAAATCCTCTATTACGATAGTTAACAACAAAAAAAGCTTTTTAGTTAGAGCTTCCGCTGTGGTGCAGTAGAAAACTTTTTGTATATTTTATCAGCGAACGGCAGTCAAGATGCTATAAATCCATGCCATACGGAAATGAAATTCGTTGTATAAAGCTTATTTCCAGAAAAAAGCTTGCACGAGAAAAAGAAACTACCACCAGAAAATTAAGGTTCCTCGGAACTGAAGAATAAACCGTTCTTTTGCTTAGAGCTAGGAAACTTACAGGCAGGCTGACGTGCGTTGATTAGCATATTTCATGCTCATTCTTATCATCCTATCTTAAGCTTTTTAATACTATCATCAGCTTGCTAGCCTTTAATTGGTTAGGCTCACTATTATAACGGGTATTGCAAATCCCAGCAGGGTATTGCACATGGCACGGCAATCAAAATAACGGTAGAGCAAGGTTGGTTAATTTGGTAGGCAAGTCCTTTACATGATCTCACTTGGGTGTGATTGCGTTCCACAAGACGAGTTTCGCCGTACAGGTTACGATTTTTACGGGTCAACAACAATGGAAGGGGTTTTCTAGGGAAAACGTTATAAAAGGCTAAGCATTATTTATCGCCGTTGGAAGAATCCGGGGTCAAAGTACGCTCCGACTAGTGGTAAATACGTGGGATAAGCACAGGAAGAGAGGGAAGGAAAGGAAGCCTTTTTGGCTGTCTGTGACCATTGGCAAACCGGATTCCAATGTAAGATGTCAGGTGCGTTTTCTGATGAAGGTGCCACAAATATCTCCCGGTGGCTGAACGCGAACTTGGAGACTTAGACTATGCTCAGTCGGCCAGTGGGTTTCGTTAGTATAGGGCAGTATCCCTTGTCGCTTTCAGTGGTCATGAACATTCAAAATGATGTGCTACACAGCCTTGGTTTTTTGCACTGTCGTTAGTTGGACGCTAACTTCAGTCCATGCGGTTGCTTTGGTTCCCATTTCCCGGACAAATATTTCCAAGAAAACGTGTTATTGCGCCATTACGCTTGGTATTCGTGGCAGTTTAAGACCAGGGTTACAGCTCGGTAAGCTTTTTGAACCGTGTTTTAGCATCACAAGGGAGAAGTCAAGGTTACGTGTGTGTTATTCTCATAGGGAATGCTGAGCAGGTGGATGGAGGAGGCTCTGGAAGGTCGTGTGTGGAAGCCTGCCAGATGTGGGGAAATGTAAGCAAAACCATAATCGCAATTTCTCTTATACCTTGTGAACAAATGTAATCAAATTGAATGTTCCTTTTTTCTTATTCTTTTGCTTTTTTTTATAGAAATGGGTTACCAAGTCAAAAGCACAGTTATGCGGAAATGCACAGCAGTCGTCAGCTCAAATGCGTCAGAAAGAAGTGGGGGTGGTTTACAAGGATCAGACCATGACAGAATTTGTATTAGGGAACGTTATTCAAGTTCCCTTGACGTCATGCATCCAGTAGGTTGTGTACATCAGTTTCTATTTAATTTTTAATTGATGTAAAGAAAAGCATGAAAAAAGAATCGTGAGATTAAAAGCATGCTTCATTTTTCAGGGAAAGGAAATTGAATACGAGGCAAATTTGGAACGGAACAGTCGATGCGCAAAGTGCCGTGGATTCTGAAAACCAAACAATAGTGGTAGGAGAGGAAGGAGGAGAAGAGGAAGTGGAGGAAGAAGAAGGGGTTGATGAGGAAGAGACTTTACCGGCTAAGAAAGAGCCTATCCTGTTCTACGTGAAACACTTACGAGAACTCATGCTTGCTGTGGGTTTTTATGAGCCCTATGTCAAAAGCTTATTCAGTATGGTCGATCGGGTGGATATCGGAGATTTGGCGGACCGCTTCAAGGTGCGGTTTCTCTTCAACATGTTCAAAACTGCCAAAAAACGATTCAAATACGAAATGGATGCTGGGCTCTGCTTCGTTGAATTCATGACGCATTCTTTCGTGGGTCGCCGACACCAGAAGATCTTGAACGTTTTCAGTGATCTTGGGAAAGCAGTTATTGTAGACGAAGGTCGCTCGGATCGCTCCTTGAATCTCACGCCCTCTTTAAAAGGATTTATTCGGAAAAGCTCACAGAACCCCCAAACTCAGCATTTAATGGAAAAGTTTTTCAACGTCATTTTTTCCGCCATTGCCTCTAATAGCTTCCCTAATGCTTCCATTTCGACTGAAGAGCAACTACATGACCATAAAAGCTCTCCTTCCCGTTTCTCCCCGGAAAAAACCATACGTGCGAAGCCAGAGTGGCAAAAGGTGGCTTTTGACGTGGCTCGCTTTTACTTACGGCGCCATTTTGCTGCGTTACCGGGAAGTAATGTACGAAGGGAAGATGTCGCAGAAGAAAAGTCGGCCCGAGATCTAGCTCAAGCCATTGAGGGCTTGGCTAAACCCTTTATCATTTCAGTGTTAGGAGTGGTGCCTGGCGCGCCAGCGTCCGGACATTTCATAAACACGAGGACTTCATTGCCACCCCTTGCTGATAAGGTGGCCAAAGTACCCAAACTACCTCAAGAGCGGCCAGGCGGTTCTCTTTTTTCTCCGCCCTTCCAAACAGGCAATCAATTCTTCGATATCGGCAATTCCGTCTTCGGCAACTTTCACGGAGCTACTGATAATACACATGGCTTGTTTTGTCTCAAACAGTACGCTGTAAACAAAATCTGGGTCAAATTTCAGGCTCTTACGAAAAGTTTCTTGCGATTTTGAAGCGTACTTCTAAGTATTTGTATTTATTTGTACATCTTTTAAGGTTATTATTGTTATTATTATGATTGCCGATGCGAATTACTGCGTTTATTTTTAAGCATGTGCTCTGTATTGGTATTTACAAATCAATGCTGTACATTGCTTTTTAAAGAAAAATAAGATTGATACGAATATCTTTCAAAATTACGGCCGTAGGATCACCATAGTCACAAGTCCTGTAAAACAAATAATGAAGAAAGAAAACACATTGAATCTAAATTTGGATTCAAGTGTAACGATAAATTGTGTACCAAGGGTGTATGCAAATACGAGCTTCTGATTTGCGCTCAAGTGCAAGTAGGTCGGGAATAGCGTTTCCGAGCCTTCAGTAGGTAACAGCAAAGCTGCCAGGCAAATAACTGCTGTAGCTAGAGCTACATAGTTGGGTGCATAACGTGTTCCTGATCAAAATTCAAAATTGTTCAGTCATCTGGACGAAATATTCGTTGTTTATTTTAAATAAATTTGTAGATACCTTGTTGGTGCGAAGGGGAAGGACCGAGCTGGCTCGTGTATGACTCTCCTTGTACAGGCATCGTTCTCGAGCGATTCGTTTGGAACGATTGAAAAGCCTCCTGAGTTTTGCTTTCCGCGTTTTCATCAAAAGTGGCCGCCATTCTATTCATAACCGTAGCGATAACTTCTTTCTTACCCATTGCCTGTAATGAAAGAATGCTAAAGACGTTTAAAAAGAAACAAAAGATTTTTTACCTGTTTATTACCATGTTGAGCAACCAGAATGCGAAATTTGTCTGATACAGGAGTCTGAGAAGGGTTTTGACCCACGGACAAGTGTCTGAATACTAGATCGACACAGCAATGAGACTTTATTGAGCCTTCAGGTTCCATAACGTTATACTTTAAAGGGGCAGTAGACAGAACTAAACAAATTTTGGAATAGAATTAGACGGGTTACAGAGTATAATGTAGTAAGGGCGTTTTAATAACCTTTGTAATGCAAAGGAAATTCATACGGATTGTATACAGTGAGAATTTGCTTATGGGAAGACTTGTCATCGACGTAGAAAGTGAGTTGACTCGGGAAAACAAAGACAGGTAGTCGATTTTCGGAACTTCCATGGGCCATGGCTCATCCCTGTATCTAAGAAAGAATTTACAGTATTCTATCGTTTAATATTTATTTATATATAATTAGTTAACTAAGTTATAGGAGGCTGTATGGGGATTTTTCTTATTTGTTAAATAAATATAATTAAACCTTAATAGTCAATGACATTAGGCTTGTGCGAAGGGGTGAAACTCCACTTAACTGGGGCTGAAGACGTTTGGAAATGTCAGAGAATAAAAACTAGTAAACGTTGGATAAATTACCAAGAAGAATCTGATCGTTGAAAGTAAACAAAGCGCAGAAGTTTCTTTTAGTGCTGTTTCAGTCACACAGTGTAAATAAGATGCGATATGCGATACACAAGAAGGCGAAATACATGCGATAGAATTTGCAAAATAGCTTGGTCAATAAAAAGTAACCCAACAAGAATAAAACATTTTTCGAAATCACAACAGTACTCTCTGAACAAGTATGTATTATATCAAACAATGATAATTCACAAATAATAGCAAAGAATAAAGAACAATTACGTGCATGGCATGTTCATAGAATGCGAATACGACTGTAGCAGACATGTTAAAAATGATTTAGCTTTGGCAGCGAGTTAAAGAAGATCGTATCCAAGCAGTTTGACTTCTCCAGAAAAGGGAATAGTGAAATGCAAAATGGGAAAGTAATAAAAAATGGCACCGAGATAAGAATTGTATGGTTTCCCTTGAGAATAACCTTCTCGTTTGACACGGTTCTGCATCACACTACAGAATTCCGGGGCCTGGCATGATGTTTTCGAATCTTCAATGAAAAAAAAATCGTACAAGAAAAATTTGAGATTTAAATAGAAAAAGCGAGCGAATGTTTTAAGAGAATATAAAATAAGTTACCGTTTGTTGTGGATTGTTTCAATACCCAGCGTCGAAATCGATATTCGGTTTCCAAAAAATCAGCTGCATCCTTCCAGAGCGATGACAAGGTGCTACGAGATGTGATTTCCGCTTTGTCCGTCCTGCCCATTTAGAAAACCACATGGTTAAATAACAATAATTAGATGACAGTCTTAAACAACCGTCAGCACATTTATACCTGTAAAAGCTGTCGAACAAGACGTTAGGATCTTCAAAATTTGGCAAATGATCTAAATCAGCCCAATCTGCTCTGCCGTGACGAAACCGGCCTAACCAACCTACGACATTCCACAATCGTGATTCGCTCTCAGACTTTACAAGACCTCCCCAACATACGCACAACCAAATGCAGGAAAGCTTGACGAGACTGTACTTCATGTTTCTTCCCGTGCCACTGTGACTGATCTGGTAAATCACCTTCCTTGCAATATCGTTTGGCCTCTCGTAGAAGTATTGACCCCACTAAGTTGACCTTTTTCATAAGCATACCTACGAATAAAGGGCAACTTATAAGCTTTGGATTGCACCATAGGTAGAAAGATGTTCTTTCTTGGTCAAAGGTTGCAGAAGGTCATGGGGTCAAAAAGTTAACCTTTCAAAGAACAGCCAATATTTCATTTCGCTTAGAGCAGTGATCTAATACTTGACTCCTATAACACTCAAACAGATTTCTTTATTGAACGACTTCTTCATTTATTTGTGCAGACAATATATAATTTTATACAAATAGTAAATTTTACGAAATGCATCCATTCGTAAATTAAGTAAGGAGCATTTCTCAAAGCAGTAGCGCAAAGAAATTTTTCATTTTCCATTTCACGACTTAGATACACTTACTGAGTAGCTCTTTATTTTTAGAGGCGGAGCTAAAACTCATGCTGTTTGTCGGCTATTATCTGTTGTGGGATATTTGCATCCAAGAAACCGTCGAAATCACAAGTTACGTAATTAATTACAACATCAGTAGCTTCAAACTAAGCCATGGCTGAACAGTCTCAAAGTTCAGAAAGTAAGGAAGTAACATTTTGGAAACAGTAACAAATTGTATACATTGTATTTCGAGTGTAGTGTATTTAACGAATTTTAAAATTGAACTTCATCAGCTTTTTAAAAATTTTTCCCTGTCTTTAGTTGTGAAAATGGAAACAGGATGGGACCGAGTTAAAGGCATTTTTTCTACTAATGAATTCGGAGACCTAAGCCCAGAAGTTGACAGCGTAATTCAGGCCGGTTGTGCGGGCATGTTTTTTGGCTCAATCATAGGCGGATTCACAGCATCCAGGGAAGCATATTTGAAATTCATCGAAAACAACCAAGCGACTGTTTTTCGAACCCACTTTGACGCGAAGAAAGCTCTTCAACACAAAGTCACACTCGCCATCTTCACAGGCGGCTACCGAGTTGGTTGGAGATTGGGCGTTTTTTCTTCCAGCTTTGTGTTGTTCAGTACAGTGGTGTCTACGTACCGGCAGAAAACAAGTGTACTGGAATACGCAGCTGGAGGGGCCCTTGCGGGTATGATTTACCGAATGCAAATGGGTTTTCGCGCCTCGTTTGCAGGTTTCGTTATCGGTGCAGGCTTGGGGGCAATATCTGGTTTAGTACCTGTCGGTGTCATGAAACTCACCAACACCACTACCCAAGATATGGCGAGGTGGAAGCAAGAGTATGTGACCACGCAACATACAAAGCGGAAAGAGCAAATTGAAGCAGAGCGCCAAGAGTTATCAAAAAAGATATCGCCTCTTATTGACCCTAGTACACAAATTTAGTCTTTTCAAATTTGACACCAAGTCCAGTCGCATCAGAGATAGACGCTTTTATGAATAACCTTATTGGGTAATACATCCAATGAATGTAACATGAAAATGCGAAGGAAAATCCCCTCATCGCCTAGAAGAAAAGTCCCCTCATCCGACGTCCCATGCCTTGCCTATCGTATAGGACGTTGAATTTGTTGACGAACTGATTAATATTGTTGCAGCTTTTGGTGATGGTGCCCAGGTACGTCATCAGGGCCACGTCATTGCATTGCTACAACAGAAAAAAAAATAATGTAGAAAATGATCTGATTTGCAGAAATGGGGTGCGTTCTTACGGTAAAATAATCACTGTAGAAAGAACTTCCATCAAATACGGGCAAACGGTGGCTCAAACTTGTCGCTTCCCGGAGTACATCTTGAGATTTGGGAATGTCCCCTCGTTCCATTGCTTTGACGCATTCCAGGATTAGACGAACGCGGCTAGCGAGCATTTTGATGGCACTGTGCTGAGCTTGTAGATGTTCAGCCACTATAGGGAAGACGATAAATATTAAGACTTCATTGTAAGATAGTAATATCTAATAATAATACATAATAAGATACAAACTAATACTACGACAACTATATTAATATTTCCTCCTTTAATTTGCGGACGATTTAGCTTACCAACAGATGTCTCGGCTCCTTCGCCTCCTGAAACTCGGGCTACATGATCTACTCCAATTCTTTCAGCTTCTTCAGTTGCTAAAGTGTAGCTCAGCTCTACGAAAAGCATAGTGGCTTCTCCGTTGACCAGGTCAATCACGGATTCGTGCATGTTAATAGGTAACTAAACGTCAAGGGGATAAATATGGGAACTCGAACAGTTCTGAGTAGGTTTTTTAAAGAACGAACATCGCTTTGCTTAGCTAGTGGATTCAGTTTGAGGAATACTGGGCTCTCGTTGATTTCACAAATTTGCTTATGGACTTTGATGTCGGAGGCGTTAGGAGCATCTCCAGTAGTATACCATCCCAGAAAATCCATATCGTTAAAGACTTGTTTGACTGGAACGTTAAAAATTGCAATTATTAGGAGACTTCAATTGTTAAAATTTAAGGCTTTTTCTGGAGTCTTACATTGCTCTTCTTTGGTGCTGTAGTAATCACGGTCGATAACAATATCATCTTCTAGCTTAACGAAGACTAATTCGAAGGAATTCATGATTTCCAAGCTTCTTCCTTTTTGTTTCCCAATCAGCGCTCCAATCACTGTAACCAAACAAAGGTTTTGTAAATTCTAATCGAACGAATTGATGTTTTTTAAGCCTAACCTTGCTGTCCTTTTCCTTCTTGAGCACGAATACGAGTCCAATGCTCAGAAATGTTCATAATGACAAGGGGATGGAGCAAAATCGTTACGCTTCCCGCAGTCCCAGAGGATGCCATTACAGACTTCGCTTCATCGACTTCCATAATGGTTTATTTATTGAACTAAATGACCATATAAATTAGAATTTAATGAGGAACTTTTTTACTACTATAATAAAACTACCAATTAAATACGAAAGAAAGTCGAACTTTACTGTTTTTGCTTTGTTTTGTTGACAAAACTGAAGGATTGTCTATCGCAACCGTTGGCTTGTTTACATCTGAAAGCGGCAAACAGTAATTCAGCTATGTTAAAGAGGTGCCTAGCGATTCGCAGCAAACCACACTAGAGCCTGCTGCTGGAAAGGTGTTTCAAACCACAGCACACTGTATAAGGTCGTTGGGTTTGACTGACAGGCATCTTCATCCTTTATTGCTTTTCGCTCCTTCTAGCTAACAAATTGTTGTTCACTATGTTTGCTTCCCTGCTTGTTTCCAAGGTCCGTAGGTCCGCCAAACTCAAAGCTCATAATTCGATCAGTTATTTTGAACGGTTGCGATGTCTAAAAAAAAATATTTTCTCCTGACTATTGCAAGGGTTTTCCTTACTTTTGATCTTGCACGCACCCTCTGTTGCTTGTTTTGCACTTTTCGATTTCTTATTTATTGTTTTCCCTATTTAGCTGTTGTTCATGAAGAAATCGCCATGCCGCGTTATGTCGAAGATGGCACATAGCTAATGGACATTTCTGTTCAATGTTCTGAAAAAATACTAGTCAAGCCACTGAATTCACATGGTGCAACAATTAAAGCTTAACATAGGGCAAATCAACTGATCATATACTTAACCTGGAGTTAAAAATTTACTTTCAGTAACGCCGTTTTCCGATTTTCCCTTTCTTTTCGGGTACATTTACATTTCGGGCACACTTTCCAGTACAAAGCCTCTCAATATGGACGTCACGAATGAAGTGAATTCCCCTATTTCGAGCTCTGGAAATTCATTGGGACAAAGCAGTATTCTATACGCCTTAAAAATGTTCTCCTTATACTTGTCTCCCACGAGTAATTGAAACGAAGAAAAACCCGTGTTCTCTACAGTACCGCTTATGGTTTCAAAAAAAGTTGGGAGCTTCTCGTCCTTTTCTTTTTGTTGCTAAGGCGGATGTCAAAGACATGGCGACTATTGCTTGAGAGATGCATGTGAAAGTGAAAGTGTAAGATTGTGGTTTTTTAGTACATTTCCGTTACGGAAGTCTTAGCTCATGTTGTCTTATGTGACCGTTGCTTCTTGTGTTGTCCCACGCTCATTGTAACCTATAAATGTAGCTAATTCATAACAGTTCAGGCTCGAGCTTTTGGCCAGGTCAGTTCGTCCATACTCCCTTGTTAAGAAATCGTACTTCGCCCAAATTGAAATCTTTTTTGGACTCTTACAAAAGCTTGTCTATATTAGTAAACTGAAAATACAAACAAGAAAATAAAGGTGATGGAACCCAGAATAATTGGTTATTCTTATGGTTAAAAGCACCCTAGGGGTAAACTGCGACAAAACGGAGGGGGCAAAAAGATAACGTGCACTAGTTAACCGCTACTAGTTTAGCGCTTTGCTGCAAAATTCTAAACATAGTAGAGGAATGGTAGATTTAGCTTAATGTCAAATTAGCTTAATTTCGCTTTGGAGCATTCGTATTGTGTAAATGAAACGTGAAATGTTAAATATAGAAAAAGAGAAACCTTATCTGATTAGTCGCTTTCCAATTGCCGGGTCTCATTTGAGAGTTTATTTAGCGATTCGCTTTTCTCTTGCTAGTTACAGCACAGAAGATTAGTTTGCTAGTTCGCTGTTTTGTTCTCACGCTCACAGACGTGGCCAGAGTAGTGTCACGGATAAGAGGGTGTTGCCCTTTAAGAAATACAAATTCTAACGTAAGTTAATTGTAAGTGTGTTGCAACGTATATGTACCTAAAAGGGACGCAATAACAATCATCGATACCTCAATAGAACTCATTCATACTTTCAACATGTCCACTTCGGGGGATTTTGGGAACCCTTTGAGGAAGTTTAAGTTGGTCTTCTTGGGGGAACAAAGTGGTTAGTTTATAATTATTCATTATGGTGTAAAACTCTTCAAGCTTATCTATATCTTTTGTTTTTCAGTGGGAAAGACGTCATTGATTACCAGATTTATGTACGACAGCTTCGACAACACTTACCAAGCAACTATTGGCATAGATTTTCTGTCTAAAACCATGTATTTAGAAGATAGGACTGTAAGGCTGCAGCTCTGGGATACTGCCGGTCAAGAGCGTTTCAGAAGCTTAATTCCTTCGTACATCCGAGATTCTACCGTGGCTGTCGTAGTTTATGATATTACTAGTAAGGCAAATTAGAATGGTCGTACTGTTTCGAGTACTCTTGCATGATCAATAATACTGGGGTTTTTTATCCTTGTGATTTTCACTAGACGCGAACTCCTTTCATCAGACCTCGAAATGGATCGATGATGTGAGGACTGAACGGGGATCAGACGTTATTATTATGCTAGTAGGTAACAAAACTGATTTGGCTGACAAAAGACAAGTACCCACAGAAGAAGGCGAAAGGAAAGCTAGGGAACTTAACGTCATGTTTATTGAAACCAGCGCAAAAGCGGGCTATAATGTGAAACAGGTATGATTTTTCTTTTCAGGAAAGACTTACATTGCTGGTCCTCCTTCAAATATTATATTTTTTTCTTGTAGTTATTTAGACGTGTTGCTGCTGCATTGCCTGGAATGGAAGCTGACAAGAAACCTCCTGAGGACAGTATCCTTTTATGTGCGAAAAAAAGTTTGCACGAATTTAATTTATTAACATTAGGTATGATTCACGGGTTTGAATGGAGCAGAGTATGCAATTTAACGCTTTTTAAAACAGTTCGGTGAAAGGCTAATGATAGACTTATTTCTAGTTTTTCTTTTGGGTTTGACGTATTCTGTCTAAAACTTTGTCCGGGAATGCTATAGTTTGGCTTATTTACACTTGCTTTGCACGGTTTTGCATGTTGCTTGGCTATTAACAGATGAGGGTTCGTGAAACTATTATTTACAGGATCGGTCCTGTTTATTATTATTATTTACGTTTCCGTCATTATCCTTAATAATTCCTCAGTGACCGAAGTTATTCTCAAAGACACCCCGATTGAAACCAAAACCAGTGAAGGTGGCTGTGCTTGCTAATAGCTCCGTACCTTTTTACCCGCCTTTGTTGTCACGTGTTCTGGACGTCCTAAGTATACGACGCCCTTCCACGAAATTTCCATTGTGAATTTATGTATGAGCCTTATACGATGCCGTTCCTTTTGCAAAGTTCGCAGGACACTTGTTAAGCCTTCATTCGTTTGCACCTTGACAAGTGACACGTTTTAATGAAGATTGCGTGGGGAGCGTTTATCATTTGGTCAGGGCAGCTGTCCTCTGAACTGTTCGTGTTAATTTGTTTTCTTCTTTTTGTCTCTACTATGCACGTTTTTGCATACTTTTCCCCCGGGGGTCTATTTGTCAAGCTTTGAATGTATATTTAATGAAATAACGGGGGACTAGGATTGTTTAATAAATTTAAGTTAGGCCACAGAAAATCCGAACTTAGAGAATTTTTACTTTACTTTTTAAGTACTTTTTCTATTTATTTACTTAATTTTTTTGGCATGGAAGAATCCTTTGGAGACGTAAATGCCAGTTCCTTAACCAAATTATTACAGCAGTGGATCTTTGCCCATCTCCTACGCAGGCCAAAGAAAAGGGCGACCAAGAAGGCGGTTGCATGTGTTAAACTTACATTGTGCCATCACCAAAACACGACTAAAAAAATTCGCAGTATACCCAACAGCTTATTGTCCTTGAGAAAAAAGGACCATCTTTTCATAACACAATTGGATCCACGCAAGCTGATTTTTTTTTTTTGCTGTGCCAAATGCTTTGCGGTTTTGCACGGCTTAAAAAAAAATCGCCTAGTCGCCCTCTCCCTAAGCACTAAGTAAACATTGCCCCACATCCCTTTCTCAATATAATTACTGTATTAAATTCTTGAACAAGCTTTCGGGAGCCAAAAACAGTAAAAAGTGCTTGTTGCTCGTTTTTCGCTCGAATATGTTGAAGTGCGCTCCGTGCACAGTAATCGAATGCACGCCTGTAAGCTCATAAATTGAAAGTGTATTACAGTGGCGCATCCAGCTCAAACTTTTACGTTAGTATTAATTGACTGTAATGTGTAAACTACAGAACCAGAATTTCCGTGATAGAGTTTAGAATCATGCTTCGCCCACCTAAGTTCAAATGTTTGAAAAATGCGCCTTTGACTATATCGATATCAATGCTGAAAAATCGATTATGTAGCAGAGTCATGGTGGCAGTTGTCAAGCGTTTGTTGTTTAGTTCCTAACATTCTGCATATTTCTGGTAAGTTATTCTTTGAATCTAAATATGAAATCATTGAGTTTTAAAGTGTATCTAGTGTAGTTAAGATGGGGAAAAATTCTGGGATGACACGTGCCCAAGAGATGTATCACTTTAATTATTCTTTGTTAAGAATGCCATGGGATGTTTGTACCGTACATCTCTTGTTGAGCTTTTTTTTTATTTCGTTGACAGGCATGTAAAAGTGTTTTGTATTTATTGTTTCCCAGCAAGTCACATATCGTTCTATGTCTTCAGTCGAGGGTTCGTTTCTACTACAAGTCGCTGACCAAGACCAAGCAAGTGACGTTAGTGATTTAAAATCTATCTTAGCGAGAAAGCGTAGGCTTTCGAACTCCGAGAACGAGGAGGTACAGTCGAGAAAAAAACACCAGGATATGGCTGAAACTCCCAAGCGCCCTAACTTTTCTGCGTTGTCCTCTACGAATAATGGTTTCAACAAATCTTCGAATACGATGTCGATCAACAAACCAGGATCCGGTGCCGTTAAGAAGATTGTGATTAAGAATTTCAAAGATAAGCCCATGCTTCCAGAGAAGTATGGAGAAGAAGCATTGTCCAAATTGGCTGACGCCGTTATAGCCATTCAACAAGCTAGAGCTGTGCAAGCCAGCTTAGAAGAACTATATCAAGCAGTCGAGAATTTGTGTTCACATCAGATGGCTCCACAGATCTACGAACAACTTAAAAGTAAGCCAGGCTCCACTTAAGAACGTTTTTGCATTTTAGTTAATCTGTTTTATTTATAGATCTCGTAGAAACTCATGTGCAGTCTCAATTAGCACAGTTTCTGAGCGAAAGTTCTGACCCAACATCGTTCCTCCGTCTGATGAATAACACATGGCAGTCGCACTGCAGCCAAATGATACTTATTCGCAGTATCTTCTTGTATTTAGATAGAACATACGTTCTTCAGAACCCTATTGTACTTTCTATATGGTACAGATAACATCTCTTTGCTATTTTACTGCTCATTATCTAACCTTTATAACTCTTTATACAGGGATATGGGACTAGAGATGTTTCGTATGCATATTATTTCACAGAACATTGTACAAACTCGAACTGTGGATGGGTTACTACTCTTGATTGATAAAGAAAGACAAGGGGACATGGTTGATAGATCTTTACTAAAGTCTTTGTTACGGATGTTGTCGGATCTTCAAATTTACGTCGAAGCTTTCGAAAGCAAGTTAGTTGGCTCCCTTTTTGTCACCGCTATATCTGATCTAAATATTTTCAAGGTTTTTGGCAGCCACTGATCGTCTGTATGGAGCAGAAGGGCAACGACTCATGCAAGAAAGAGAAGTCCCAGCATACCTGACCCATGTAGAACGCCGATTACATGAAGAAAACGAACGGCTTTTGCACTACTTGGATTCTTCTACTAGGTAAGACAAAATTAAAAAATACTGAATTGATTTGTAATTTCGTTTAGGCGTTCTTTGATTGCTACCGTAGAACGTCAATTAATTAGCGAGCACATGACAACTATTCTCCAGAAAGGTCTCGATGTTTTGTTGGAAGAAAACAGGCACTCAGATTTGACCTTACTTTACAACCTACTTTCACGTGTCAAGAATGGGTTACAGGAATTAGTGTCCCACTTCAGCGCGTAAGCTATTGGTTCCTAGGCTAAAACAAAATTATATTTCCTCTTTTGTTTCCGTCTTTAAGGTATATCAAGAAACAAGGACGAACGTTGGTTATCGATCCGGAGAAGGACAAAAGCATGGTCCAAGAGTTGCTTGACTTTAAAGACAGAAACGATCGTATAGTTGCTGAATGCTTCCAAAGGAACGAGAAATTCGTTAATAGTCTCAAAGAAGCTTTTGAAAATTTCGTAAACCAGCGGCTTAACAAACCTGCCGAATTGATAGGTAGTTTATTTCTAGTAGAAGCAAAGGAAAGTTATTATATATTGCCTTTCTATAGCCAAGTATGTTGATGCAAAGCTTCGTGCAGGGAATAAAGAAGCAACAGAGGAAGAATTGGAAAAAATGTTGGACAAGATTATGGTTTTGTTCAGGTTTATCCATGGGAAAGACGTTTTCGAGGCGTTTTATAAGAAGGCAATAAGATGTGAATATAATCTGAATTTGAACTAAAAAAAGTTTTCTTTGTGTGCATAGGATCTGGCCAAACGATTGTTAGTGGGCAAGTCAGCTAGTGTAGATGCGGAGAAGTCAATGCTTTCCAAGCTGAAGCAAGAGTGTGGCGGGGGATTTACCTCCAAATTGGAAGGAATGTTTAAGGATATGGAATTATCCAAAGATATAAACGTTGCCTTCAAACAAGTAAAATTGATATCTCTGAAATCAGTTATGTTCTTGTTATTATTTATTTATTTTTTATTTTTTTAAATGAAGTATTTGAACCATGCAAGTCAGCCCATACTTACCAATATGGATTTAACCGTCCACGTTTTGACAATGGGGTATTGGCCGACATACCCTCCAGTGGAAGTCACATTGACTGCTGAGATGGTGCAATGCCAAGATGTATTTAACAAATTTTACCTGGGGAAACATTCGGGCAGAAAATTACAATGGCAGCCTACTCTTGGCCACTGCGTTATGCGAGCAGTTTTTCCATTAGTAACATATTTTCTCATAATTATGTGATTATATTGAATTTTTCTTTTAGGGTTTGAAAGAATTGCAAGTTTCTTTGTTTCAAACTTTAGTCCTACTGATTTTCAATGAAACTGATGAGCTTTCGCTAGACGAGATTAAAGTTGCTACTGGTATTGAGGTAATGATTGGAAACCTTTTGAATTTTTTTTTTAGTAATTCAATTTTTTTCTATAGATTGGCGAATTAAAGCGCACATTACAGTCTTTAGCATGTGGAAAAGCTCGTGTCCTGCTGAAGGAGCCTCGTGGAAAAGATGTGGGGGACCAAGATCGTTTTGTTTTTAACAAGTCATTTACGAATAAGCTATTTCGCATCAAAATCAATCAGATACAAATGAAAGAAACGGTAAATTTATGAAGGCTTTTTATTGCAACATTCTTAATTGTGTATTTTTTTTTATAGACGGAAGAGCAACAAGCCACTGAAGAACGAGTATTTCAAGATCGTCAGTATCAAATCGACGCAGCTATCGTCCGCATAATGAAGATGAGAAAGACGTTGACACATAATTTGCTCATCACGGAACTTTATAACCATCTCAACTTCCCCGTCAAAGTAAGTCTTCTTCATTTATTGCCAAGTCATTTGAATTGTTTCCGTCGAATTTTATTTTAGCCGGCTGACTTGAAGAAAAGAATCGAGTCTCTGATAGATCGAGATTACATGGAGCGCGATAAGGAAAATCCCAATCAGTACAATTATGTGGCATAAGGCGAGTTTGAATGTGCTGGATCATCTTGTATAGTAGAGGACGTGTGACAGAAAAAAATGGATAGCGCTGATGGGTTTCTTGTTTTAATAAACCTTTGAATGAAACCTACGCTTTCGTTTATTAATAAAAATGCATGAGAATATACTACGGATCATTCATTAACTATTAAGATTATGTAATCAGTTTTTTAAAACATGCATATAATAAATTAATTCTTATTTAGCTTTATTTTAAAACCTCGGTAGCTTTTATTCTGGAAGGGAGAGTACTATACTCTCGAAAACAAGAAGACAGGAGTAACTGTCGAATTTCCATGAAGATTTCCATGGGTCGTGTTAAACCGAGACTTGATTCGCCGTGCAAACCACATATGACATCGCAGTTCGGTGATAACGTTATTTATTTTATGTACAGTGTCTCTTTGTATTAATTCATAATAACTTTGAAGTTAACTAAAGAAGTAACAAATACCTACCATGTGATATATTCTGACATATACACATGACATATGTACATGACATATGTACATGTACATAAGTCATGATATACATGTACATATACATATGTATATGTACATGACATATGTAAATGTACATATGTCATGATATACATGTACATATACATATGTATATGTACATGTATATGTACATGTATATGTATATGTTCCGTCTATAAAAAATACACAATGTACATATACATATGTATATGTACATGACATATGTACAGAGTCTTCGTCTTGCAATTCCACATCATGCTGATCTCGATTTCCTGGTCTAGTGTTCGAAGTAATAACCCACCAATTGCGCGATAATAAGATTCTGTATTGAAGACAGCGCGCTCAATCAAGGCCGTTGGGTAGGATTCACGCCAGTAAGGAATCTTAATAGTAATGTATGGGAACTTGTATTTGTGAGCTTTCAATAAAAATACTGTAAAACAAACAAATGGCCTTGTAATTATTTCCAACGATTTTGACTCAATCCAAAATTAAGGAAGGCTTTTTTTATTACACTTTTAAATATAATACAAAGTAATAAATACAATGCAAACTTCTAGAAATACAAGTCATGGCAATGGGCGAACCGTCAAATTTATATAAATCGAACAAAAGATGGATGCTACCCTCACACTGTACACTGGTTCAGTTCATAGTTGTATTTATAGATGTTTCAACAACCATTACATATAAGCCCAAGAATCCCCAAGGTTCGAATCCCGGTCGAGGCACTTTATTTCGCCGAAAAAACGAAATATTAAATGGCTCCCTTTCCCTGTACCATATGCCTTCCCGGCAAGGTTCCTATTCCCATATTCGAAATTGTGATGCTTCGGCATTACGAGCTCGAATTTCGTGGATAGGAAACCGAGCAGGGGAGTTGGGAACAGGGGAAAGGGGCGAGGCTCTCAATTTTTGACGATTTTTGAAGGGGACCCCCTTGATACAGCATTATTCCTTATGGAGAAAAGCCCTGAAAAAGCTTTGAAATCTCGAAAAGGAGCCACGCCCCTTTTTGGTCCAATCCACCAATAGGATTCGTCCATTTAGGAAGTCACGCCTCCTTTTCTAGCGGCTTTTTTGAAAAATCACGCAAAAACATTCAAAATTTTCACTTTTATTACAAAAATTACATTTTTTGAAACTAGATTTTACGGGGAACATTTTGGTATAACAAATAAGGAATTCCAGTGGGAAGCAAAACATCTCATTTGCACAATATTAGAATCCAATTTTTAGAGCTAAAAAAACACAGAACAAAAATTCCAACAGATTTAGAAGCCAGCACTAGAACAATGTTTCTGGAGGGATATATTTCTACAAGAAAAAGAAAAAAATATTAAACAATTCCTCTCAAAACTTTTACAATAATACACAACGTCGAACCCACAGGGTGCTTTGCAGATTTGGAACACACAGCGCTAGAGCAATGTTTCTGGAAGGGGGATAATGGCAACGCGACACAAGGGCGACTCGAAAGAAGGCCGTAAGATTCTGACACGAAGCAGACGAGTCCATAATCTTGTAAAGGAACCAAATTAAATTAACACCAAAGGGCGTTGGTACTCATATAACGGAAAGGGGGGCGGCCACTATTATAGATCTAGTGTTTGCGACAGCCTATTACAACCGACATAAACTAGCGGGGAAGACATGGGGTGGGGATATTAACATTTTACTCATGGTTTACAAAAATTGTATACGGTCAAAATTAGAGTACGCAAGTTTTATATATAAACACATTAACACTAGGAAACTAGATGTCATAGAGACAGTGCAAAACAAGTCATTAAGAATAATATTGGGTGCAACGAAAACAACACCGATTGGGGTGTTACATTGCGCCGCAGAAGTAGTTTCCATACAAAGAAGGAGAACTTTAATGGAACAAACATATTTTAATAGAATGATAGAATGTCACAGGGGTGATCTCGTAGTACAAGAGATAGTGAACAAGAATTCCCTGTCTTGGGAAAGCGTGGCCGAAACAAAAAACACAATCAAAATACCTTCTGTAAAGGTAAAACAAAATGAATCAGTTAAGGAGAGACGGGTACAACATAAAGATCCAGTGGATACCAGCACATAAAGGGATCAGGGGAAATGAAATGGCGGATGGAGCGGCAAAGGAAGGATGACAGGAGAGGAAACTAACCACAAAATAACATGCCAGGAACTGAAATCAATAACGAAAATGAAAATTGAAAAGGACTACATAGAAGAACTAAAGACAAAAACGTCAAAGAAAATGGTACAGAACACGTACCAGTTCGGGACCAACAAATGGAAAAACAGTAAGAAAAGAAGGGAAGCCATCGTACTACTACGAATAAGATGTGGACATGGGAGATTCCGGTCATGGCTACACCGTTTCAACATGATCGAAGATGACACATGCCGTTACTGTGAGGAGGAAGAAAGCCCGGAACACCTAATAATGAGATGTGGGAAGTTTACAGAAGAAAGGAAGGAACTCAAGGAAACATTAGAAAATAGTAAAGTAGCCTGGAGATTCGAAAATATAACGGCACTAGAAGGCGAAAAGAAAGACCAGTATATAGCTCAAAACTGCCTTTTAAAATACCTGAAAACAACTGACATAATAACAAACATATAGGCACATAGAGGGAATATCAGTGCAATTGATGGGGGAAAAAAAAGAAGAAAAAAAAGAAAGAAAAAAAAAAGAGAGTGAGACAATTAGAGAAAAAGGAGGAAAAGTGGAATGTCTTATAACAACAGAAAGTCGAAGACGGTAATGCGTCCGTCTAAAAAAAAAAAAAACAACAACAACTGTCGAATAAGCTGGGCAAGAGAGCAAGTGAGGTGCGAGTGTCTTTTTGACAAGGAGTGACTTTTTGTCAAGAGCTGGCTGAAATTGTGGTAGTAGGAGCGGGCTGGTTTGAACGTGGAATATTATGCGGCAACGTCGATAAAGTTGGTGTAGTTTGTTCTTGGCTTGAGGAATGTAATGTCAGAAAGAAGTCTGATGCGAACAATGGAGGAGATTGAGACATGAGAGTAAAACAATGAGAATAAGAGGATAGAGTAAAGAATAGAAATAGGTCATTTACGTACATTTGACGACTCATGTCGTCAAAATGTACTTAACTCAAGTTGAATTGATTAACTCAGAGTTGACGATCATTAACTTGTCCCGTCTAGCCTAGGTATAACGTAACCTAACGTAACAAAATCTAACCTGACGTAACCTAACCTTGTGACGTATTTTTAATACGCAGAAATTCCACACATTGTAGTACGAACAATGGTAATTAGTCAAAGAAAATAGTAGATTGAGGTCCCACACCTAGTTTACATTCTGGTTATAATTAATTGACTTAATTGCGCTCGATCATTTTAATCCCAGTATATAGGTTGTGACTTTAACTGTAGCACAAAAACCAAAAGTATTAAAAAATGCTAAAATCGAAATCAAGATCGAAATAACTTATACAACGTCTTAGCTGATTTTTGTACAAAGTCTTAGAACTAATTTAATTATTCTTTATTTGTGCATAAACCGCAACCAAAATGGGCAACTTCTGTTTCACATCACATATAAACGAAGTTACTGAACAGTAATTCCAAATTACTTCATCCAGTTCTTTGCACTGATAAATGGCTACATTCGGGGCGGAATGTTTACAATACTTCTGTTACAGCACATACATTACAACGTTAGCTAAACGATTTAAATTTAGTTCAATCAGCTGCAAAACATATACATACAGGGGCAAACATATCAAAAAGAGAATACGCCCTTTCCCAAAAAGTTACCGCAATGATTCGCATAGAACCGGAAAGTATTGTTCCGCTGTAACCTAATCGGATCTGGTTAAAATTGCTTCTTTATATTGGAATTAATTCAACTAAAGTTGTTTTGAAGGAATGAAAACCTGTAACTTGATTGCGTTGCAGGTTTCTTGTAAATAAGAATTATGAATTCAATGTACCCAAGATGCTGGACGTAACTATATGGTACGCTGCTGCAAACCGTTAGGGATAAATAAAACAATAATACAGCTAATAAAACAATAATACACACAAGTAGTGTTTCCGTATTCGTGGTTTCAGTCGTTACTCAGGCGAAGTGATCACTTGGCCAGAAACGCGAAAATTGTTACTTCTATTTAGGACTTGAAGGACAATCGATCTGCATTATTCCCTTTCTTGGCATTAAAATCGCGTACTTCACATCTCGACGTTAGGCAATAGTAGAAACTACTTCAGAAGAGTTCTTTTAAATGGAAAAGTAACTCGACGATGGACATTTAAGGACAGTTACTGGTGCGTTACGAAGCTCATAAGGCTTGCCTCTTAAAAACAATAACAATACAACGCCTAAATGAAAGTCCTGACAGATAAAATGCCTGTCAATGAAGAAAATATACATCTACACGTTTCGTCCTCTGAAAGTCTCACGACAATAATTGCAACACCACACCTACTATTATATATCACTACTATACGCTTTGATGTTATTTGCTCTCTTTCTGCTTGGTTTCGGGCGTTAACAATACTTTGTTCTGTATCACAAGTTCTTGTACTACCGCCGGATCCGCCAAAGTTGTGATATCTCCTAAATCATGAGTATCACCCGCAGCTATTTTTCTTAGTATACGACGCATAATTTTCCCAGAGCGTGTTTTAGGTAACCCTACGCATACCTAAAAAATACCCATACATCCCATTTAATCTAAAATCTTCAAAATGCAAGACTAAAAGTTACTTGAATAAAATCGGGCATAGCATACGCAGCAATTTTCTGCTTAGTCCACAATTTGAGTTCCGTAATTAACTCCGAAACTCGCTCAATACCTTCCCCTTTCAATACTACGTACGCATATACACCTTCACCTTTGATGTCATGTGGGAAACCAACAACAGCCGCCTCAGCAACTGAAGCATGCTGAGTCTAAAAGACACAAAAATAGTAAAACGGAGAGTAAGACAGAAAAGAAAAGATTCTCAATGCTTGCTGCCTCATCAATAACATATAGTTTCATATCATTCCTGACACTAGATCAACTGCAATAAGTTACAATTTACTTCAAGTACACATATTACTTACCAAAGCATCTTCAACTTCAGCAGTACCGAGTCGGTGACCTGCAACATTGATAACATCGTCCATTCTTCCTGTAATATGGTAATATCCTTCATGGTCTCTGTACGCTCCATCGCCGGTATAATACAAGTTGGGAAACACTTTATAATAAGTGTCAAAAAAGCGGCCATGATCTCCATAGATTGTACGAGCCATGCCAGGCCAAGGCGTCTTTAGACAAAGTGCACCTTGAACATTTTCCCCTACAAGTTCTTGTCCCTAGAAAGTCAAACCGTGAAAATCTCGCCTAATTTATGTTCCAATTAACTTATTACCTTCTCATCAACAAGTACCGGGCAAATTCCAAATAAAGGCCGCATCGGCATTCCGGGCTTAATTTCCGATTCGGGGTGACTGGGGCGTGGACTTATGCAAATACCTCCGGTTTCTACGCGAAATTTATATTCAAATTTACATTAATGAAACTAAAATTTGAACTAAAATAAAATTTGAACTAAAATAAAATTTGAACTAAAATAAAAATAGTTTAAAAAATCTACACCAATCCACAAGAAGATTAACTACAGGTATAATTGAAATCGCAACCAAAGTGATAGACAACAACAAATATTATCATTTAGTTCAGTGATCCTTCGTACCTGTTTGCCACCATGTATCGACAACCGTACAACCATTGTTTCCCACAACGCTATGATACCAGTTCCACGCCTCAACGTTAATAGGTTCACCAACTGATCCTAGGGTTTTGATGCGCGACAAATCATACTCGCTTACCCAGGAGTCGCCTTGTTTGATCAACAGACGTATTGCAGTCGGCGCACAGTAGAAATGGGTCAATTTGGCTCGTGTTGCTGTCAACCAATAGCGACCTACAAGACACATTTTGTTTATTAAATTTTTAAGTTCCATGCAGCGCATTTTTACATTTCAAGGTTATTATAAAAACACTTTACGCAAGTAGCAGTTAATATTACTGCCTCCAAAAACTACCCAATGGATACCCTAGAGAGCGCTTATCCAATTACTTTTTCTTAGATTTTACGATCCAGTTTAAAATTCTCTTTCATACCCTTCTTTCGTGTCCAAACCAAACCGAACTCCTAAAGCACGTTCATACTACGTAGGTCAAAATGGTTATTCACTTTACAGGCTTTACAGTAAAATGCAGTGAAAGTACAGTAATAACCTGACTACTCTACCCCGATTTACGCGGTTTTCCGTCGGTCCCGCACGGAAAACCGTATCACGTAACTTCGGGGTTTTACTGTATAAGAGATAATTTTGGCTTAATCTGAACAGGATTTAGGAGTTCGGTTTGGTTTGGACACGAAAGAAGGAAATTAAAGAAAAGTTCAAACCCACTGGCAAAATTCAAGTAAAATTCAAGACAAAAATAATTGACTTAGCAATCGCTAGGGTATTTCACATGGTAGTTTTTTTGGACATTATACTATAGCCAATCATAGGAAAGCAAAACGTACCTGGATTGGGGTACAAAGGTGTGCTTTCAAAGAGCAGCGTTGTAACTCCATTTGCTAAGGGACCATACACAACGTAAGAATGGCCAGTAATCCAACCGATGTCAGCCACGCAACCAAACACATCGTTTTCTTCCACATTGAACACTAGCTATGTTAAATAAAGTAAGTTCCTATTTTAGCACATTTTTTGAGCAAATGTTAAATAAAGTAAGTTCCTATTTTGCAATTTTCGTGTAGATATTTAACAATACAAATAACAAACTTTTTAAATTGCACTCAACTGAAAGGCTATAATTCCTTGAGAAATCTCTGATTTCATTTATAATTTATTCTTTTCAAGACAATTAAAATATCTAAGTTTAGTTTATATAACAGTCTTACTAACGGTTTACTTAAGACCACAATATAATCTATAATACGGTTGACTAATTAGTGAGTTTATTAGATTAAAACCTTACAAAATATCACTTAGACTGTACCAATTGGACTTGTAAATGAAAACAAACGTTAAAATAACATTTTAACAATATTTTTTTAATAATAAGAATTCTTTGATTTATACCTTAACCACGTCAAAGTTTATGAAAGTGATTTGAATCACGGTTCAAGTAAGAATAGTAAGTTTCGATCTTCATTTTAAACAGCGCATGCAATACACAGCACATAAAGTATAGTAGTACCTGGTGCGTAACAGAAGCATACAGAATATACCCAGCTTGAGTATGAACTACGCCTTTAGGACGGCCAGTGCTTCCTGACGTGTAAAGCATAAAAAGCACATCTTCGCTGTCAAGCATCTCCGGTGGACATTCCTCCTCTTCACGTAACAAAGCCTAGAAAACTCCTTCGTACAAAAGACAAACCGATTCCCTTAGCTACAAATACATTACTTCTTCTAAATTTATGTCTGTAGATCCCAGGGGAAGTTTCGTGTCCGTATGACTGGACACGATAACATGCTGAACACAGTCACACAAAGCTACAGCTGCATCTACGCACTTCTTAAGCTGGATTCGTTTACCACCTCGAAGTCCTTCGTTAGCAGTTATAACAACTTTTGCTTCAGCTAAAAGAAAATCCAAGCAGAAAATCCAAAAGAAAATACTTTTGAGTGAAGCAATATGCCACATTTCTTTCGTATATTACCGTCTTTTATTCGAGAAGCCAGGGCTTCTGCACTAAAACCTGCAAATATTACGGAATGCACAGCCCCGATACGCGCGCAAGCCAACATAGCCGCTACAGCTACGGGACAAGTGGGTAAATACAAAACAACACGATCACCTTTCACTACACCCAAGCGCTTTAACAAGTTCGCAATCTTATTCATCAACCGGTAAAGCTGCCTATTGGGATGTCAAATAAAGCAATTTGTAACTGCTTTATTGAAACTTACGCGTAAGTAACGTATTCCTCTTGACTGGGCTCATCTTTATCCCAAATCAATGCTACCTTCTCAGGATTTTTGCGGTAGTGACGATCGACACAGTTTACTAATGAAAAATAAAATAATTAAGGTGACTTAACGCGTCCTGTCCTCGTTCTGTACCTTTTTAGTAAATATATTTTAAAATTTCACTTAATAATCTAAGAAAGGAAAAGTACATAACGGAAATAATACAGATCTAGTAGAATAGCATTGAAATAGCAGAGGAGCACTCACTTCTAGTCTACTATAGCCAACATTATGTCTTTATCATTCCACAATACAATTGTAATGAAAAGTCAAATACAAGTCTAATATTTCTTGGCTGCACTACAATATTAATTGTTTTCGAAGCATATTATTGTGTCCATTTAAACTTTAGCGAGTCCAAATCTTAAAAGGTTTTATTGAAGGAACCTAAGAGATTTACCTGAGACATTTATTTTTCCACCGGAGAACCAAGAGAATCTCCCCTTATTCATATCACATTCCATTACAGACGTAAAGTCTTGCATCCATTCCAATCGGGAGCGTGCTAACGTGCCCCAAAACACTTCAGGCTGTCAGTACAAAATATAAAAATTAACAAAAGTCAACAGGACAAATATTAAAAAATTTTGGAAACCTTAAATGCAACTACCACAAGTACACTACCTAAAGGATTAAACACACTTACATTATAGTAGGTACTTTCAATTTCAATGCAAGAGTTTCTCAAAACGAACCAAGAATGCAAAGAAATGACGTTTCTGGAGTGGAGGAGAGGAATAAAACCTCGTCGCCTTCACTCGACAAATCATGGATCATTGATAACAAGGTGATACGATCCATTAGTAATACGTTGGACAAATTTCAAGCTTTTGTGTTAAGTTGAAGTAAATTTTCAAGTTATTCAATGACGGCTAGGTTTAATTAAATATTACGCAGGCGATTTAAGTTAAACTGATTTTTTAAAAAAAATTAGTACGGGAAACGCATGTTTATACTTCGCGATGCAGGCTCGTTGATAAGTCCGAAATATTATCCCGTGATTTCTTCTTCAAAATCCTATCATGGTATTTTACCCGCTTCAGTCGAACTTGCTTTAAGCTAACTTAGGTATTAACTTTGAACAGAAGAATTCATAAGACGAATTCATACCAGTATTACCAAAAACCGATTCTTCAATCAATCAATCGATGTTTCTCTGAGCAAATAGCTAAAAAAGAAAGGTAGTTTCACATATTTGATAACTAATGGTTACAAAATCTGTCTGCTAAATCCATTATTAATATCAATGATAAAACTTGTTTTTTCAAGAACTTTTAATTTTTAAATAAACTACGGTGTACTACTTTCTATATGCTTATTGTAATTGAGCGATTCATCAGTCCTATCCTACGCGTTCTTTTAACAAAAATAAACCCTGACGAACGAATATTTTAAGCAAGTTAGAAATTACAGGTAAACTTTTGAAAAACGAATATTTCACTACTTGACTTGGCCTGTATTCGAAAGCGTGTAGAATACCACTCACCTCTTTCAAGCTGAAATCATGGAGTTGTTCGTAGGTTTTACAAGGTGACATTTGAGCTATCTCAGGAAAACTTGAGCTTAGGAAATTCGAATCCATCGCTAGATTAAAGTAGAGTTGACAATGTAAGCTGTCAAGAATTTATTATTCCCGTTCAATGTTGTAACTGTGGACACTTTTAACCCACTGAGTTTATGTAGACCTGTTCGGGGTGTGGCTTCGTTCTACTAACGGTATCTTATGGCGTATGCCACTGTAGAAACAGCCACTGCAGAGCCGGAGCACTACCAAGTACGGAACACCGTTTGCTCTCGTTACCCGCGGGTTTAAGGTCCCTTCCAGTTTTAACTCGAATTGTGTCCCAAACGGCATTCACAGCCAAGCTGATCAAAGCCTCCGAAGACTAGCAAAGTAAGCTTCGGTTCGGCTTAGCTTACGTACCCATAGACCACGAAGAAAAGTTACCGTGCACTGTCCACTAATGTGTGCCTTGTTCGCCTTTAAAACAGTTGATCTATAAGATACCCTACTGTTTCATTATGGGTTGGCATTCAATACGAAGGCTTAACCTCATATAGAGGTTAATAGGCCATAATCAGTTCTTCCTCCTATGACAAAAATCTTAGAGAAGGCCACCACCACTCGTCTACAATGTCGTATTTCCCATAAGGCCAACCTAGGCCATGGCCTAGGGCGCAGCAGTCGCGGGGCAGAAAGAGAAGAACTAACCAAACAAATTCTAAATCAACTTTTCAAGATGGGAGAGGGGGGGGGGGGGGGGGGGGGGGGGCGCACAATTGTGTAAGCACCGCCCTGCTCGTCTAACTTACCACCTAGAACCTAAACATATACGTATTTGATACGCCGTTTAAAATAGCCGTTTTAAAAAATATGTCATAAGGTTAGGTTAGCCTACGTTAGGTGTGCCGTCCTTCTGTCGGGGTCCGGAGTCCTTGTGACGTATTTTTTTAAATACGGCTTAAACACTTTCTAATCTCGTTGGCGCTTAACCAGTGAGCAAAGATTTTTTACATTCGAAATTATTTTGGTCCTTAAAAGATTATGGACCTGGCGTCCTTCTATTGGGGCCCGGCGTCCTTGTGTCGGGTACATGGAGCCCTTTTGTCGAGTCGTCCTTGTGTCTACTTCCCAGAGGGAGCCTTCGACACGTAGACCACCAAAAATTAATAGATCTAACCTTGGAAAACAAAGATATGAACCTTCAAAACAGCTCATAAATAACCTTCAAAACAGCTAAATCTTCTCAATGTCCACGCCGTCCCAATTCCACTTCTAAACATGTACTCACCTCTCTCATAACAATGTACTCACCTCTCTCAAGACCTATCCAAGGAAAAAATAAATTTTTCACCTGATCAGTTTTTGTTGCTTGCGTATGGAATACTGAACGGAAATTAGATACTATAATCCTAATTCCAGCATACTATGACATTGTTTCTTCTCATCTTTTAACCTAACTGTGATAACGTCCTCCAATATGCGTATTTGTATAAATATACCCATATAAATAAAATTGTGTCAATGGGCGTTAGTTCGCTTTCACCGAATAAAAAGTCAAAAAATCTCATAAACGATTTTTAGTTAAGCAATTCTTCTTTGGACAATTGCAGCTTGCAATACAGATAGTATATGGTGAACGCCATACAAAATACACGAAAATTGCTTAATAACGGATATGATGCCGTGCCACAATTTAACGACTCCAGCAGCACAAAAAGTAACGTAAACCAGCACATCGTCTTAACATCTCTTAAAAGTAGGTGCTTCATATTTTCACGTTTTAAAGCCACAATTGCGTTAAAGTTTCAAACTCGCTCTTGACTTTAAAGCACAATACTTCGAGCAACGCGTAACATTAATCTAATAAACAGTGGCGAAGGCAAGAAGTAAATATGACTCATAAAGGGCGAAAAATTAACACCTAGACTCAAGAAGGGCATGGCAGAGGAACCAATAGTTAATTTACAGAACTGGATTGGATTTCGCGTAATAAGAACAGAGATAACGTGAGAGATCTTCGATGTCTACCAGCATCGAATCCTGTTCCATATGTAGATCATCGCGCTTCATAAGCACATCCACCAGCTCCTTGTTTAAAGCTGTAACGTAAAGAAATTAAAATAAATACATAATTGAGCTCTTCTAGGTAAGTAGTTTGATATACCTTCAATTTGACAATGTAAATCATTCACTACAACCTGCAACTGTGCAACATTCAGTTCCGAGATAACTCGCCTGTTCATTCGTCTCTTATCTGCTGGAAAAATAACTCCTGCCTGATAACCCAAACAATTTTAATCATAAAGGACCAGTTTTTAAAAATATTAATAAAATTACCTTTTCTAAACTTATTCTAACCATGTCACTAATGGGACTCCTTTTTCGTTGTTCTCTTTCAAGTTTTATTTGCATTCGTGCCATTTCTTTTGCTTGATTGAGTGCCATTCGAGCTTCCCGCTGAAGACGGGCTTGCTGAGTAGCAAAATTCTCAGGGAATGAGAAAACGCGCGATGTGTTTAACAAAGGTGTATCATGAAGCTCGGATCTCATGCTCCCAAGTGCAGAAGATGTCTGTAAAGACTGTAGAGATGTCCGGTTCGCTTCACTACCGAGATTCTTCCTTGGTAACTAACATTATAAGCAAAAACATTGAATTAAAATCTAGAATATAAAAATGCGAGCTTCAGGAACAATACCCCGGAATATGCGCTATTTGTACAAGTTTCTCCACTGGAATAGTAGCTGTTTTGTGAATCTGTATCACAGACAGTTTCGTTCATAAAGCAAATCTGCAGCTTCATTCCTGTTTAAAATAAGCAGTCTTAGCAAATTATTACTATTATACAAAAATCGCGCTATTAACTGTAGATATTACCATACATCAAGTTAAACATAAAAAAATACAAAAATATTAAGAACACTATGCATATTAAATAAAATAAAAATATGCATATTATGATAGCTGCTACGAAATTTCACCTTAATTATTGTCATGCAAGCTAGACAAACCGTTCTGTAATCTTGATTGAAGTGTTGATTTTCGCCCAACACGATCGCACAATTGATCTTTAAATTCAAAACCCATAGCCAATCGTCGACGAATTTCTTCCCGATCATTTCGCTGTTAAAGAAAGAAAGAGTGCACAGAATATTTTACCCACCACCAAAAGCAAGTAATAACTAAAGGGAAACTCCAGCTACGACTTACATTCAAGTTTTTATCAATGCCAGAGCTGGGGCGTTCAAGTGGGACGGCCATGGGATGAAAAGAAATACGCTGAAACGTTTCGCCTATCGATTCCCCTACTGAACTACGGCGTTCGGAATCCGAAGTTGGACCAAAAGTTTCCTAACAAGTCAGAATCTTTAACAGAACAGGATAAACATATTTTGTACCATAGGAAAGGCGCATGTAAAGCAGGAAAAGTAGGTGAACAGATTCTCTACACTGTTTTAGGAATTCAAGTTGAATTTTTTAGATTACCATATCAGTTTTCGTTTAGGTCCGAAGAGGCCCAAACCGTCTTTTAAACATTAGTGCGTCCACGTCGAAAGGGGCGTTAAGCAATCTTGGAAGTTACTACAAAACAAAAAGAAAAACTGTATAGCAGATAATAGAAAATTAGCGTGAATGTGGAATGCTTCCAAAGACTTAGGAATTAGTTTACTTACAAAATTATAAACAGGAGTACATTGGTAGCTTAAGTTTATCATCATAAAAAGATTAACTCAAAGGCCATATAGTCTGGGATATAAAAGGAATTCTACAATAAGAATGTACACGATACAATCAAAGATTACACTATAAGAATATGCTTCGGTAAACTTTAGGTTTAAAGATTTAAAAAAAAATAATAAAGATTGTTTAAAGCCTTTTCTTGCTCAGACTAGTTCGAATAATAACAATATAGTTGTACTAGTAACTAGAACAATGTTTTGTTAGTTAATCTAATCTAATTTCTACAGCAATCTCTAGTTTTGGATGTTTAATTTATACTGAGTTACCGTAGGACTTAAATAAAAGCTTATGCAATTCGGTATGCAATAAATTAAGCATCTAGAAATTAGAAATATAAATGTAATTTGCTCGATCGTTTCCATCTTGGGTTCTAGTTATAGCTTATCCTACATTTACGAATAAGATCTATCGTCTTCGCATTCATGAGGTTATAAACTACATACGGTACCTCATAAATCTTAATTGTAGTCAAAGAGCCAGCAAAATCGACTTCACGTTTACAGGTCAGCAAAATTATCGACAGGAGTGGCTAACTCTTCCTCTTTGGCTTGTTTACCTTGTAAGTTCTCAAACAGCGCTACGGATCACGTTTTATTACAAGCATCTGAAACCCGCGTCTATCCGCGTACGGATAGATGCGGATTTTGGACGCACATCAAGTCTAAAGCCACAGCCAGGACAAAACCAATTAATTTTGCGGTGTTTGGTTGACTTCGCAAAAGGGCTTCAGGTTCGCTACAAGAACTCCTACCGATAGATTTGTGTATGAAATAATTGCTTTTGTTGACTATTATGGTTACTCATCGTGAACGTATACTCAATAATCGCGACACTTCTCACCTTGAGTTCCAGTAAAGCGGAAGTATTGGGAATTTCTTTATTCAGAAATCTTGCACTGTTTAAAAATACTGATTGTAAAGGGTAAAAAAATTGGCACTCAATGCATGTTTCCAAGAAGCTGATTCATGTTTATTTGGTTCCCAACCGCGCTGGCGACGTGTTATATGTATAAATTATAGTTTATATTATTTAGGTATCATGTACGAACGACTGAAATGTCAGGAGGAACCGCAATGCACGGATAGTGCACGGTGGCGTGACGACCTAACGAACCATGAAAATGATTACAAATCCCAAATGTTGCCATCGTACAAAAGCATCCAAAACTGTCCAAACCGCAAGACCAAATGCATTCTACTCTTTGTATTGTCTGCCGTGATTGCTGTAACTTTTTTTGTAAAACAATGGCCGCAACTATTATTTGCTAGCAATTCTGCCTTTTTTCACTCCAAGAAGCAAGTTTACGACCGTGAACAGTCGGACGTGGAATTTAGTCAAAGAGACGGTGAATTGGTTGGCAATGATGTTTTTCCTCCTCCCCCTGACCTAAACGTTTGCCAAGATTTTGCTGACGAGCTTAAGATTGACTGCTACCCGCGAGCAGATGCTTCAGAAGCTTCGTGCCGTAGTCTAGGATGTTGCTGGAATCCTCCTTCGCCACCCCAACGACGTCATGTCGGTGTACCCTTGGATGTGCCTTGGTGTTTCTACCCTCCAAATTATAACCTTTACGTAGTAAAGACATTTTATGAGACAGAATCTGGAATAACAGCCATCTGGGAGAGAGTGTTTAATTCTGGGTACCCCGAAGATGTTCAATTTTTGAATTTGTCTATTATTTTTGAGACGGATCATCGTCTACGACTTCGCATCACGGACGCTAACCATACTCGTCACGAAGTACCTTTTCCTCCAGTTCCTCAAGTATCAAGTGTCCCTTCTCGACTTGAGTACGGGGTGACTTTCTACCATCGAAAAACAGGATTCCAAATCTATCGAAAGTCTACGGGAGATATATTGTAACTTCAAACCAAGACAAAGGTAGGAGATTTATTCTCGTATTTTAGGTTTGACACATCCATTGGACCCTTGGTTTATGCTAACCAGTTTCTTCAGTTAAGCACATATCTGCCGTCGCCTTTTATATACGGGATTGGTGAGCATCAGGATTCATTTTTGCATAGTACGAATTGGCGAAGATTTACTCTTTTCGCTCACGACCAAGTTCCAGCTGAAAATGTAAGTAAATCAATACGGCATTGCTTGTCCTGGAGTAATTTAGTTAACTATTCCTTATATATAATTTGTGTACCGCGACGTACTTGCTTAAGTGATTCATATCGATATGCAGCGCTTTTTGTAAATTTGTATAGGTAAACTTGTACGGAGCTCATCCGTTTTACATGGTAATGGAACGAAGCGGACACGCTCACGGCGTTTTTCTTAGAAATAGCAATGCAATGGGTAAGTTAAAATTCATCCAAGTGTGAGTTTTTGTTCCTGTTATGTTAAGAAACATTCAGCCTGAATGTTCATTTCACTTTCAAGTTTTAGTACCTTTCGAATTATGGAAATAAAATTTCCTAGCTTCTGTGCAACACAGTAACTTCATCAATGTTGAGTGTAACTAGAATCAGATGAGTGATAACCTAATTTTAGCTTTATAGTCACTTCTTTGAAAAGTTGTAGAAAACAGTTAGCCTTGGCACCACAGTGTACTGTACTGTGCTCTATAGTCTATACTGTGCTTGGCACTATTCAGAAGACCCTAGGTTACTTCGATACAGTGGGAAAGTATTAAAAATACGTCACAAGGTTAGGTAGGTTACGTTCGTTTAAGCGTCCTTCTGTCGGGGTCCGGGGTCCTTGTGACGTATGTATTGTGTTTAATACGGCTTAAGCACTTTCTAAACTCTGGCGCTTAACCAATGAGAAGAGACTTTTTAAATTCAAAATTCCATTGGTTCCTTAAAAGATTATGGACCCGGCATCCTTGTGTCGGGTCCCGGCGTCCTTATGTCGAGTCGTCCTTATGTCTACTTCCCTTTAAAAGCACTGGCCAGTAAAAGCCAAGAAAAAAAGTAATTGGTTAAGCGATCTGTAGGGTATCCAATTGGGTAGTTCTTCTAGCTAAGAACTATATACTGAAACACCCGACCTAGCTATTTACCCGACTACAGCACACTTTTTAATTTTTACAACGAAATGCAAACTTGATTTTGCTAGGGCTTCAAAAAACATTTTGAAGCAGAGATCCATGCTTCAAAGCTTTTAGGGAATAAAGCCAAAATCTGTCGGAGTATGTGGCGTGTTACATCAGGTTACAGGGATATTTGAATGTAATAAAGATAATCTTGAAATTGTTACAGATATCTTGATAACTCCTGCACCAGCCATAAGTTTTCGTGCTATTGGAGGAATCCTAGACTTCTACATAGTAATCGGACCATCACCGTCACAAGTTGTTGCACAGTATACAGATATTGTAGGGAGACCTTCTATGCCTCCGTACTGGGGATTGGGCTTCCATTTGAGCAGGTCAGTGAAGAGTTTTTGTTTAATTTTATAATTCCTGTTATAATAGGTGGGGTTACGGCAGTCTTAATAAAACTAAAGAGGTTTGGGATAGAACTCGGGCAGCTGATATACCTTATGTAAGGTTTGCAACGTTAGTACGAAAGGGAAATACTGTTGAATGACTTTAAAAACCCATAGGATGTGCAATGGAATGATATTGACTATATGGATTCCGTCAAAGATTTTTCGTATGACACTAAAAGCTTTCAAGGGTTGGGAGAATTCGTCAAAGCATTGCAACTAGTAAGCGAAAACGTGACATACGCGAGAACTAATAATGTGATTTTGGTAAGGTTGGTATGCATTACGTGCCCATATTAGATCCAGGTGTTAGCGGAGATGAAGCTCCAGGAACATATGCTCCTTACGATGAAGGCTTGGCTATGCGCACATTTGTTCGAAATAACAAATCAAGTGAACAACCGTTTGTTGGTAAGGTAAGCCAGCTGGTTTGATTTCATAGGGTTCTATGAAGGAATTCAACATCTAACAAAGTCAAGGTAATGGAGTACTACTTCTTGTGCATGTCATTTTGTTTAGGTTTGGAATCCCGTATCCACCGTTTTTGTTGACTTCACTAATGCTAACGCAACTCCGTATTGGTCCCAACAACTGCAGAAGTTTCATAATGAAGTGCCTTTCGACGGTTTATGGATAGTAAGAGCTGGATTTAAAGAGAAATTAGCTGATGGTTTCTCTTAGGATATGAATGAGCCATCCAATTTTTTTTCTGGCACAGAAACTGGCTGTCCATCTGATCCGTTAAATGAACCACCTTATGTTCCCTTTGTCAGTGGCGGACAGCTGTATTATAAAACGCTGTGTATGACAGCTTGGCATAATATCGGCTCGCATTATGATATTCATAACCTTTATGGTTTAAGTGAAGCAATTGTAACATATAGGTTTGCTATTTTTTTTATTGTCTTCTATCACTTAAAAGTATATTTCTGTAGGGCTTTAGCAACAATACGGGGAAAGAGACCTTTTATAATATCACGTTCCACTTTTCCTGGTCAGGGTCAGTATAGTGGGCACTGGTCAGGCGATGTAGTCTCTTCTTGGAATGACATGCGAAAAACTATTCCTTGTAAGTCGCTGATACTTAAATTTTTCAATGGCTTGTCTACTAAACTATACTAATTATAGCTATACTAAATTTCAACATGTACGGTATTCCGCTGGTTGGGGCTGATATATGTGGCTTCATTGGGAACACTACTTCTGAACTCTGCACTCGGTGGATGCAACTGGGGGCTTTCTACCCTTTCGCTAGGAACCACAACACTTTTGACGCCATAGTAAACTACCAAAAGTCAATCTTTCACAAATATTGTGAGCCTTTTTAGGAGCAAGATCCCGTTGCTTTGGGGCCGGACGTGGCAAACGCTTCCCGAATTGTTCTCAATACTCGCTACGCCTTGTTACCCTACCTGTACACTTTATTTTACAGAGCGCATAACTTTGGTTATCCAGTCGTTACACCAGTTTTCTTTGAGTACGAATGGTATTGCTGTTAAAAAGAAATCAGTTGTAGAAGTTTTTCTGTAGGTGGCCGAAGGATAGCATCCTTTATGGGAATGACCAGCAATTTCTTTGGGGTTCTGCATTGCTTGTAGCCCCAATTCTAGAAGAGGTATTTGGAGTAAATAGAAACTCATACACCCTTACGCAAAGTATCGTTAGGGTAAAGACCACGTAGTTATATATTTACCAAGAGGGCTCTGGTATAACTATTATACATACGAGTTGGTTTCGGAGGGCGAAGAAACTCTACAGCTGAGCGATAGGATGGGCAGGATACCCCTTCTTGCAAGAGGAGGTTATGTTATTCCCAGACAAAAGCCAGATCAAACTACATTTAAAAGGTAAAAATAAGACAGTATAAGTACGCTTACTAACTACTTAAAAGAATTATTCATAACATGAGTGCATTTCTGTATTTAGTCGAAGAAATCCGTTTACCGTAATAGCTGCGCTAAATGAAAATGGGGGCGCCACGGGTGACCTGTATTGGGATGATGGAGAGACTACTGGTAATTTTAACGATTTTGAGAAAATTTGTTAGATTTTCTTCTGCAGATGCACTTCACTTGGGTCTTTTTAACTACATCGAATTTCTGGTTCGAGACGGACAACTATTTTCATTTGTCACCCGACTTGGTTACACCGGAGAGCCGATGACATTGCTTGACATAATCATCATAGGTTTGTCTCCGCCGTCCTATGTACTGTTTAATGGAGACAACGTTACGTTCGCTTATGACAAAGCATCCCGGGTATGACAACGTAATTCGCTTCGATCGAAGTTTATGTTTTGCTATTTTAGGCCTTACAAGTTGGAGGTTTACAGCACAATTTGCACGAAAACTTCACGCTGCACTGGGGCACGGACATTTCCGATTGAGCAAAACGATTTCTGTTTCTCTGAGCGGTCATTAACTAAGTTCCTTCATTTTGTGTTCCTTTGTTCCTTTCCGATTGAGCAAAACGGTTTCTCTTTGAGCGGTCATTAGCTAAGTAATGTGTATTGTATTTCACTCATTACTTATACCGTCGTTTCGTTCCTTCATTTTGCGTTCCTTTGTTTGTTTCTTCACGTGGCTTTCAGCAAAGAAAGGAATTTTTGAATAGAATGAAATAGGGTTCAAGCATTCGTCTGACATCACATACAGGTTACCGAGTTCGCAAGCGGGTCAAGACGCATGAACTGGCGGTTCGGGATGTTCTGAGAAGCATTTTTCGTTGCACATTGGAGGGGAACAACGGCGCCGTTGAGGCACCAACAGCTTCATGTGCCCTCTACTCGCACTACATTTGTACAGCATTGTGCCCGTTCTTTTTGAAACTGTATTTGTTCTTTGGTAAGAAGCCTTTGTTTTGACCGACGTGCAGATCTCTTGTTTGTAAGTTCAAAGAATTACATTTAGCTAGTATACATTATTGAACTCGCATAAAATTTTCGAATTAAGCAAACAAAGCTTTTGTTTATGTTTAGCGTAGGATGAGACATCCCTTTTCAACTTCAGACCAAGCCAAAATAAACGTATCTTCCACATTTTCATTTATTTACTTATTTATGTAAACGTTCAAATATATTTGCACATCCAAATTATTGAATAATTAAGGTAAGGTTATCCGATTTACATATATTTTTTCAGCGTTGGCTGTTGCTTTAAACACTGGGCTGGGAACACGTAGGAAACACCGACTGTAGTTCTTGTCAGGAATGTATACCATAACGTACTTACAATCTAGTTTCATCAGGGAATTTAGTGAAAGTTCAGTATTTGAAAAAAAAAAACCTAGTGAAATTACATTAAAATTTTAATTATTCTATTTAATTATTTATTCAAATTTGCTAGCGTCAACAATGGATGCGTTCCTCAAAACTGGAAAAGTTTCTACAAAAGGAAGAGAGAATAATTCCTCGCAATCTAGCAAGAATGGAAAAGGAGAGGTATCTGGCAAAAAGCGACTGATTCCTTGGGTTGAGAAATAGTAAGAGATCCAGTTTTATTTATTTAAAAAAAATAATTAAAAGTCAAATTAACCCTTTTTTCTTCCAGTCGTCCAAAGAAAATAGAAGATATTGCTTCTCAAGAAGAAGTAGTGGAAGTCTTAAAAAAGTCATTGGAAGGTGCAGATCTTCCCAATCTTCTTTTCTACGGTCCGCCTGGAACGGGCAAAACTAGTACCATTTTAGCCGCAGCTAGGGAATTGTTTGGAGATCTATACCATCAGCGTGTTTTGGAACTCAACGCATCCGATGAAAGAGGTATCCAGGTTATTCGAGAAAAAGTCAAGAACTTTGCCCAACTTTCTGCTAGCGGTATTCGAGAGGAGTACGTTATATACACCTGCGAATCATTCTTCACATATACAAACTGTTTTTTCTTCACTTTTAGTGGCCGACGGTGCCCAGCATTTAAGATTGTAATCCTGGACGAAGCAGACTCTATGACAGGGGCCGCCCAAGCTGCATTAAGGAGAACAATGGAAACTCAAACCAAATCCACTAGGTTTTGTCTCGTTTGCAACTATGTTTCCCGTATTATTGAACCGTTGACATCTCGGTGCTCTAAATTCCGGTTTAAACCGCTAGGTAATGCATTTATCTCCTTTTTCCGGCTAAGTTTTTCCAAGAGGTTAAAGAAGATTAATTAGATTATGTTTTCAGGTCAAAACGTTTTGGTCGATCGTTTACGTAGTATTTGTGACAATGAAGGATTGAAATGCGATCAATCTGCCTTGGTAGCCTTGGTGGACACGTGTGAAGGAGATCTGCGTCGAGCTATCACATCTTTGCAATGCCTGTCTGCATTACTCCCGCAAAGCTCGTTAACCATGGAAGAACGGAGAGTTGTCTCAGATGACGTTTACGATATAACCGGGGTAAGTTATTGGGCTTTTTGGGGGTTTTTTTGTTTTATTAATTGCTTTAATGTTGGTTCCAGACTATCCCCGTGCAAGTTCTAGATGATTTGTTATCGCGTTGTAGAAATGGAACGTATGATCAAATCGAAGAGCACCTAGGATCTTTTCTTCGTGAAGGGTTTTCCGCGTACCAGCTGGTGCTTCAAATTCATCAGCATATTGTTGAGGCGTCTACTTTAACGGATAAGCAAAAGTCTTCTCTTGCCGAGAAACTCGCAGTAAAGTTTACAGCTACGTTTTTGCCAATACTAGATACAAAGCAGAGGATTTCAAAAAGGCGTGTTTCGATAAAGTGCCTCGAATCTGCAATAGTACCTAGCATTGGCAAAACAACTTTTTTACTTAACTATTGCAGAAAGACTAAAAAAGGAATGTTTTAAGGTATGCGATCAACGTTTGATTGACGGTGCTGATGAGTACTTGCAACTTTTGGATATGTGTTGCGCACTGTCGGAGCACAGAAACTAGGAGAGAAAATGGATTAAAACTGGTAACGACAAATGCTTTGATACCAAGAATTGAAAAATAATATTGAAAGCTACAATCTTTCATGTTTCGTAATTTTCTTGCTGGTTTTTATATTAGTTTGAGTATTTCAATACAAAAAAAATATACAATACGTAGGTTAATTGCCGAACTGGGGTGTTAGGGAAAACCAACAAATTTTATCTCGGTATACTGAAAGGATCTTTCTTTTTACTAAGAACGTTACTAGAATCAAGAGACAATGAAAGCCATCAGCTCCCTTACACGAGCGATTCCCGGAAGCACATTGACAAGAATTCCCCGTCAAACAGGTTTAGGGTATATAACACAATCGCTGATTGCATGAAACATGTGAAATAGATGTGAAGTGTTGAGCAGCATACAAAAGGTAGAATTCTAATTTCCCAGGCTAGTTAAGAATAACAAGCGTTTCTATAGTATCTGCTTCACTCGCCAATCCGTTGCATTTATCATGATAAATGCTTTGATACAAAGAACTGAAGAATAATATTAAAAGCTACAATCTTTCATGTTTCGTAATTTTCTTGCTGGTTTTTATATTAGTTTGAGTATTTCAATACAAAAAAAAATGCAATACGTAGGTTAATTGCCGAACTGGGGTGTTCGGGAAAACCAACAAATTTTATCTCGGTATAGTGAAAAGATCTTTCTTTTTACTAAGAACGTTACTAGAACCAAGCGACAATGAAAGCCATTAGCTCCCTTACACGAGCGATTCCCGGAAGCACATTGTCAAGAATCCCCCGTCAAACAAGTCTAGCGTATATAAAACAATCGCTGACTGCGTGAAACATGTAATGTGTAATAGATGTGAAGTGTTGAGGAGCATACAAAAGGTAGGCTCCTAATTTCCCAGGCTAGTTAAGAATAACAAGCGTTTCTATAGTATCAGCTTCACTCGCCAATCCGTTGCATTTATCATGCATTGCTTCCACTTCTTTGTTTCGTTGGCTGCGATTGTCGTTGCCAATGGCCCAAGTGTTACAACGGCTGCCAGTTTGCATACTCCACAAGAATGTAGTGAACCTAAACTTATCGGTCATTGCAAAGCAGCAGTACCCTCCTTCTACTTTAACGCTGAAACAAATACTTGTAAACGCTTCTACTACGGCGGTTGCGGTGGTAATGGAAACCGATTTCCCACCATAAAAGCGTGTCAACTACGCTGCATGTCGCAATAACTCGACGATGGCCAAGTTCGAAGAGTAATATGAAAAGCTACAATATTCCATGTTTCGTATTTGTTGAATTTTTTATTAGTTTGAGTATTTCAACAAAGGAAAAACATTAAATACAAAGTACAGTATATGTTTATGTAAAACCAACTTCTAAGTAGGTTAATTCCTCGACTGGGAAAAAATAGATTTTCCAACTTAACATAGATGGTGCTACTTTCGGAAACAGAAACTGGGAAAAGGACTCTACTTCTTGGTTGTTGCTTGCAACTTCCTATTACAGCGTGGTTTTATAACAGAATTCCACAGTTAAATTAGTTAAAAATGGCTCAAAGTAAATTGAACGATCTAGCCGGAAAATTTGGAAAAGGCGGTCCAAAAGGATTGGGAACAGGCTTAAAGTTGCTAGCAGCTGTTGGAGCGGTTGGGTATGGAGTTTCGCAATCCTTGTATACAGGTACACTATTTTTTTTCTGAGAACTTGCAATTTAATCTCTGCGATAAACTAATATCAGTATTGTTCTAGTGGATGGTGGTCACAGGGCTATCATATTCAGCAGGTTAGGAGGTGTCAAAAATGAAACGTACCCCGAAGGTCTCCACATTAGAATTCCATGGTTCCAGTACCCGATCATTTATGATATCAGGCAAGTTCAGGGCACACAGTATTCATTCTCGTGTGAAACTAACGTTTACTTGTATTACAGATCGCGTCCTAGGAAGATTTCCTCTCCAACTGGTTCTAAGGATTTACAAATGGTAAACATAACGTTAAGGGTATTGTCTCGGCCTGATGCGGAGACTCTGCCTGACATGTATAAGCAACTGGGTCTGGACTACGATGAAAAGGTGTTGCCTTCCATTTGTAATGAAGTTCTGAAGTCAGTTGTTGCCAAATTTAATGCTTCTCAGCTTATTACACAGCGTCAGCAAGTAAATTTGCATAGGGCCGAACGAAAAATAGGAGTACATTGGTTTTCTATTAGGTTTCGCTGCTTGTGCGCCGCGAATTAACCGAACGTGCTCGCGACTTTAACATCATCCTGGACGATGTTTCTTTGACCGAGTTAAGTTTCAGTAAAGAATATGCTGCTGCTGTGGAAGCTAAGCAAGTAGCTCAGCAAGAAGCCCAGCGAGCAGCGTTTTTCGTAGAGAAAGCCGTGCAAGAACGTCAACAGAAGATCGTTCAAGCCGAGGGAGAAGCTACTTCTGCAATGATGATATCCTTTTCTAGCAAAGTTTTGTCGTTTATTTAATCATTTAATCGTTCGAAATCTTGGCAAATGTCCGAAGATTGGACATGATGCTGTAAGGCCGGACGTAGAACAAAAACTGCCTTATATGAAGTGTGGTAAGAAAGAGAACTTACGCACGCCGTAAGTCAGTCACAAATCAGGGTTAGGATTTGTACTACACCCGTAAGAAGTTTTTTTTTTTTTTTTTTTTTTTTATACTATGAATGATTATTTAGTGTATAAGCTTTTCCTTAACTCCCTTCTTTACTTGGGACAGTCAATTGGTCTCAACCCTGGTTACCTGAAACTGAGGAAAATCCGTGCTGCCCAGAATATTGCTCGCACAGTAATTTAAAAAATTTTTAAACGAGAGAAAATCAGTCTTAAAAAAACAAAAATCTTTATCTATAGATTGCCAGCTCGCAGAACCGCGTTTACTTGAACACCAACAGTCTTATGCTTAACATAAGCGACCCTGCGTTTGACGAAGCCGTGGAGAAAATTGCCCAGCCTGCTAACCAGAAGAAGAAGTAAAACGGTTTTGATAAGATAGTGATTTTTTTTCTCACGTTGTTGACGTTCGAAGGGCTAGTGACCAATTAAGTTTTTGTGTTAAGGCATTGTCAAGTCATTTTATACTACAGGACGTCAAGCCTTCACAAAGATTTTTATTTCAACACTTTCCCATCTTTACTCCAAAGGCTGGGGGTTTATGTCTGCTTCCAATCATGCTCATATGCGTAAAAAAAACAAAACAAATAAAAATTTTAGAATTTAATCGATTTGGCGAATAAAGCTGCTGTAGCTTGCGTAATATCGCCATTAAATCTTCTCAGTTCCTCCAAAACCTGCAAAAGGGATTATGTTCAAAAACTGAAAGATCTATAATCTATTAATTAACTACCTGAACTCGAGAGAAGCCCATTGATACCATATTCTTAACATCAGCTTCGGTAAACTTGTCAGTGGGAAGTATTTCCATTCCAGACGTTGAAGCTAAGAAGTAAAACCCTTTTATAACTGTTTGGGGAATCGCAAGAAAAAGCGAAAAGGAAATACCTGTACTACTTGACGTACCAGCAGTTGCAGCTTCCATATGTTTCTGACTTACATCAATGGCCTTTGCTAACTGATGATCTTCTGAATCATCATCCATTCTGACGCACAACCTGGCGCATTCGGGTAGGTCGGCTTCTGCAAGGAACGGAGTTTCTGTATTCGTTGTGCCAATGAGTAACACATTCCTTCGCAAGTCTATCAAGCATTGGTGGCGTTTCAACATATCCAAGCCGAGCAGCATATCCATAGGCTGTTCTTCCAGCACAGAAAACGAAGTAGGCAAAAATGTGTCCTGGATTTGCAACTGAACAGTGTGAATCCTGCCTATGATACGCTGTGTACCGACACCTTTAGCAATCCCCGACCAACGGGCATCAATCTAACCATTCACATAAGTAAAATTGAAAAAGGAATGTCAAATTAAGACTTTACCAAACGTTTTATATTGCAACGCTCTGCACAATTTGCTGACATGATAGTAGCTTGAGCACCGGAGTCGATAAAGGCTTTAACAGGATATCCATTAACCGTACAATCGATGTACAGCATTACCACACTGCCGAAAGATTCCGGATGGTACTCGATTGCCGCTTCCATATTGGCTTCTACGTTGTTTCGTAGAATTTCATCGGCAATTAATCGCTGCGCTTCAACATCAAAAGGATCAGCTGTAAGCATAGCTGAACGGAGTCTCTCTCTCTCTGCACGGGCTTCTTGTTGTTCTGACAATACCTCTACGTAAAGTTCTACAAAACGATGTATCATTGATGTATCAATTTATATTGGTACAATATTCAGAAGGATTTACGGTCATTTCCAGATAGTAGAGCATCTGCTAATCGTGGGTTATTTTGTTTAAGCAATGCCATTTGATCGGGGTTTGCCAAGAACATTTCTCTGATAAAGGCAGGATTATCTTCACGTCTGGTAGCTCGGCTTCTTCCACTTGTTGTAGCTCGACTGCCACCGCGGGAAGGAAGTGGAATTGAACTGAAGTCTAAGCTAGGGAGTCCTGCGCGGAATACAAGACCTTATTTAGAGACTGTCGTTAAAAAAATAATGGTTTAACTTCAATGCCTTTAAAATACGTTTTTTATTAGAACGTTTAAAGAACGTTATAAACCTACTACAAAGTTTTCCAGACGGTTGAATGATAAAAATTCAACAATGGAAATGTGAAGAAAAACATATACGCTACCAAACGAAAGCACAATAAAACTATCGATATTACTAACCAGGGGCGGCTGGAAGTTGAAGATCGCTTAAAAGGTCCGAGCTTTGAGTGTTTGGAGCTTTCTGAAGCACAATGACGTCTCCATCTTTTACACCACATGATTTTAGGCTTGACAAACCCGTTAATGGACGGCCATCGAAAATAAGGTCAATATCGGATGTAGGAATTCCTGATTCAACTGCGCAAAAAGCTTTAAAATTGTCTACTTCCAGATCCTCGCTGACATCAAGGTTAAATATTTCATCATTTAAGGTAGTTACTGTAACTTTCATTCTTATTTTGATATTTCTTCGCCACAACAAACAAACGCTCTTAACTCGTACTTGTTTTATACAGAACTAACAGTACCTTTCCCAAACGGCGCAGGCATTCAAAAAACCGAGCCGAACTGACCCGCACGCATTTACGCCGAAATTCAAATATTTCAAGAAAGAATTGCGCGGCAAAGTTGACAATTGCTTTTCTATTATGTAGGATTAATAATGTTCACGTTTTAAGAATTTGAATTAGCGTTCAACTGTACTACTTTTCTACCGAGTCCCCGATTTATTTTAGTAGGAAAACAATGCGAATGGTTTTTCTCACAAAAAGGAAGAATTTTTGTACCATTTTGGCAATATTAAACACAGTATCAAAATTCGCTTTAGCTTTCAGCTAGTTTTGAAACACAAAAATGAAGGGATAGATGGATCCTGAGAGTGGGGTCCACCCTTATTTTGTGCAACGAATACTATTGTTCAATTAACCAGCTAAATTCAATTATATGATCAAATTTATTACGAGAAAGTTATCGATTATTAACGATTTTTTTAAACTCAGATCGGACCATGCAAATGAAATGCATGTCAATGTATTATAGCGGCACATGTTATAGATTAAAACACTACTTTCCTATGCGTTGAACAGACCAGTCTTTTTGACACATGGGGCATCTATTGTTCTGTTTTACCCACAACTTCATACAACAATTATGGAAGGAATGATTGCATTCTCCCCAAACCACGACACATTCTTCTTGTTCCCTGTCATTCCGATTTTCAGCTTGGCATCTTAAACAGGCATCTATGTTACAAAAGAATGAAACAACGATTAGAAAAAAATTGAATTATTTTTTTAAATAGAACAAGCTTAACCCGCAATCTTTGAAGCAATCTAAGGAAGCAGGTTTGGGTCAACAAATGTTTGAATGCAGCTTTATTATAAGCTTGATTGATTCCGCAAGTTTTAATTAATTTTATCACTAATTATTTAAAGTAATAATGCAAGCAAATAGATCATGCCTGATTAATTAAGAAGTATCTCGGAATTAATGCGCATATTCTGCAGAGAAAGAATAAACTGTACAGCCGACATTGTGAGATAAATACAATAAGATAGAGAGAGAGATTGCAACTGCCTAACTCGTAACTATGATTAGTCAATGCAATATAGGTAGATGGATATAATAGCCGATGTTCGATATTTTCACAGTGAGCCGAGTAATAAAAGTTTCTAGTGGGGTTGAATAAATTGGCGCTATTGTTACACTGGCCTCATACATATTGATATTCTAAATAAAACTTATCAAACTGATACGTGATAGTTTTGAACTTGAACCTGTAACATACCCATAACTTGCACTCGACAGATAGCGCATGTATCAGAAATTACATCCCAAGCCCACATCGCAACAGCATTCCAGCGCTTCAACACAAACATTTTTTCGATTTGTGTCCCTGGTTCTGTGGAATTACTTTCTTCCATGACTGGAATTATTACGTTTTAATTACCGATGTATTATTAGCTACAAAGGCCGCGAATGTTAGACCACTGCAAATCAGTAAAGAAAGTTGTTTGTTTACAAACAGATGGGATTACATCAAGTAAGAGTGAAAGTTACTGGTGTTGGATCTAAACTAAACCGCCACTTTCTATGGTGCACAACAGCGCCATAAGATATTGCAGCACGGGAGAAAAGTTTAAAAAAATTCAAGTTATATCTTAGAATTAAAACTATATTTATTTGCTTGCTTTTAATAGCGGCGATTTTAGCAGTACGGACATAATTTTTTAGATGAATTTTAAGTTGAATTATATCAGAAAGTACATAGTTTTGTACTACATATAAAGTTTTTTTTACCGGAATCAAATTTCGATCTAAGATAAATCAAAGCATAAAATATACATTATCTTCTAGAACATTTTATAGATTATTTTAAATAGTAATAGTAACTGATGGTAACTGATATGCTAAATCTACACTATACAAAATAGCAACGACTTCTAAGGTACTTATAAAAAAAAATCACATTGATGCTAGTGTGTGGTACAAAAAGCAAGCGCTGGTGTCGCTGAATACAATTTATGCATGTTTGGTCGTTATGTGAAGGTAGTGCCTGTACAGCTACTCTTACATGTACGAAATATATTTATCTGTTGTGTGTGTTTCATGTTAGAATTACCGAAGAAAATATGTGTAAATTTAATCTGGTTTTGCAAAATTACCTATGACGGTGTTAGACAGAGGTATTTATATGGTTATACGCGGTAATCCCTTTTCTTCTTAGGCAGCAGATGTTTTTTGTAACATGTCTTCAGGTTCAGTAATTACGGGTTATGACTTTACTTTGTGCATCCAGGATGCGTTCAAGCGTGACTTATTCGCATGATATTAGTTGTTACATTTCGTTGAGCTACGGATTGAAGATAAGTGTTATTGACTTGTAGCTTTAGAATGTTTGCTTTACTTCCTTTGCAATTTTTTTACAATAATCGATTATTTTTGCAAGTTTAAACGTACCGTAATCTAAGTTAACGTCGTATTTTTTATTTCTGTGTTTTAGACTTGCGTTTAACTTAAATAAGTTTTCGTTCTACAGATGAGCTGAACGTCTGAAAGCACAGGCAATGACTGCACTGTATTTTGCATCACTCTAAAATTCTAGTTTGGTTTGTACCATATGAGATCAAAGGACCAAATGATGTTGGAATAGAATAAAAAATAGTGTCTAAAGCTAGCTCCCGAAGCTTTAAAGCGGACTGTAAAGCCTTAGTATCTATTCTATTGGCTTCGTTGATATCTAGTGCTAATTGTAATCTTATTTTATCTTCCGCCAAACCTATTCAAGTTTTCGGTTCGGTTCCTTTAACATTAGATATTTAAATTTAAATACAGATTTGCCGACAAAGGTTGTTCAACACTTGTCCTACATTCAAACAGTTTGCTTGAACCGAGTCAGTTCGGTTTCACTGCTCTGAGCAGCCACTATTTGTGAAGTTTTTATGTCCCTGCTAAGCCTTCTGTTCTTCTGTAGACATCTTGCTTGCCAGCTGTCGTGCCACCTTCTCTGTCCGACTTACCTTGGCATTACGGAAAGAAAACAGAGGAAAAGTCTGCAACAGGTATGTACCAAATTTTGTCCTTTTTGTATTCTCTATGTGTGTTTAAACCGAAAAAAGAATAAATACTTGAAATTTTACAGATTTTTATATTTTTGTAGCCATGTATACAATCTAAATTCTGCACATTAAATAAGACAATTGAACCGAAAGTGTTGAACAATTTAGGTCACGTATCACATCACTAGTTTCGTTTACGCTTTAGTTTAATTTGCTACCATATTTATCAGTATCATTTATCGTATTATATATTTGCGTAATTCGTCTTTAATATTTGATATCAGTGCATCTGTATATAAAAAAAATCGTTGTTTGATAGTCGAAGTGGACCTTACTGTAAGAAATACGTTTCTTTGTTTTTTGTTACCGAAAAAACAGGATTAACTTAGCTTCAAATTATTTTAATACAACCATTTTTGTAGGTATGCCGGAATGAGCTTGTTAACGGACAACTGGCGCCATGAGGTTGCCAAAATTGCAATGGAAAGTGGACGCCTTCGCCACGGTCATGAAGACATTATTGTCGATAATCCTATCAACTTCACGCGTTTTCGCGTTTTGCCCAAGCCAGTGCCAGTGTAACGACCTGTTGTTGAGAGCATCTTGCGTCTATGCAAGATTGGATGTTGTGCCAATCCTTCTTAACCCAGCCATTCAGATTTTAGACCTTTCTCATAATCGCATAGCTGCAGTGCAGCAATCGCTGGAGTTTTATATTGATCTGCGATCATTAAATCTCTCGTACAATGCAATCTCGAGCTTGGGAAGCAAACAACTCGAAGCGCTTCCAGCACTAGGTTTCTTGAATCTAAGCTACAATGCGATTCAAAACTTGGATGAGCCTGGTGTCTTTTCGGGGTTGTCCAATCTACGAGTGTTAGATATAAGTTATAACAGGATAAAATTCACCGGTAATGTTTTCGACGGGCTTAGTTCACTAGAAACACTCATCTTAACAGGAAATGGGATGACAATGCTCCACAGTGAGGCGCTAGTGGACCTGAAAAATTTGCAACTATTAAACATAAATTATAACCGTCTGCAGACGCTCCCGGATTTTGGAACCTTGTATAAACTCCGAGAACTTAACATCAATCATAACTCTGTGGCCGTCTTGGATGGCGGGTTGTTTTCATCGCAGCTTTGGTTGGTACTTTTGAGCTTTCGGAACAATTCACTGCACAGCATTCATCCCGATGCTTTTGTCGGTTTGGAGAAACTGCAGGTTTTGGATATAAGTTATAATCGCTTAGAAAGTGTTTCAGACGTCAGTTTATATCCCCTTATTTCAATTGAATCACTTGATTTATCAGGGAACTTTTTTACTCACGTGGATGGTTCACTCTTTGGAAATTTGAAAACCCTCAATACTCTTGTACTCTCCTACAATCCAAGTCTACAAATTATCAGTGATAGTGGCTGGAACGTAAATAACTCACTGAAAACCCTCGTTGTTAGTCACAACCGTATGTTAAAGTCCTTTCCAACGTCGGTCTTACCTAAACTGAAATACCTTACTGAACTAAACCTGGGATATAACGCACTTAATTCCTTCCAAGAATTTTCTCTGGTGCATTTGAATCTGTTGGATCTGGGCGGGAATCCGTTTCATTGTAATTGCTCTGCGTTTTGGTTGTGGAAATTGTACCATTCAAGCAATACTTCGCGGGCGGTTTTTGGAGATATAACTTGTGCGTATCCAATAGTTCTGCGGGGTAGAAGCTTGTTTGAATTGCAGGATAACAACTTGATGTGTCTGGCACCCAATGAAATTATTCTCTTATCTCTATGTGCTGGTGTGGGTGTTATGCTCGTCGTAACTTGCGTTGCCCTGTGCTGCTGGAAAAAGTCTCGATCAAAAAATGAACCACGCCATTCCAGTAGACCCCAGTTCAAAATGTTACCTTTTTCAACGTCGATCAACTATCATGCGGAAAGCTCCACTTTGGCAGCTAACGGAGAATTTTTGTATAATACTTCCCACTCCTCAAAGCGAGTTCCTGTCACTGCCGTGTGAATAACTGACTATGCAAACTTCAATACAGAAAGTGGTACGATTTTTGCTGTTTTCTTGGGATAAAAACAGTCGATAGTTCAGTTATTTTAAGGTTATATCGCTTGTCTGGTCAATAAGAGCGAAAATCATCTAACAGTTATTAATTACTAGCTATCTGTTACAGCTAGCACAAATGAAACTACTGTTTTTAAATTAAGTAGGAAGTTAATACTAGTTTAGCATTTTTTTTTTTTTCAAATAGCGGGTGTAGGCTTGAAAGGCCTATTGACAAACATTTGCCAGTCATCTGCATGATTTAGTCTTTACAACTTAACGAATTGGGAGGGAAGTGGGTGTAGATAAGGGTAGGAGGTGCAGTTTTGAGTAAGTAATATTTTTCCGCATCGTTATTTTAGTATTACTCTTATTAACAGTAGTATTGTTTAAAAGTACCTTAAATAAACGAATTATTTGATACTATCTTACATGGTTAAGATTTACAAAATTTTAAGTGTTCGACATCTAGCGTATTTCCTTGACTCACACCATTTCGTAGACATCCCATTGGGATTCCTCGTAGACCTCGCCGATTGGTATCTTTACTGGGTTCTAAAGGTCACTCAATTCTACTAGTGTTTGGGTCCGTAGAACCTAAACTAGGTCCCGAGAAACTATAGGTATGTAGTGGACTATATTTCGCTTCCATGTTTGACTGCATAATAGCTCAGGTTTAGTTGGTCAAGTCCAGAAATTTCCATAGACTTTGTTTATGTTCAAGCTTAACTAGCAAAAATATTTGAACTGGTTGTGTGTATATAGTCGCATTTCTGTGTCTGGAACCATAAATGAAAAACCGCAAGGGCATTCTAATAGATTGATAGGAACCTGTGACACACTTATTGAACAAAATTAGCCGAAGCTAAATTGTTTAATATTACTTTATAAAAGATATTGAGTGAGAAATCTTACAAATATAATACAGGAAACACTTAATCCCAATGCTTGTGTAGGATAAAGAACAAAAACATGCCCTACTATAGCGAAAGAAAGTCAACAATAAATCTCCAACGTCATGGGGAACATGATTACTGTCCAAGTGCCTTTTTAGATTTGCGAAATGATAACTACGTAAACAATGCGGTGATGGTTGACTCGCGAGCAGGTGACTGAACTTTAAATTTCGTTCGGTTGCATCATGATGTATGCTGTAATTCTTTGTAACTGTACTGGTCAGTTATACGTCTTAGACCCACGCACGCTTGTTATGCTTTAAGTCAAGGCCACTGTCGAGTTGCTGACCTACACTGGGTGACACTATAGCAAACATAACTATATATGTTATCTAGCTAGACAGTGTTTCAATCTCGCAGCAAACATAATGCAAAATAAGGTTCGTTCAACTCTTACAGTGCCAGTCAAATTTAGGTTAGAAATGTTGTTTAACGAAACCCTCTCTATATTTATTGTTTTTGTGTCATTGACCTTCCATTTGGTGAAAAGCCACGTTGGCGACATGTGTTGAAAGTATCGGAATTCTGTCCGTGCGCTAATTTTGTTTCTCTGGTAACTTGCGTTGAAGTACCAGGCTCCGAAGGGATGAACCTCTTTGGGACGAACCGTAAAAAGGAAGAGTTCGAAAGCGAGTTCCTTGCTGTACCAGGTACGGCAGAATCAGCCAAACAAACTAGCTACCGCAGTGCTAGCCACGACCAGGTAAGGTCAATCGGACAAAGGGGGGTTGTCAGAAACACGGAAGCTTAGTACAGCTTGACCTTTTTCACTAAGGTTGTCAAGGTTCTTCGAAATTGCAAAATTCTATCCGGTGAATATATCGTCCTTGTATAGCATGTTTATTTGACACTGGACATCTAATATAAAAAATGCCGATGATACGTTAAGTTAAGATGATAAAGTTACGTTAAACAGGAGTTGCGTTGCACAATGACGCAAACAACACCGAACTAGAAACCGGTTCAGAGTGGTTCAGAATTGGGCTTGGATGAGGTTTTCTTCGCTTCGTTGACGCGAGGTCATGAAAAGGGAAACCCCAACAGCTTCACCTTGCTTGGTTTCCAGATTAAACTGCTTGACCCATAATTTCTTTTTTTTTGCGTTTGCAGTATTTAGCAACTAATGGTAACATCAAACATTCGATAGTTAATAATGGACGTAACGTGAAAACGCGTAGTTTAATACATGGTAAATGAATCTGCGATTAATGAGTAGATTCATATAGTGTATATCGCATTGAAGGGACAAAAATATAAAACTTAAGAAAATAAGGCAACGTTTAACAAGGGTAAACTGAAAAATAATGGTGTTAAGGTATAAAGTATACTTGCAACATCACGAGGGTAGTTTTTAGCTTGATCGGATGGTGACAAGGGTGAGAAAGGTTTCCTAAGCTAGTAAGCCAATGAAAGCATTGATGAGGGCACCTTTGTCCTTTCAATACATTTGCTATATTGCTACAGGCTTTTCCAAGCTTGCCTCTAACCTCTCTTGCCTCCAATATAAAAGGTGTGCAGCAAGGCTGCATCTCAACCATAAATACGAGAGCATCCACTACAGGTGGAACGGTTTCACGACGAGACAAGTGAGACAGGAGTACAGTGTTTTCGTCTTGAAGAATCTCTACGAAGCTTCCCATCCCTTCCCAAGCTATTCCAGATTCTGATTATTCTCAACGTCAGCAAAAATTGTGTGCTGGTACGGGGTTATTTACTTCGGTTACCTTCCTTTTTTGGTAAGTCGAAAACAACGGGATTTTGTAACCTTTAGTATAAATACCTATATTATTGACCTAAACAACTGTCAAGGCAACTACTTTTTATGGTGTTAGGGTTATTTTTTAAGGGCTTTGGTCAGTTTACTGTAGGATTGCACCCTTTGCGGTCTTGTGTCAAGGTTACAAAGAAACGGTCAAACCAGTTAAGTGGTGGCCTATGGAAGCAACCCTTTTGTTCACCGATCATTGTAAACTAAAATTCCGTTCGCAGTAATAGTAATAGCAGTAATAGTAGTATAATTGTGACAAATAATAGTATAATCTTACAAAAACAGAGGTATCTGAACGTAGAATTGTGTGCCCGTAGAGTAGAACAATTAACAGCATGAAACAACCGTTTAGCCTTAATAAGTTTTATCATCTGGCTCCATGGCTTGTCTTTGTAATCAATGACGGAAATCATAATGTATCACTTCAATGAAAGTTACGCTAGTTGGTGTCCGATCCTAATTACACTGTTTGTGTTTCTTTCTAACCCTCTTAAGCTATGGCTACTACGCTTCTTAACCATGGCGAAAGTGAAGTGAAAAAATCTCGCCCCGTCGTTCCAAACAAACGTTATTCAGAGGATGGTAGTACCGGTCGCGATAGCGGGTGCGATACCAGTAGCTTGGAAAACTCGCCCTCGAGCTTGCGAAGAACTGCAAGGCAGCCAAGTCCTTCAAATCCACAGCCAGCAGTACTGGAATGTTCCCAAGTTATCCAGGCAACCATCATTCCCGTCTTCCGTGTGATACCATCTACTACCGCTATTATTGACGAATGCCCTGACGAGAATCCTGCGCCAACCAGCCAAAACAGCAATAAAACTACTTGCAAAGGTCAAAGTGAAGCACTGGACCTCAACCACCTTAACCGGCTGCGAAAGGAAGAAGCTTTTTGTGGGATCGATAACTTAGCACTTGATTTGGATGAGTCACCACCGACCTTGAAATATCCGCAGAAATGGGAAACACAAGAAAAGGGAGAAAAACTTGACCCCGATGATGACGAAATGGACCCTAATGAACTGAACGCTGGTGGTTCAAGAAAAACCGAGGGCAAATTGCTTCCGCAAGTACTAGCTGCCCTAGCGCTGGCTATTGCTGCCATGATTGAGGGTTATTCTTCCGGTTATACATCTCCAGCGTTGGCTTCAATGAGTCAAAATGACAGTCATGTTCAAATCACAGAACAAGAGGTAAGATATTTAAACAAATTAAATAGCTCCATTGTAATATACGCAATTTTCAGTCATCTTGGGTGGGTTCTTTGATGCCGCTAACTGCACTACTCGGAGGCATCTTCGGTGGCACACTAATTGACAAGCTCGGTCGCAAAGCTACTATCATGGCTACAGCCATTCCTTATATTATATGTAAGATAACTACGAACAACACCAACTTACTTACTTATATATGCTAACAACTATGTGCTTCTTTATTCCAGCTTGGTTATTTATTGCCTTTGCTCACAATTTACCCATGATATACGCTGGAAGAGCCATTCAAGGCTTTTGTGTTGGTTTGACTACACTCTGTCTCCCCATTTTCTTAAGCGAAGCTGTGCAACCTGAATGGCGAGGTACTTTAGGATTACTGCCCACAACCATCGGAAACACGGGTAAGAAATTGCTTTAAAAAAAATACAAGAAAAAACTGAACAACAAAACTTTTATCCTAATGATATTCTACATTTCTTGTTTTTGCAGGGATTCTAATGTGTTACGTACTGGGCTCGTACTTGGATTGGACGATATTAGCTGCATTGGGAGCTTGTCTCCCGGTGCCTTTTCTAGTTTGTATGTGGTTCGTGCCTGAAACTCCGCGTTGGTACGTTTCCAAACGTAAGTGACTTTCTTTCAAGTTTAACAAACGGTTTCTGAGCATCTTAATTTACAAGCAATTTTCCTTCGACATTTTAGATCGCCATGAGGAAGCTAAAGCTGCACTGCAGTGGTTACGTGGAGCAGGAACAGACGTCAGCCAGGAATTGTCGGATATTGAAGTATCGTACGCCAAGGCATCTCAGACTGAAGCGAAATTGAAGGATCTCTTCAAGATCCAGTACCTTCGGCCGCTCTTGATTTCCCTCGGTTTAATGTTCTTCCAGCAGATGTCAGGTGTAAATGCGATCATTTTTTATACCGTCAGTATTTTTGAGAAGTCCGGCGGTAGCATTGACAGCAACCTCTCAGCTATTATAGTAGGCCTTGCAAATTTTTTCGCGACCTTAGGGTCCAACCTCGTCATTGATCGAGTAGGTCGCAAACTACTTCTCAATTTGTCCGGGTTTTTTATGGGTCTTAGCTTAACGGTACTAGGACTCTTCTTCTTCTTGCAAATGAGAGATCACGATTTAACCAATTTTGGATGGCTTCCATTGGCGACATTCATGGTGTACATTATAGCTTTCTCAGTTGGTTATGGGCCTATTCCTTGGCTTATGATGGGCGAGATTTTCCCAAGCCAAGTAAGAGGACCAGCAGCATCTTTTGCTACCGCATTTAATTGGACTTGTAGCTTTGCTGTTACTAAGTCATTCACAGACTTAGTTGAAGGCTTCGGTGCCCACGGAACTTTCTGCATTTTTGGAGCTATCTGCCTGTCAAGTGTAGGGTTTGTCACACTGTTTGTGCCCGAAACCAAGGGACATAGTTTAGAAGACATCGAAATCCGCATGATGCAAAAAAGGATTCGAAAAAAGAAGCTTAAAACAGACTTGGAAAAAGTAATAATAACCAAGCTTTAAATGTATGTATTTTTGCTGCAATTGTTAAAAATGTTTTTTTTTTGTTGAGACGTACGTGTGAATCTCAAACGAATGTGATGCTTAAGTGGCCTGTATGCTCGAAAGGATGTGTTATGTTATTTACTGGTATATGACTGGCGCAATATATGCTTGATATCCTGTAAGCAATTTTTTTGAAGAGGCTACCTTTTTTATTGACAATAGATCACGAAAAAGCAGCACAAATGGCTTCTTAATCCATAATTAGCGTTTCATTGCAGACTCCGTCGAACGAGACCAACATGATGTTTGATGTTCATAAAACAAACCTAAACTATAGGGATGGAAAGAGGGGTATTATAAAGGAAGCAACAAAATGGTTTTCCAAGGCCGTGTCCTATGTAGAGGACAGGAAACAAAATGTTATCAGAATAGTTGACAACATTGACAACCATACTACTAAGATGATTCCACACATTGAAATGCACACTATAACAGTATCTCCCTCTAGTAAAATTTTCATTTCGCATTTTTAAATCAATGGCCTTTGGCTGCTTCTTTGGCAGCAACAATCAATGGATATAACGAAGCCAAAGGACGCGCTAATTTCAAAAACGAATGCTAACAAAACACCCATTAGCTTATAACGAGTTGAAGTAGCTATCCCAAGTTTATTACCTTTAAAAGCTCATTGGCCATAGCCCGTTTTTCCACGTCTACTTCAAGACATCTATCCAAGAAATCTTGGAAAACTAGCGACAGTTTGTCTTTATCTTTAATTTCCGGCTTTCCGTTTGTTGCGATAAGGTACAATGCCTGGTACATGAGTAAGACTAGTTAAAGCTTTTTTTTCATTTTAATAAGGAATTTTTACTCTTAATGGATTTTCGTTAAGGTACGGAGGTTCTCCGTCAATCATTTCAATAGCCATGATTCCCAATGACCAAACGTCCACTTTAGGACCGTATTGTTTACGTGTTACGACTTCTGGCGCCATCCAATACGGGGTCCCAACCATGGTTGTTCGTTTTGACTGCTCCGGTGAAATTTGCGCACAGAAACCGAAATCAGCTGTGCAATAGAAATACACTTTTAAGCTTCCATGTACTTTTTAAGAAAAAGAAGTCGAGAATATGTTGAATAAGAAACTTACTGAGCTTTACAGAACCATCCATTCCGAGAAGAATGTTATCTGACTTGATATCGCGGTGAATTACGTGGTTCTTATGCAAAAACTCTAAGGCTTGAAGTACTTCTCGACAGACTGCAGCAATCTGCCCTTCGTCCATGCACGTTTCCGTAACAACATCCGTTAGGGAGCCACCGGGCAAATATTCCATGACGACCCAAAGTTCTTCACCAACGAGGTAAGAGTCGAGGTAGTTGACTACGTTGGGGTGCTTGTTTTCTCTCATGACTAAGATTTCATTGATAATCAGCTCCTTCTTGGGCTGCTGGGATAAGTTCATCTGCTTAATGGCCACTTCCATGCCAGTAGCAGTCTCGATAGCGGTATAAACAGTACCAGACGCTCTACAGATTTTGAAAATGGATCCAAAAATTACTTTTCTGAATCCTAAGTTTACAAACGATATTTTTGATTGGACATACCCGATTTTATGGATGATCCATGTAAATCAAAAGAAAAACTCACCCTTGTCCAATCTTCTCCAACTTGGTGTATTTGCGGTTGGGGTCGCCTACACTTACAATGGTGCGTAATCGGTCCAATATTTCCTCGTCTGTCATTTTCTTCTTTCGCTGACGTTCAGCAGGAGTGGGCGTTACCCCGGGAATGCCATTGGTCCCGGGAGCAGCTGAAGTGACTGTAACAGCAGCTGTTGGTGTCGTAGGCGGTGCTGTGGTATTTTGATTTCGATCTAAGGCATAGGCACCATTGGTTGTGGTTTCTTCTTCCACAGGTTTAGTGTACTATAATATAGGAAGTGTTAATTTACATTGTAGTGGTCAAATTTAGATTTACAATAGATTTCGTCCTTTCGGGCCGTGCTGCTACAGGGGGAGGAGGAATTTCTGTTTCCACGTCTTCAGCAATCTCTACCTCTTCATCGCCAGCTTCCATAACTTCTCCAGCTTCTTCATTACTGTTCCTTGTTTCTGTATCCGGTGTGGAAGAAGGTGACGAGGAAGAGATAGTTAAGGGTGGGCCTAGTGACGAATGTGATGGCGGATGAGAAGGGGAGGGAGAAGGTGAAGTACCCCCACTTAACACCACTGAGACGTTCATGTTCGCAGCTAGTGAATCGGCCAGATATGCCGGGCGAGGATAGGAATCTAAATTGATGATAGTAAAAGAAATAATGACAGTACAGATACAAAATTACTCCGTAATTGTAAAATCGATATGGTTAAAACCGTTTTACCTGGCATTTTCTGGAAAGCAGTCATGTATTTCGTCTCAGGCTCTTTTTTAGAGGAGGCATCGTACCAATTTAATACATCCAGTACTGCTTGTGGATTTTTCTTCTGCTCCTGTTTGCTAATGTTAGAACTGACTAACAACTTGGTCCACGCTTCCGGCATTCCCTAATAAATAAATTATATTCTATTAGACGTAGGTAATTTTGATTAAATTGAAATAACATGATAAAGGTAGCCCAACCTAATGAAAGCTAAAAACAACACCACGAAAATTTGTAATAAAAGGGTGTAAGTGTATTAAAAGCAAACTGCAAGGAATACAAATGTATTCCAGCGTACTTGAGTACTTACTCCGTACTGCTGCTTGCAAAGAAAAAAAAGCCCATTAAGCATATTTTTTTCCCTTTACTTCTCTTTCAGTAACTTATAACCGGTTAAACAGTAAGCCATGCACGCGTGAAACAATGAACGCAAACATATTTTTTTATTTCGTTTTCTAAATATAATTAAAGCAACACGGTTGATTATGTTCTAAGGTTTCCGAACTTACTGTGAACTCTCCCGTTATAGGATCGAACCCCACGTGGACGGTATGTTCGAAATTTGTCGGGTACGAAATGTTCGGTTTCTCATTGTCTCTTGGTTTCTTGTAATGTGCTTTAGCTTTCGGTGTCTTTTTCTTCCGTTCGTCTGCGTCTGGTTCCTTTGGCAGAGGTTTCATGTCCACAGGCACGATTGGTTTAGAATCAGCCCTATATACAAATCTCAAGACAATTAAAAGCCTAAGTAAGCTTCGTTATATACTAACCTTCTATCAGACCTGTTGCTTGTAAGTCTGACCGGAGGAGCTGGGGGCTTATCTTCTTCGTCAGACATTGTAGATGTAGTTTGTTACTTCCCCAAAACGACAAAAGCAAATCCCTTTGCTTTGCGAAAGGCAGACAATGCAAATCAGTAAGAGCACGACACTTAAAAGGCGAAATTATATTAGTTAACTAACGTACGTTCAGCAATACAACAAAAAAGTTTACAATCAGTCGCTAGATTGGGAGTGCACCCTCTTTTTTTAACATTGTTTGTAAACTGATTCAAGAGCTCCGAGATCAGTCCAATCACATATATGCAGTCCGCTTAGAAAATGAGTCACTTATGATATAACTTACCTTACTTGATGGCTTTTTGTAGCTGAAAAATTGCTTTCTTGGTGTAAGAAAACAAAATAATATGCAAATAAATCGTCAATTTTAAAAGTTATAAGTTCTATATTCCGCCTTCCTTACAGCATAGACTAAAACACTGTCCGAGGTGGCTATCGGGGCCCTTTTCGGCACTTCGATATGAAGACTGAATCCGTCTGCGCGCGCCATCTGTCAAGTCCAAGTCCGCAAAGCGGGTGCTTTGTGTTTGCAACCCGCAAGACCGAACAACGTTAAAATACATGCAAAAAGGTTAAACGAGTAATTGTTCAAAAGGCGGTGTTTCCCAGATATTTTTCTCTGTATGGTAGGAAAAAACTCAGCGTGTTTTATGTCTATAATCTGCATTAAATTATAAGTAAATATAAAAAAATTAATGAACCTCGCATCGGTGCTGACTCAATTCAATAGCTTTCCGCTTTGGAGATGTGCAGTTAAGCGTCCCTGAGCCTAGCAAATTAGCACTGGGTCGAGGTTTATCTCTTCTTTGCACGGTACATTTTGCTTCCACAAATCTAGAAGCGTGCTCTGTAAATCCTGTTCGGCACAACAACATTAGCACGCAAACTTCAATCCACCTCTAAGAACTGTCTGAATGGCAAAACATCAGCACTTAGAACTTTGGAGTTTCAATGAGCTGCGACTTCTTTTTTACATTTACATCAATTCTTTTCTTGTTTGCACACCTTTGAAGCCGTCTCCTACGCTAATATCAAGGCTAAACGGGACAAGTTAACTCTGAGTTAATCCTTCTATCCGAGTTAAGGTCATTTAAGTGAGTCGTCTAAAAACAACAACGGTAAGGTTAAAGATCATCAACTGTTGACGAAGTTTTACAATTGACGAAGTTGTTACAACATCTTTAACTCTGACGAACATTAGCTAACGCCTATGAAAGTCCCGTCTAGACAAGATTGTTACATTAGAACTAGGATGACAAACAAGCTTTTTTCGTCACTTCACAAAACTTTTGCTCATATACATATAGAAAATAGCCAATACGGATAAAAACCGGAATCGCTATTTTCATAACCGTCGTTCACTTTCCTGTGACCTTAACCGGTCGCAAACGCACGTTCCCCGTTCTGGGACTAGTTCTGAGCAACTTCACAAGTTAACGATATTTAGCGTCCCGCCTAGCCTAGGTAAGGTGGGTTCGATATCCCTTCTAATTTTACCAGTCAATTAAGGGAACTGGTCATTCAATTGATAACTGGCTTATTTAATTGATTGGTGAGTTTAGAAGGAATTCTAACTACGTGTCAACTAAAAGAACTGGTAATTCAACTGTATAACCTGCTCATTTAGCTGACTGGGGAATTTAGAAGAGATTTCCCTCTAAACGGAAGTTGAATAGACTGGAATGACAGGTTTGGTCACTACGGAAAGTCGACGTAGCAATCACTTGTAATTTCGTTACAGTACATGTAAAGATTCTATTAAATTGATCCTATAATATCCGAAATGTGATTCTAATAACCGATTGAAATATTATGAATTTTATCATTTCGAATCGATCCTTTAAAATTTTGACGATATAAAGCGGCAGATTCTAATAACCAAAAGATTACAATAAGCGGCATTTACTGTATTATTATTACTATGTGTTTTAAAGAACTCAGGGTAGACAATTTTTTCGGAAATTGCAGTTATTTCATAACCTATTTGTATTTAAACTTTTGTAGAAACGTTGGCTTGGACAGGCGGTCTCGCAATTTTAACCAAAAAAATATATTTTTGTTATAACAACTACAACCTTGATACCAACTGATAGTGTTCGGTCTGCTTTCCCACAATCTGGTACACAAGGAGCGTCTTGGGGGGTTGCTTTTTGGATGTATTTCTAGTTTCGAATAATACCTTCCGGGTTTATAAAGTTCAACTTTACACCCATTAAGCAATTACTTTACCTACCCTGGGATACTTATTGACCTACAAGACCCTCTGTTTTAATAAAATGCAACGAATTAAAGGTATTACTTAATTACAGAAACCTAACAATTTGATCTGCAAGGTTTGGTATTGAATGTTGTTCCAGTCCAAGTAACTTACAACGTGTATACCTGGAGGCTTTCTTCCAAGGAACAAGTTCTATTCTAAAGCCCAGATTGGACTGCCGTCTGCCAGCGGCGTCCTTTTCAGTTACCCAAGATACTCGGTTGCATAGAGGTTGTTGGTTGCTGGTATTACGCATAACCTATGGCACACATTTTTCTGTTTAATTAATACTGTGTCAAATTAAGAATAAGTATAGACAGCACTGCGGTTTCCGAAGTGAATATAAGTTTCTAGCAAAATTGGGTGTCAAGTGTTATTTAAAAGAAAATGACTTCAGTTGTATGCTGTGATCGTATCCGATGGAGGATTGTCCCATTTCTTGTTTTGTTTTTCGTCACCGTAGCTGTTTTGCTAGGTGTGTATCGGTTTCGAGATGCCTTCAAAGCCGAAGAAAACTCCAGACATACCCAAGTTACCCGGTAAAATAATATTTCCAAAAGTCTCAGCTATTAAAGAACGCAGCAGTTTACTCCGGATGCGGGCGAAAAGGCGATGATGTAGGGCACATGAAGTCACTGTCTTTCACCCCCAGATCGGACGTCACCTGTCCTACTTAATTCGTGAGAAAGCCCAATAAGCGCAAAGGCAGAGGATTCGTGTCAAAGACTTTGCTAGCTTTCTATGAATAGACTGAATCCTTCAATGTTTGTCCTTTTCAAAAGGGGAAAGTAAAATCTCTGTACCAATTCCTCACGCTCCTGCTATTAGGCTTTTCTGTTGTGCTATCGGAGAGCTTACAACCCGCAACTACAAACAACTTTTAGAAAGCTAGACCTCTGTTAAGAAGACCAAAGATAAAAAGAGAGAGCGTTTTGTGGGGTACGGGAAACCCATATTGATCACCACCCTATGCGTATAATCTTACTATAACTTTTAATAGGCAACTTTTAATAGGCATTGAATCAATCTCATTGTGTGCTGTTGTTCCTATCGTTAATTGCCGTAGGGCCAATGTAAGAAACCAAATTCTTTGCCTGAAAACAAGACAGGGTGTCGACCAGCAGCAGCTCAATTTTGTTCCAAAAGAGAAAGGTTGGCTGCTTCGTCTCTTCGCAGTGTATACCCGGAAGACTTATCCGGTTGAGTTCGTAACCTTGAGAATACATTAGGCAGAAAAACGGACTTTTTATGATGTAAAATAATGATGGCTAAGTACTATATTTGCACTTTCTTTCAGATCCCGTCGTCCATCAAAACTGCGCAATTGGGAAGATGCACCCACGTACGACAGATGGTTGGTTGTTTCAAGCGAACAAGACCAAGAATACTTGTGTGCACTGATTAATGTTTCTATTGAACTAAACTGGCGACCTTTGATAGTGGGCAACAATGTTACCTGCTGCAGGTATGAATCAATGACTATAATGTAGTTTTTATTAAGGTTGGTAAACACCATATTATGAGATTAATCCATAAAACTTACAACGAATCAAAAACATGACACACAAAATTATCAATTTTAGCGGATTCCGAACTTTCAAGTGCTCTTATAAATATCCCTACAAGTACCACGCAATCAATCACTCACTCATTACTATTTTATTAGGAAAGCCTGTGTGCTTGTGGACGATTTGAAAGTGGAATCGAGTAAATACAATATCGCGGCCTATTATCAAAACCACACAATAATTCGCCGCAATGTGGCCTATTTGTATGCAATTGAGCACGGTGCGCGGCACATTTTTGACGCATATCCGGAAACGTTCATTGCTTCCGGAGTGCAAGTGCCTTATTTTAAAAGTGAAATGCATCGACAGTTACAACACCTAGCATTAGACGTTGCCTTGGGTTTGGTACTTGAACGACCTTACATGAGACGTATCTACAACCCATACGCCCATTTCGGTAGAAATGATTTGTGGACTAATGGGTTCCGCAGAATGAATGCACGTGACACTCCACATCATAACTACCGTATCTGCGAAGTCCGCCCGCCTTCAATTGAAAAGGTACGTAATACTTGTCACTATTCTTTGTCCAACCGATGAAACTACTAAGCTGCTTGTCCTTGACTAAAGTAAACAGACTGGTTGCTTTTAAAGCAGGACCATGGAAAGATAATGACTGATTACTTTATTGAATGTCAAACTTAATGTAATGTCTTCCGCGAGGATCAAAGCTCGCCCTTAGCTAAGAACCTGTTGCATTATTACAGTTCATGGAAATAGATGACGGATTTATCGATGTGGCAGCACCCCCCTTGACTCTACCTGGAGCAGTTCTCGCACCTTTCTCCTCGAAAAACGCATTGTATGCATTAGAAGCATTTTGGGGATTAGCCCTACTTCCGGGAAAAGAAAGCGACATGCCCGCCCATCTAAGAAGATCTCTTTGGAATCAAGCACTTTTAGGAAACATCGCAGGAAGCGTGAAACTATCCCTTTCAACCACACCAACGATTCCGTCCAGGTTAGTGCTACAATTATATCATGCGTGTTGCTAAGATCGTTCTTTCTTTTTTTTTAAAAAACCCACTCCTTCTTTACAGACTGAACAAAAATTTCAAAAATCCCGACGAATTACGAGAAACTGCTGATGGGTTTGCTAGTTACTTGCTGAAATGGACTTGTGCATCACGTTCGTCCTTAGGGTGTATTCAAGACCTGGCGAAGAATATGCAACGTCTTAACTATATCAGTGCCTGGGAAGCTGCATTTCTTGAACACTGGATAACGGATTTAAAACACTTGCGTTATTTGGAACCCCCAATTATACCCAGACGCCGAGGTTACACAAACCCTTGCCTGGGAGCGGATGGGCTTTATGGCGTGGCCTTTTACCCGGCATTAGCTCCCAAAAACCTGTCGGAGGAAATTAAACAGCACCGAAAAACTGGTTTTGCTCGATTCATACCGGAGGAACAGCTACTGGAGAGTTTTACAAAGCCAGCATCCGCTGAAGTACCTAACACCGGAACAACAAAGAAAGTGGTTAGCATTAATGGGGATGGTGACAACAAGACACATATGGATGTTTTTGTTGTGGCTGATGAAAACGGAAATGGAAAAGCTGAAGTCCCAATAAGACTCGAAGAGAAAATTACAACTTTCAGTCGGTATGACGAAGTAGGAGGTGAAATATATCGACCACACAAGCCTTTAGAACCTTCCGAATTCACCAGTGGAAGCAGTAAGACTTTATCGAAGGAATTTGCAGATAACATGTGTCCTGGTTTTTCCACTTTCTATCCATACACAGCCAATGTAACTTTCGACCGGATACTGTTGATCATATCCATAACCAGCTCGCGTTTTGAATTGATTCCTATGTTTGAGACCATTTACCGACAACAATTCAAGAACATACTCTACTGTGGCGCTCCACATGACTCCATTGAGATTTTTCTCAGGAAGTATCAAACAGCCGAGGACCGTTCGTTTACCTTTCTACCCACCTATACAAAATATTCGTACGAGTGTTTGATTGGCGCTTTCGAAATGGGTTACAAAGTGGATGGTTACTTAATGACGACAGATGATACTTTGATTGAAACTTGGAATATGCCATATCAAAACATTACGCAAATTTGGTTTGGTGGTGACAAGAATGCCAAAATTACTACAAGAGATTGGCGATCCGTTGATCCGGGTGCCCAGAAGATTCCGCGTAGCGCGGAAGGAACATTCAAGGCTCTTGAATTTCTTAAGAACGCTTTAACTGGTTCTTATGAGGAACCGACCATGACAAAACTATCTAAGCGGTCTATTGATGTGGTAGTAAGGAATGACAATGTTGAAGCTTCTTTTCACGAGTTGTCCAAAGACGAATATGAAGTTCTGGACGACGAGGTCGCCAATCGCGGAGATAACCCTGAAGAAGTAATTCACGAACCAACGGTTGAAGATATATTGGAAAGTGTACCTTCAGATCACGAAGCTGACATGGCTGCAAACCACAACCAGTCAGAGAGTGACGACAGATTCTCCTTTCAAGAAGTAGATCCAGGGAAAAACGTTACGATCGGCAATCCGAATGAAAACAATTTGGACCTTGACCTCCCTGAAGAAGCATTGAATAACAATACGACAGTCAACCTTCAAGAAGTTACCACACCAGATCAAAACAAAGAAGTGCAGCCGGTAGCTGAAGAGGATGACGAATTTCCATCTACGGGGGAGGACGTTGACGATACTGACGAAAAGCAAGAAGACGCCGAGCGACCAGTTTCGGAACTGCTGCGGAAAATTCTAGTGGCTACGAGAAATAGCACACATGAAACTTCATTTGTACCAAGTCTGTCGACACAGACTACTCCCACCACGACGACTACGATTGACGATACTGCTGACCGCTATCAAGAAATGCCTCCTGATAATTCAATCAACATTTCGACTCCTTTAACCGAGGACGATATTTTTTTACCGATAAAGGACACTTGGAACCCTATCCCAACGGGTAGTATTTTCCTTAACAATGACAGTTTGAAACCTTGGCTTGAAAAAACGCCGGAAAACAAAACTTTAGACATGTCTAGTGTTCACCTGCTTGACTTGCAAGCAAACGGGGAAACAGTAACTATGCCAGTCATTGTTCATTTAACGGAGCTCGTACCGGACCCATTGTCCCGAGAAAATGCTTCCGGGGTGATACCTCACATGCAAGACGTTAAACTCAAAAACAGCGAGATTTCACCCACACCTTTTCCTGTTCTTGTTGGACCTTCTGTGTCGTTCAATTTAAATTCCAATACTTCGGTTCTGCGAGAAGGACATGCCCTTGACGAACCCATGAAAAAACAACCAAGCGTGAAAACAGAGGAGGAACGAAAATCCCCTGAAGGTCACGTGGAAGAATTGTTTGGAAAGTTGGCGGAAAACTACAAGCAGATTAAGCTAAACTTGGGTTTATCTTCCGAGGAAGGTCGTCCAAATGAAAACTTTGGAAAAGTTGAAGACTTTGATCGAATGCCGTATCGGCTTAGTCCCGGTAAACTTCGTTTCTTTGCATGCGAAAAAGGCACTAACATGGAGTTCTGCAAAGTAACTTCGGACTTTCTTTATCAATTAACGGAAAATATAGGAAACGACTTTCGTTTATTTTATGACAAAGTTCCCATGTACTACATTCCTGTCGGCCACCAATTGAAATTTTACCTAATTAGCACGCTACTCTTGCAACATGGCGTTACAGATGAGTTTGCAATTCCGTTAATTTTAAGAGGTCTAGCACCTGAAAAAGACTGGGTTTCGCTAGAGAAATCGAGTTTTGGGGCCAAGGCAACAGAAAATTCCTCCAAATACCCACTATTCCATAGTTCAGCTTCATTTTTGCACCCTGTTGATTTAAATAACGTGTTTAACAATCATCGCCTACAAACAGTCTTTTGTATAAAGTATCTTTTGCGAATTCTGAAAAATTAAACAGTAATCTACAACGATCCTTCGCTGCTTTCTAGAATCGCGGGTTCTATATCGCTATCAAGATCCATGGTGGCAAATGTGAATAAAAAAACTGTGTTACTGCGATAGCTATGCCATGTATACTTTTGTAAAAATGATTACGTTAAACAAATCAGTATTCTCGCAGTTCTTATTTAAAGTCTACATATATAGTTTTCATTATTTTTCGATGCGATTATACCCTGATAAAAAAATAATAAAAAAAACCTTCAGAGTTTGGTTTAAGCTAACTGAACTATTCTTGTTTCCCTTTCCAAACTTTTAGTTAATAGTTAAGTTGGTTGCACAGCTACATTCAAGCTTGTAAAACAAAAGAAAAAGCGACTACGCCAGTTTTTCTTTGGCTTCCCCATTTCTTTCACCGCCAGAATCGTTAAACAAATCAACCAGTCTTTCTCATTCCTGGTTTGCTGTTCTTAGTGCTAGTGCGATGGACACGCAAACAACCCTCACAAAAAATAACAGAGCAAAGAAATTTGCTCATGTAAAATTTCTAACTTTTCAGCAAGGGAGGAGAATGTGTGGACGAAAGAAAAATGATAACACCTGTTCCGCGTTATGTGGAGCTAAATGGAGAATGTACCTTCACACGTTTTGCTGTAGGCCATTTTATGACACATAATACTTCAAAAGTTTCCCTTCTTTCTTTGCTGGTCAATCTCCGACACCTACGCTCGAAATCCTGTTTTGTGACTGTAAAAAGCAAAAGTGCTGTATAACAATAACCCCTTTAGTCTAAGTACAACCTTCGCGATATAACTCCCCCAAAATAGTGACCATTTTCTTTTCCAGGAAAAGAGCAGATGTAATCCAGTTGTTCAATGTCAAACTTAAGAGCAATCACTTACCAATCAATCAATTACTTCAAAATGGCCAAATTTTGCATGAAAATATGAACTACGTCGATTCTTCCTTCACACGTGGATTGAATACTACGTCGGCGGGATACATGCCGCTGAATAAGTCTTGCAAATCCACTTGAGCATACGCTGAACGACTGAGCCATTTCTTACTAACATTCAAGAGGCTCGTGTAAGCTTTTTCCAACAAAGGGTGACAATCTGGAGGGATAAAAAGGAAAGTAAAATTTACTAGATTTAGACAACTTGGCATACTTATACCCGTCTGTGGAAGGTTTGTGAACAATCGCAGATAAAAGCACAGTTGCTTGTACAAATCTATATCACCATACTGCCAAAGTAGGTTAAATCAGTAAAAAAAAAATACTACGAAGACTTTTACTTCTTTGTATAAGAGACTCTTCCTACAACCAACGCAATGCGGCAAACCACTCTGCAGCCTTAAAGGCATGCGACGTATCCGCGTAGAACACGCTGGATCTTCACAGACTAACCAAACCTATAAGGATTAGTAAGCACACGCATTACATCGATTATCTAAGGCTATCGTAGGCAGCTATCATTACTGAATAAAATTTCTGCACATCCAAGCGCACGGTATTCGTAAGCTTGTTGACCAAGCGAGGCAGGTATGAATAAGGCGCTCTGTTACAGTTCTTGTTCGGACATGCCAGTAATGCTGATCCAGTTTTCATGTCATCCTGTCAGCAAAATAAAGATTAGAATTCTAGGAAACACATTCAATCAACATTCGGGGAAAAAATACGAACGTAACATACTGGTGAGACAAAATTTAATAAATTCATATATCTAAATATCTTAAAACGTAAAAGAGCTTTAGAACAAACCATAATTTGAGAGACATCCAAGCTTATCGCAGTTAAGCAATCGGGGTTTGGACAAGTGAAGGAAAATGCATGGCATGTTTTAAAGCGTTCATCATCGGTTTCTACGTTTCCTACTGTGTTGTCTCGTCCACTGTCTTTAGCTGCGTAAGCATGAACATCTAGACCTGCCAGAACAAAGAAGATATCAAACTGGAGCCAAAATGACTCCGAACATTTGCGTTACCTAAACATTTAGCTAGACGAGAGGAATCTGTGCCTTCTAACGGCTGGCATAACCGGTCGATTACTGCAAAAACCTGTTGCGCCAGATAGTACTGGATATCCGGTTTCAATAACTGCTGGCCTTCTTCAGGTTTTCTACTGGCTGCAGCTTGTACGTCCCCCACACTGTATGCTCTCTGACTTGGAGACAAACTACTTCCATCCTATACGTTTGAACAAAGAAAAAAATAATCAGTATCTTTAAGCCAAACGTAAGTTTAAATCCGCTAAGTTTAGACCTGACAAATAATATAGGATACTGTGTCCCCGCTTTTCAGTTTCTTGCCACCTTTTGAATTCATGCGTAAGGCCACTTGAACGTGAGCAAGGCTTTTGGCATCAGAATAATCTTCCGGGTTCTTGGTAAGTTGTTTGGTGATGGCCAACATTGGAATGGGAATACGTCCTTCTTCTAACCGAGATTTCAACTCTTCTAAATGTGAGTGAATCTTGGCAATGCGATCATCAGCAGCCATGTCTGTTAAAATCTGATCCAGGATGTATCTGAAAAGCCAAGAAACCAAAACAATAAAATAATAATAGTAATAATAATTAACTAACAATAATATCAACTAATAATAACAAAAACCAACCTACAAACCTAGTACTAACACAGGCACCGCGACACAAGGACGCCGGGACCAGACACAAGGACGCAAAGTCCGTATTCTTTTAAGGGTCCAATAGAATTTCGAGTATTAAAAGTCTCTGTTCATTGGTTAACCGCCAAAGAGATTAGAAAGTGCTTAATCTTTATTAAAAAATACGTCATAAGCTTAGGTAAGGTTACGTTGGGCCTACTTCCCGGTCGTGTCTACTTCCCCTACCCCCCCCCCCCCCCCCCCCCCCCTTGCACCATTGGAATCTCCTTCATTCCTTGTTCTATTCTAAACTAAACTGACTGGTATGAATAAATAGAGAATCAAGAAACACAAGACACGGCAATAAGCGAAAGCCTATGTCGTTTCTAATAAAAAACAATATCCAGAAGAATTATGTGATACATCTTATTCGTAACACAAAAGTTTTTACCAAGACAGTAAAAAAATAAACAGAAAAACACACTTACTTTCCAGAATCAATGGCTAATTGAGACCAATCTCTACGTACGATATCCAGGCCCTTGACTTCTTGTTGCGTACTATAGTTCCCATTGGGCAGCTTGGATATGGTAACAGCAGCATACTTCTTTTTCTTGAGCAGCAACAACCGTTGAAAAACACCATCGATTTCCAGTTCGAGATACTTGTACAACTTGTTAACTTCCGTTTTAATCTTAAAGAAAGCAAAGGGTAAACGCTGTAAATCACCATTCATGCAAAGAGTTTACCTTGTTTCCCAGCTTGATAACCTGATCTAGATCCTTACAATTGCTGTTAATCATCAGTGAATCGGTATCTCCGTAAACGACATCCAAATTTAAGCGACTGACAAGATCACGGGTCTGCAGCAAGATTTCTCTTCCTTTGGCTTTAGCAAAATTCCATTAGAAATAACTACATTGAAACTTTTGTCTACTCAATAAACTATACCTGTAATCAACGCCGCCAAGGGCTTGGCATAAAAGCGTGAATACTGGAAACCCAAGCAACCATACATACTGTTGGCTGTCAACTTTAAGGCTTTCTGGCGAATGTCATACTGTAGATATTTTGAATTAATTTTCTGAATAAATGAATACTAGTTTTCGATGAAGGTACTTGAAGTTTAAGATCGTTGGAAAGACCGGGGCTCTTCATCAGTGATTTAACAGCCCTTCGGCTTTCCACGAGCTTGCGAATTTCAACAGGAAGGACTCCCGGAGGTAAAGACGAGTCCGGTAGCTCAGGAATGGTATCCTTTAAAAAATAAAAATAAATAAAAATAAATTCAAACGAACTTCCATTTTCGACAAAACGGTTTACCTCGCCCTCTTTGGTGGTTACGTCCCTATTGACCGTAGTAAAACAAATATTGTACTCTTGAATAATGGAGGGGTACAACGAGTTGAAGTCCATGAGCAAAATAAAATTATCGTAAAAGCCACACTTGGGATCCAAGACCAAACCTCCAGAATAGGCGGGTTTCCGACGTCCGCCAACTTTCCCTCGTTTGTTTGTCTGTTTCCCAGCACCTTCATCGTCTTCATTGTCCGATCCAGGTGCGGCTTTAGCTAACGTTTTTTTGAAAGTTTTGTCAGGAACAATATAATCCCGTTCATGGAAAGCATGGAGTAACAGATATTCGTTTCTTTCAGAGCGGCCTCCTAGCAATGTACGCGACATCAAATTGCCAGCAGTTTGGGTTATTTGAAGCGCCAGGGGCAACACATTGAGCTCACACATTAACTTTAGGACAGTCAAAGCATCTTCCATGGTCCCATCCAGAAAACCCAGCAGAGTTTCAGATTCCCTAAAAATTCGAAAGCAAATCCAAATTTACAAGCTATTGGGAACTTTCTGTTGGGTTTGCAAAGTTACTTGAACGCATTCTTAACTGCCATGGAATCCCAGATGGGTCGCTCGGTCTTGGAATCTAAAACTTGCTGGCAAAGAGTGTTCAAGTCATAACTCCTTGCTCGGATGAGCTCACGAGCGGAAATTTTCACGTCGCAAACCAAACGACCACACATGGCAGTATGCGTTGTTAGTATGCGATGATTCTAAAGTGCAATGGTTAAGAAACGCCGTCAATATAACAGACACAAGTTGTGTACTTTGTTTGAAGCCGAATTGGCACGGCGAAGTCGGCCCAAACGCGACCAGTTTGGCACTTTATGCAGCAGAATCCGATGGAGAAGTACTTCCAAGTCGTAGGAGCTTATATCATGCCCCACGACGCAATCCGGGTCCACTTTTTGAAGTTTGAGGAGCAGTAAGTTAAGCAACTCTCTTTCCGAATTGGCTCTTTCCACTTTGGTTCTGCTGCTGGCTAACTTGTCACGGAAATCGAAGGGCCATACTTCCTCGGACGGACAAGTAACGACTGCCCAAAACGAAATAGTAAAACTGTTAAGAAACGAAAAAATACGACGGATACGAAGCATACTTGCAAAATGTTCTTGAAAAGGAGGGTTTGGAGGAACACCGTCAAGGGGAAACGTACGGTGAATCAAGCAGCCTACAGCTACCACTTCGCTTTGCTGTGTTGTCTTTTGAACGGCAGTACGAACAGTTAATCCCATGAGTACCACGGGAGGAGCAGCTTTGTTACTAGTTTCTTTCGGTACTTGGATTTGGTCTGGACTATCGAGAACAACCTATCCCCAATACGGGAAGGAAACAATAAAAGCTTATAAGCTTGAAAATATAAGAACTTTACTTCAAATTTGCACCAAGATACGGCAGGGTTGGGTGTTCTTGGTCGCTTCACATCGAGCCAACAGGGTCCTTTAATCCGCTTTTCAATAAGGAAATTCTCTAAGCTGGATGTCTGAGACCCAAACACATGAGAAAAGGTTTCTCCTTGCAAATCACGAGGTAATGCCGGCATTGTAGCCTGAAATAAGCTGATTCTTAGAGCGAGATGCCGGGCCCAATCAATAAAATTGTTACCGAATATTTGACTTCTAAATAATCGCTTTCTGCTGGAACATCAGTGCATTCAAATGCGTATTTCTTAACCACTTTGCGACTCCTGAAAAGCGAGATTTTGTACTTGGAGGCTACACGTTCATTAAATTCCTTATAAATGTCCATAAATTCTACGAGTGTTTCTGTTGATGTTTGCTTTGCCAAGTCAAATTTCTAAGTCAAAATTATGAAACAAAGAGACTATTTTTTACGTAAAAAAGGAAATATTTACGTATTTCCGGGGTAATACAAAGACTTTGCGTTCAACATTACGTATAGTCACGCAACATGTGACATACTGCTTAAGTGGCTCCGCGAAAGTCTTGCCGAAAAGATATATAACACCAGGTTGGGCAAATGGGTCTTCGTATGCGTCCAACCAATACAAGCGCAAAGTCTTAAAGAGAAAAAATAACAATGCCGTTATTAATAGGATTTCATTTAAATTAAATAATCTAATATAATTATTAGCTGATACATAGACACATAATATGCGTGCATATCCTAGTATTGAACAAACCAGTTAATCCAGATTTTAATAATTTAGATGTTTTAAAACTTATTGTTTATACAATTTTAATATTATCTAGATATTTTTTTTATTATTATTTTAATCTTTAAATAATGGTTCATTCACGAGTTTGATCTTAACAAGAGCATAAGACGATTTGTGCAATACTATCTCAAAAGAAAGTTTAAGTACTTGTTCGCCATCTTCTGATAGCAGTAAATCCTTCGCGTCAAATTCTGGGATAGTTTCATTCGGGTTTGTCTGAGTCTTGACTTCAGGCCAAGCAGTGTTCCAACTAATAGTTCCTCGCGCTTCGTTCAAATTAATCGCTGACTTGATGCTGCCTGTATTTGTTTCTGGCTCTGGAATAATCATGTCCAGCTTGGAAGGTACTTTACATTTCCCTTCATTGGGCAGTTTACTTCCATTTTCTATTTCTATGGCGTCGACATCAGACTAGAGGACGTAAATGAATCAAAAACCACCAACAAAACGGAAAATGCGACGTTTTACCTGCTCAAAATCTTCCAAATTAACATCAAAATCACCAGTTAAAGAATCGTCATCCACACGTACGACAGACGCAGTTTTTTCCTGTTTTGTTCTTGTTGGGTTGGCTTTCCTTTCCTAAAGTATGACGTTTATACTATTATAGGTCATGCTAAACTGAAAATATACCAAGTTAGGCATTCTATTGGGTAATGTGGGACGAACAACGTGACTTTTTGGGGTTGAAACTCGAGCACCAAAAGTTGACGATGCAGCAGACCGAGCTGAAGTGCTAGCAACAGGTACCGGATTATCTAATTCTTGCATTATATCTCCAAGAATGTTGTCAGTACTCAAATCTACGTTTGTCTGCTACGATAAATGCATAAAAAATTCAAGAAATAAAACATTTGACATTCTAGTTACTTCTTTCGAAGCTTTGGATCTTGATCCCATTGCAGAAAACATATTCTTCAAGTTGTTGGTCTTGGATCCAGAAGCGGCATGAGAAGACGATTTGAACAGTTTGCTTTTCGCTTTATCACTTTTTGACTTTGTTGTAGTGAAAGCGATGTCATCATCGAATATTTCGCGACCGTCCTCAACGTATCCGTTTCCATCTATTCAAACACGCATCATTATAATACGATATGTCAAGACATATTTCAAAATATTACCATCGTCATCAATCCAATCGGTTTCCTGTCGTTCCAAAACACGTTTGGAGTATTCTTTTTCGTCTACTACGTCATAAACGTTTTGTACATTATTGACTTCGCACTTATTTTTAGCACCCTTAAGGCTTTTCAGTCGTTCCAAAGCACTTGATCTGGAACCTTGGGTCTTATTTCTCTCTCTTTGAGAGCGTGCCCTCGACTGAATGCTTAAACCTAGGAAAGTTGTAAAAATAATACCAAGATGATATACCTTATTTTGATGAACAATGCAAAGCAAAGGCAATGGGTAAGGTTACAAGCACAACCTAGACCCGAGCGAGTTTAGACTAAATATTCAGACTAGATTAATTTATTTAAATATCCATTTGTTTATATATGATTAAAATGCATAAAATAAGCGGCGCATTAGCATTAGGTAGCCAATAAATAACTTAGCGCTACTGCCTGTACTTTTTACTTGCAAGAGTATCAATCATGTAAATATAAAAAATAACCCTAAAATACTTACTGTCGCAATCCTTTTCTTTTGAATCCATGGTGTGAAGAAAACTCCAAACCTTAATTAGATACGTTCGTCTTTAAGCAACTTCACTTGGCATGCCTATTTGTGATGTAAAGTCAAAAGAGAAGAAAAGACGAGCTGTGCTATGTGCACGTAGAATATTAAACAATGGCCTGGTTAGGCGGGAAAATATCAAGAACAGTTCGGGTGTAGATAAGCGCGAAACGTGAAACGCGAAATGGTAAAACATGAAAGGACCGCTTCGCTGGTTGACGGAGTTGACGAACTCAAAACCATTTCGCGCTTTACTGACTGCAAAAATGGCACTGTTTTAATTGTCTCTAGATATCTCAAAGCAACGAATTAATTATGTTAAATTATTTAATATTTTAATGTATTGACCTAAATTAAATTATATTTATCCCAAATTGTATTAGGTTATGTTGGGTTAAATTAAGTTAGGTTAAATTAAATTTGGTTAGGTTCGGTTAAATAGGTTGGGTTTTAAGTATATATTTTATTTATTTCTTCGGTTTTTAAAATTATTATTGAAAAATTGAACATACAATTTGTCTAAAGTTATAGTTAATTAACGACGAAGTTAGGGGAGAAAAAGTTCCGGCATATTTCGAGTGCAGGAAAAAATAAAGGGCCTTTTCGCATTTCGCGTTTCGGGGGATCTCGCTCGCACAGTTTAGCATGGTCATTTCGCATTTTATTCGCATCTGAAAGAACAGGCTAGGGTGAAAGTCAATTACATTACAATATTTATGCTGTTGAAAGTTTCACCACAAGTTGAAAATTTGGTAAGTAAATGCAAACAATCTCAGATCCATACACTACAGATAGGTCATGGGCTACAACACTCGTTTCTTAGATTATATATACTATAGATAGGGCATGGCTATGCTGCGGTGGGTGCGGAGTTAAGGGTCGAGATTTGGCCACAGCAATGGCGATTTTTGTTTTACAATCATCAGCGTTTCCATGGTTCAGCTTTTCTTAGCGCTTGGTTCAAACAATGTTTAGGATTCCATGAAAAACAATGGTGCAAAAGTGCTCCTTCCCAGGTTATAAGAAAAGAGAGAAAAAAGGGAAGAAAATAGCCTTTCATATGATGAACGTTATTTTTCGTATGCAGTTTTTTTTTATAAATAATTATTTCGAACAGGTATCCATGGAGTAACGTAGTTAAGAAAAGAAGAAGTAGAAAAGAAGATTGGGCAATGGAAAAAGGTTTTAGGGAATCCGAGTCCAAAATGAACTCAAAGGATTTGTTCGGCCCACTTCTTTCCCGTCTGAACTTATTTTGAACTTTCCCGTCTGAACTTATTAGTAATGTCAAATAGGTTTACACTAAGAATTAGCTTAGGCATTAAGTGGTATGCAAGTCTCCCTACCAAAGTTTAATAAAGCGTGTCTACATTTAGCCCCAACAATGGTGGGTGAGTTTGAGTTCAGTCAAGCACAGCCGTCCACATAGCCATGTCCTATCTATAGGATATACATCTATGATCTAAGCCTCTTTTGGTGATAGTACTGAAATGGGACGTTGGTAGCGCCGCGCAAGCATTTAGGTTTCTTTCTCGCGAGTCACGTCCTTCCTTGTCTTCTACACAAATTCCTTACTCCACAAAATATGCTGACGTGGTTTTCGTGGCTTTCTTTGCAGGAGTGAGTTATCAAAGTTCTAGAACAAACGAAGCTACAAAAATTTGGTTATTGCAAAGGAAGTTTTTCCAAACGTGAACATTACAACCGTCTTGCACGTTGCAGTAACTACTATGGGTTCAAGACGCGAAAAGAAGGACGAGGAAGACAGTAAGTTTTAGTAAAATGTCAGGTTTTTTTAATGTTTCTGTTGCTCCGTTGCGGCGTTGGGCGTTAGGAGTCAAACGTTTTTTTTTTGTTTGATGGGGTCCACAACCACTCAAAAAAAAAATTGTCGATTAGACGCCTTAAGTATAATGTAACAAGTATTAAAGACATTGGACGGTTACATAAGTAATAAATAAAAAAAAAGTAGTATTGGTGTCTTGATTTTTTTAATTTTATGGATTGAGCGTAATGTTAGAATTTGGAAAGTCAGCAGAATGTTCTAAAATCGCAAGTGTGACAGTATCATTAGATTATTTATACTGGTATTCGAATGCATAGACTTACCATTTGTTCCTTCAAGTTTACCGTCTTCTTTTTCACCATTCTAATGTTGACCGCTCCCAACTAGGAGTGTTTCTTTTGAGATAAAATTAATTTCCTTCTAGGTAATGGGGTTAATCCGTTTAATAACTTGGAAAAAACGGCTGTTCTTCAAGAGGCCCGCATATTTAACGAGACTCCAGTCAATGCACGTAAATGCACACAAATCTTGACCAAGATTTTGTACCTTCTGAACCAAGTGAGTCAATATTCTATTACGATCAAATTAAATGTAGTGTTTATCCGAGTAACGTATTTTTTACTTATTATAAGAGTTACTTTTGTAGGAGATTTGAATATCAGTTGGTTTAATCTTATAACTCAATTATAGAGTGAAGCTCTTGGTACTGCTGAAGCTACCGAAGTTTTCTTTGCCATGACGAAACTGTTCCAATGCAAGGACCCGGTTCTTCGCCGCTTGGTATACTTGGGAATCCGAGATTTGTCTACCATTGCTGAGGATGTTATCATTGTCACGTCTTCATTGACGAAGGATATGACGGGCAAGGAAGATGTGTATAGAGCTCCAGCCATAAGGGCTTTAACTGCTATCACTGACGTAAGTTTAGAAATACATTTGTTTCACATCGTTTCTGTTTCATTGTGTCTCTCACATTGTAGAGTTCCATGTTAGCTGCCATTGAACGTTACATGAAGCAAGCTATAGTAGACAAATCGGCTCCTGTGTCTTCTGCAGCGCTGGTCAGTAGCCTGCATTTGATGCGATCAGCTGTTGATGTAGTTAAACGCTGGGTTAATGAAGTGCAAGAGGCCCTCAATTCCGACAAGTAAATCCACATACAAACCATTAGTCAATCCTAATGTTAACTTCCCAGTACTATGGTCCAATATCACGGTTTGGGTCTACTGTACCAAATCCGCAAAACAGATCGGTTGGCCGTAGCTAAGATGGTAGCCAAACAGACTAGGAGTGGAATCAAGTCTCCATATGCAATTTGTATGCTGGTAAGCGTTTTTCCGTTTGAGTGGTTTTAATTGATGTGCATTAAAAGTTTCCATCTACTGTGTATAGATTCGAATTGCTTGTAAGCTTGTAGAAGAAGAAGAGACCGGAAATCCTTCTCCTCTGATGGACTTTCTGGAATCTTGCTTGCGTCACAAGTCCGAAATGGTAGTTTATGAAGCTGCGCAAGCCTTGGTTCATTTGAAAAGGACCGGGCCTCGCGAGTTGGCACCAGCCATATCCGTGCTTCAACTGTTCTGCTCTTCTCCTAAGCCTGCTCTTCGGTATGCGGCTGTAAGGACGCTGAATAAGGTAAAGTTGTTTTTGCTTTTCGTCTACGTATGTGTAAAACATTTGAGTCATCTTGCCAGGTTGCTTTTGCCCCATTCTTTGATTACTACATGTGCTTTCTTATTTTCTTTTAGGTGGCTGTGTCTCACCCATCGGCCGTAACAGCCTGCAATTTGGACTTGGAAAACCTCATAACTGACTCCAACCGATCTATTGCCACTTTGGCCATCACAACTTTACTTAAAACGGGTGGTGAAGGTTCTGTAGATCGCTTAATGAAGCAAATTGCCACCTTTGTTTCTGAAATTTCGGATGAGTTCAAGATTGTGGTTGTTCAAGCTATACGAGCATTAGCTATGAAGTTCCCACGCAAGCACGCTGTGCTGATGTCATTTTTGTCATCAATGTTGCGTGACGAAGGAGGCCTGGATTATAAGGCCGCCATCGCTGATACCATCATCGCAATAATTGAAGAAAATCCAGAGGCGAAGGAGGCTGGTTTGACGCACTTGTGCGAATTTATAGAAGATTGTGAACATACTTCATTGGCAGTGCGAATTTTGCACTTGCTTGGTCATGAAGGTCCTCGTGCCAAGCAACCTTCGCGTTACATTCGCTTTATTTACAACCGAGTCATCTTGGAGAACGCAGCCGTTCGAGCGGCGGCTGTCTCGGCGTTGGCACGCTTTGGAGCCGCGTGTCCTGATTTGCTTCCCAACATCCTGGTGTTGTTGCAGCGCTGCCAGTTGGACAGTGACGACGAAGTCCGTGATCGTGGAACGTATTTCCACGCCATTCTCTCCCAACATGAAGCCCACTTGAAGAGCCAATACATTTTGAATGGACTACAGGTAAGTTGTTTCCTCATTAAAGACGAACCTAACACTTTAATGGAATTAATTTAATGCGTAATGTAGATTAAAACTATAAGTAAAATTACATTTGAAAATTTTTAATTAAATTGCGTAACTTAAGCTAAATATGATAAAGTTTCATTAGGATGGTAAATTAATTTAAGTTGTGTAACTTAACTTAAGTACTTAAAGTTAACTTAAATACTTATTACATTTTCAGTTGTCATTGATGAGCCTTGAGAAAACGTTGCAGAAATACATTCAACAGCCATCGGCAACTCCTTTTGACCTAAAATCGGTGCCATTGGCTCCCACCCAACCCGAAGATCGGTTTGCTACTCCTAACATATTTACGGACGCTGTAAGGGAGACTCATGCTATGACCAAAGCAGCAGCAACCGTATCAACATCGGCCACACGTCAAGACGTCTATGCTGAGAAATTGCAGTCAATTCCTGCATTTGCAAACTATGGGCCGCTATTCAAAAGTTCAGCGCCTTTGGACCTGACTGAGTCGGAGACAGAATACTTTGTTCGCTGCGTCAAGCATTGCTTTGCCAAACATTTGGTGTTGCAGTTTGATGTAACGAATACCCTTAGCGATCAGTTGCTAGAGAACGTTTATGCTGATCTGGACGTGCCTGACGGTTTCGAGCAGGAAGCCCGAGTTGTCATTCCCAAACTTCCGTATAATTCTCCAGGATCTTACTACGTTGGCTTGAAATGGCCAGAAACCGCAGGATCCAGCGTGGGTGAGTAAATTGAAGTCCCTCTCCACTAAATCGTAATCGTATGTATTTAGCTTCGTTTAGTGCCACGCTGAAGTTTCTTGTAAAGGATTGCGACCCCACCACTGGTGTGCCCGATTCCGATGAAGGGTATAATGATGAATATGTGGTACGTACCCTTTGAAATGTAACTTCGTTATGGAAAGTTCACTTGCATTGTTTGATGTTCGTAGTTGGAGGATGTTGATGTTTCCGTTGCTGATCAAGTAGTTGGAGTGGTGAAGGCTAGTTTTGGCCCCGCTTGGGAGGATTTAGGGACAACAAACGAACTAGAAGAAACGTTCGCCCTTCCTGCTCTGAAAACGCTGGATGAAGCCATTCAGAACTTGATTACTTTTCTGGGTATGCAGCCGGCGGAATGGTCGGATAAAGTCCGAGATGGGAAAAGCTCCCACACCCTTTTCCTCGCAGGTACGCAAACTTTAACAAAACTTAGTAATAAAAATAGCTCGACATGGAAATTTTCTTCTATAATTTTTGCAAAAGGTATATTTCGCGGGGGGTACGAGGTACTAGTACGTGCAAAGCTAGCCTTGGCGGAAGGGGTTACGATGCAGTTAGCAGTTCGAGCAACACATCCAGATGTGTCAGAATTGGTGATAACTTCTGTCGGATAACGTCGGTAAATTTAAGCGGTACAAGTTTTTTTTCACGTTCGGGATTTCAGTGTTTGTTGAAGGGGATTTTGCGTAGGTAAAATGGCAAGTTACAATACATACAATCTATATAGAGTAAGGGGAGTTGTAAAATACGTGCTTGTGTTGAATCTAGTGCGGTGTAGTTAATCTTTTTCGTAAATGTTCATTTGGAAATGTAAAGTGTGATTTGGTTTGATGGAAGTGAGTTGCTTGGTGCAAGCAATCGCTGTACCGGTAACGAAAAGGCCAAGTTAGTTTGAATGTATCATAACCTGCTAATTACTAGCGATTACTGTAGGCATTTCGTTCAAGTATGTGTAATTCTGTCCTACAAAAACTAATCAATACTATCAAGTAGGAAAGGTTGTACAAAATACCCTTGCTAATGAGTTGTGGTTATTTGTTGCGATAGTTGTGTGGTGCAAGCGGTGTACCATTTGAGGTTGTATTGACGTGTTTTCTAAGAAGTAGGAAGGTAGAGAGTAGACTCCAGCAGCTAATTATAAAGACTCGTCTAACATTTCCATACCGTAGGGTAAGATTGGGTACGTCAACATGTCACCTACCGATAACTTTTGCAAGTATCATCAACCTATGTTGTGGTTAGTTTCTAATTAGGAACTGATCATAGCACACGTGAAATTTATCGGTAAATTTCACCGTTGGTACAAAATACGTTACCTACTCCCACATCGAATGATTCTGTCAAAGTTTGCTGTTGGATGCTTTAAAGCAGGTGCTATCTGCAAGGCGCAACATGTAGGTCGGTTTGAATACCTGTCGTAATAGTACTGGATCATCATTTGCACGGGGTGATCGTTCAGCATTACGCTCACGTCTAGCAAGGACGAACGAGACTTCTTTACGTAAAGGATGTGTTCGTCTTGGTCGTCCGAGGAGTCTTCTTTTCCTTTGTTCGGTAGCGCTCCATGCGCAGCAGCCGTAAATCGCCAAACATATTCATCCTCTTCGTCGGATGACTCGTCTCCCGCGTTGACAGCTCGGATGTCTCTGTTCTCGGCCGTGTTTTTCCATTTCGGCGTAGATGACACTGTTTGCTTGCTGCTTTGAGGCTTGCTGAGGCAGCACTTGCTAAAATGGTTCTGTTTGCAACAATTGTTACATCGCTTTCCTCTTGCGGGGCACTCCTCTAGCTTTTTGTGGTAGTTACTTCCGCAGAACTTGCAGGTCCTGTTGTCGGTGCTGCTATGACGATTGTTTGACTTTTCTGCCTGGGCTGCAACTGCTAATTTGAAGTGGTTTGCTTGCAGCCTTCATGTTCTTCATCTGTTCTTCGGCTTTCTCCATAGCTTTGGCCTTGTCAAGGATCTCAGCGAGGGTGATGTTCGGCTTCTCCAGGACCTTCATTTTTATACGGCGTGACGTGCACCCTTGAATGAGCTGGGTTCTGATCTCGGCTTGCTTGTCGACGAATTCGCAATCGTTGGCCAATTTGTACAAGCGGGTGTGGAACGTGTCCATTGTCTCGTCAGGCTTTTGGACTGCTTGCCTAAGAACGAAGATTTGATAGTCTATGTTCTTTTTGGGACTAAAAGCCTTTTCCAGCGACGCTGGAACAGAACTGTGCGGCACAATGTTTGCGTTTCTCAGACATTTGTTGTTGTGTGCCAGCAAAAGCGCTGGAACAGCTTGTTCCGTGTGAAAGTGCGTACATTTCAAATGGTCGACAAGCCAAAGCCAGTGTAAACAAAGTAAAACTCTTCATAATACTCACTAAATAATCACGGTAAGTGTGCACTCTGTGTTTTTCTGATTGTTTAGTAAACCTTTTATGTTCTTTCCGTTTCAGCGTCTAAGAAAATATGCTAGAATCACAAGCTTTGGCCCTCTGTGCTAACGAAGTTTTGCAGAACTTGCTAGTTGACGAGTCTTCTTTGGAACTAATGGAAGATGAAGATTCCGACGATGATGGGAGCTCAAGTACAGCATTTTCTCTTGCTTGCAACGTGTTACATGTCAAGAATAATTCTCAACTTGCTAGGAATTCGGGGTATGTGATTTACACCGCTTATTATTTTGCCTATAGTTTTAATAACCTAGAAATATCTGTGGCAGTTTCCTGAAACATGTAGTTTCGCATTTCTTGGAGGATATTTTTCGGAGCCACTTTCGCATGACCCGTTCCACATTTGCCTGCCTCGTATCCTTCTGCGAGGTCAATTGCCCAAGAACCGCAGCAAGTGGTGGCTACCAGCCCATGGACGTGGAAGAAATGTGTTATATTACCTTATGGTACCTGGCAAATCAGTGTACCATGCGGGAAATATCGGTGCTGTTTGGCCGCACAGTTTCATCTGTGTGGCGTTCAATTGACAGAATAACATCAATTCTTGAGCAGCATCAGCATGAATTTATCAAGTGGCCAGCTCCTGAAGAACAACCGTCTGTTGCCGACCATTTTTCTTTTCGCGCTGGTTTCCCTAATGTTATTGGTGCCATTGATGGATCACATATTAGGATAGACGCTACGTCAATTGATCAGAAGTCTTATTTGAACAGAAAATTTTCTCATTCTGTAATTCTTTTGGCTGTGTGTCTTCCTAATCGTGCATTTTCCTACATTTTTGCCGGGTACCCAGGCAGTGTTCACGATGCCCGTGTTTTTCGAAATTCAGGCCTCTTCAGAACAGCTTCAACTGATCGAAGAAGTCTGTTCCGGAACGACACCTACCATATTCTTGGTGACTCCGCATTTCCGTGCCTTGACTGGCTCATCCCAGCCTTCAAGCATTCAAGCGCGAATACTCCCGAGAAGAGGAAGTTTAATCGGAAGCACTCGTCCACAAGAGTAACGATAGAGAATTCTTTCGGCGATTTGAAAATGATTTGGCGAAGACTCCTGTACGTAAAAGCGCATGATAGAAGAGTGATCCGGATTATAGTTTCTTGCTGTGTTCTACACAACCTACGCATTCGGCAAAGAGACGTGGATTTATTCAATGAAAATGATGTTGACCCGCTTGAGGATGACGATGGACCCGAAGACGAAGCAGGAGCGATTAATGAAATATGTGGAATGCAGAAGCGAAATAGCCTTGTCCAGTTACTTGGAAATTGAAGTGTATTTAGATCACAAAGATAACGACCGGATCATAAAGATAAAAGTATATGCCATTGCAACGCAGTACAAGTAACTATTCGGAATCAGTGCTACGTTGTCTCTTGCGTCCTTTTTTATGAAGATTTCTAATTGCGTCTACCAAGTCCGCCGCTACTTGCAGCTTCTGAGCGTCCATTTCTCTTCGATAACGGGCTTCTTCTTCAATTCTCGCATTTCTTTTTTCTTCACGCTCCTATAACGAATACAAAATTATTTAGTTCTACAACACTCGCGTCTAATTTAAGCATACCTTCAAAAAGTTATACTTTCTCTCTTCGATATTCTTTAAATCCTCCATACATTTCAATGCGCTTGCAGACTGCTCATTTCCGCGGTTAGGTTTTCTGGGCCTAGAAACGGATGGTGTATCAGCTGTATCTTCATCCTCCAAAGTGTTGAACGTATCAGGGTCCTTTGAAGCATCAGGTACTCGTACCTCACGATGCAGGGAGTCCGACAAAGCCACTGGAGTAATCGAATGAGTTTCGCCTAAATGGAAATACTCTTGAATTTGTATTTATTTGCATTCGAGTTTTAAAAAGCTTACCTAGAAAAGCATGCAGTTCCTCATAGTACAGAGGAGGAGCGACGTGGCCATTGCCCGTTTGGTTCTTCGATTTGTCAACGAAACCAGAGTACGTTGATGTAACGGCTCGAAACGGTGCCGTTACAGGGGAACGAGAACGTATTTACTCAATTTAAGAAACTCACGAACGAACGCACAACTTTCGTTTTTACCTCTGGTGTATTTTACGTTGCGACAACCGACTGTCAATGTTCGAAGAAGACTGCGCTTGACCGAGCCTTGCATCAGTGTTGCCAGATTTTTTAAAGATCGCCCGCCAAAATCGCTTGTAAAGTAGCCAAACTTCTCGCCAATTTTTTTTAAAAAGAAGTCGCCAAAGTACTCGCCAAAATACATAGATAATCTCGTCGAAGCCCGATAATACTATAACTATATTTTAAAAATGATGCTTTATACAATTAAGTTTACATACACATTAGTCAGGGTCAATACAAAATTTAAAAACAAAATATTTACATAACATAATCAGATAAATCCTCATCGTCATTATTTTCGTACATATTGCTATTCATTTTCTCCAACATTTCCGGTGATGGCTCAAACAATTGGCAACAAATTCCTTTAATTTTGAGACCATATTTTACATGCAAAATTTGCCTTAAGGTGGAACTCGACATCCTGTTTCTCAGCTTTGACTTTATAATGTTAACATGACTAAATACTCTCTCGCATGCAGCGTTACTAAAAGGTAGTGAAAGCAGAGATAAAACAGTTAATGCTAAATCTTGGAAAGGTTTTTCACCGATAGAATCGGTATACGTAAACACTTTGGCCCAAAATTCCGAACTGTCACACAGAACATCTTCGCTGACATAATTTTGCCATTTAACACAAAGAAAATTACGCCACTGGTTTTCAAGTGTTGTTATGCATGCAGTCTGGGGCAAAAAAGGCAAGTCTTTGAATTTCGGAGGGTTATTGCTCAAGATCGCGTGCGGGGAATAAAAACCAAGCTTTCGAAAAAGTTTTAAGTTAGTAGGTAGCCGTAAAAGTAACTGCTTGGTTAATTCCACTAAAAAATTAATGCAAATTTTTCTAACTGCGTCTTTCTTTTCCTCACATGTAGCAGCCGATAAAGCCTGTTCAAATGAAAATCCTAGATCTATTTCCCCATCCTTCATCATGTTATGGTCAACAATAACGGTTGACGTTATATCACTTTGGATGACTTTCGGGACAATGAAGCGTTTTATCAAGGTACCTACGTAGATCTCGAGTTCTTGGAATAACATGAAACTATCAATTGAATCTTTCTGAAACTTCGTGTTAAATTTTTCAACTTCTTCTAGTATGGGTTGCAAAAACATAAAATATAAACGATTTGGCTCGTCGCGATACATATCACGCAAAAGATTTGCTGTGTAACAGCGCTCTTTTGTAACTATAGTTTCAAAGAAAGCTTTCAAAACATCCCATTGGTCTAAAATTCTAGTAATACAACGTGATATGGACAGCCAACGAGTTGATGCAGGTGAAACAAACGTCAGTGGGGTATTAACAGAATCAGAATCACCGGCATCGATAACATCGTAGACCTCCCGATACAATGTTCTGCGCATGGGACTATTTGAAAACCAGTTATACGTTTCTCTAATCATGAATTCAATATGTTTTGGAAAAACTAAACTAGCTTTCGAGGCTGCTAAATGTAAAGAGTGGCAAACGCACTTAACCAAAATTAAGCCAGGAACCTGTTCTCGAAGCTTTGTGTACAATGAATTATTTGCGCCACACATTGCACTTGCACCATCAGTCCCTATCCCGACAAGGTTTTTCAAAGACAAACTCTTCTCGGATAAGAAACCTGTTACGGCTGTGTATAGGTCGGCTGCCGTAGTTCCACCTGGCATGTCAATAATACCAAGAAACGTTGTTTTAATAGTGCGTGCAGTTTTTGAAAAGAATCGCACACATAAACATAACGATTTGGATACAGATACGTCGGTAGACTCGTCAAGAAGCAAAGAAAACATAGAGTCACCGATTTCATTAAAAAGTTCCTTTTCAAGGCAAGGGGCAACAACCTGCTTAATTATTGCCGTGCATTTGGTGCGTTTTAAGCGTAAATCGTCACCGGTAGGGCTAAGCAAACCGCTTGCCTTCAGAAGATCGGTAAGGTGGTCCGTAATCCTGATACTGCAGTGGGTGGCCACAAAAACTGCGAGCTTTATTTCCATCGTCTTCAATTCTTTTGAAGCAACGGAAACCGTGAAACCGGATTGTTCAAGGCGGCTCTGCGAATTTACGTTTGCCCGATCCAAATTTGACTTGTGCTGTTTTGTTTCCGAGTGTTTCCGTAAGTCGCTTAAGTGGGACCTTATTTGCTTACGGCAAACTCTGCAAAAAGTCTGCGTAGGATCGTCCGCAACTGGAGCAATCCATCCTATAAGGATTCAGAAGAAGTCCTATAGCTAACTGTGCACGCACGAATCTCACAGAAACTCGCGTTAAAACGGAAGATGAAATATCTTACCTTTAAGATCGGAAAAGGTTTCCCACTCCTTGCGATAAAGCCTTTTATCGTTCGCGTATTTTCCCATCCTCTAAACTGCTGTACTATACCTTCCAAAAAAATTGAGTATAGGGAAACCACAGTGGTCTAATCCCCTACCCGTGGGATTAATTAAAGACTGCTTAGCGAACCGGTTTGTAGGCCTCCTGTCTAAAAACCAAACCGAAACGTATAGAAAGCGGAATCCGTTTTAACCCTGGGCTGTAGAACAGAGAACTAGGATTCTACTTTCCTTAGTTTTGGTTTGGTTTTAGAGAGGAGCGGGTTCGAGCGAGCAAATTTTAATTAATCCCACGGGTAAGGATTAGCCCACTGTGGTTTCCCTATACTCGATTTTTTTGGAAGGTATAGTACGTAGATTCACGTAATGTTTGAGGTTGGATATTGTAGTAGTCCACTTAAACTTAGCTATTTTTATCTCGTACACAAAACTCATCTCGTGGCTACACGTTCATTCTCTGTATCTTAGAAATCGAACCCTTTGCCTTTTTATACCTCTTGTGATAAACAACGTACTTTTGGCGAATACTTGGAAAAGTCGTTTTCACTTTCGCGACTAGGCTACGACGAAGCGTTGGGGGAGACAAAAAGAAGAAAAAACTACCTGGGAGGCTGTACAAGATCATGAAAATATTTGGATTTCTTCTGGTTGACTATGGCTGACAGTTTTCTCAAGAAGATATAGTTCCTCTTGTATGTTATCATGTGTCCTTTTTATAACTGCTCGAAAGATAGGCCCCGACCTTGGGCAGTCGAGGAAGAAAGCACAATTCAGAACTTTTAGAATAGCGGAAAGTAGACAAAGTTGAAGGATGTAAAAACATAAACTAATTGGAACCGGAGCAGAAGAATGAAATGTGTGGTGCTTTTGCGCTATTTTCGATGAATTTTAGGGGTGTCAATATGCCCACCTGGAAAAACCATCGACAGGGCAACTTCGCTATTAAACCGTAATATCCAGAAACAGAAAAATAAGCATATAACTATACTGAGACTGGGGAGCAAAAAGTGTGTTTCTACAGGTTTGCATCAATTTCCTAACGTCTCGAAACATACTTATCCATATTGCTATCGTTTTACGTTTGAGCCTCATTTTTATATTTCCCGCCATGAGCAAGGCGTTGATCAAACAGGTCTGACCAATGATGTCCTCTCAGAGAACTAGCCTGCAGCTTTCGTAAAGTGATAACAAAAGGCCCATAAGGAAGGGGCTACATCCTGCATGTTCCCTCTCTATATATCTCTACTCCGTCTCTACTCTACACTATGAACTATTTTGAGACCATGGAGCAGAAAATGCGTTTGTACAGGCTTGCTTTACTTTCATTTAATCAAAACAAAAAAGCAAAGATACAGTAAAGTCGCCAAACAAACCGCCATCGCCAAATGCCCAAAAATTGTCGCCAGTTCATGTTTTCAAGTCGCCAATTTTGGCGAGAAATCGCCAAGTCTGGCAACACTGCCTTGCATGACCCTCTATACCATGCAAGGCAATAGGCAAACGAACAATTTTTAAAACCGATGGGAAAGGAACAAGTTAGATAACCGGAGAGAAGACGAGGGATAAATTTTACGACCAGAGGGGAGACTAAAGTAAGACAAAACTATAACAGCGAACGGGGAGCAAAAAATATATTTTCGTCGGTTTACTCCTTGCCGCGCGGGCGGCAACATAGCCGGCCCTGTTTTCGTTGCTGCGGAAAACATTTCTTAGTTGGCTTCTTCTAATAGGCAAAGCTTGGCCACCGGACGGGTTAGCTCGCCATGCCCGGTTCTCACCACTGCGGCTCGAACCGTTCCATCCGACCCGGGCAATGGTTTCACGATTCTTCCTAGAGGCCAATGCCCGCGCGGGGTGTTGTTGTCCACAATGATGACTATATCACCCTCCTGTAGATTTCGCTTGGGAGACATCCATTTTTGACGTTCTATTAGGTTGGGCATATATTCCTTCATCCACCGTCTCCAGAAGTGGTCAGTCAGAGCTTGTACGGCTCTCCATCGTCTTCTGGACGTTATCTCTTCTGGATTGATCACGTCTGGTGGTATATTCGGATTTGCCCTACCGAGCAGAAAGTGGTTGGGCGTTAAAGCCTCCGGTTCGTGGGGGTTGACGCTAACGTGTGTTAGTGGTCTTCCGTCTAAGAGATGCTCCACTTCTCTCATTAGGGTGTGGAGGGTTTCCTCTCTCAACGTTTGCTTCGCTAGCACGTGGCGCAAGGCAGTTTTCGCGGATCGCACTACTCTTTCCCAAACGCCCCCGAAATGAGGTGCCGCTGGTGGGGAGAAATGCCAGTCGATCTTTTTCTGAGACATGTAATCGCCGATGATGTTCTGATTCCAATTTTCCACTGCTTCTCTCATTTCGCGTTCGCCTGCGGTGAGATTTGTTCCATTGTCGCTGAAACAGGACGCCGGGACCCCACGGCGACTGATGAACCGGCGGAACGCGAGCAAAAACGAGTCGGTGTCTAGAGAGTGGCTGATTTCTATGTGGACCGCTCGCGTCACAAGACAAGTGAAGAGGCAGCCGTACCTTTTCTCTTGCCTACGATAAATTGTGACGGTAAACGGTCCAAAATAGTCGATGCCGACGTTGGTGAAGGGTGGGAGGAAAGCTTCCAACCTTTCGGCAGGCAATGCTGCCATGAGTGGATTTTCCGGATTTGTTTTGCTCTTCCGACAAACCAGACATCGGCCGATAATTCCTCGGATGAGGACTCTTCCACGAGGGACCCAATAACGCTTTCTTACTTCGCTAAGAGTGCGGTCAATACCAGCGTGGTAGAATCGACAGTGGATGTCCCTGGCGATGATAACCGCCAGGGCACTGTGCTGCGGAATTAGGATGGGGTGTTTGATATCGAAGGAGACATTGCTATGTTCTAAACGCCCACCAACACGCATTACTCCCTTGTCGTCGAGGAAGGGAGTAAAGGTGGCGATCTGTGAATTGGGGGGCAGCGCACGTTTGCTTTTCAGGTTGTTAATCTCGTCCTTGAAGCTATGATATTGTACTGCGCGAATGCAGACAATTTCCGCCATTTGGAATTCGCTGGCCTTCAACCACGTTTGATGGCGCGTTGTGGGATCTCGACATCGCTCAACAAAGCGCAGAACGTAGGCGGCAGCCCGTAGCAGGGTCGTGAAATTCGACTTTCGTTCTACTAGTTTAACGAGAGGATTAACTTCGAAGGCTGCTACCGCACCAGTCCAATTGGCGGCCGAGATTTCGGGGTCATTCTGGTCCGGCTCGGGTAAACTTGAGGTCACTGGCCATGCATGTTCCGGTAATAGAAGAAACGACGGACCCGTGTACCACCGGTGAGATGACGTCAGGGATTCTGACGGTAGACCGCGGCTGCAATCATCTGCCGGGTTTAACACACCTGGAATATGATGCCAGTGATGCCCGTTCGAGCTTTCCAAGATTTCGCCGACCCGGTTTCCGACGAACGCTTGAAAGCGGCAGGTTTTTGAATGAATCCACTGCAGGACCGTTTGTGAATCGGTCCAGAAAAACACTCTGCTAATCGGCAGCTGTAGTTCGTTGAGAATCGAATTGGCAAGACGTACGGCGACGACAGCCCCTTGCAACTCGAGGCGAGGAATTGAGAGATGGCGCAAAGGGGCTACCCGCGACTTGGCCAGTATGAATCCGACACGTACTGCTCCGTTTGTGTAACGGAATCGAAGGTAACCTACCGCACCGTATCCGGTCGTTGAAGCATCGGAGAATAAATGCAGCTGGATATCATCTGGGTTAGCCGAAGATCTGACGCATCGTGGAATATCTAGTCGTTCCAGTAAGGGTAGGTTTTCTGCCCATGCCTGCCATCGCGTAATAATTTGGGGAGGGAGAGACTCGTCCCAACCGAAATTACCTCTCCAAATGTCCTGCAGCAGGATTTTCGCCGAAAGTACCACAGGGGCCAGAAATCCCATCGGGTCGAATATTGTCACGGTCTAATTTTGCCAGGGCATCAATCTGGCAAGGGATTAGAGTAATGTTCGGGAAAGGTGGATTTATAGAACTGTATTTGGGAAAATTACAGTGGTAAAGTGAGGGGGACAAACACTACATGAAAAACAGAGGACTAGCACATAAAACACGACTACCCTTCAGCACCTCAACGCTCGACTCTCTTAGACTCTAACTAAGAACAATTTGCAAGGAAGCTTACTCCCCACCATTCGCCAAGCTGGGCATGCAATCCCACGCAGCTCCGGTGCTCCATCCGACACCATGTGCGTCAGCAGGATTGCAATTCAGCACATGGGGTCAGGGATCAACTTAGATTAGCAAAGATCAGCAAAGATTAGTAAAGCGTGAGAAAAGCAAGCAATGCGAAATGTAGCCGTGACATTACCCCCGGCCCGCTTTCGAACGTCCCGGTCGAAACAAGCGGACCGCGCGTCTTCAGCGCTATCTAGAGGCAATGCCAGGCGAAATTTAATGACAAGCTTGCAAGCACATGGTTAAAATCAGCAAGCGTACACACCTAATAGTTGATAACTACTGGTTAAACACTAGACTAAACCGTGGATACTTTGGGGTAACTTGTACTGAGGGGAACAAGTACGACACTACCACTACACTGATTGTCTTGATTACTGGTCGGCGGTTCCCTCCATGGTCAGCGGGAGTACGCCTCCATGGTCACGCATCCTTACTTCTATGGCTCGCACACGTCGCACAAGTGCGTCGATGTTGTAGCTGGGTCTGCCCAAGGCGGCTGGCTCATGGAGCCGTAAGGTTGCCTCCAATTGCTCGATCCGTGTCAGGAGCGCTTGGTCACGTCCAGCGGTTACTCGCCATAGGCACCAACTCAGGATGGCGACGATCACTAGTACTACCACGGTAAACGACCCGGAGATGGTTATCGAGGGATAGCTGATATCGCCCCATACGCCGGGAGCTTCCTCGAAGAGATTTCTGCGCTGCTTGGCTGCTTTCTGGAAGGTATCCCACGTAGTTCTCCAGCTGGCGGCTACGTCACCACTCTCCTTCTCCAGTGTTTTAATGTGATCGGCTATTTTCGGGTCTACCCAGGTAAGGTTGGCCGTGGGCAGGTGTGGTTGGGTCAGGTTAGTTGGAAAAGCGGACAAAGACCAAGCCGGCATGCGTGAGGTGATATTGGACTGCCCAAAAGAGTCCAAGGAAGCGGCTAAAATCCACTCCGGGCTGATGGCCAAGCATGCAACAGGTACCTCGATGATTCCTATCCCCTGGATTTTTATAGTTTTGGTCTTCCCTTCCCCATTCCCTTGTAGGTTTGGGTGGCAAGCAATTGTCACTCCAATGGCCTTACCGGTTGAGTACAACCATTTACGGGGCCCCACCCGGACCAAGGATGAAGCATCCGCCTTCCTAACCTCTTTTCGGCAAAACCGCTCCGTCTGGTTAGCCTCGTCTTTCATTAGGGCGGCCATACAGGAAGGTCCCGTAGCTGTTCGTCTGAACTCCCGGACTAGGGGGCATACCTTGATCTCGTAGGCCTTGCACGAGTCGATTTCGACCTGACTTAGTTCCACGTACATCTCTCTATCCCCGGAAACGGCCAAGTACTCGGGTAGGTCTAAGATTTCGCTCACGAAACTGCTATCAGGTATTGGGACGGGTACATGCAGAACGCGGAATAATTTAAGGTGGTACTGCGATTCATACAAGGGGACCTCGATAAATAATCGTAACTTCCCTTGGTAGGCAGCGGAGTGGACGCGACACCGTTGGTAGATCGCCCAGAGACCACCCAGGTCTCCCACCGCGATCCCCACCCACCCCTTTGGCAAGGCGGCGTTAATTTTTTACTAAAATCTCGGCAAAGTCAGTGGGGGGGACTAATAAGGGGGACAGCACCCCCGCTGCGGCGGCCACCATGCCATCGCTTAATGCGTTCAGATACGACTCGGCCCACGCAAGGGCCCCCTGTATGGCCCGTTCCCATATGTCGATGTGAATGTCGAAGAGCCATGCTTCGTGATTATCCCTAAACTGAGCTCTCACTACTTCCTGGGAAAGCCGGAGTCCCGCCTCCAGTCCTTGGTAACCTTGGCTAAGCTTCTGCAGGATCTCGAAGTTCTTTTGGGTTCTCCAAAAAGTGCTGTTAATTAGGGTTGCCTGGTCGGTCACTAGGTGGCTCACAAGGTCTTCCTTTTTATTTATTTCGGTTAGCCGGCGGTTAATGACCTCGAGGTCCCCATGCGAGGCTGTCCCGAAAAGCCATTTCAGCGCCTCGCCCCCGGCATCTATAAGGCCTCTCTTGTTACGTCCCGTAGCCGGATTACTGGTCAACCGCTCTAGCGCTACTGGCCGGAGTTGGAGTTCAGTCAGGTGCTTGCGATAACTTTCTATATCCCTCTGGACTCGGGTGTGCAAGTCGTGCATAACCCCTTGGTTATGGGTGAATTGGTCTGCATAACGTCTCTCGATCCATAGGGCCTCGCCAGTTTTCACCAGCAGCTGGTTCAGCGGGTTTGGATCTACATCGGTGACCATGACCCACCTCGCTCCCGGGAAGATGACCTGGCCCTCATCTACAAAGTAGACGCCCTCGTGCACTCCTCCGTCCTGCATTGCGCCTAGAACGCCCCCGCAGAGGGGCAACACGAATAGCACCATCCACCAGATCACGCGCATACCTGTGTGTTGAAAATTTGCGTTAGAAAGTGACTGGCAAGAAACTGGGGAGAAAACGACATCGTGTAACTGCGGCTTCCCCTGAGCCACTCGTGTATTTTTGATACAGTTTTTAGGGAAGGGGAGGACGGGTTAGGGGGGTCTAAGACCCCACGTCATCTTCGGGCTGACTCCTCCTCCAGCAGCACCCTAGTACGGTCCTTACCACCCGTCGGCTCCTCTCAAGCCGTGCGACCCTGGCTTCCCGCGACGCCAACTGCCCCATCGCTCGGCGGGCAATCTCACCAACTTGGGCAAGTTCGCTACTGGCCGCCCCATCTCGCGAAGCTTGACTCATCCCTAGACGGTCCAGAGCCTCCTGAACGGCTTCGAGCCGGGCCTCGGCGCGTCGCCCAGTCTCCTGGAGGGTTTCCTCCATCTCCTCCAACCTTGGTTTCTTTTTTTTTTTTTTTTTTTTTTTATACTACTCATCGTCGTCCTCGTGATCGGGATTGTAAAGATGAGCCATAACCGCGTTTTTAACTAAAGGAAATTTTATTGGTGGTTGTAAGGGTGGATTAGCACCTGCCTAACAGGTTCCCGTAGGTTCTTTTACCCCCATTACATAGTTCAACACTGATCATCTCGTCATTGTAAGTCAGTGATGCACGTGCGTCGAGCGTGTCACCGTCTGCAGCTAGTGCGGCTCGGTGTTCCAAATACTTATCGATTAAATTCTGAACGATTGTCCTTTGCCACCCAATATCATTGAAATCCATGAAAGTCCTTGATTCCGCCAGGGATGATTTACCCAGAATTTTGATACAAACCATTGATCCCACCTTCGCCAATTTTGGGAACTTGGTCGCAGCTACCTCATTTCGCTCCCTCATTGTACCGAAGCCCCCATAAGGATCAATCTTGTTATCAGGAAGAGTTAGCTTGTCAAGGACGACCATAAATGATGCCCATTCATCTGGAAACAGTCCATTAATTTTCTTCCAGGGAAAATCTCGGACACCTTTCATGGCCTCCAATAAGGTTATCACACTTGTCATTCCAAAGAACTTACACTGGTTCACCAGACTCCTCAGCCCGAGAATTTCAGGTGGTGATGATCTAATTAGTTCTTTTATAGCATCACGCATGTAGAGTCTTGATTTTCCCTGACCAGTATGAGCGTAAATGGTTGAAAATACAGTGGGATCAGCAGGCCATGGAATGTCCGCCCTCGTGAGGTTACACTGGGATACGTATTTGTCGAATTTTTTACGATTGGAAGAGCCTGAATAAATCAGTGCGTACCACAGGTAGAAGGTGGATGGTTTCACCCACAGTATTTTCGTTATACGTTGATGAGCCGTGGATGTTATAGTAAACACTGTGATGTGGTTCAATATTTCAGCAAGAGGGATAGCTGTTCCCAGCACGGCATCTATATCAGCATAGGTTCCACAGTCTAGGGCTAAATCAGAGTCAGGGGGAGTCCTTTCCGCTGCAGATTTGCGGGAGTTATTGACGATCATTAATGCCAGGTCAGAGGAGATGTTAGTCGGGATGGTTTTTCCGTTAAGTGCTCTGACTCCGTTCTTTATGGCATTGAACATCTTAGTGATATATTCACGAGCTGCTGCTTGTGACAAATACACCATTCGGTCGTAGTGAACAGGCCCGGTGTGCTCATAGAACCAGGCTACAGCAAGTTCTGCCTCAAGAGGGGATGCCCCATATGTATACACACAGTTAAGCCATGTATAGAATGCCAACGCACGAGTCTGGTACAACGTTGTCATCTCCGTAAAATCATCAAGACCAAGATGGTAGAGCGCAAATGGTGTTTGGATAGCTTCTCCAACTATCATTCGTCGAAAATGTTGCGCCTTAGTGATCTGTACAGTTGCCCAACGCCCGGGCGTGTACCCTGTTTCATCCACTTCTACGCCCTCTCGTTCATCGTGTATTGGGCGACTTTACGTTTTTCTGTAGCTTTTGGGTTAACTGTCTCCAAGATGGTGATAAGCCTTTCCCATCTGGGATCTACCCGTTGCTCTTTTTCAACATCAGCTAAAAGTGTGTCAACTGCGTGAACAGCAATCCCAAACACTACCGGGCCGTTGTCGTCGCCTTCTCCAGCTGGGGGGTCAACGGGGTTGCGTGACAGAGGGTCAGCATCATTATGAACCCTCCCACTCCGATGTACGATTTGAAACTCGTATTCCATCAGAGCGAGGGCCCACCTAGCTAACCGCCCTGTGGACTCCCGTTTGGTCATTAGCCAACACAATGCGTGATGGTCTGTGACAGCTTTAAAAGGTTTACCCCAAACATACGGCCTAAATTTCTTTACGGCCCATACGAGAGCTAAGCATTCTTTCTCGATGGTGGAATAATTCCGTTCACTTTTATTAAGGAGCCGGCTCGCATAAGCGATAACCCGCTCTTCGCCTCTTGGCGCTGTGCCAGAACCGCTCCTATGCCAAAATCACATGCGTCAGGATGGATCTCAAATTCACCATCCAACTCTGGGTGAGCTAGAATAGGCGCCGAAACAAGAGCTTGCTTGAGGTCTTCAAAAGCAGACTGTTGCTCGACACCCCATGCAAATGGTGTATTTAATTTTGTAAGCCTGGAGAGAGGTTCGGCCCTAGCTGAAAAATCTTTCACGAATTTTCTGTAGTACGAGCATAGGCTCGTGAAACTACGAACCGCCGTAAGATTTGCCGGCGTTGGAAAGTCCGTGACGGCTGTTAATTTACTGTCATCCGGCCTAATACCCTCCTGGTCCACTATGTGCCCAAGCACCTGAACAGTTTCGCAGCCAAAGTGACATTTGCTGGGTTTTAACTTCAGTCCTGCTTTACCTAGACATGCCAAAATGGCGTCAACATCGGCCACATGCTTCTCGAAGGTTTTGGAGAAAATAACGACATCATCAAGGTAGATTAGACAAATTTGCCACTTAAAACCTGCTAAAATAACGTCCATCATCCTTTGAAAGGTGGCTGGAGCGTTACAAAGCCCAAATGGCATTTTCGTAAACTGGTATAGACCATCCGGTGTTATAAATGCCGTTTTCTCCCTGTCTTGGTCCTTTACTCCTACTTGCCAATAACCTGACATAGGGTCCAAGGTGCTGAAAAATTTCGAACCTTGCATGGAGTCCAATGCGTCATCCGTCCTGGGCAAGGGATAAACGTCCTTGATCGTGACGGAATTTAGCTTACGATAATCTACGCAAAAGCGCCAACTACCGTCTTTCTTCTTGACCAACACAACGGGGGAGGACCATGGACTGTTTGATGGTTCTACCACCCCTGCTTCTATCATCTCCTCCACCTGCTGCCTAATCAGCTCTTTTTCCCTGTAGGCGCTGCGGTAGGGAACCTGCGAAACGGGATTTGCGTTACCCGTATCTATTCCATGTTCTACCACGTTGGACGCACCTAGATCCTCTGAACCCCTTGCAAAGCACATGCGATGCTTACTCAGCACTTCTCTCAGCGCTTTCCTTTGATTATCGTCTAATCGATCAGATATACAGCTATCCAGGGTCTCGTCAGTAACTGCTCCTTTCTCTACTTCAACTATGTGGGGTACCTGGTCTTCAACACTGCCTAAAACTGTCCCCGCAGCCACCCATTTTTTTTTCACAAATTTATAATGTTAACATTAATATTCACGGTTGTCGTATTTTTATTTAAAACAGACAGAACTGTTTCTAGCTGGGCCAGGTTTGCGGGTGAAAGGGCTGAGGTTGTTTGGATAACGTTGATATTGGGGATGTTGGGGACATCGGGGATGTTGGCAGCTTGAGTGTTTGGTGTTACGTCCAAATCTTGGAGAATTGGAAATTCTACCAACATAACATCTAACCATTTATCCAGATCTTCATGCTCTACAAATAGAAAGAAAAACATCAACACAAATAATGATTAGTTTATAAATAACAAATTAGATAATAACCCACCAGCATTCGTCTCCAAATTTAAAAAAGCTGGGGTTTTCATTGTTACTTGATTTCCTTTACCTTGACCGATTCCTACAAACAAAATATGTTCAAACACGTGTAGACACATATATAAAATTCAAACTGGTATGAAAACTTACCGTAAGCCATGACTGCTTGTTGTAGTTTGAGGTTAAGTTTGAAGTGTGCGCGCTGGATACTGTAAGGTTTCAATGTGTGGAAGTTGCGCGTTGGGTGTGGCATACATTACAAACCCGCTACCTTACGATTGGTGTTTGACTTTACTCTAAACGTATAAAAGAGGCAGACGGTCTGTTGGAAAAATCAGCTTTCAGCTCTACTTCGCTTGTATTTAACATACATAAGTCAGACTGGGACTGGGAGCTAGCAAGTATTGTGGACTGCGCTGATGCCTATTGGGTAAAATTAAAACTAAAATTGTAGAAATGCATTGGAAAGGAGTTACGGCTAGATAATTACTGTAGCAAAGAAGCTAAGCTTCTGTTGTTTTGGTTCTTTACCGGCCTTTTCAAGCTCAGCAGCTCGTTTTTCTCTCACTCTCAGCGCCGGCTTTTTTAGCGGGCCTTCTTTCTTCCATGTTGGCCAATTAATGAAATGCAAATGTCACTGAGCTTATGAAAACTCAGGTTGATAATGAAACGCAATGCGATGAAACACAAATCGCAAAATGCGTTAAACTGGAAAGGATACCTTACATTAGACGTCTTTACTAGAGCCGTGCTCTTCGCCTACTGATGCGAAAAAAACTAAAGCTAAAGGAGGGATAGCCAGCTACGTATAAAGGGCCGGTGAGGTTGTCATACCGTGGGAAACAAGCGACTCTTCGTTCACAAAACCCTTTGCGCGGTTTTCTGTAGGGACGGAAAACAGCGCAAGAAGTGACTCGAGTAGCGCAACGCGTTCGAAATATTTGGCCAGCGGGTCTAGCCAAAGTTTTCGAACACGTTGCGCTGCCCGAGTCACACGTGCAAAGTTGCCTTATAGCCTACACCCTTGCCTCAGCCAAGCTTGGCCAAGCTGGCTGGCATGCACTGGAGCTTATCAACTCAGAACTCCAGCACGAAAGAAAAGGTCTCGGGCAGCGGCGCATGGGGCACCTGCCCCAATGCCCCATAGGCCAGTCCGCCCCTGGTTGAAATGATAGTACAATCCTGCTTAGTAGTGTGATAGTCAGTTTATTCTGTGTATTCACTATAACTATCAGCGGGGTCGGTACAGGTTTAGGAGGGACAGGGGAGGGGTCGGGTCGATCGGGCTTCGCCGCTGAAGGGCTTCGCTGGCTTCGGTCTCGGTAGACGGCGATGGCGGCTGAGGACTGCTGGGGGGATTGCTCGGCGGCCGGGTATCTTCGGTACGGAGCAGGGAGTGGAAACAGAGAGTGAACCGGTCTTACGGGGGCTGGGACGGAGGGTGGACTGGTTCCTGTTGTCGTCTGGTGGGTCCGTATTTATAGGCCAGTTGGACATCAGGCCTTTTCCAGCGAGGGAACAGTTGTGCTTGTGCCGTCGCTTTTGTTTACATTGTGCGTCGCTGGAACACAATTGTGCCGCACGGTTTTATTATTGTTATTGTTTCACAGGGCGTTTTGTGCCGCAGCGCTGGAACACTGTGTTCTTTGGATTGTGCGAACACTGGTGTAAACAAGAAGAAAATACAGTGTAAAAGTTATTACAAAACATAAAATTTGGGTAAAAGTTGTAATTTTATTTGTTATTTTTTTTCTGACTAAATTTGAATGTTTATAGCAAAACAGGAATGTATAAATCATTGTTAACACTCAGTGCTAGCAAAATTGTTGAAGACTTCTTGCTTGAAGAGCCAGACTTTGTTGTTGAAGATGAAGAAGATTCGGATGATGAACTGAATTCAGTTTCAGTAACTTCGTTTGCAGTTGCATGCCAACTGGTGACTTCCACGCAATGTTTATACCGCGTTAGACAGACTGGGTAATTTGTAAACAATTCTGTAGTTCACTAGTAAAAGCCATTTTACAGGTATCTTCAAGACGTATTACCAAAGTACTCAGAAGCTGAATTTTTTAGTCATTTTAGAATGACTCGCTCAACGTTTTCGCACCTTGTGTCATTTTGTGAAGCGAACTGTTCCGGAATTGCGTCAAATGGAGGTTTTGAACCTATGGCATTCGACGAAATGTGCTATATAACTGTATGGTACTTGGCCAACCAGTGTTGCATGAGGGAGATCTCGGACAAGTTTGATCGCACCGTATCCTCAGTATGGCGTGCAATTGATCGTATTACTTACATTCTTGAGCGACACCAAGAAGCATTTATTAAGTGGCCTGGAATTGAAGAACAGGAGTCCGTCGCAGACCAGTTTTTCTTACGAGCTGGGTTTCCTGGGGTGATCGGCGCTATTGATGGAAGTCATATTAGGATTGATGCACCTTCGCTTCACCAGAAGTCATACCTGAATAGAAAATTCAGCCATTCGGTTATACTTCTAGCAGTGTGTTTGCCGAATCGAGCATTTTCTTACATTCATGCGGGATTTCCGGGAAGCGTCCATGATGCGCGTGTGTTTAGGAACACTGGGCTGTATAATAAAGCTTCCCTTGATCAACGCAGCATGTTTAAAAGTTCGCGATATCACATCCTCGGTGATTCGGCATTCCCTTGCCTGGAGTGGCTGATTCCAGGAATTAGGAACTCAAGCGTGAACAGTCGGGAGAAAAGAAAATTCAATCAAAAGCTGTCGGCAACGAGAGTCGTTATAGAAAATTCTTTTGGGGATTTAAAAATGGTTTGGCGAAGGTTGCTCCATGTAAAAGCTAAAATTAGTAGGGTTGTGCGAATTCTTGTGTCCTGTTGTGTTTTACATAACTTACGTATCAAGTTCGATGATTATGAACCTCTTTGTTACAATAACGATGTTGACAGTACTTCAAGTGTAGATGATGAAGTGGACCAAGGAAATGAAAGAAGTGGTACTGAAAAAAGGAACACCCTTGTACAGCAGTTAGGGCGCTAGTTTTTGGGAAGGCCATTGTTGTATTCAGATGCCAAACACATGAAGGAACAAATTATAATTTGCTACTCGGAATCCGTGCTTTGACGCCTTTTCTTGCCTTTTTTTCCAACATTTTTTATGGCATTCACCAAGTCTTTAGCGATCTCCACCTTCTGCATGTCCAGTTCACGTCTGTATCGTGTCTCTTCTTCAATTCTTGTATTTCGTCTTTCTTCTCGCTCCTAAGAGAAAAGGTTTAATTTTTTTTCAAATATATTAAGTTTTACCTTTAGCATTTCCATTTTATTTTCCTCCACATCCATTAAGCCCTTCAATATATTCAGTACGCGCGCATTTTGATCAGTAGACCGATTTCTTCGAGCCAGGCGCGGAATAGGAGAAGCGTCCTCTTCCCCCGTATCTGTTTCTTGAGACGTTGACGGTGTCGGGTTTTCCGTTGGGACTCGAACAGACGGAAGCAAGGAGTCAGAAACTGCAGCTGGCGAAATACTGTGATTTCCCTCCACAAAAGACAAAAGTATATATTTCTATACTTTTAAAAAGGACAAATAATAAATAGTTTTACTTAGAAAAGCGTGGATTTCATCGTAATATTGTGGTGGAGCAACATGGCCATTTCCAGTCTGGTTCTTTGCTTTATCCACGAATGTCGAGTACGTGGATTTCATCTTTCGCCATTGTGCATCGACCTTCTTCCAGGCGTCATTATTGAGAGGCAACTGTACTCCTTCGCTTCTTAACTGCTCAGCAACCGCAGTCCAGAAAATTTGTCTTGAAGTTTTCTTGTTTTCCATTTCGCTGCGCCTTGTTGTTAAAATTTCGATCAGCTTGAGACGCGCTTCATGATCTCTCTTCTTCGCATCCGTAGATCTTTTATTTGTCCAGAGATCGCCATCGCCATCGTTGTCAATAACGTATTCAACGGGTGGTAGACTTTCCTCCTGCGTAGCATCTATAGATTCTTCATTTTCTTTGTTCTCATCCGGGTGATCCTCCACAATCGTTGGATCGTCTTCCGGCTCGTTCCCTAGCAGATGAATGGGCACCATTTCTGCTGGAACGCTTAAAGTCTTGACCGTACCTGTTGTTATTAAGTATGAAATAAATTAATATGAATGCAAAATCAATTATTTAATTTTACTTACCGTTTGATAAATGAACTTGAAATATAACACGTTCATTGATGCGCTCAATAATTGTACCATGTTCGAAGACATCTTCTAGTGTAAAATTATTCATTTTCTACAATTCACAAGTTTAGACAGATGAACTGAAGTTGACTTCAACAAGAAAGACTATGTTATTGACTAAACAAAATTTGGATAGGAAGAAAGTATAATTTATTGTCAACCGGATACATTCATTCACCAATTTTCTTCCCGGATTAAGCTTTCATTTACACTGAAACTTTCACAATATACAAGAACTTTTCTAGCGAAATTAGTTGAAGAGCCTTGTCATCGCTTCCACGAACTATTGATTAAATAAATGGATACGCATAGCCCAAGCTAAGGCTTGGGAGTCTTGACTTCAGTAATCCGCTTTCAAATAACCGCGCCAGCAAAAGGAGGATCAGAACCGTCGAACAAAATTTTTTCTGTTCCGTCGGTTCATCGCACAACTGGACGCACTGTGCGAGGAACAGTCGCTGGAACACAACTGTGCCGGACAAAACCACGAACAGCATAGCTGGAACAGCCTGTTCCTCGCACAACGGACGCACAGCACAACTGTTCCCTCGCTGGAAAAGGCCTATCGTTATCGGGGTGCGCTTCTGTTGTTTCTACCTTCCGCCCCCTCCCTTGGGTTGGTATCGCTGTTTTGCTTCTTCTTGGGTCGTTGGACTTCGGAACTTAAGATTACCTTTGGACATTCACGAGGGTTCTGGCCTCGGCACGAGAGATGTCTTTACGTTGTCCTTTACATTTATGGTCAACCGTGTTTATCGTATATTCAGTGTTAATCTCTTAACTCTGCCTAGTATATTGTTATCGAGATTTAAATTTATACTATTACTAATTCTACTCCTTACATCCCTCCACCCATTGAAAAAGTTGCCGTCCCGGCAACAGGATTCGTCCTACAGACGAAGGCTGAGGTTCGGGAAATCAGGGTCTCCGTTGGCTCTAGTTCTATACAACGGTGGAGGGGGTACGGTATTAGGGCGTAGACAGGGAGATTGATTGGGGTGGTGATTATAGCTGGGTTGTGGGGTGGCTGTCGAGGGAGCATTTCTACAGTCTCTTCGTCTTGGCGTCGGTGACGGCGTGTTTTTGGTTTTACGGTTTTGCAGACGGACGATAGGCAGGGTGTGAGTTTCACAAGGATTGATAACACTATGAGGCCAGCAATGGCTGCTGTACCTATAATTACCCCGTTTTTGAGGTAGTTCGTCCATTGGAACATCCCTTCAAAATTGTTTTTCGCCTTTAAATCAAACACCAAGTCGCTTATCGTGTGGGTTGCTGATCCGTCAACCGTCTGCATTAGGTCCATAAGGATGTTGATGTTCTCCTGTTGTTCTTTGTGGTAAGCCGGGTTGATGTTTGCTAGGAGGTTGAAAAGTGTGGCATCTAGTGATAAATTGAAACTGCGGATAAGTTGATAGGATGCTGGTAGCTTAGTTGCCTTGGCTGGGGCCCACTCGGTTCCGTTGTATCGGTACGCCGCGCCATTGAAGTTTACTAGGCCGTTCTGCCAAAAACAGTTTTTGAAGGGGTAAAGTGTAAATCCATCTTTTCCAATTGTATAGTTTCCGGTTCGTGGTTGTGGTCCACAAGAGGTGATTTCCGTAGTGAAGTTGCGTACTTCCTTAGTGCATTTCTGGAGCAGCGCGGTCCCTCCGAACGGCAGAATTCTTTCGCAATCATTAAAGTTGAGCAGCTGTGCTGCGAGGATTCCACTAAACTGCGCGATTAAGGGTACCAGGGCTGCTCTATTTTGTGTGGACATGCAGTTATTAATTTCTATTTCCTTTGCCAATTGATTTGCGCGGAGCACTGTTGAATCTTGAATGTACTGGAGATGGGCTGCTAGTCCTTCGGTGGCTGAAATATTCCGTTCCGTCTGTTTTGGGCTGGCGATTTTACTGATGGGGTAGAGCTGGATGTAGTGCTTCGGCATTCCAACGACTTGTAGTACGCCGGACTTTCCGCAGTTTAGGACAGGGGTCTTTTCTACAAAAAATTCGAGTTGATTGTTATTATCCTGTACCCTGCCGTATTTGCTTGTAGTTGCAGAGTAGTAAAGGGCGATGCCGAGGGCAATTGTGACGTTGGTACAGGTATCCGTTTTTGTTTCGATGTCCGTAGGCTTCCATACTACTGTGATGTGGTTTGCTGTTACGGATCCGGCCTCGTATGAGGCATTTGTGGTACCAAAAGGGGTGTCGACTGAGCAGGTTGGGCATTGCTTGTGAAGTGTGATTTCTTCCATGAAGCAACTTGCGGTGGTGTACGTTTGCGTGGTCATCCAGACTGGGTCTCCTTTTGGCTGCTCGTCAAAAACCCATTTGTTCCCTTCACGGTACATCTTGTTACCATGGCAAGTGAGCGTTTGCACTAGATGGTAGCACGCGTCTGTGGAGGTGTCCATTGGTTGCTTATCCGTCATGGTGTCGTGGCCTCCGAAGAAAAACGAGTCGATTTTCAGTTGTCTTTGCCATTGGCCGCAGGCGTATCCTTTGAAGGTTGTTGGAGCTTCTAAATCTTTAGTTAGGATGTAGTTCATTGTAGTAGGTGGTAGGTCGCGATCTCTAGGGTTACACTGTGGCATGTTGTTAAGATTGATGAAATTTAAGGTTTTCGGGTTGCTACAGTTGCAGATAGTGATGTCGATGGCTAGCGTCGTTGACAAAAATCTAGTGCTGACGAAGAAGATGAAGAAGCCGTAACATGGTGTTTGAAACATCTGTATTTGAAGAATACGAGAAAAGGATAAGAACAACAACAACGACAAAAAAAATTTTGACATATAAAAAAAAAATTCAGTCCCAGATTTCGTCAGGTGTCTGTGTCTGGGACTTTCAAATTTGCAATTTCGGTGAAGGGTGTGTTGGGGCTTGGGTTGCGACTGCCAGGGGGGTGGCATAAGGGAGGGTTTGGTACTCGTGTACACTGCTAATAGGTATAATCGGCGAAAGGACAAAAGGTTTGGCTCTGTAGAACCCAGCATAGCGAAATTGACAAAAATATGTTGCGTGATCGAAGGCGTCGGATCGGTGGATGTGGTGCAGCCTTGAGTGTGGACACGGTAGGAATGTGTCCTGGAAGTCGGGGTGTTTGTTGTGAATTGGTAGATATGTAGGTCGTTTGACAGGCCGAAGTGGTCGGGTCTTGGTAGTCCGTGGTCTGGACATACCTGCCGCTCGAACCCTTTCAGGAGGATTGTGTTGCTCTCATACGGGAGCTTATAAAAAACGGTCGGTGTAGGTGGCGGGTGCACGTCCGGGTGGTTGTATCCCAGGCTTTTTACGCTCTCATAATGCATGAGGGCGTGGGCGTACGGGCAGTCGTCTATGATGTGGCGCATGTACGCCTCCGTCGGGATGTGGTGGGTTGCGTCGAACCCGCAGACGTGCAGGCCCGTACCTACTCTCGAATTTCCATGGGTTTTGCGGCACTCCGCGAGGTGTTCTGCCGCCTCCGCTAGCATGAAGCTATCGCCGCAAGCGTAGGGGCAGATGTAGACGGAATGGGGGGTGGATCTCATATTCTATGGTAGTATAATAACATGTAAGAAATGTAACCATTCTATTTAATAAGAACCATGTGCTGGTTAAGTCTGTCGTGCTCAGACGTAATAAAAAAATTTCAAGTATACTTCGCCGGGGGGCGAAGAGTTGACCGATCTCTTAAGGTTACTGGTCTGAGAACATTTCCCTGCGGGGAAGTTAATGCTTGTGAAGGTTGTGACGTTGGTGCTCGTGCTGTGCCGGCATTTCGAGCTCTAGTAACGGCTCTGGGTACGGGTGGAAGTGGGGGTACGGGTGAAGTTGCGGGGGGTATTGTTGGGTTTGACATTACTAACGGTATTGGTGGAACGATCACTTGAGGTGGCGTTACTATTCCCGGGGTTGGTTTGTAGGGGCACTATATAGTGGGGGTGGGGGTTCTGAAGACCACGGGCTAGTGTCGCGGCAAGTTTTTAGTCTGTTTACGTGGACGATTTCTGTTTTTAAAGTTTTTGTGTCTCTAATTCGAACATTTACTGTAGAAGTAAACTCGATGATTCTGAAGGGACCTAGCCATTTTAAATCTAGTTTCCTAGCTAATCCAGGTTTTGTCATTGGATTATTTAAGAAGACTTTTTGACCAACAGTGTATGCTACTTCTTTTGAATACCGATCGTAATAAGGTTTTTGATTTTCTGTTGCTATTTGGAGATTTCTACCGGCTACTTCCCATGCTGAAGTGAGGCGTGCTAACATTTCTGCTTTGTAATCTACCGCTAATGCATAACTCTTCCGAGGTTGTGTCATTAGCGTGTCGGTTGGTAGTGTAGGGTCCCTACCGTAAAGGAGAAAAAATGGGGATTCTAAACTGGAGGATTGTAGCGATGTTCTGTATGCGAACAGAACGTATGGGATGTGTGAATCCCAATCCTGTTGTGATTTTTCAACATAATGTTTCAATAAGGAAATTAAAGTTTTATTGAACCTTTCTGTCAACCCATCTGTCTGCGGGTGATAAGCAGTTGTGCGAACCTGTTTGATTTCGAGAAGTTTGCAGATTTCTGCCATTAGCTGGGACATGAAATTAGTGCCTCTATCTGAGAGTAGAATACGGGGTGTACCATGGCGAGCTATGATTTCTTCCACAAAAAGTCTAGCTATAGTGTCTGCTTTCTGATCGGGTATCGCAAATGCTTCTGGCCATTTGGTGAAATAATCTGTAAAGACAACTATATACTTGTTACCTCTGTAGGTCTGTGGTAAGGGGCCTATAACGTCTACGGCAATACGTTCCATAGGCGCCGAAACCGGTTCCAACGGAACCATAGGGGCTGGCGCTGTACGAATAGTATCCTTGTGTCTTGCACAGGATTCACAGGATTTGCAGTATTGTTTAATTTCAGAATACATTCTAGGCCAATAAAAACGCTGCCTAACTTTTTCGTGTGTCTTTTGGAAAGCTAAATGTCCTGACAGTTTGTGATCATGTAGGGACACCATTATCTCCTTCCTGATAGCCTCGGGAGCTACTATTTGTTCTGTAATTTCTTGTGACTTTTTAATTTGAAGTAGGTGTAGGAGTAACCCGTTTTCGTCTAAAATAAAATTTTCTAGTGAATATAGCCATGCTGGGTGCTTAGGGCTATTATCCTGTAATTCTCCGTTTTCTAGATAGTATACAATAGCTGAACAAAAGGGGTCTTCTAACTGAAGTTCGCGTAAGGTGGCGGTATCAAACGTATCACTGTTTGATATTGCATGGACAGGAATTCGGGATAGACAGTCGGCATTGCCGTGTTTAACACCGGGACGGTATTTGATTTCCATATCGTAATCTTGAAGTTTAAGTGACCATCTTGCCAATTTAGACGAGCTGTCCTTGTTGTTCATGAGCCATTTTAACGGGTTGTGGTCTGTAACTACTTTAAAATGTCTGCCGTATAGGTAAGGATGAAAATGTTTAACTGCAAATATAATCGCTAAAGCTTCTCTTTCGACCGTGGCGTAACGTGATTCGGTATCACTTAGAGTTTTGCTAGCGTAAGCAATAACTTTTTCTTGGCCGTTATGAGTTTGGCTTAACACAGCGCCTAGTCCTGTGTCACAGGCATCTGTGTAAAGTATGAATGGTATTGAAAAATCTGGGTAAGCTAAGATAGGGCTACTCATAAGTAATTCTTTTAAAGTGGTAAAAGCTGAATGTTCTTTGTCTGTCCAGTTAAATTTTATGTGTTTCTTGGTTAGTTTATTCAACGGTCTTGCTATACGCGCGTAGTCTTTGATAAATCGCCTGTAGTATCCTGCTAAACCTAGGAAGGAACGATTTTCCTTTACGGATTTTGGTGTCGGGTAGTTTTTAACGGCTGAAATCTTTTCTGGGTCAGGTTGAACTCCTTCTGCGGAGACAATGTGACCTAAATATTTAACTAAAGGTTTGCAAAAATTACATTTCTTGGCTTTTAGTTTTAAGCCTGCGGCTCGTAGTCTAGAAAAAATTTCGCGGAGGTGAACAATGTGTTCAGGGAACGTTTTGGAAAAAACTATAATGTCGTCTAAGTATACTAGCACGTTCTCAAGTCTATCCTTGGCGGCGAGCATTTTATCCATTAGCCTTTGAAAAGTTGCTGGGGCGTTAGATAACCCAAAAGGTAAACAATTAAACTCGTAATGACCAAAATTTGTCGTAAATGCTGTCTTGTACCTATCTTCCTCTGCTACCTCGACTTGCCAGTATCCTGATGCTAAGTCCATAACTGAAAAATAACGTGCCTTTCCCAACTTATCCAAGGTATCGTCGATTCGTGGTAAGGGGTACACATCTCTCCTTGTAACTGCATTAATTTTACGAAAATCTACGCAAAACCTTTGTGTACCATCTTTCTTTTTAACTAAAACTACAGGTGCTCCCCAAGGAGAGGAAGAAGGTCTAATGATATCTCTATGTAACATTTCGTCCACATGCTGTCTAATAACCGCTTTTTGTGCTTCTGGCGCTCTGTACGGACGCTGGTAGATAGGATTGGAACCCCTGGTGTGAATGGTATGTTTAACAAGTTTTGTACGGCCTAAATCGTTATCATCTTTTGCAAAAATATCCCGAAATTCAATCAATAATTTTAATAGCTCATCCCTGTGCGAAGGGGTAACATTCGACAGGTCGAAGTTCTCGAGTAACGGATACTCTGCACTTGGAAGTGAGTGCACTGCTGCAATCACGGACACTCTGGCGTTACAAACTCTTCCTATAACTGTGTTTCGTTTCAACACAACATCGTTAGGACCATTATTCCAAAACGAGACTGGGATTTTACCGCATCCCTTCCCTATTACGATTGCTGGTTCGCTACAAACGAATTCGTCGTCTAGCTGAACAGGCTCGAAAATAATTTCCGCTCCATGCGAGTTATCGTGCTCGGATTTGGCAGTAGCAATGACTCTACTGTACGCGGGTATTTTCACTTGCTTATGCAGTTGCACTCTGGAACTGTCCCTTGCAAGGCCTACCACATTAATCTCTTTCTGCATGCTTATTTCCATTGACGCGCCGTCAATAACTATGCTCTGGCTCTGAATCGCATCCATACCGAGGATGATGTCGTGAGCTAACTCTTCTGCTACGTAACATTCAACTTTGAATTTACGGCCTTGAATTTCAAAAGGTAATTCATAACAACCGAAGACATTCAGGTTCTCTCCTGTTACTGATTTCAAGATTGTATCAGTTTGAACTGGCTCTCCTGCAATGTCCGGTGTCAGCAAATTAAACGCTTGCTTATTCATAACTGTAACGCCTGCACCTGTGTCAACTAAACATCTAAATGGGATTGATCCTATAATAACTTTTGCAAAAATTCTACCGGGGGGTCTCATAAAAAGGTTTTTCCTTCTCCTACCTGGTGCCAACTGACCTTTTCGTTGCGCCACAGTCAGCACCTCTAGTTTGATTGGTTCGTTCGGCAGTTAGCTGCTATGTGTCCTCGTCTACGACATGACCAACATTCAATGTTGGGATTTCGGGGTCGTGACATGCCTTGTGGCCTATCAGTATGGTGGCCTGCGGGGAACCGTGGTTCAAAGCTAGGGCGTGGTCGGAAGGTGGGGTTTCTAGGGTTGAAGTTGTTCCTGCTTGGGGACTGGAATCTGTTCGTATTTCGTGAGAACTGGTCCGAGAAACGGACTTGTCTATCGCCGCTGCGAGATGTGTCGCGATACGGGTTTGAGGGATTGTATGACTTTTGGGATCTATATCGGTTCGGGGATCTATATCCCGAGCTGTTTCGATCGTACGAGTACGAGTTGGGAGGTCTATTCGGGGTAGTGCTTCTGCTCCTGCGACTGAACGACGGTTCGCTAGTAGTAAGCGCAGCAACAACTGCTGTAAGTTTTTCGATTTCATTCTGAAGGCTAACATTGTGGGGAACTGCTACTTCGTTAGCTTCTTCTCGAGCTGCAACTTCTATAGCTTCGCGAAGGTTCGCTGGGTTGGCGCTTAGAACGTAGCGTTTTAAATAAGGAAGAAGTCCTCTGATAAAATTTAGGCGCATGATTTTGTCTAATATTTCGTTCCCAGCTGGGGGGCTATCGTTTTCGTGGACTCGTCTTGTGAGTGAACGAATTTTGTCTGCAAAATCACGAACTGGTTGTTTTGCTTCCTGATTGCAATTCTGGAGTTTGACTATAGCTTGTGATTCGTGGTGACTGTCACCGTAGCGTTCGGAGAGAGCTGTTTTGAATTCTGTGTAAGTTGTTGGGCGGGGAGAAATAGTATTGTAATAGGCACCGGCGCCTCCTTTTAATTTAATTACGGCTACTTTGAGTAGGTGTGGTTCGGACCATCCTATTGTACTACCAATGCGTTCTAAATCTTGGAAAAATCGTCTTACTGATGCATCGTCTCAACTGAACAGCGACTCAACTGGTCGTGACCTGATAACCTCGTGACCTGATAATCTGATAACCTCGTGTTAACCTATGACCTATAGTGATAACCTATGTGTAACCTCGTGTGGTTGGTTAAGTTATTATAAGTTATTTCATTTAAAGTAGTAAAAAAATATAAAAAAAAACAATAGTATGAAAAATATCCAATATTACAAATGACGATTATTTTGGCATAAATGCAATAAAAATGTAGACAACAAAAAATTGGGTTTCACACGTATTCACATGACATAAATACAAGTCTTGATGACCCTCAATCTTACATACCTTCACCAACAGAGCTTATTGTACGGCCAATTCCCAAGGCGGCCTACCTTAATTGCCATCCTATAATAACCATAAAAACCAAAAGCGCCTTATACGTGAATTCGTTTAGGGAACTAAAATATGTGAAAGCCAATAAGCTTCGGAGAAAACTAAATAGTTTAAGAAGAGATGTAAAAGAAAGTATTCAATAAACGAACCTGCCAAACCAATCACAGCCGTCAAATGAAGTTACGTCTGCTGCAACGTGGTAGTTACACGTGCACGATACAATTACCATTAGGACACAGTATGGAAACATGGCACCAAGTGAAGGTCCGCGATTGTAACCACAAAATACTAGTATTATAGTACTACAGTACGAGATCCGTGAAACACAAACACGTGATCCGTCAAGTGCAAACACACACAGAACCCGGTCGGATGAACCGTGTTATTAATCCTAATGCCATAGTGGTTCGTCCGGAGGCGCTGCTCCCTAGGGAGCTTGTATGCAGGGGCGGACTGGCCATTGTGGCAAAGTGGCAGAGTGCCACCTGCGCCGTCGATGCCGCTCTTATGCCGCTGTATCGACGGCGCCGAATGGAATAGTTTCCACACCTACCGCCGGGGTGACAGTCCGCCTCTGCTTGTACTACTTGACTTGAATAATAGTTGTTTTAACATTATTACTGATTTATTCCCATTTGCTGTCGATCTTCAACTTCATAAGATGCAGTTTCCGCGTCAATCGCGTCGTCAGCAATGATGTCGAGTTCCAAATCCAAGCAAGGGCCGCGGTTTGCTTCTGTGGGATCTTCAAATGCTTTTAAGTTTCAGGCAAAGCAAAGGAAGCAATTTTTAGCATATCACCAGGAAGAGCCATTTTTTTATAAACAGCAAATACCTGATGTTGTTGCGTGTGTATAAACTGACATCATGTCTAATTGCAAAAGGAGTGGTATACAGATAGACGAAAAGATTAACCTAATAGGTTATGTTTAGTACTGGAATATGAATTCAATGGGTACAATCAGTTTAATACATCTTTAATTTAACTGCTAAAGTATTGTTGAGCAAAAACATGCAGAATTTTACCTTGGCTTTTCGGATTTGTCTTCGCAAGTTTAAAACGTACAATATGACGCGGGGCGCTAATGCTCCCGAAGGAACATGTATGAACTATGAACCTTGCCTACGATTTTGCGTCTAGTCCCAGCGTCATGTTAGAAAGGGGCAAAAACACCTAATGAATCCCGTACGAAAAAGTCTGACTTTCTACTTAACTTAAACATTATGTTTAATGCAGTGTTAGGTGAAGTTTTGAAGTAATACTGCAGTAGAAATCGTGTTTACTGATGTTTTTTTCCTTTAAATTTAGACCGGAATTAAAATGCAGTACACATAGCAGTTATTTCGAGTAAAACTTAAGTGAAATATTCATATACTCGTATTGCTGCGAAGATTATGCTAACACAAATGTGATTGAATAAAATTCATTCTCAATTTACGTAATATTGAATGTTTATTAGGTCTAAACGCACATAAAGTTAACCACAGAAGTAAATATCAGATTTAATGCATTTTAACTACCGCAACTTTTTCCTACGGGATATAAATTTTTGTATACCAAAAATTCTTCTGTAATGAGCTCTGAGTCTTTGTAGCACCTTCTTTCTTAACCTCAGCTTTTCCCAGCTATCACCTCGTACTGTCAACAACGTCGGGGATCAGCAAGGGATTCCTCCGACAAAGAAATCCAGGCAGGTGTTAATTGCTCCCAGAAGCTTTCGGGGCTGCTTCGGCTCATATACCCCAGCAACCACTACGCAAAAGCAAATCTGTACCAAAGCATGTTTTGCCACAAGCAAAGAAAATTTTGTAGGAATAGAGGATGGGGTCACTTTTTGCCAAACCATCCACCCCCTTGTCATCAAGCGTCAGCGTTTGTCTACCACACCCACCCACCCCCGTGATGGCGCCATTAAAGGACGCTCCCTAATATGTAAACCACGCACATCCATTTGATATAGGCTGAAGAGTAAACGATAAAAAAATGTATTACAAACAAAATTAGCCGAGTATATAGTTTCGAGGACAAAAGACTACATTAAGAAAATGCATAAAAATTTAAAAAGAGAACAATTAACAAAACAGGCATTGCAATTTAGAAAAATACCTTCCATTCATTTTTTTCGACTGAGTTTTCTCTGTACATTTTTGTGCGAAAGGTAGCAAAGCTTCATGAGCCAACGACGAACACTTGTCGCGTCCACGTCTTTCTTGTTACAGACGTACACAATGATATCCTCGACAGCGGTTTCGGACAGCTTTGGTTTCGGGTCTTTTTTTCTGAACGTGGTGGGCAGTCGCTTTTCCACCTGTGACTGTCCGGGAAGCCATCATTTCCTCCCTGAAGACTTTTTTCCCTAAGGCATACGTCAGATCCTTTCCAGTGGTCTGGGGGAGGTCGCCTAAACACTGGGCCAGATCTTTTTCTGTTATTTCCATGTCACCGAACTTCACTGTCTGAAAAAGAAAACATTAATTAAATATGTAAAAGTAAATTAATAGAGAAAGGAAAAAAAATGTAAAAGTGTTGTACTAGATACTTACTGGAGCGGAGATTGCAGGTTGTGTCACTTGCTGCTCTTGCTTCCGTTCGACTGTTAAGATTTTCTTAAAGAGAATTTGAAGCTGTGCATTAACGGGCAATGACAACACCGACATTTCTTCTTCGGTGTTTTCAACCGGCTCCTCTTCGTGGAGCATAGGTTCGTCAGCATCAGGCTCCTCTTCGTAGAGCATAGGTTCGTCAGCATAAGGCTCCTCTTCGTTGAGCATAGGTTCGTCTTCGGGATCACTAATCTCCTGATAAATGAAATGTAAGTTTAAAATTAAAAATTAATCCTTAGCAATATCAATTACAGGCAATTAAAGCGGCAAAAAATTAACCGACAAACTTACATTATCTGATCCCGAAGACGATGAAGCTGCCACAGAGCAATGTAGGGTTATTGAAGGTCGAACCGGCTGCTTCACGGGTGGTGTTGGGGCTAAGCCATCGGATGAACAGGGCTAAAATAAAAATTAATATTGAATATAAATCAAACAAAATAAGTTAACAGACAATTATAGCTGCAAAAAATTAACCGACAAACTTACATTGTCTGATCCCGAAGAGGATGAAGATGCCACAGAGCGTTGTTGGGTCATTGAAGGTCGAACTGGCTGCTTCACGGGTGGTGTTGCGGCTGAGCCACCGGATGAACAGAGCTAAAATAAAAAAAAAGTGAATATAAATCAAACAAAATAAGTTAACAGACAATTATAACTGCAAAAAATTCACCGACAAACTTACATTGTCTGATCCCGAAGAGGATGAAGATGCCACAGAGCGATGTTGGGTCGACATTGAAGGTCGAAACGGCTGCTTCACAGGTGGTGTTGCGGCTGAGCCACCCGATGAACAGAGCTAACATAAAAAATGAATATTGAATATAAATCAAACAAAATAAGTGCAATATTAAATTCACTCAATACGAACCTCGTTGAACTTGTTTATAGCCTTGGGGGGCTTTAAAATCCTCCCTGATGCTGCTGGTTTCTGCAGCTTCCTGACCGATTGCTCCGACGTTTCGTAGTCCGGGTAATCCTTTGGCTTACGCTGCCTTTTCTGCACAGAACTTGCCATCCTGGAAGGAAACAGGATAGTGTGTGACGAGATGGCTCGCGTTTAGGTCGTTTATATACCCTACATCATTTGGTCAACGATAGCCGAACGCAAACCCAACGAACATTTTATTGCAGCCAAATTTTTACAATGGTCAAAAACAGGATGGAGAGGAAGGGAGAGGCTGGTGATCTATAAGGTATGCAGCCAAAGATGACTACAAAGGTGGGCATGACACCCAAGGTGATCTGCGTATTAAACATGGATATATAGGCTCCGAGGATTCTTCGAAAGACGTGGTGGATGGACCATGGGATGGACCCATGGGTCATATTAAGCCTAAAATCTCATTGACGTTAAAATAACGATATCCTATTAGACCGTATTTTAGTACACTGCTAAATATACTACAAACATCACGGTCTATATAAGGAAATCGTATCGCTCGTCATATATTTTGTATCTTATATTTTGGCTAAAAAGAAGGAATTATACTCCGGGTTTCATTCGCTATAATAATTGTGGCGTTTGGGACGACTGCGGCGTATATACGTATATATGCTACCATCGCATGCTCCAGAAAAAACTACCACGGATTACTGTTTTTATTTAACGAATATTTAAAATATGTATATACTTCTAACATATGGGAAAATTTGTTCCAATGTCTACAAAAATGTACAGACGCATATATAAGAAGAGGGCATACAGAAAACCATGCAAAAGCCATATACACAGCTTAGGTCACAGCTTTAACACAGCTTTATACACAGCTTTAATAATAAAGAAGCGGCCATAATCTAAAAGGGCATGCGAAAAGCCATAGGGGAATCGGGCATGTTTGAAGTGGGCATGCGAAAGCTATAGGAGGAGCGGCCATAGTCTGAAAGGGCATGCACAAACCATACGGCAATCGGGCATGGTCTAAGCGGGCATGCAAACGCTATAGGAGAAGCGCCCATAGTCTAAAAGGGCATGCGAAAGCCATAGAGTGCTCGTCCATGGAACAATGCAGTCATGGAAAAGAGATGGCCAGAAAAAAGAGAAGCGGCCATAGTCTGAAAGGGCATGCACACCCCATTGGGGAACCGGGCATGGTCTGAAAGGGCATGCACACCCCATTGGGGAACCGGGCATGGTCTGAAACGGGCATGCGAAAGCCATAACCGAAGCGCCCATAGTCTAAAAGGGCATGCACAAACCATGGCAGAAGCGACCATAGTCTGCAAGAGCAGGGAAAGCCATAGAGGGATCGGCCATGGAACAATGCAGTCATGGGAAAGAGATGGTCGTGCGATGCCCGTAACATGGACTCCCCATAGAACTATACCCATGAACCAAACGTACCATGGACGGGGCGGATAAATTTTTTGCAGGGGCAGCTGCTCGATAATACTACCCTGACGGTTTTCACAAACATAAACAAAGTTTTCTGCGCAAACCATAGAATCTCGATGAAACTGCGCTTCACTATGGCGTTTGAATTCCCCGAGCGCTTTTTTCCAATTATTAAAAGGCTTAGAAACAAATAGAGACAGTTTCTGATGCGAACCCTTACCCCCTGTTTCTGCCGCGACGAACACACAGGGCCTACAGAATGCTCCGTCTTCAGACGGAGAATAGGAAAGCCACGAGAAACGGCTAAGCCAGGCAATTTGAAATTTTAGGTTTCTTGGTCCCGTAACGGGGAAACGGTAAGAAAAATCAGGTACCCATGGAGATTTAAGTAAGTTAAGTTTCATAGTGGAGTCTAGCTCAGAGGACATGCTAACAAATTTTCCTATGTCGTTTGGAAAAGCGGAAACCCGAGAAGTGGACGAGCTACCTGACGTGCAATCCTGCTTTTTACTTCTTCAGAAGTATTTGCTAGCAAAGTCTCTATGGACACGAAAGAAATAGGTGAAACACTAATATTATTCTCTGCGGGCAGCAGAGAAGTACCTGGTTGCGATCCATTGGAATCGCCTGTGGCCTCTTGCTGGGTAGCTGCCAAGTCCTCTCGAGTCCTCCTTCTCTTTCCTTTCGTTCAAGTTGAGCAAAATTTGACGGTGCAGCTCCAGATATTCTGCATCGCGCTCAAGGAAACTCTGAAGCACAGTTTCCAAGCCTTTCGTTTCCAATAGGTCCCTTCGCTTTCGTGGACGCGATGGAGTTTCTGAAAGATGCGATTGTTCGCTTGGCGTTTCTATATTTATACAAAATTAGCTTCCTATATATTGCCTAAACTAAGTACCATTAGAATCACCGGGAAGAACTAGGACTTCTTGAAAAAGTTCTTCCGAGGGAGTAGAACATGTGGCCATGGACGGAGCTGAGGACACAGATTCGAAGACCTCAATTGGGTTTGAAGATGGGGTTCACCTAGCACTAGGTTCATCTCCTCAAAAAACGGGTTGTCGTAAGTATCAGCGTCGCCTACTCCACTTGCGGAAATAATCTTAAGGGATTCCCGGTATTCCCGCTTCAAATTCGGAATTTTCTCTCGAATTTGTTCCCAAGAACGTGGGAAATTATGCTGAGACATCTTGGTCTCCAATTTTTTAAAAAGGGGCTCCTTTCTTGCCATCCCGTCAAATTTGGCCTACATTTCAGTATCTCCCCAAATGCTTATTAAAAACTTGGTCTCTTCTGCTCCCCAGTTGATCCGTCTTCGCTTTGGGTCACTCGTTATGAATCTATGTTTGTAGTACAGAAGTTAGAAATAGTCATCGTAAGCATTATTTATAAATACAATAGTATATTTACTTTCTATATTCTGGAAAACACTTAAGTAAAAGGGTAAGGACAGCTTCATAAAAACAGCGTTTATTTACTATGCACGTAACCCCCTCTCATGGCGTTGCGTAGTAGCTTCGTAACACGAAACTGAGGGGTCTAACACAGCAGCAAAAAGGGGTTAGCTGGCACGACGACGTTTCGCCTGCAGGAATCTTTTTGTTGTTAACTTCTTAAGAGCCATAGTGGAGGCCCTCATAAATACGTCAGTTTCGTCCTCCACTGGAGGTTGCATTAGTATTGTGTTGATTTCCGCACGGGTTTGATTGATTGCATCCATGAGTGGAGTTTTGCTGTCCAATTTTTTCTTCTTGGCAATGGAAGGTATAGAAGAATTTTTTGAAATCGCTGAGGATGAGGATGAAATGGATGCCCTGCTTGGGCCGGACACCATACGGTGTGTGTCTAAAGCATAGTCTTCCTTCTGAACGAAATATTGTGCGTGATGTTGCTTTTCCGCAAATTACAAGGCCAAAGTTATTTACCCTCCAGTCATCTGTATTTTCTACTGCAAGTTCTACTTCGAAGCTATCTTCATACATCTGTGTAATAATCTCCTGGTCTTCGACAATATCTAGACTCGATGTTGTCCTATTGGAAGAGAATTTGAAACGAGCGATTTTTTTGTTTACATACTCCCTATTCTCCACGTTTTCTTCTAAAAACGGCATAGCGTCTCAAAACCGCCACTTCTTAGTTGAGGCACCTGACCCAGAAGGCAATTTTTTGCTTTCCCTGCTATTACGTTGGCGCAAAGTAGTCCAACGCTTTTTGGCTCCATTCGGTCCGTCGCCTGAATAAAACAACTGAGTTTATCTAAAGAATATATTAAGACAAATGTTTACCTAGCAAGCCCAGTTCTAGTCGAATCATATTCCAAGTATTTTCTGCCTTGTAAGACCTGTCGTTCTTATCGTACAAGTGACGATTCTCTCGCACTAAATCAATAAGCTTCTCTTCCAATGACATTTTCGCTTGCACTTGAAAATAAAGTTTAAAACAAGTTTGGAGAACAAGCAAGTTTGGAGAAGGGAGCATGAATTTCAAAACAACAACAGAAGAGACGGCCCAGCCCACCTTATCTGTGATTGGCAGAAAGGCCTATGTCAGTTGTGCCTGTGTGCCAAAAGTTGAACAGTGCTCAACTCGTATGTCAGTGCTTATGCCGGCTTGTGCCGAAATTTTCTGGTTTGTTTACTAGTCGTATGTTATATTTTGTGTATGTTGACATAAACGACATTCTATTGTGCACCTGGCTTAACACGACTTGTAACCAGGGCCGTCTTAACACCCCCGTGGGCCCCTGGGCCAAGTTTCAAAATGGGCCCCTTAATTGGAAAATCTTGCAAAAAAACTATATAAACTGGCAATAAAGCTGGAGATATCTGTATTTGGAGTGAAATCAATATATGCACTTTGCACAGACAAATAGTAATATAAAACCACTACGAAAATTTTCGATTTTTTTCGCAGTGAACTTATCAATAACTGAGCTGAAGTCAATATTATTCAATATGTCACTTTCCATGCAAATAAGTGACAGGGAGTTCAAACGCTCCTGCCCCAAAGTACTCCGATTCTGGTTTTTAATAAGTTTCAGACTGGAAAATGAACGTTCCCCCGTACAGTTTGTCACCATCATGCACATGAACACTCTTAAAGCTATTTCAACGTTTGGGAATACTGATTTTAGATTCTCTGAAACAATTTTCCTATACAATGCGGGCAAGGTTTCACTACCGTCACCAGCGTCCGTATAGTGCTTAAATTGAATGCACTCGTTGAAAAGATCACCGGCGTCAAGGTCGTCGTGGTACACATTAGCCAAGTGCTCGCATTTCTTCCTTAGTTCGTCAGAAGCAATCGATGTTAATTCGCCGAAGAAGGAAAACGTGTCTCCTATCCGTAAATAGGCTTCTGTACGTTTGACGATTTCAGATATCAACGAATCCATAACAGGAAGAAATGTTTCCACCTTGAACTTCTCTCTTTCACTGAGATGAACCTCCTCTTGTGGCACCCCCGTGTAAAAATTTTGACGTCATTTAATGGAAATTTGGTGTCAGTCATGGATCGTTTTGGGATTGTCATGTTCATTTATTCCATGGATTTTGTATCATAGAAATTCGATGTTATTACATGAAAGATCTTCGATTTTCCATGTCCTAAATTTCTATCGCCGATTTTGACATTTATGTTCATGTCATAACTTGCTATATTTGATTTGGACATTTTTTACTTGTCCTAAATTTCTATCGCCGATTTTGACATTTATTTTCATGTCATAACTTGCTATATTTGATTTGGACATGTTTTTACTTGTCCTAAATTTCTATCGCCGATTTTGACATTTATTTTCATGTCATAACTTGCTATATTTGATTTGGACATGTTTTTACTTGTCCTAAATTTCTATCGCCGATTTTGACATTTATTTTCATGTCATAACTTGCTATATTTGATTTGGATTATTATATATATATATATAGCATATTATATATTATATTATATATATATATATATATATATATATATATATATATATATATATTATTACTATATTATATATTACTTTATTATTACGTATTACGTATTACTTTATTTTCTTCCGCGCGGGTTTATTTTTCCTCTTCTGCAATCGGTCCTAGCTTCTACCTCTAGATGTCGTACCACACCAATTTGCAAACATTATCGCTATATTACTAAGTTTTGTCGTACCCTGGCGGACGAATCATGGAATACATACACAATTGGAAATAAGGAATAAACCGGAGCTGTGCGACAATGCACCCGTTAGATGGCGCGAGTCGACTATAAAAGTCAAGAATAACCAGAGCTGCAAATCGCTCGTTTTGAAACAAAAGAAAAACCTTGCGTGAAAACCCTGCGTAAGCGTAGTAGAGTGGTCTAGAAACGACAGGATTGGTCAAAGCGACGGATAAGCACTGTCATTGGTCAACACGCAAAGTCCATAAGACGATCAATAGTTTGATTACTGTACATTTTTACGAATTATTTCGCTGTTGCTTTTTGTTCACATTGAATTTCCGCGTATCGTTATAGCGAGGTCACAGGTCAAGAAAGCGGAAAGCGAATGCACAATTAAGTAGTTCTTTAAAAACGTTATATTCTTACCATATGTCAAAAAATGAAAAAAAAATACATAAAATGAATACATTTACAAAAAACATTTGCATGAAATGAATACATTTACTAAAAGGAAAAAAAAATTTAGTCAGTAGACGATGGTTTAATTTACAGACATTCTTGCTTTCAAATTCTTGCTTAAGCGCTGTTTATGGCAGCTTATGCAAGTATCCTTAATCCATTTTTTTACATTTTTTACGTCTACTTTTTTTTTTTTACACACGTAAGAAATTACAGCCGCAATGGTTGCCTTGTTGAGTTGTGGCTTGGTTGGAACACCCTGGACAGGGCCCGGTCTTCCCGTTAATGTGTGGGTTGCCAAAACGTTCTTCCCGAACAAGAACTTCAGCAAGCTGTCAGTGACGTCTTTCCCACTGCTTGACGGGACGTCTGCCAAACAGGACTCCAGCTGGTCAACAGAAATATTGTGATCCCCAAAAGTAATGAACTACAGGGGGAAAAAAATGAAATTGTAACGAAATTTTTAACACTACATTAAAACACAAAATGACTAAAATATGACTCGTGATGATATTACTTACTTTATTTTCTTGCTTTTTCTTGGCATCCAGCTCTTTCAAGCATTGAAGGACCTGTTCCTTCAGCACCAATTGACCTATGCGGGCATCCGCATCCGCACGGTCATCCGCATCCGCATGGTCATCCGCATCCGCATGGTCATCCGCATACGCATGGTCATCCGCATACGCATGGTCATCCGCATCCGCATGGTCATCCGCATACGCATGGTCATCCGCATCCGCATGGTAATCCGCATCCGCAGCTGAAACGACCTGTGAAAAATAGTAAAATTGTAGTTAAAATAAATTAGATCTTAGCAACGTGAATTACAGTTAAAAAAATTTGCCCAAAAACTTACACTTTCAGAATCATCCATCCTATTATGGTTGGAAATCGGCTCTGAATACGCAGGTGAGGGGGCCCGGTAATTCTGACTGCGTGAAACGGAGGCGGACTCGCCCCCACTGCATCCTTGCAAGGATTGCACAGCCGGATTCGCCTGACGGAAGGGACGGACGGACTCGCCGGACGGACGTGCAAGTCTGCGTGAAACGGAGGCGGACTCGCCCCCACTGCATCCTTGCAAAGATTGCACAGCCGGACTCGGCGGACGGACGAGACCATCATACCTCGTAAGTGTTACGCTTCTCTTTCGTTCGCGTTTGTGAGTAGTGCTATAACGCGAGACTGGACATTTGCTCCTTGCCTTCATTTCATAATCATTGAAGTCCTTTCTGATTTCTTGAAGATACTTTTTCAGAGTTTCAAGAAGATTCATTGCACTAAGCAGTGGCGTAACCAGGTTTTTTTTTTGGTACGCACTTTCAGGATTTGGCGCCCCTAGTTCACTTCCTCCATAAGTAATTTAAACTTAAAACGCATGCTTATAAATGACTCAAACACCGACAACGAAGTACTTGAAAAGTTAGTTTAATATCACTGGGTTAACAATCACAGGCAGAAATCAATGTGTGATACATGACACAACCAGTTAGCTTTATGATAAATTAAGTGTAATTAGGTTAAGTGAATCACAGACGAATTAATATGCAGAACAATAAAACATTGAAGTTGAAGATGATTAGTTTAAGGCAAGGAGGATCCGGCGGTCATTCAAAGGATCAAAGTCACGCAGTACTTGCTCTATGTCAATGTTAACGTCCCTGTGCAAATGCATCAATGCAAGTCCTGTCAAACGACTTTCACCCATCGTGTTACGCAGCCATGTTTTCAGTCTTTTCAGAGTACTGAAAGAACGTTCAGCAGTGGCTACGGACACGGGCATTGTTGCAAAAATTGAGAGAGCAGTGTAGATGTTCGGGAATGTATCTCTTGACATCACAGCAAGTGTTTCGCATACTGATGCTGGTTTCTCACGGTCAGATGTTGAGCTCCATTTCGATCTCCAGATCTTCATTTCCTTTTCATCATAAACGCAATCTGAAGTGAAGGCAGCAAATATGTCTTTTTCTAAATCTCGAGAACACTTTGATAGACGACTAGGTATAAGGTACTGTGCAAGGAAACGCGGCTTTGGCTGTATCAGTTGCTCTTTCAGCTCGGACAATCATGTTGTCCACGAAAGGTAGGAAAAGGTTCCGATAATAGTGCTGCCTGGGATCCATGGAATCGGCATTTGCTCTGTGTATTTGCCGTTTAGTGATCCGAGGAACTTTCTCCTCCACATCGACGTCTGCTGCCAGTTTCTTTGCGCTTATGTACAGCGAGCTGAAATAATCCTCGTTGCGAATATCTTCCAAACAACGGACAACAGCTTCCGCGTCGTCTACGGCATTTACCAAATCCACGTTTACTTTTTGAAGGGTCTTGTGCAGATTCACAGTGTAACCCAGAACGTCCTCTACAACAAATAGGGGTACTATAAAGTCGAACTGAAGAATTGAATGCAGTACACTCGTTGCTTTCACGTCAAAATCTGATATTGCTTCCAGTGCAGACACCACGATGACAAACTTGTCCTTCAGGGATTGAAGGCAACCAGCCTGGCTAATCCACCGTGTGTCGCATGCCAATGGTATTTCGAGGGTATTGTCATCATCAGGAATAAAATGGGACAATTTCTTCAGTTCTTCTTTATAGATGTTGTGCCGCTTGGCAGAGGACTTTGTCATTCTGATGGCCTCATTCGCCTTGGTTAACAGGTTTGAAACACTGGCTATACCACAAGAATGGACAATTGCAGTATACAGACCATGAGCCAGACAAGCACAGTAAACTGCTTCTGGCAATTCTTTCCGAATCGCTGCCTGCACTCCTTTGAATTTTCCACTCATATTGGCACCCTTGTCGTACGCTTGAGCCCTCAAATTCTTCTTATCCAAATTCCAGGCCGAAATTCTTTGAAGAAATTGGTTGGCCAAAGAGACTCCACGAGTATCTTCACTTTGAATGAATTCTAGAAACATCTCTTTTACCTGTGAACTTGCCGTGAGGTAACGAACAGATAGCGACACTTGTTCGATACGGGAAACATCCGGAGTCTCGTCCGCAATGAGCCCAAACCATTTGGCCTCACGAACCTCAGCTAAAATGCTGCGCTGGATCTGCTGCCCAATCAACTGAATAAATTCATTCTGGATTTTCGGGCTGATGTATTGAGCATTTCTGGGCGAGGTTTTCAGAAAGTTGTCCAAAATTGGATCGTGCTCGCGAAGAAGGTGCAATATGGAATGAAAATTGCTCGTTTCTGGTATGTGCCCACGTAAAGGAATATTTTGCTTTCCACACAAGATAATGACCTTCACGATTTCACCAAGGAAGTGTCGGTTTCGTGCAATGGTTTCTTGAAAAGCACTTGAAATGCTCTGACATACAGTTTGTTGCTTGCCCGAAGTTATGGCAGTGAACGAGATACAACTTTGGGCAGCTTTAGAATGATCGACGCTTTCCTGATGTTTTTGCATAACTGCGCTAGTGTTGGACCAATCAGTAAAAGGTGATGTCACAAACACGCCTTGTGTCGAACTGAATAAAAAACACGCAACGCAGAAACAGCCATCCAGCATATTTGAGTACCGTAACCATTTGTACGTCGACAAGAAATCGGGGTTGAACTTCCTCTTCTTCTTACCACAGTCTCTTGTCGGAAGATTATGACGGAGAGGAATATCTCCTCTTTCAAGAATGAGTAGTTTCTCGGCATCGGTCAGCTTCTCACGTTGCAAACTTCCAATGTCGAGCTGTGCTCTAGAAGATTCTGTCGTTGTTGGAGTTTTAAATGCGACGGAACGTACTAACGCAGCATTTTCTACACATGTCTTAGTTAAATTTACAGAAGCAGCTTCTGTACTTTGTGAGTTTGTTGGTGTTGTCGCAAAGCAGATTTCTGAAGTCTCCGATAAAGATACTGAATGACTTCCGTCAAGATCTGCACTTTCATCCGCCATCGGGATATCTGAACACGCGATCGTAGTCTCTAGTTCTGGACTCTTTTCAACCGTAAGCGAACTTTCGTGACAGACAGTATTATTGTGTACAGCATCTGAACAAATTGTAGACACGACTGTCGAAGTTGGTTCTTTCCTGGAAGTATTGCGAAGATAATAACAGTAATATTAACTACACCATAAAAAAGCGGTACTTTTATGTTATACCCCCACCTCGATTTTTTCGTTTCCTAATCGCTCTTAAAATGTGAAAACTTCACCAAAATGACAAGTAAAAATTCCTGAACATATTCTAGTCTTAACTTAACCTGACTAACCTAACCTAACTAGACCTAACCAAACTGGCCTAGTTTTTAAATTGATTTGCCTATGGTTTGCACAGGCACCCCGGGGTTTAATGCGTTAAATTTTTCTTAAAATAAGATAAAATTTTATTTTTCGTTAGGTTAAGTTAGGTTAGTTTTAGTTAGGTTAGGTTTGGTTAGGTTAAGATGGGAAAACTAGGAATCCAGGGCGGGGGGGGGGGGGGGGGGGGGGGGGTATAACATAACAGTACCAAACTAGAAAAAGCGGCAGCTCATGGCTCTGTACTTTCCGAATTTATAAAAACATTCAGATAAACATAGGAAACTCCGAAAGAATAAACACCTTTCGTATCACTTACCTAAGAAATGTTAGCATTGTCTCTGAAAGCTTTCTTTCATCCTTTTCACGTCTGGCCTTTGCTAGTCTGTTCTCATGGCCAGACTTCTTTAATTTCTTACTAGTGCTATGGTGGGTTTCCATGGTTAAAGAAAATAGTTTAGTGCTGATTCTACGGATAGCAGGACGCAGAAAACATGCAATGCATTCTTTGTTATTGCAGGCAGTGACGACGAGTGCAGTGGGGAGGAGGGATCAACACAAAACATATTCACAATCAGAGCATACCGAGAGCTGCGCTTGCGCCTGTGCGATTCTGTCTTTGCGTCTTCCTCTTCAAAACTTGCTCAACGCTGTTGCTTGCCTCTGGCAGTCCCGAGCTCTGCATTTAGCAGGACACGCTTATTGCACTGGAGAGGGAATGACACAAGCTTGGTCTAGCGCCCTATGCTTTTTTATACAAGATAACTAGACTCTTTTGTGGCTCTAATGTCAATTTTAGTCATATTATGAGTTCCCGCCCTACTACAAATTTAGCGCCCTAAAGTTAGTTTGGCGCCCTTAATTTGGAAAATTTTGGTACGCACGTGCGTACTGTGCGTAATTCTAGTTACGCCACTGGCACTAAGTATGTTCACATCAGTTGATTGGAGAACCTTACTCGTTTTGTTCACTCTTTCTAGGATATCGTGCCAAAAAATGGTCCAAAAGACCGTTCCCAAGTACTCCATTCTTTTGCTCAATCCCCCTGCCTCTCGCCTTGTTTTTACTTCCTGTTCAGTGTCGACTGACAAAGCGTCTAGCGCATGCTTAATTTTTTCGAAACCTACATACAGAGCATGTACAGCATCGAAATGTGACGACAGTCGCGTCGTGCACTTCAAAAGTTTGGGGGGGGGGGGCGATTTTGCATTTCTCTTAATAAAAGAGATAATGAGTTATAAATGATTTTTTGTCTGTTTTGAAATTGATTGTAAACATTTTTGATTACCAATAACTATTTCTAGCTGCGTCTTCTATGCTAATGGAACTGTAGATGTAATAATGGCACCATCATTCTGATTCTTAATGCACAGAAGTATAAAAGTCAGTTACTATATTCATAAGCAGTAAGCACACAAGCACAAGAGGAATGCATATAGTCCAGTTGTCCAAAACACAATAACCTAGCGTCTGACAGCAAAGGCTGACCAGAAATATTGCGACGCTCGATCAGGGCTGCAGATCTTAGCGCGCTCTGCTTCTACTGCAATCGGCATCAGATCCGATAGCCTCGGTTCTGCCATAACAGTTCGAAGATGTCCTTTAACGAATTTGAGAGCGGAGAATGAACGTTCACATGATGCGGAGGTCACTGGGAGTGTCAGGACCAGGCGGTACAATTTACACAGGTTGGGATAGACTGAATTGAGTCCACGTTGGTGCATATGTAAGAACACAGCATGAATGTCACATTTCTCAAAATCCATTTCTGGAAACAGACGATATTCTGAGACAACAAGAGAGCAGTTAACATCGTCTGGGTAAAATTTGGCCAATTTTTCCACTTCTTTCGTCTTCGCCAAATCAGGACTGGAAAGGCAGTGAACCGCTTCCAACAGGGGTAACACTTCGTCACTGAATCTGGTTCTCAAACCTGTGAGCATCAGGTCAATAACTTCATAGAAGAAATTTACTCTGAATTTGTCCTTGCCTGTGAGTATGACCTCCTGAGACCAGTTGCAATCAATTTTTCTTGACACCTTCTTTTTGCGACCATCCACATATTCAAATCCGATACTCTCCGCAAGGCTTTCAGTCTCGGACCATGTGTTCTCGAAAACGGACTCACTACGAAAAGCTTGCACTGCGTTCATCAGGGACTTTATTTGAGTGGAGGCAGCGGAGATATTAATGTCCTTAGATTGCAGACTTTTAGAAAGGACATTACAAAGTTTCAGAAGTTTATTCATTGCCACCAAACAAAGACAAAACTCAAAATCGATAGCTTTAAGGAGAGCTGCGGCATCACCTGCTGCATCATCATCCTGCGGCATCATCATCATCCACATCAAAGAAAGGGTCTGTGATTATTTTTTCCAGAGTCTGCACGATTGATGGAAGAGTTGCCATGATTACCATGCAGTTGTCAGCTCTGGTATTCCACCGAGTAGTGCTCAATGAACGGAGTGTGTGGCATTCTGAGGAGTCTACATCATCAGCAAAATGTATACTTTCTTGAAAAATTCCACGTCTTTTTGTTGAACCTTCGATGAAAGCACAGTATAAAGGTTTACACAGTATGGTAACAGGGGTATTTTCCAATGTTAAGGTTTTCTGACGACTTCTCGGTCCCCAGAGTAATATTCAGGTAAAAGGCCAGAAAATGAAAGGGTACATTCGCAAACCTCCCAGTGCAGTTCAAAAAAGGTCACGTCGGTTTACAAAGCGCGTAATTTAAATCTATTGCTTTAAACTATGAAGCTTAAAATAAAAGCTTTAAGCTTAAAATAAAAGATGAATGAACTAGGTCAAAGCACAACACGTATACACATTATAGACTATTTCGCGTTACCCAGGTTGCACCACGAGGAGGCAGTCTATTTTGCAACCCATACATAGGTGTTTTATAGTATACAGGTTTAACCCCATATTTTATAAAATACCCATGTATATTAATGTCTGTATGTGTTTTTATGACTATTTATGCCTATATACGAGTTATCCATTACATTGGTACTTTACAACTATTCCTAAAGGTTACTAACTTTTGCAAGTTTAGTATTTTTCTTAACACGTTTAACTACGGCTCTTTCTGCTACAGCTACATTTTCTTCTTTAAGTGTATAGTAAATCCTAACTCGAACGAACAAATTAAAAAAATTATCAACTGGAAAAGCTTCGCATGTCAATTCAGATAAACCAAGCAGTTTAAGTTTAGCAACAATAACACTAACTATCCCTGGCTCACAAAAGGATTCCTGATAAGTTTCCTGAAAAACGGACTCACACTTAAAAAGATAATGAATAAAGGCCTCGCTCGGGACTATTAATCTTCCACATGAGGGTCGCTTACTGTACGCCCTTTCCTCGGTGTACGTATGAGCGGATGCTGGGTTACACTGTACAGTACGATACTTGCAAAACTGACAATCATGGCGCTGAAAAATTTTACGCAAAAAAAACCCAACAACGTAAACAAAACCCGTCTCCTCTAACTCGTCCGGATGCCACTCAACTTTTTCTCTTAGCGCCTCTGTTCCCTCTCGAAATTTGGCGTTTTCTTCAAAATCTTCTAAAGACAAAATCGGAACGGAAGACCGAGTCTGAAGAGCTCCTAGTAATTCACAATTACCTGAACTATTGTCAGACATCCGCTGAATCTTGGCTAACAAATTCTTCTTGTACAGGTTAAGGAATCGCAGTGGTGTAGGGTTGCAGGAAAGCCCACCGCTCGCTCTAATGCTACCAAACAAATGTTCTAAGTTGTCCTGGTTGAAGTTTCTTAAGCGGAGATTGTCAATCACATTGTTTTTATATAAATGCCTAACTAAACCCTTGACAGCATTAACCGATAACAGCCAGCCATTTACACATTTAATACGCTTCGTGACATTCTTACCAGCCTTAGAAATAGCTTTAATGGAACGCAGAAAGTTTGAAAGCTTCTGAAGTGTTATCCAGTGAGCGCTACTAAAAACAGTGGGGATGAAAATTGGACGTCGCAAAGCTTTGCGATCAACAGATGACAAACCATTAAAAATATCAAACAAACTGTCGAAATTTAAGAGGAACTCTGCGGTTTGAAGAGCTTGAACCGGTAGCTTGTTAAACCGAACTAAAGTTCGGATTCCTGTGGCAACAGTATGACTGCAAACCTGCGAAGCTAGTTTAACCTTCATCTTCAGAAAACTAGTTGTGTTAATATGCTGTAGAGTTAACTTCCTAGCTAAACGGAAATTTTGTTTACGATCTATTTAAAAAAATCTACGTAAGTGACCCCACTTTGCTACGTTAATTTTGCCCGAACCGAATACCATGTAATACTTAATGAGGTTGTTTCTGATACTTTTTAACAAGTGGGGTGCGTCGAAAAGAAAAACTAACTAATCTTGAAGCAGAACGGGTTTTCTTTAACTGTACTCTTAACATTAATACTAATTTTTCGGCATGCGCAAGTTTTTTTGGAACAGCAGCACAATCGGCACGCAAACAAGATGCCTGGGGTAAGGTTGGGATTTTGGAAGTAGAAAAGTTACCATATTCAAATTCACTATACAATTCCAAACCATCTAAAGAGGCATGAAAACCGTCAAGATCGATAGTCTCGGGGTGAATGTCCCGAATACTATTAATTTCTGGTGAAGCTGGGAAACAAGCGTTTCTTTAGCGGGGTGAATGTCCGGAATACTATGAATTTCTTGGGAAACTGGAGAAAGAGACGTTTCTATAGAACTCTGTTTTTGCGCGTAGTTGTGCTCAGCAGAAATGGATGTCGAAGCTAACTGGACTGTAAAATGACCTTCGGGTGGTTCGCAAACAGGAATAAATGGATGTCGATAGCAAGAAGATTGCTTACAACTTCGAAAATGCTCTGAGCATATGCGTAAACCATTTTTTGGTAAAACTAATCTCTCTTTACTAATAACCTTTGTTATAGTCTGATTCAAGAATAATCTGTATTCCCCCGGAGGCGGGGCCACTCCCTCATAGAGGTCGTCCCCCAAGCACTGTCGCACCGTGCCACGCTACCAAGCCCACAACATCTCCCCTTGTCAGGGTACATACATTAACTTATTACGAGATCAAATCAAAATAATATTGCGGGGTTAGCATAAGAGAGATTACATTTCACAAGTCAAGGATCTTTTTCTGTCTGCACTTTCTCCCCGTTCTCGTAACATGTTGCCCATCTCCTGCTCCCCCTCCTTCCTCCGCCTTTCTTTCACTCCTTGTTTGGGTGCGCTGGTAAATTATTGGTTCCGATGGCACCCTGATAGTGGTTTGGAATCTCTTGAGGTGGACTCTGTTCCGTCGGAAAATTGCTCCATTAGACATTTTCACCTCATAAGATCTCGGGCCGATTTGTCGAAGGACCGTGCCGTCTTCTTTCCACAATTTCGGCAGACGGTGCTTGACCAGGACCCTTGTTCCCGGAGCGAGCGGGGGCAACTCCTTCGCTGTCTTGTTGTAATGCTTCTCTGATTCACATGCTGCTTTGCGGCTAATAGCGTTCTCCTTTTGACGTTGGAATGCAGGTAAGAAGTCTTGGAGTTTTGTAACTATAACTATGGTTATAACTATAACATGGCGCAGCCTGCCTGAAGTAAATAGAGTGAATTTTCGCGAATATCGGAAGCATCTATCGTCAGAAAGTTATTATTCGTAAAGAAAATGGCTCAGGGTACACGATCGAACAGTCAAAGGCAAGGTAGTGTTTCAGTTCCGGGTATAAAGCCCCCGAAATTAGACTTGCCGACAGACCAAAGGTTTGAGGCCTTCCAACTGTGGAAACAAAAGTGGTCTGATTACGTGATTTTGGCGGACTTAGAAGCCCAGCCTAGTGTTTTCCAGAAAGCTGTGCTGCGTTCCTGTTTTAGCGACGACGTTTTAAAGGCTTATAATGGTCTGAAGGTGGCAGCGGATGAGTCGGCTCAAGGCATCGTGGATGCATTAAACATCTTTGTCAAGGGAACTATCAACGAGACATTCGAACGCTACACGTTTAATCGGCGATGCCAGCGCCCAAGAGAAGCCATCGATGACTTCGTGACTGACCTAAAAGACAAGATCAAGAACTGCAACTATTGTAGCAGCTGTGAGGAGTCCATCTTGCGGGACAGGGTGGTTGCCGGCGTGATAAGTAAGCAGACCAGGCAGCGCCTCCTCGAAGAAAATGATTTGTCCTTCAGGAAAGCCTGTGACCTTGCGAGGGCACAAGAGTCGTCAAAAGCGCAGGCAGATGATATTAGCAAGAGCACGGAGCAACATGAGCTAAGCGTTCAGCGTGTTAAAGCCGGAAGAGGCAACACGGTTCGCAAACCCCATGACAAGTGCGACTACTGCGGTAGGGAACACCCACGAGGGAGAGAATCATGCCCAGCGTTTGGTAGGCGATGCAGGAGCTGTGGAAAGAACAACCACTTTGCGGGAAGCAGATTTTGCAGACGCGAAAAGATCCAAGAAGTTGCCAAAGACATAGAGTTGGAAGATGACGAGGAATGTGGTCCTATATTCCTTGGTACAATATCAACACCGAAAAACCAACAGTGGGTTATCCAGCTGGGTGTAGATGGCAAGAAGATATCTTTTAAGGTCGACACGGGAGCGGACGTTACCGTCATTCCAGAGAAGACGTGGAGGGAGATGGGTGAACCGAAGTTGCGCCCCACGAAGAAGAATCAATACGGTCCAGTTGAACAGAAGTTAACGATGAAGGGAGTCCTTGCAGCAGAGCTGACCAGGGGGAAGGCTACCACGCAAGAACAAATTTACGTTGTCCGAGGCCTAAAGCAGCCCCTGGTAGGGCGGCCGGCAATCGAAAGTCTGAAAATTGTTAAACTGCAGGTGGACTTGGTAAGATCGGACGAAGATGTCGTCGCGAATCACCCAAATCTTTTCAACGGACTGGGGAAATGGGAAGAAGAGTACGCCATTAAACTCAAGCCTGATGCGCAGCACTACTGTCTTCATACTCCGAGGAGAATTTCGGCCCCGTTATTAAAGCCAAAAAGCTGGCTTTACACTGGCCTGTCGGCCTGTCATGTCAGTCTGCCATGTCGTCACGACAGAGACAGCTTGACAGCTTTCTATTTACACTGGACTGTTGACATAATTGCTCCCATGATCCAGCGATCCACCCAGGGGTGTGGCTTTGAGAAGTTTGTTTTGAAACGAGGCAAACATGTTTACAAGACAAGAGGTTCGTTCTGTTAAATTGATGGTCCTGGTGAGCGATTTAGTGGTGCTACATCACTTGCTGGACGAGGAGAGCAATAAAAGGATATGGGTTCGTGATTACCTTTCTGAAGAGTATGTATTTTATTATCGTAGTTGGAAGGTTTAACAATAGTCTGTACAGGAGCCGCCGGAGTCAGGGGGACTATGCAAATTTGATGCAAGAATTGCGAATTAATGAAGCTGGCAATGGACCCTTAGGATTTTTTGAGTACATGAGGATAACGCCAAGACAATTCGACGAACTCCTTTTAATGGTAGAGCCGTATATCGCCAAACGGAATACAAATTTCAGGAATAGTCTTCCTTCAGGACTCCGACTTGGCGTGACCTTGAGGTAGAATGTATCATGAAAAGTTGTTGGAACGTTTTGTACAATATATTGTGACGCTGCAAAAAATATGCTTAGCTGTTTCCGCACATCTAGTGTCTTTGCACGTAGACCGGATGGTGTGCAACATTCTACTCTATCCTGTTTGCTTCGCGATAACTTGGCATGGGAGTAGAACTTAGACAGCATACAGGGCAGTTTCCTAAGATCTTTTGATCAATAAACACCTTTTACTTAACCATTTGTTGAACCCCTTGACGTTGTTATTGTCAACTCAAAACACCTTCTAAATTACAACGTCACAATATTTCCATAGGTATTTAAGCACAGGCGATTTACAAAGAAGTGAATCTTATTCCTTCCGCGTTAGTCCTCCCTCTGTTTCAAAGATCCTGAGAGAAACTTGTATTGCGATTTGGAATGTCCTGCAACCCAGAGTTCTGCCAGCTCTTAATAAGAATCAGTGGCAAAATATCACCGACGATTTTTGGTCTATCTGGAATTTCCCCAACTGTTTAGGAGCCATCGATGGAAAACACATTAAGATACAGTGTCCGGCCAACAGCGGATCCAAATACTTTAATTTCAAGGGAACGTTCAGTTTTGTTCTCCTAGCAACATGTGACGCCAGATACAAGTTCACCTACGTGGATATTGGTAGCTATGGCGGCATTAGTGATGGTGGCATTTTTTCGTCCTCAACGCTTGGCAAAGCTTTGGCGAGAAATACTTTGGACATCCCAAATAAACTAACACTTCCCAATACGGACACCGAGTTAAGGGCCTTCTTTGTCGGCGACGAAGCATTTGGTCTCAGTCCCCGCATGATGCGCCCCTATTCAAGACGGGATGCCAGAAGCCTGAGTGAAGAGCAGAAAGTTTTTAATTACCGCCTTTCCAGAGCTCGACGAACAATTGAGAATGTCTTTGGAATTGCTACAAACATATGGCGAATCCTTCACAGCGTAATAATCGCGGACGTGGAAAACGCTATTTGGTACGTCAAAGCCATTGTTTGCCTCCACAACCACCTAAAGGCGGAAGATGATTCAAAGCCGCCTGCTCAACGAATGTATTTCCCACCCAACTGCGTCGACCAAGAAGACCACAATGGTAACATCACTTTGGCAAACTGGAGGAACGCGGCGAACTCCCTTAATAGTTGCAGGCGACTTGGAAGCAATAACGCTAGTAGAGAAGCATTTGAACAGCGTGATGTACTAGCCAAGTTTTTAGTAACTCCGTTTGGAAGCGTGCCTTGGCAAAGCGCTATTGTAAACAGGCGCAAATTGACAATGGAACGAGTTTTTCTTTTATTAAAATTGCACTTGAATGACTTGGATACAGAGGTGTGAGTACATTGAAAGAGTTACAGCATTGAAAATTCTCTGAGTATCTTTAATTACTATAAAGCTCCTCTTCTTCAAGATCTGAGATTATGTTATTTATTTGGCGTTTTGCTCGCAGGAACCTCGCCTTCGTCAGTTTCTTCAGCGCCATTCCGGTGGCAATCATGTAAGCATCAATGTCGTCCTGCACTGGAGCTTGCATTAGCATGGAATTGATCTCCGAATGGGTTTGCTTCAAAACATCCAAAATTTGTGTTTTTCCATCAGACTTCCTTTTTCTAGAAAGAGCTGCTGACTTGTTGGAAACTGTTGAGGCAGTTGATGGACGGCTAAGATCAGGTTCAGCAAAGTGCGTTTCTAGCACAAATTCCTCTTCCTTATAAAACAGTTAATTTAACTTTTTATTAATTCACAATACGACGTTATTTACTGTGGGTTCGGCCACGTTCTCCAAAGGAACATCAAGTTCGAAAATTTCATCGGTCACTTCTGCGCTAGGCCTGTCACGAATAAATGTCCTGCGTTGTGTTGTAGAAGAGCAGACAACAGGATGGCTTTACCAAAATCATTTACCAATGTATTTGCTTCTTAACTCTACCACTATCAAAATACTACTAACTTCATCATCTGACTTTGCATATCGTTCTGGACATACGTCAACGTAAGTAAAACGACGCATTTCTACAAAAAGGGAAGGAAGGACAACCACCGAAGGAAAAAGAGTCAAAAGAGTGTCAAGGGTAAGGGTCAAGGATAGTATTTGTCATTTTCACCAAGACAAGGCCACTCGCCTTCCGTGTCATCGTTTAAAAAATTTGTGGCCCTCCTATTTTTTAAACCTTTGATCATTCAGTCTTTAAGTTATAAATAATTCTTACTCTCTGTTCTCCATGTGGTCTTTAAGAAAAGCCATAGACTCCAAAAACTGCCATGGCTTCTTTGAAGCGCCTGACCCAGAAGGCGGTTTTTTATTTTCACGGCTGAATTTTTGGCGTAAAGTGCCCCAGCGTTTCTTGGCTTTATTTGGCCCAATGTCTTTAAAGCAAGAATAAGTTTATCTGCCGAATGACAGGGAAAAAAATATTTACCGGCTAAGCCCAATTCGTCTCTGATCATATTCCATGTGTTTTCAGCCTTAATAGAGTCCTTGTACGATCTGTCACTTTTGTCGTATAGATGAGGATTATCCCGCACTAAGTTTATGAGTTTCTCTTCCATTGACATCATTTTTAATATGTTTTTCTGTCGTTTTGATAACAAACCGCCTTCATACACAAGTATCAACAAAAAGGGCGGGAAACTGCACCACAACAACAGAAAAAGGCCCTGCCTTCCTAATCCTTGATTGGCGGAAGGGCTTCTGTCGCTTCTGTGCCGAAGCCAAAAGTAGAGCAGCGCTCAACTTCGTCTGTCTGCGTCTGTCAGGCTGCTTGTGTCGAGTTTTCTGCTTTTTTCCGTGGTTGTCTGTTGTCTGTCGCGTGTTTTGACACGCTGACAGGCCAGTGTAAAGCCAGCTAAAGAGACCTTGGCAGATGTTAGCAACGGACCTTTTCCATTATGACGGGAAGAATTATCTTATCCTGACCGATTATTATTCGTTTTATCCGGAAGTATATCAGTTGAAGTCAATCACACCTGAGGCGGTAATACGCGCATTGGAAGACGCCTTTGCAAGACACGGAGCCCCTGACACGCTTCGTTCCGATAACGGCACGCAGTTTACTAGTCACAAGTTCCAAGATTTCTTAGAAGAATGGAACATTGACCACGTAACCTCTAGTCCCTACTATCCCAAGTCAAACGGACTAGCCGAAGCTGCTGTGAAAGTTGTAAAAAGAATTCTCAAGAAGTCGAAGTCCCTGACGGAATTTCAACAAGGCCTACTGGTTTATCGAATCTATAACATAACATAATAGTTATAGTTCCTTTAACCATAATTCTGAACAATTGTCATTCGGAATACGAAAAAACTTTGTTCCTGCTGGTTTTCTATAGGATGCGTTCTTACAAAAAGGAACACAACAAAGTACGCTAGGCATGTTTAATTAAATAGCTTAACTATTATTTTACACTAATATTACACTTAGCTAAAACTCACTTATAAACACACTCACTTATATTACACTTAGCTAAAACTTATATTACCGAAATGAAAACTTAATGAAAAAGTTTAATTTAATTAAACCGTAATTCGTCTTGAAAAAAAGAGAAATTACAGAGTCGTGTTAAAACGTGTGAAAACGGTAAAAATCTGCTTTGAAAGAAATTGCGAGTGAGCTCTGTGAAATTTGCAACAAACTGCACGGAAGCGCAATAGCAATTGCTGACGAGTTGATGAGACGACGCTATTTATATGAAATTAAAAACAGTAGAACGTAGCCAGTTTTGTGAATGGTTTGTTCTCTTTACGAACCCTTCTTGTAGTAGATTTGGAATGCCTACTTCTGGGGTAGGATGGGCAAGTCTGTGAATCTATCCCTCCTATGTTCCTTGTTACCCCCACATCCTCTTGAGACCGAGAAAATCGTCTTAATCCCTTTACATTGGAAGATACCCCCTGTTACCATACTGTGTAAACCTTTATACTGTGGATGAAAGCATAGAGTTTCTGCACAACCCCAAAGAAGTTTCTACAAGTGCATTTCGTGAGCAAACGTCAACAACAACCAAATTTAGCCTATGGGCATAACAGTGCACAAAATAGGCAAATGGTGTCACCTTTTTCACTCTGGCCTGTACTCCAGTGTAAGCGCCAGCCATCGTGGCGCAGCCATCATAACCTTGGCCGCGAACATTTAGTAAAGATAGACCGTTCTTTTTGAGAAGTGCAGTTAACAAATCAAATATACCTTCAGCCTTCTGTGTTTTAACCTCAGCAATATCGAGAAGTGCTTCAATAACATCTCCTTTGTCACTCACGTAGCGCACAATGAATGACAACTGATCCACTTCACTGAAATCAGGCGTAGTGTCCAAGCAAATGGTGAAATATTGCGCTCTCCTGACCTCCTCTGCTATATCACTTCTCAAAAGGTGAGCAATGGAATGAATCATCTCATTTTGAGAGGATGGTGAAGTGTAACTGGGATAACTTTTGTTACTTTCATTAGCCTTCCTGATATGATAGGCTATGTCATCATTCCATCTTCCGAGAAGACTGACAATTTCAAGAAACACTCCTCTGTTAGTGAAAGAGAGGGTTTCATCGTGTCCGCGAAACGGTAGCCTGAGTCTACCCAAGGTGCTAGTCACGTCCATCAAGAGAGGAATAATAGAGCGGCGTTTTTCTTGTTCACCCGCCTGGACAGCCAGTTGTCCATTCCTCTCCTCCATAAGCTGAATATCGACTGGAATGGTTCTGCGGTGATTCTCCGACTTCTCCATACTTTTTTAGGTGTTCTTCACTGCAAGCGTGCTTCTCAAAACCTCGAGATTTTTCTAATGCTCTGTTCCAACAACGGAATCCACTCACTTGAAATGCGTCTACATTCTTCTGCTGTGCAAATACACGGCACGAAAAGCAGAATGCTGCATCCTTCTCATCATTGTATTCTAACCACACTCTCTCCAAATACCATTGCGGCTGAAAGCTTCTCATTTTTCCACCTTGTGACGTTTTGGGATACGCCACAATTTCTGGACGAACTGGTAGGTAGTACTGATGCGTAGGTAGGTAGTACTGATGCGGATGCTGGACCTCTTCCAGCGTATTTTTTTGAGCCACCTATTGACATCAACCGTTGATGTCAATAGGTGGCTCAAAAAAATATACATCCAACTCGCGGAAACGGAAACCGAACTCTCGTCTGCCATTTTCCGACCATTTTCGTAGGCTTCAAATTCTGTCTTATACACGCGTTGAAAGTGCTTCTTAAAATTAGAGCAACAATGAATGTGACCGCTTAGCCTTAGCAAGTGTACCTTAGGGAGGCATAAAATACATTTGATTGTACAGTACAGTTTGATTTTCTGCTATGGTTCGAAGTGTGCTTGTAACATACTCGAACTTATCGGCGTTTGTCTCCTCCAAGGAGGATGAGCGAGTTCGTGTAACTCTTACTGTTCCTCCTGGTGAGTGTGTTCTTGCTCTCTTGGCCACGGTCTCGTACCTGCATGGTGGGCATAACTTAGCTCTCGGATGGTCTTTTTCAAAAGGTTCATTGCAGCTTCCGCAGATTATAACGTTAGGGTTCTGCGTATCCATGGTTTGCGCATTTCCGTGATCGGTGTTTCCGTGTTGGTTCGTCACGCAGCTTGGGTCAGTGGGTGCTCGTAGGTCGTGTGTTTCCATAGTGATGTGATGACGTCACTGTGGTTGGTCGGGTAAGGTGGGAGGGGCAATTCAAACAATAACATTTAACGCGCTCAACGATAACGAATGCAAATACACTTTTAAACAGTTTATGAGAATTCCAAGCTGGCTTGGGGCCAGTTAATAATGCCACTTCGGAACAAAAGTCTGGCCTAAATGTCTCGTAACTTTTCACATTTTGGTCTACTGATGTTAAACTGGGTAGATATTATATTTCATAAATTGTATCGTCAACTTAGCACAAGGAACTTGGCACTGCGGTTGTGAAAATGATTAAACACTAGAATTTGCAGCTTTGAGCACAGATGCCTGGGATAATAAGTTATTTTCGACAGGCAAAAATTTTACTCGACCGCTAAGGTTGGCGACAGCAGCGCCCGCTCTTGGAATCCACATGAGTTTGTTCACGTCTAACTGTTGAGTTGGCTACAAAGTTTGAAACTGAACAGAACGAGACGATAGAATGTTTGGATTCCTATGCTTAGAAATGTTGAAGATTTTTTAGATAAATTTTCTATCCACTTCTGTTTTGAGTAAATTTATAATTTATATTTATGGGAGCTTTAAGCTCAGTGATCTTTGGCTGTTAGGTTAAATCAAAGTGTCTTCATATCAGTAGTTGCAGAGTTTCAATCTGCTAAATATCTTAATCCTTTGTTCATATAATTGCCCTATCCTCCAAGTGATCGGAAATGACTTGATGTTTGTCAAGCATTGCCGAGGCCGAAGCACCGACCTAGTTTGGTGAGCTTCCGTGCAGTGATTCATGAGAACTGATTTGGCTTTTCTCTTTTAGTTTAGATGAATCTTCGAAAGCAATCGCCTGCATGGACGAATCTTCACAATGGTCTTTAAAATCTTTTGCTCTGTGCCTTTCACGGCTATTGACTTCGAAATACTACATGCATAGTCTTACATGAAAATGAACAGTGAATATTACATGGGTGTTTGCAGGGAGAAAAACTGTGCTCTTTTTGTATGCTCTTCTGTGCTCTTCATGTAGATGTTCAGATGGAGGACCAGATTTAAGCACGAGTTCCCTAGATTACCCTTCTGTAATATAGAGAGAATTCTAACTCGGCTTAAATCGCTGAACTTGGGGCTTTGCTCCGTTGCAAGCCTTTTTACTGAGCAGTAAAGATGCACACGGCTCCAACGTCAAGCAAGAACTCTCTTTGTATTCTTCATTCAAAATTACATTTATACTAAACTGAAGTCTTTGTCGCTTCTTCGTCGTCATTGGTCAGTTAAAGATTTTAAACGTCTAGAAAAATGTGCGAAGTCTGTTTTTTGTCAGTCATAAATCGTCCTACGGGGGGCCCATGCAAAAGGTATCCCTTTTCTGGCCTGTCAATCGTAGGAGTCAGTTTTCAGCCCGCTACATGTTAGTTACGCCTTTCTCGAGCCCCGTACATCTGGAGTTTAGGGAGAAAGGGTAAAGTCGTCAAAGTTACATGCAAAAGTTGTAAAATTTAACATTTCGTCCGAACAGTTAGATAACTTTAGCAAGCTCTTGTCTGTTGGAATCCACATGAGTTTGTTCACGTCTAACTATTGAGTTGGCTACAAAGTTTGAAACTGAACAGAACGAGACGAGAGAATGTTTGGATTCCTATGCTTAGAAATGTTGAAGATTTTTTAGATAAATTTTCTATCCACTTCTGTTTTGAATAAATTTATAATTTTGCTTTATGGGAGTTAGCTACTGTGTTAGCGCTCTGCTCATGGCTTCGTACTCTGTTTCGGCCTTAGCATTTTTAGATCTCACTGACCCAAGGTATAATGCCACAATATGAGCCGACTGTCTGAGAGTCAGGGTAGATGCAATTGAAACTGTATTTTTACTTGAGTACAAAATGGAGAATGTTAAAAGAGGATAACTGGAATCTTTTTGGAACACTAATTTAGGGAACTTGTTGTTTCTCTGCCCGTCTATAGGAACCAGTTTCTTTTACGAGGGCGATTATCGGGCCCGTCCCCAGGAGGCGACAGCGCCGCTTGTGGCTACTTCAGACATATCTGGAGGGAGGTTTAACATTCCTCCCTCTCCGTGTGATTCGTTCCATGACATCTTCCCCGCCATGAGAATTCGGTGAAGGATTCTCCTCATCAAGTTCTTCAAGTGGTGGGCTAGGAGAACGGTCTTTTCTTTTCTGAAACACTTCGGGTTCACGGATGTTGAGTTCAAGGGGGTGGATTCTCTGAACGGGACGCCGTATAATTACACGTTTCGTACGAATCCGGCAACTGCGGACCAGCTTGTCTACTCCTTCGTGAACGTCTTCAATTACTCCTAATTTCCACTGCATTCTGCGTAAGATGTCGTCCGAGATGAGGACTACATCTCCAGGTTGCACAGTCATTTCGTTACGTTTCCGCCATTTAGCGGTCAAATTGAGTTCTTTCAGGTAATCTTCGGTCCAACGCTTCCAGAGGGTTTCCAAAATTTTCTCTCGGTTTTGTAGGAACTGTTTGAAGACATCCACTTGACTTAGATCAGGGCTGTCCAACTTCTGACCCACTGAGGGCCACGACCATACATGGGCGGATCAGATCCAAAATCGATCCGGATCACAAAAATGGATCTTTTGATCCGTTACGGATCGCACCCGAAGTTCATACGGTTCACGGCTCTGATCCGGATCGCGATTTTCGGATCGCGATCCGAGATCCGTGATTTACAGGGATCCGTGATCCATTTCCAAAGATCCGCGATCCGTTTTTGGGGAACCGAGATCCGTTGGCAAAGATCCGTGACCCGTCTTCAAAGATCCGAGATCCGTTATGAAGAACCGAAAAGATCCGAGATCCGTTTCGAAGAGCCGAAAAGATCCGGATCCTTTCATCAAGAACCGTCGTGTACAGTTGTATTATTGGTAAAACAGTAAAAAATCGAAATGGGGACCGTAGGATTTTTTTATTTCTTTCTAACCAGCACGACCCGCGAATATCGAATTGGTCGGCCGCAAGTACCAAAAAAGGCACAATATTATGACAGTTTAAGAGGAATCAATTTATGATAATTTTCTTGCGCTGTTTCTGATTAACAATCCCACCAAACAAGGAACAAAACGCAAAAAAGGATAATCTTATGAATACAGCAATCGGGGATTTAAAACACAAATAGACACGTTGTTGAAAACTTATAATCTGGGTTACGCATAGCTTTGAATTCTATCAAGAGATTAAGGCAAAGCTCAAAATGCATTTTCTCGTAGTAATATCAAATTCTCAACCTTTGAAGGAGTGAGCCTGGACCTTCTGGCCCGGACTAGTGCCCCAGCTATCGAAAACAATCTCTCAACATCTGAGGTTGTAGCTGAAACCGCCAGAAATTGCCGCGCAGGAAGAGCAAGGTTACATGAAAATGAACAGTGAATATTACATGGGGGTTTGACAGGGAGAGAATCAGGTAGCGGGGATAGTGCTGTGACGATCGGCGAGTCAGGATCTGACGGCTCGGGTAGTGGGTCGGGCTGGCGGCTCAGGTATTGGCTGCGCTGGCTTCGGCTAGTCGTCCTGGCTTCAGACTTGTCTCGATAGACGGTACACTCTTGGTGGTAACTGGGTTTTTGGTTTAAGGTTCTTACGGGCTGAAAGCTGTACCTTGGTGAGGCTGCAAGAACCGAGGAAGAACTGGGACTATTGACGCTCGGTAGGCCGGTTGGATGCTGGAATCTGAGTGCGCCTTTGTCGCATCCATCCTTTGGGGCCTCATTTGATAACCCGTTCTTGGATAAGTAGGCCTTGATTGCATCCTTGTATGTATATCGTGTGACTGTATTCCTAAAATTTGCCTGCTATATAATGCGTAGTTTGGGCCTCTCCGTTCACTGCTGTATCCGGGTCGCTGTCCATGGGTTGAATCTATAGGCTAGAGTTACGAGTGGGATTTGGGATGCTGATACAGCCTAAGACTATTTCTGGGCTACGTAAAGACATTCACAAGATTTCTGACCTCTGCACGAGAGATGTCCGTACGTTGTCCGTTCTATGTCAGTTAACATGTGTCTAGCATTATGGTTAGACGAGTTTAGCATATGGTAAGTGTCTGACATGTCCTCATTTCTGACATGAGGAATAACCTCCATGTGACGTGACCCCTTTAACCAAGGCAGATGCGGGAGCGTCACAAATAAAAGCGTGGACTTTTACTCCTAGTTTTAAACCCTCAAAGCAACCCCCCCCCTTCCAAAAGGCATGCTTCCTCTACGAAAGGTTTAAGAAAATCATTAAAGTTACTAGGCTTTCCTTGTCCCGAGTAAAAGCCACGTGCGAAAGGTTTTCTGACAGGTACATCGAAAACCTTCACTAAAATGCGCCAAAAACAGTGACTTGAGCTTTTCGCCATCGGTAGGTCATCCACGTTGACATGATGGAGAAGCGTCTCTGGAATATCAGAAGGCGGAAGCATTTTCATAGCTCGAGTCAATCCAAGTATAGAGTGTTTGCCAAATTACGCCTCTGGTGGCAAGAAGTGACAAGTCCGCCATCTTGCGCCATTCCTCTTTTGTTTTGGTATACGGCCGTGTAGTGAGTGCCTCGTTTATTCTCGAAAATAAACGTATTTAGAAACAAGTTTGTTCTGAAATGCCTTATTGCTGTGTTCCTCTGTGTACGTCGCGCACGTGGGGGTCAAATCGGTTGAATCAGAGCCCGAAAATCTCGTTCCATAAAGTTCCAAAAGATCAGCAGTTACTAAAGAAATTTGTGTTGCGGATTAGGCGACAGGTCGGTCCAAATTTCACGGTAAATTAACTCAAATCCACAATGTTTCATTTATAAATTACTAATTTTTTTAACATAATTTTCAGGTCACTGAAAGAACGGTGATATGTTCCAGGCATTTTGAAGTCAAGGACTTTTATGTTTACGAACCTCCATCAGGAAAAAGAGAATTAAAACCAGGGGTTTTGCCCTCAGTTTTTGACTTTAAACCAAAAGCCAAACCTAGGAAATCACCAAAGAAACGAGAGTTACCCAGCGAAATATTTCCTGGGCACGAAGATCTCAGCCTTCATGTAGAGACTCCTTTGCCAGAGGACGAAATCGCTTCCTCTTCCAGCTGCGAATGTGTTGAGCCTGCTGATCAACCGGAAAAATTTCCTGAGACATGCAATATGAAACCAGAAGACCCCACAGGCTATGAATTAAAGTCCCAGTTAGAAGAAATGAGGAAAGAGAAATTCTCATTACTCCACGTTTTGGCAAAAGAAAAACAAGCTAGGAACAACGCTGAAAATCAAATCGCTGCACTTCAAGATTCTTTGCAAGAAGTGCGAAAAGAACTTTCAACGGCTCGTATAGAAATAGAACTTTTGAAATCGTGCCAAATGTCGTACGCAAGATTGAAAGATAACCGAAACTTGCTTAAGTTATACACCGGCATGGAATCCGATAAGGAGTTTGAGGGCTTGTTGAATTACTTAGATCCCGGGAAGAACGGCGAAAATATCATCCAGTGGCGTGGGCCTCAAGCCACGAACCTGAACGCCTTACCTACGTCACGAGGGAGACCTCGAAAGGTGAGTTCTGCTGACCAGCTTTTGTTGGTGCTTTGTCGGCTTCGCTTAAACTTTTTAGAGAAGGACCTGGCGCATCGATTTGGTATTAGTTTATCTACAGTCAGTAGGACATTCACCGGCTGGATAAACTTTATGTATTATCGCCTTGGATGCTTACAGCTGTGGCCACCGAAGAAGTACATTGAAGAAACGATGCCAGAGGAGTTCCGGGAAAATTATCCATCTACAAGGGTGATTATCGACGCAACGGAACTCAAGTGCGAAAACCCTTCTTCTTTCATGCTCAAGACTGGCCTTTACTCGTTCTACAAGGGAACGCATACTTTTAAGGGCCTCCTCGGAATTGCACCAAATGGACTTGTAACTTTTGTTTCCGCGCTGTACTCTGGGTCAATCAGCGACGAAGAAATCACAAAACGATCCGGAATCTTGAATCAGGTGTATGACGACGGAGACTCGATCATGGCGGATAAGGGTTTCAATATAGAAAAGGCTTTGCCAGAGGGTGTATTGCTTAACATCCCACCATTCAAACAAGGGAATCGCCAATTCAGCAGAGCGGAGATACAGAGAACACAAGAAATAGCGTCCCTCAGAGTTCATGTCGAAAGACGCATAGCAAGAATTAAGAACTACAGGATCTTGTCACAGGTTATTCCACAATCCTTAACATGCCTCGTGAACCAAATATGGACGGTTTGCTGTATTCTGTCAAACTTCCAGACTCCCCTCATTAAGCAGCAGACGGAAGATCCACTTGAGCCTGTAGTATATTTTTCGGACGAATACTGTAGTGATTCAGAGGAAGATTGACAGCGTTTCTGAGCAAATTATGCAAATCCATACAACTTTGTATTATTTCGGTGCATGTTAATAAAGTGCATTAAGTCAACTTTAGTTTAAACATACATCTGCATTGTTCACTCATAAATTTTCTATTGCTCTTTTTAGAAAAAAACTTATTACGAAGAATTATCACAAAACGTAGGAATTATTAACTGGACGTTGCACTAAATGATAATTGAAGACTATTTTTTGGCAGTCGTTGACGGCTCCGGAGCGTCAATTTTGGTGAAGTAAGGGAGCGCATGCATGAAATAGAAACTATTCAATTTCAATGACATCTCTTTCCATTTTGCGAGATCAAAAGCTATACGTTCTATAATCAAACCTTTGTAGGTAAACACGACAAAGTCGCACCAGTGAGTGCCAGACAAAGCCATTTGGCCCATTACTTGGAAATAATATTCATGAGAGCGATCTAAGCAAGGAGACCCGTTAACTAATTTCATGTAGAAATTGGGAGATGACAAACACATTTTGGCAGTTTGGTTCCGTAGCGAGTAAGGGCACTTAAACTCAGCCAAGCCATGAGGAGGATTCTCCAAAGGATCAAATACTCTTCTATCGGGGCTTGCAGCTAGCCAAAAGCACTTCGGATTTATCACAAGGCCGCAGAAGTCCACGGTGACACGATGACCAAGGCGATACATAGTACCCTGATAACGGGCTGCGGCTATTACTTCAAACTTCTGACCAAACCTGACCTGCCTTATTCCGTTCAAGTCATTGTCCTCTAGGATATTCGACAATCCTGCCGATGTCCACACTGTGCACCGTTTCACTACCTGTCCAAAGGTACTCGCCGTTAGTCTGCAGAATCAAGTAAATTCATCAGTGTATGTAAATGTCTGGGTACTGCACCTTTGTTTCTTTACCTGAATAAACGTTCTTGTTTCCATAAATCGCTGGATGACTGTGAGCGGCTGTTTTTCTCTACGTGTCTTGCCTTGGTAATGTCCAGTTTAAGTTTCTTTAGCAAAGCACATTCGGACGGATTTTTTGGTGAATATCCAGATTCTTCAGGTACGTGTGCTGAAAACCCGTTCCAAGCGTTTTGGGGTAAAGAAGGAATTGCCACGGACACTGTTTGGCGGATGTTTGTTTGGATCTACGAAGATAATGACTTCAGTCATTGCATACTCATAATGGATTAAAACGGATAGTTACTTACGTCGTATTCAGACTCGTTAGTATTTAGTTGGTACGTAAGTGTTGACGACCTTGGTACCTCCCCGAGACAGGTTAGCTCTCCCGAAGTGGAGGCCAGTGTTGCTGCGGTCTTAAGCATTTTTGCAAAATCGCTGTTCTCTGATTTAATAACCTCAGTTAGCCCGATCATAGCATCCTTGTGTTCCAAACCAAACCGAGGCTTCTTGCACGGCTGGTACGAAGAGCAACCGGTATGGCTTCCGTCAGTAACACGGAACGTAAAATCATTCCGACTTCGGTAGCGGCCCCATTGCTGTGGTTTGCTTGTACAAGAAAGCTCTGGGGGTACTTCATTGAATCCCTCTTTCTGACAATTATGCAGCAGTTTTAAGACAGCAATTACATGGTTGCAGTATCCGGGCTGTCCCACAGTGCATGAACAAGTGGCTGATTCAATTGCATCTCGCCACGAGTTGCAGACTAATGATGTTTTAAATGCAAGCTCTACTTGATGTGGTGCATCGTTCTTTCTGAAACTTCTAAAGCATTTTGCCCGAACGCATAGTTTTCTTCCACAAGGAAGAAGTCGGGTCTCAACTTCCGTAACATAGTGGTCTTTTAAGAAAAGCTCGCTACGGTTAAAATGCCTATCCGATGTAGTTTGTGACTGAAAATACTCTTTGATCAACTGCTCTGAGATCCCTGGAAGCTTTTCTATACATTTAGACCACACTTGACTATTCACATGACTCATAGTTGTGCTAAAACTAAAAAAGAAAAAAAAGAAAAAAATAGGAACTACTACACTGAACCTTAAAGGACTAGGGAGTGCTATTGCTCAAGATGGCGGATCCATAGTTTACATGCGCCTCACTAGATGCCACTGGTGAATTTGGCAAACGCTCTATTAGCTTAAAATTGTAATACTTCCCTGGTGCGAGCTCTGCAATCTCAACGCAGCGGATTGTTTTCAATAAAGATCGATAATCGGCAGGCAAAAATGTGAAGCTTGGAACTTCTCGCAGTGTCTTAAGTAATTTGCTTACATGTGTACGAGGTACACCACATTCTTTTGTCCAGTTGGCAACTTTAGAAGTCACCAGCTCTTCTTCTGAAGTTTTTGCACTTTCACTTTCATCTTCAATTTCACTTTCTCCAGCAGGAGTTTGCCCAAAAATTTCTCGATAGCAAAATTCACTATACTCGTCACACTCGTCCGAATCGTCGTCATCTACTTCACTATGTTCGAATTCGAGCTCAACAAATAACTCCGCGTTGGCATCCTCGGTATGTGGGAAGTAGCTATCAGACAAGGTGGCACAGTCCTGCCCGCAAACAAGTTTAAGACTTGCAAACAAGTTTAAGACTCGCAAACAAGTTTAAGACTTGTCACGGTTTGTAAACAAGGTACTGTGGATGTTCCATATGACGAGTGCCTTTCACCTTGATACAAGAACTGTTCAAAAGAAGGCTTAAATCATGACTTGACTGTTGCATTTCGCAGCAGCCCGTCGTTTCGGAAAATTCGTTGTTCACTTCCGCTGCCATTCTCCTTAAGAGTTGCCGTCTGCCAACGTCTGCCTTCAGTGTACGTTTCGCCATGTTTCCTAATTGATAAGAAGAAAAACTGTGAATAAATTGTGTTAAGTTGCGTAAAACTTAACGCTTTGCTGTATTTTTCTTAAGAAACAAATACTGTACTTCCCTGAATTGTATGCTTAAGCCCAAATGAAGGTAACGATCAGTTAGTTGTAAACAATACACTGCAACGAATTTTAGAAGTTAAGTACAAGACTGAGCAGAAGGGTTTGGACAAGGAGCACGTATTGCGATATGGCAGTTAAAGTTATGGGTAACTACTTCCCTTATAGCGATTTTCACTGGCTACTCTGGAGTACTCTTTTTTACTCCGAGTAGCGGCGGCGTCTTTCACTGAGCCAGCCAGAGGGGGAGTTACTCTTGTTGACGCCCTTCACTGGAAATGTCACTCCGTTTCGAGTCAAAAAGAGTACCCTCGGCTACCCCGTCTTTGAAGTCGGAGTAGGATATCCAGAGTGCGTTCATTTGCGCGGGAAACATGGATCCAAATAGAGAGAAATTGTTGCTTGCTTTGCTTGAAGAAACGTCTTCAAGTTCCAGTAGTGATAGTGACGAAGAAATTATGGAAGAATGATGTGTATGCTTTTAGCAGAAAGATCCGAAGAGTCAAAACCCAGAATTCCAGATTTTATATCGAATGTGAACAAGTACTCAGATTGTGAAGTATGTAGCATATCTGTTCCACACAGAGGCACAGTTTAATAATAATTTTGTTAACAGTTTAAACGAAACTTTAGGATTACTCGGCAAGTTTCAGAGCAGCTAATTGACATGTTTACAAACTCCCAGCACTTCCTAAAGTGTTCATCGCATGGAGGGAGTCCTGTAAAGTCGGCCGAATGCCATATCCTCTCGTTTCTTTGGTAAAACTATTTCTTATTTAGCCTAACTCAAATCTTTGTAGGTTTGCTAACGAATAAAGCGTGTTTGCGCGACACGGCTGACCGATTTGATATATATGAAGGAACCATGTCCCGCCTAATGGATAGAGCCCTTCTTTTCTAATGGAAGGAGCCCTTCTTAAACGAAGTGGCTCCAAAATTTATTTGTTTTCCGTGTACAGTAGAAGAACAAGAAAAAGTATCGCATGATTTCTACAGAGTAAGCATTATAGCATTATGTATGAAGAAGCAAGTATTTGAAGCAAGTTTCCAAAGCAAGTATTTGGTTCAGCTTCTGTTGTTGTCCAGTTCTTCTGTTGTTGTCTATAGCTGCCTTCTTTTGCCTCACTACGGTCTTATACCGGCTTTTACACTGGATCCAGGTTCTTGTTGATGATAATACTGTAGCCAGGTCAGTCGAAATCTGTTCCCACATATTTCTTTTCCTACGGAACTTTTTCATCGGGCCTACTTGTTCTATATATTGATTGTACTTATCCAATACAAATTTCGTCTCGCTTTCCGACCACTCGCATGCTGCCGGTTTTTTAGTCAGGACTTCAGCTGTGGCTTCTTCTTCTCGTTCAATGATTCCTTGTTCGTCAGGGCATTTTCTTGACACAGCCTGCACTTTGATTTCTCCTAACGTATTTCTGAATCAATAAGAGGATATTTGCAAAACAGAATACCGAATATGGAATACCTTCAGCTAGCACTGAGCAAAGAAAATCGCTTCCTATCATTGCTAAACCACCTTCACTAGTAAGTATAAATTCCTGAAAAACCGCCATTTATTTTCGTAAAAACTTCTAAAAAAACGTAAATTGCGCGGGCAAAAAGCATAAACAAGTATGGCTGCGGTTTACTCCTAAAATTACCAGTTCCCTCCACTAGGAGTAGCGAATCCGAGATCTCACGGCGAATCTGCAGTTTCGGGGTATGCTTTGCCAGAGTAGAGCATGGTGTATAAGGATGGTGTAGGAACTCATGTCTTTTTAGCCCATCTCGGCTGAAGCCAGTGGTCGCCCCTGATCAGCGCCGCCTGGCGGACAATTGGGTGAACTATGAGCTATAAGCCCCTCCCTCTGATGCTCTCAACGGTTTGAAAATTTCTAAGTCCGATTGTACATTGCTAGTGTACTTATAAAGTTATAATAACCTATTTCGATTGTTATTCGACTGAATGGATTTATATTATATTAAAATTATACAAATGAACCAAAAATAGGAAATTAAATTGAGATTTCATATCACTTTGTATTTACATCCTTAGTATGCGCTGTAGTTCCGAGTTTGAAACTAGATTGAACACTAGCTTTTTCTTTGGATAATAGCATATTTTTCAGTCGCTTTGACTCGAAAAAGAACCTGACTTTGACATATTCTAATATTAGCATTCCCATATTAGCATCACGATGATTATCACAAAATAGGGGTAACACATTGATAAGCGACACTTTGGCAATGCAATCTTGGAAGTAATTCATGAGATAGATGTGGTTAGGATACTTGAAATGTTCGGACACAACCTTTTCAACTTCGATTAGCGTTTGAAAAACGGGGGGTGTGACGAAGAGAAGTCCGCCTCGAGTGCGAGCTCTGGTGAATTCGTCGGCTTCAAATTCTTCAGGAAGGTCATCTTCAGTGGTGATAACCGACCGTTTACACTCTTCACAATCATCATACAGACAGGATCGGGTTTTTAGCATGTACCCACAGACATCGTAGATGAGAAAGCTGCTGATTCGGTCCTCTTTTGATGACGGCAACTCATTGACGTAACGGCTGGACAAACCTTCCATCAAATCGTCTTTCATAGCAGACCTGAGATCAGCAGCCGCCTTTCTGTTGTTACGAAACTTGTGAAGGAGGCATTCTTTGAAGTCTGTCAGCACCTTAAAGTCGTCATCATCTTCAACATTTGCGTTTCTCAGCATAGTCTTAGCGGGCGTGTAGAGAGACATCATTCGAATGATGTGAAGGAAACTCGTTGCAGTTGGATGGGTGTCGAAGGCACGAATTTGTCCGAAGAGGCGCTGAAATAAAAGAAACGTTTAATAATTTGAATGTAATGTAAAATCCATTGATAATTATTTACCTCCAAAGGATCCTGGTTCCATCTGGCAGTGAGGACAAAGTCGTACTTCTCCGTTGAGTCTTTAGGGTATAATAACTCCTCGGTGAGACCAATTGTACTCAAAATAGAAAGGCGCCAGCCCTCAAGGGTCATCTGTGAAGCAAACGTTCGGCAACTGAGGACGATTCAGAGGGTCAACTTGACAGTTTTCAGTCATTTCGATGACAGTCAACATCTTCTCGAGAATGGCCTTCTTCCCCGGTTTCTCTTTTCCATCCTTGTCGCGATGGTTGTTCCAATTTGACTCTTTTACAGACTCGCAAATTCGACGGCCATTAAGCACATCGAAAACGTCATTAAGGAGTTTCGTCATCTCCTCGGTATACTCTGAATCTATAATTTGAATAATAAATTTTGCTGGCTTACAAATAATCAGGGCAAGTCAAATCACCATTGAATAACAGTTCAGTTTTCTTATTTTCCCGGAGAAATTTAAAAGCCATAGCGGTATGCTTCGAAAATAGCTGTGTGGCAAGACTGACTGACATTCTTTGCCAAATCGTTGGCCAGATATGGGCGTACGTGAGCTTCGGAGCTAACCTCAAACCATGTTCCTTTGAATGATCATACAGTCGCTGAAAGAACGTGTGATAAACTGCTGAGCCTGCACACTTTAAAACAAATAATTTTAAAAATTAATCGGTATAAGTTAGTCAAATTATTACCTGTACAACTTGATAGTTCAAAAGTTGATTTCTGGTGCATTTAATTAGGTGGGGAACATCGATGAAAGCGTAAATTTTAATGTTTTCGTCGAGCGGATGTTCAAAAAAATTGCTTCCGCCCTTCTTGCCACTCACACCCATTTTAAGGAGAGCTGCTTTGTTCGAAGAGTGTCCGTCACAAACAGTCGCCTTAACGATTGCACCGGAGCGGTGCAGCAAAATTATTGCTTTCATGATAATTTCTGATAAGACGTGCTGGTCAGCTGCTCCTTTACTCGCAAACAATCCAATGGGTTGAATCCATTTTTGCCGGAACGGACGGAAAACAAGGACCAAAACGTGATCAGTTAGGCCTTGCTCAGCTGCTTCCTTGATGTCGGATCCGAAATTGATCACTCCTTTCCATTTTAGCATTTTTGAATCCCATGTGAGGTCTTTTCGGATAGACATTTCGTCCCACATCAGAGTTCCGAATCGTAGATGACGTTTGAGTTTGGCAAACACCTTGCCTAGGTTCTCCAACGCCAGATCGTTCAAGCCAAAACCAACGTCTGCAGAGCTTAACAATCGCCGAATGGTGGAGACTTCCGGAAGAGGAAGCAGCTTATTTTCTCTACAGTGATCGTACGCTTTCATGCTCTTCATCCTAAGCAACAGACTTTCAATTAGCCAACCCGGCTCGTAGCGCATGCCGCAATGGAATCCATTCTTTCCTGGCTTTGAAGCGTTGCGTTTCACAAACGTTCTGATGACTTGACGGGCCTCGAATTATAATAAAAAGAGAGAGATAAAAATAAATTTATTGTTTTCTAATTGTGTATTGTACATCAGGAATAATTTAAAATTAGTATAGATCATTTAAAATGCATTCCATCAATACATTGTGTCATCATTTTAGTCAAGTAGTTAAAAATATATCAAACGAAGTGTTATTTTAGGCTGGTAGAAAATGGGAAATAATATGTCAATAAGTCATAAATTGAAATTATAAAAGTATACAAGTATATTACTTTTGTATATTAATTTTAATATAATTGTAAATAAATTTTAAATTGACAATAAAAATAAATATAATTTTATTGTCAATAAAAGTATATTACTTTTGAAATTATAAAAGTATACTACAATTAAAAAGTGTTAAGTTTTTTAAAAAATATCATTTGTGCGTGTCAAAATCAAATTTCAAATATCAAGTTCAGTTTAATCTTTTGGATCCCTTACTGTCCCTGGAAAATCTTTCATGACGTTGTCGAAACTTTTTTCTCGAATACTAGCCACTAAACTACGGCTCATCGTCTGGAGCTTGTTCAATTCTTCGGCGAAAATCTATTTAAAAAATATTATTAATTGTATCTCTTTTTAAACAATACCAAATTATTAACGTACAACTTCTCTTGATTTCAAGCGTCTGATCTTTTGAAGTGCAGTCGTCAGCTTCCTCTTTGAAATTTCAAGGTTCTTTGGCTGCATGGCCCGTTTCCTCAAATTCATTAAGCAATTTGCGCAATGTTGACACAGATCAGTGTTGGAATTAGGTGACGCTAGATATCCGCAGCTAGTTGAGCGCAACACTTGGCCGTCTTTCGTAACTGAGCACCTTCCGGTTACGTTGACATTCGCCATTGCGTCGTTTAAAAAGCCTTTACAAGGTTTCAATTTGCTCATAATGCGAAGGTAGCGATTGACGTCATCGTACCCTTGATATCTTCCATCACAGCCAGGCAGAGTTACAGTTTTGCCTCCGACGTAAAAAGAAACTTTTGATGTTGATAGCATTCGCAATGACTTCATAACGATGTTGCCGTCAGGAAGGTCTTCAATAGCGATGCATAACGCTGTTTTGGATTTGTCATTATAAACCCAGTTCCAGTCAAAAGATGGAAGCTGAACTGCCGATTTTATTTCTTCAAAATGCTGTGCGTCGATACCTGTATGTTAACGAATAATCAGTCAACAGCTTGAAAAAGGTCCCTTAAAAGTAAATGTATTACCTTTAGCAACGTCAATATCCATCAGCGAATCAGAATCCATCAGCAAATCGTTACAAAAAGTCACTTGACCGGAAGGCTCGGAATCCTTATCTAAATTTCACATAAGAAATTGGAAAAAAAACTCGAGTTATTAACGACAAGTAATACCTGTGAGAGCTTCAGCGCCAAGCCCAAGAGGAGAATCGATCGGCGAATCGTCTCCAATCATCACTTGGCCGGACCCAGGATCTAATTTTAAATTTACAAATTTAGAGAAAATTTAGAATTACTGTAGTGTGTGAAACAATACTAGGGAGAGCAGTAGTGATAGGCACAAGAGCAGAATCCATTGGCGAGTTGTCACAGACGGCCACATGGCCGGAATCAGTATCTAAAATCAAATTGACAAATAAAAAAAATACTCGAGGGAATAACAGGTATGACATAATACCTGTAAGAGCTTCAGCGCCAAGCCCAAGAGGAGAATCGATCGGCGAATCGTCTCCAATCATCACCTGGCCGGACCCAGGATCTAATTTAAAATAATGAATTATAAAAACATATCGAATTGCTGTATAGTGTGTTAAAATACTTGGGTGAGCAGTAGTGAAAGGCACAGGAGCAGAATCCATCAGCGAGTCGTCAAAGGTCGTCACTTGGCTGGAACCAGAATCTAATTACAAAATAACAAATAAATAAAATCCTCCACTTAAAGGAAATGGCTCAATCAAAAAAACTTATTACTACAGTTATACCTGTGAGAGCATTTGTGGCAATCGATTCAGTTATAGGTTGGGAACTATTCGTACAATCTGTGTGGGGAAGAGTAGTTTCCGGATTTTGAACAATACTGGCAATAGGTGTCCCCAGAATTGATGTAATTGTTTTGCACCTCGACTGCTGTTTCTTCTTCATCTCTCGTGGACCATTTTGTGTCAAATCTTCCAATGCTGGGCGCTTGCTGTTCTGTTGTCTTTTAGGGCCTGAAAAATATGTTGCGAGTGAGTGTACTAAACAGTGAAGCGATTATGATGTAAATAGTTACCTAACAGATGCTTTGGTGTAGCTCCATCTCTCAGTCTCCATTGTTTTTGTGGATAAAATTTGCCTCCAATAAATTTACCACTAATGATGTCATCTTCATCAAAATGACGCCAACACAAGCGTGACGAGTCCAAAAGCCCAGTTTTTGGAATTATCACTCTCCATTCCTCTAGACGATGTTTGGGTATTCTGAAGAATATAGCTGGGCCATTTTCTTTGTCTTTTTCAGTACAACAACCTTCAATAAAGCACCGTTTCACCATTCTTAAATAACTGTCAAAACACTCATCACTCAAACGGTTACATAGCATTCAAATATAAAATATGCGACGAACGTCAACCGAAATTTCGAATTTTAAAAGAATTTAGTATTTTGGTTCATAGGTGGCACCAGAGGAAGGGCGACCAGCCCTGCAATTGGCTGTTAAGAATTTTGCCTTAGGCACTAAGCTCCTCCCCCTGGTCCGAAAGCTGGCTTCATTCGATATGGACTAAAAAGACATGAGTTCCTACACCATCCTTATACACCATGAGTAGAGTGACACTCTCAGAGTGGCCAGTGAAAATCGCTATTACCTTGCATCACAAGCTCCTGCTCCTCTTCGTTCTCCAATTCCCGCTTCATACCAATTTGAACTAACGTTATTGCCATCTACCGTGTACATCTGTCTACCGTGCATCCATCTACCTTGTACATCCTGTACAACCTACTCACGTAGACAAAAGTATTGGACGTTTCACATCATTCCCATTTGTGATTCCAAACCGACAGGTTGTACAGAATTGCAGTGCGAAAGATCGAAGAAAATGTGCAGCAAAACCTTTTGGAACCAGGTGACAAGTTTAGAGCTACCAGTTTTGTTTTGTTTTTGCTCTCTTATATTAGACGTTTCACTGTCACTTTATAAAGAAAAGAACGACACACTTTAATGACACAATTAAAGAATTTTCGTGGGCCAAAGCGCGCAGAAAGAAATTTCAGTAGTTCTGTTTCAGACTGCGTCTTGTTGAATCTGACTGTGTAGATACTGTATGAGACGCACGTATGTTTCAAAATAGACATATATTAGACGGAAAAAATTAATAAACATTTCTTTTTTTTTTTTGGGGGGGGGGGGGGGGGCGCAAAGTTGAGCTTTGGTCTAGGGCGCACAAGGGTGTAAATCCGTCCCTGCATGCCCCTGTTTTCGCATGTCCACATCTCAGTCGAAAGAGTGCTACTGCTACTTTCCTGTTTTTATGCGATAGCCATGGCGCTTGCCTAATGTTAGTAGCGGCTTGTAGAAATTTTTGAGTCGTACTGTTTTTTAACCTCTGAAGTATATTTTGCTCTAATTTCTGTTTGAATATGGCCGAGATTTCGTGTCTAGTGAGTGCTCTTAATTCTTTTTGGTTGGAGTTTTTGCCTATCTTCGCTGCCGCATCCGCTGCCTCATTCCCTGCGATCCCGACATGCGATGGCACCCATTGCAAAGTGATGTCAAATTTGTTACTTCGTAAGTTTCGTATTCTCTTCTGAATTTCTGCACGAACTCGAAATATGCTCTCCTCCCATACGCGGCTATAGCTCCGAGAGCCGCCTTGGAGTCCGACAGGATGAGATATTTACCTGTGGGTGAACTATCAATGATTGATAATGCTTGCCTGACGGCATACAATTCTCCTGCCATTACCGACGACCACCGAGGAAGGGCAAAAGCAACGGATTTGTTTCCAGAATAGAAACGCTGTTTACATCTTAAAGCGCTTCGGGTAGAACAAAGTAGAAAAGTTTCTAGTGTGACCACTAGATGGCCAAACACCTGGTCATTAGATGACCCAAACACTAGATGGCGAGACTTCCGCTCTTTTGGGTGGAACGGGAATGGAGCGACGTTGAACTGAAAATGGCAAGGAACGGAGCGACATTTTCGAGAAGTTCCAGAACACTGCTGTTCTCATTCTCTCCCATTACTTTACGGTATGCTCTCTCACCGTGTCACTTGCATTATGGCATTCGGTAAGCCCCAAAATTTTAATACAGAAAAGAAAAACGGACTTGACAGATAATGCACTAATAAACAGTAACTAAACTGCCAGCTCTGAATGTACTTTTTACAAACTCAGGTAATTAATTATTCTGCTTCACAAACATTAATCGTTTTAATCTATATAGTTGCAGACATTCTGGAGATGGATTCCCCCCTAAAAAGACAAGTAAAACTCCGTAACGATGCATCCACCGAACTTGAGCGAGTGCTGTCCCACATCAACAGAGCCAGAACTCCGTGGCGCTTGTTTTCCTCTTCAATGTGAAACGAATGTATTTCCTACATCTAATTTTCTTCGAAATCGAAAAAGTCAAGACCAGTTCTTTTTCCTTTTTTTAGTTTGTCAAACTACGGTAACAGTAATGTATGAGAACTTGTATTTGTGAGCTTTAATAAAAATACTGTAAAACAAACAAATGGCCTTGTAATTATTTCGAACGATTTTGACTCACAAAATTAAGGAAAGCTTTTTTATTAAACTTTTAAATATAATACAAAGTAATAAATACAATGCAAACTTTTAGAAAATACAAATCCGTCAAATTTATATAAATCGAACAAAAGATAGATGCTACCCTCACACTGTAAATTGGCTCACTTCATAGTTGTATTTATAGATGTTTCAACGACTGTTACATATAAGCCCGAGTCTGCGTGGATAACACGCACGACTGAGGACCCAAAGGTCCCCGGTTCGATTCCCGGTCGAGGCAATTTATTTCGTCGAAAAAACGAAATATTAAATGGCTCCCTTTCCCTGTACCGTATGCCTTCCCGGCAAGGTTCCTATTCCCATATTCGAAATTGTGATGCTTCGGCATTGCGAGCTGGAATATCGTGGATAGGAAACCGAGCAGGGGAGTTGGGAAAGAGGCGAGGCTCTCAATTTTTGACGATTTTTGAAGGGGACCCCCTTGATCGTGCAGGGATCCTTATGGAAAAAAGCCCATAAAACGCTTTCCCAGCTCGAAAAGGAGCCACGCCCCCTTTCTGGTCCACTCCACCAATAGGATTCGTCCATTTTTGAGGCCACGCCCCCTTTTTTAGCGGATTTTTTGAAAAAACACGCAAAAACATTCAAAATTGTCACTTTTATTGCAAAAATTACAAATAATACAAAAAGGACATTTTTGGAAACTAGTTTTTACGGGGAACCTTTTGGTACAACAAATAAGGAATTCCAGTGGGAAGCAAAACATCTCATTTGCACAATATTAGAATCCAATTTTTAGAGCTAAAAAAATCACAGAACAAAAATAAGTTATAATAGAATAACAATGTAAGTTAAGAAACTGTCTAGTAGACTACCTTAAAGATACTAAACTGGTAGAAGTGGTGTAATTTTTTAATTTTTTTTTCCTTTTCTCTACCAATAATAAGATAAAAAAATTTTTTTTTTAAAGGAAGTCCACGCAGAACCGGTACGATCCATCCTTCTTCCGTACGATTCTTCTCTTGCGTAAACCTTGCTAACGAACAAATTACGAATAATAGCAGTAAAAATAGTTGTGGTGTACTATACAAGGCACAGTTTTATTTTCAGAAACCAGTTCCGCAATTTTGTTTTTTCCCTTCGGTAATAATACAACTACTTTCAAAGAAACGAAACGCCGAAAAGCACATCATTTCGCCTACCAGACGGCGCACTTAGAAACTGGATTCATAACCGAGCCAACTGGGCACGAGAAGTCTTTCGCGAACTCATTCATGTTAGAAAACGGCCCACGGACTCTAAATTGAGCTGGCGAATGCTGACCAGTCAGAATCCTCAACTTTAGACTTTCTGGACGGTATTTGGAGCACCAAACGTTAGCCGCAGAGATCCAAAACATTTGTTTCGGACTGTAAAAGAAATTTTTTTTTTATCCAACTCTCACATTGATTCAGACTTAACCTACCTATATTTTTGCAAGCCGGGTAGTCGTCCCTCAAATTCATTCCATGCTTCAGAATCGCCGGAACGTCTTTTTGCCCAACGTTGATAGGCTTGATACGCCTCTTTAATGCCTCCATTGTCGGCAATGTTTTCCCCCTGGGTATTGATTCCGTTTACGTTCAAGTTCAGCTCCGGGAACGAGAAGTTTCCATATTGGCTAATAATACATTGAGCTCGTTGTAGGTAAGCAGTTTTGGTACTGGATTCCCACCAATCAATCAAATTGCCGTCAGGATCAAACTGCCTTCCCTAAAATGAAACCAAGATAACACTGAAACTATTTTCTTCCTTAATTGAATACTTGATTAGTTTATTCATACGATTAGCTAAGTTATTAAATTGGTATTAGATTAGCAAGTTAGTTTAGTTTAGCTAATATTTAACGCCTGACGACAGAATAATACTCCATTTAAGACCAGAAGTTTCCGCCAAACCAATAACAATAATTATCTTACATGTGCGAGAATGTAACTCTTTTAGCGGATTTGAAGAGCAATCATACACTTTTTTTATACAACTTTCTAATCAAGGACCAATGCACTAATTCTTGTTGACGAACATCTATTGCTTCACTTCTGATACCTCAGAAAAAGTCAATGCTAAATTACTTGAATATTTCCGAAAAGCCCAATCCAAACGGAGCAAGCAATGTAGACCTATTGGCTCTTTTCCTACTGACTAGCATTTCCATTTATTAAAAAAAATTGGTATGTATAATTTTTATAATATAAATAAAACTATATATAATTTTTGTAATATAGGTACAAGCAAATATCTCCCATTAGTAAATTATAATTAATTATTTGTAGGGTTTGCTTACCTGATCATCAAAACCATGGGTCAACTCGTGCCCAATGACCCATCCAATAGCTCCATAATTGAGGTAAGCCGGGCGCTCTTTCCCGAAGAAAGCTCCTTGCAAAATACCAGCGGGAAACTGAATACTATTTTCCAATGGCGAATAATAGGCGTTTACAACAGCTGGACGTCCATGGCTAATCCACTCTGTTTTATTGACTGGCAATCGCAGTCGCTTAAACGAAAAATCCGTTCCAAAAAGTGTCATATTCAGCGCATTTCGTAGAAATTGATCTTTCGAGATAACCAACTAATAAATAAAATATTTAATACACAGGATTTGTACAATAAAATAAACTTACATTTTTATACAAATCGGTGAGCTTCGTATCGTCTAATAATTCGTCCGGGTAGGCAATATGAGAAGTGACGGATTCAGCCTTCTTGCGTGCTCGTTGTCTACAAATTCCAACTGTAGAAAACTTTCTTTTTTTAACACAAAGAGAGAACAAAGCCTACCTGGTAGCGTCATCCATCCAGTCCAATTCATCTAAGATATCATTGAAAACTGCCCGGATATCGCCAACCATCTCCAAAGCGGCGTCCTTGGCATCTTCTTTGAAATACGAACGCACATACAAAGCACCTACGGCATTGCCCAAACTGTAACGAAAGTCTTATTAGATATCCAATTTCACAAAACACGGACGAATTCCATGTAGCCCTCCACTGTGTCCTCATAAAAGAAGAGAGAGTGATCTTGAGCTGTACCGTTCACCTTAACCGATTCAAGTTTGAACAATCCAAAACAGCAAGAAAAATAAACACAAAGCAAGAAATGACCTCTCCCTTTAAGCAAAGTAAAACAAAAAAAAAAAAGAAAGAAAAACAGGATTAATTACCTGGAAGACACGGTTTCCATACATTCCTCCCACCTCGGTTTGCGCTCAGTGGTTCCTGTTAAGGCGGCCGAATAGGTTAGCTGCAAAGCTCGAGCTGCTTCATTGAGATATGACACAGACGCGCCAGCCACACGCCAGAGGAGGTAGTTAGCGACGACTCTAAAGATAAAATATAATTAGTCTCCTCATTTCCACCAGCTCAGAGAACAAAGAAAAAAAATATCCAGCTAATTACCGCTTGGGGGTCGTTGCGAGGATATTTGAGAGCTTCTTAAAATATTCTGGGACGTCAACGATAATTCTCTCTTGTTTTGTGAGCACATGATGGGGCGCTAAGATAGTGTTAATGTACTCCAACCAAGGAATGCCAGGAACGATTGTGGACAAGGTTTCGAGTGTCATGGGATTGTAAAGCTTCGACGCGTTGCGTCTCTCTTCGCGGGGCAATGAGATCTAAGAATGGAAATGAATTGTAAACAATATTGCAAATGATTTAAATTAGCAAACAAAAACACTTACGTTAGCAAGTTGTACTTCAAAGTTGAGCGACTCGAGCAGTTCCTTCTCAGCTTGAGCTTTGTCAGCCCCGAGCAGGATGGCTAAGCTAACTTGGTAATTGTAATATGCTTTCACGTCCTTGTCACTCAAGCCCTTAATTAAGTACTCCCTTCCAGGCATCCCCAATGACGCTTGATCCAACTAGAACAGAAAAATAAAATAATCATAATTAAATTAACGTAGAAATGAAACTTAACGTTCATAAAAACTCCTTATTATTATTCACTTACGTCGATGACTCGATAAGAAGAATTTTTTAAATCGGTGGTCACGGAGAAATCAATGAAGTAATCAACGGAGTAACCCAATTTTCTATTCCGGTAAATCCCTTCAAACCAACTCCAGGTGTCCTTGGGATCCCATTTATCTCCTGAAACCACAGGCCAGCCTCCCAATTTTTCAAGAATATCTCGCAGTGGATCCAGGCCCAGAGCTTCTAACTGGGCTGCAAGGTTTCAACATCCCCCACAAAAGGCAACAAAATCAAATCAACCTTAAATTCAAGTACAAAATTAACGAAAAACCTACATTTATTTAAGCAAGATTGGTAAAGATCCTTGACCAATTGGAAAGGCCCAGGTTCAGCTACATCATCCTTGGCAGGTACGTCAACTAAGGTACGTAGTTGTTCCAAGACTTTGTCGCTAATAAGCGAAAACGTTGTTACGGCAGATTGGTCATCAGGAATGGTTAACCGCTTCTGAAAGCCGCCACAAGCAAACGAGTAGAAATCGTTGCAGGGATCAACCGTGTCATCAATATTTTCCAGCAACTCCGCAGCTACAAAACAGTAAAACGTTTAACAATACGTCCCAACAGGAATACAATAAAAACCAAACCAAAAATAACTTCTCGCTGGAAGTGGGGGAAAGGGACTTGTCATTACCTGCCAAAACACAGCCTCTGGACTTGCAAATGTTTTCTTCCTTTTTTGGTCCATTTTCGCTTAGGTCGCTTGATGTTTGAGTAAACGCTGAAGAAGATACCAACGGTAAAAAAGCTGTTGGTGCCGCCTGATCGATATTTGAATTCCACTGACGGGCGTTGTAAACAATGGCAGCCAAAGCAATAGCCAATCCAACCGCGACAAACAAAAATATGGTGGCAATTAAAGATAGGTGGCGTTCAGCTCGTGTTCTTCGGCTCCACCAGGGTCCCTTGGCTTTCCTATACGGGGAGAAATGGGAACAAAAGAGACGCTGCAATGAAAAGACAACGTAAAGGAGCGTACAGGTTAATGCGAGCAGTCTGCTCTCGAAAAAAGTTTTAATAAAAAATACCATATGTGCAATCGTTCCTTGCTCACTCTGAACCCAATGCGGACAATACCTCTCCCGTAGATCTTTCCTTATTTTCTCTTCGTTTTTATTTTTTTGTGGGTTTGTTTTACCGTTATTTTATGTTATGTATGCTTTCGGCGAACAGCGTTCTCTATTTCTTTGTCAAATCATACATGCAAGAAGTGACACTTATATTTACAGCAACGGTCTTTTTCTCTTTCTTCTAAAACGTTTCGAAGGTTTTCCTCACTTTTGAAACGTTTTATGGGGTTAAATGGGGGAAAAACTTTCGCTGCTACTTTCTAGGACGCGGTATAATTTAAGGTGAAGGGAATAATAAATCATGCCTAAAAACTGTCCAAAAATTAAAGTACTTTGAGCTCTTCCCTCCGCAAACTAATGAAGAAAGCAGTAAAGGTTTAAAATAAGCCCAATTAAACAAGGTATGAATAGATTATAGGTCCCTGCTCATTCCCTAACCGAAGTGCATTTCTCGCACTCTTAATTAAGCTCTACTTCCAGTTTTCTCCGTTTTGTGTAGCTAAATTCGAGAACAACTTCCTTTTTTACTCTTACTTTAATTTCCTGGGTAATTTATGAATTAGTGAAACTGAAGCTTAAGTAAAAGTACAGGATGAGACAGAAAATGAAGCCTAAATGCTTCACAAATCGATAATGTTCGAAAATAAATAGGTTAAAACTTCAAATTGTAAGTGAAGCTGTACAAATGTTCAAATTCTTCCGATCACGCGTATGGAAAATTCCTTTGTTAGTTTCCCAATAATACTATGTATGCTCAGCACGCGTATATACAAAACCAAGGTCACCAACAAACACCTTAAACACAAGGTGATTCAACCTTTTGTTCCACACATTAGTTTGAATACCATACAATAAGGTTACGTTAAAAAAATTAATCCTAAAATAAAGAAGATTTTTTAATTAAATTTACAATTCTTAATATTTAAGAATAAAACATATACATTTTAAACTATTCAAAATGTTTCGTATATCGACTGTGTTCCTAAATTAACTATCAATCTATTTATTACGAAATCTTTTTTCAAATTACTTTATCGATACTTTGCGAAACACAAACTTTCCATATCCTAGTAATTTTCATAACAGCCGCTAATAGGAAAATTTTACTGACAGATTATACATAAAAGAGTCACGAGTCAGAAATTGAACATCCAGATTCGAACCTGTAAACAGCTAGACTCGGAAACTGCAAAAAGTGCAGCAATTACAAAATCTCACTAACTTCGCTTGTCCCACTGTTCACTAAGAAAGTAAGAGAATTTCTCAAATTCGGCGCAAATTTTGTACTTACATTTTAAGTGAGGAAGCTGCGTTCTCTTCGTGATGCTGTTTTCCATTCTCCATCTCCCTTTCCTTGCCTGGTGACCGGCCCTAAGCAAGAGCTGTACACGACTGCCACAATTCCCAATCTCGTCGCTCCATAAAGACCAAGTTATCAACGTTGGTAAACAGAAAACGGTGTCGAATCCTCCCTTCTTTTCCACCCATTGGGTCCCCATTACAACACCTATGAGAAGAGAACAAAAGAGAAAGGTAATTCAGAAAATGAGTTCACGACTAAACCTTCAAAAATGTTCTTAATTGTTTTCTTTTTTAAGGATAGAGTTTTGGACCTTTACCAAGCGTTTTTCTAGGGATCACGCGATGAATGCGTAAAAGCATAAAAACGCAACAAAGGCATAGTCAGGCACTAAAAGAGAAGACTATACCTGCTATGTATGCTCTCCAGGGATAACGGCAAAAAATTCAATTTTTTCAAGATTCAAGGTTATTGAACTCAACTGACCTATCCCGTACGAATCTAATGTTTGGTACGTTGTGATCTCAGAAAACCGGTCTTTCCGGTGAAATTGGTGAAGCTTTGATTGGCTGCTGGTCTTTGATTTCTACGCGATTGGGAAAAGGAAAAAGCGCTTTTGCTTTTTTACCTGTGTTAACTAGAGTAGCTCTCCTACAAACGTGATCTTGATGACCTGGACCACAAACCTGTTTTTGTTTTATCACAGTAGATCAGGTTTTATCGTCCATCATGTGCCGCACTTGGTTTCTGCTCAAGATGAAAGGACCGTTAGACGGATCCCAAAAGACAGAAGCGTGCTATTTTTATACTAAAAGGCATCCATATTCACAGCAATAAATCGTGGGAAACTATTGGGGCAGGTTAAAGTGCCTGATTGGACAAATAGGAGTAAGAAAGATGACCTATTTTCTTTTCCTATACTAAGGTGGCTTAGGTACAACAACCAACTTTCCATATGCAAATTTTTGGTAGTTCTTTACTTCCAATAGGAGGTTACAAAAGGCTTATAATTCGTTCTTCTCTCTTTTTTAAAAAAGAAGAGAAAATAGGGCATAGTCTATTCGATGTTAGGTAACATTAACACATAGAAAAGAACTGGGAAACTCCCTAACTTTCCAAGTGCTTAACCTCTTTCATTCTGTAACTTTTTGCAAGTTTGTTGTTGCTTATAATACAACGGATGTAAGCCACTTATTGTCGCTTTACCACGAAGTTTTCGCTACAGCACGAAAAGCTTCCTGTTTGTGAATAGTAAACAACACACCCAATCGCTAACAGATAAGGTACAGTATTTATTCGCATTCCACGCGTGTCGTACCTTAAATACACTGAAATTACTTAATTACAATAAATTATTTAATTACACTGAAATGAAGGCCAGATATAAAATTCGACTACAATATATCCCTACGATTACGAAAACTATATACATTTCAATATGTACTTCGCCTTCTTATCGGTGATAAAATCTATCAGTTATCTACTTCTAATGTTGAAAGGTCCGACTGAACTACGGAAGCTGAGTTTGCTGGCTCCTATATTCTTATTTTCTGGAAAGATGACCAGTTTCGAGAGGGAATTAGTCCCCGCAAAATTCGCATCACTATAAAGGGCCGTAGGCTGTAGCGTGAGTCTACTGGGTCACACTACACTTCTTTGTAATTGTTTGTCTACGCCAAGTCCATGAGACCGGCCCTCACAAAACTTTCTATGTTTACTTATTACGGCACACCGCATCTTATTCCAACACATTGCATAACGAATCAACCTTTGTTTTCCTACGAGAACACATGGCCCTATCCGTACTCCATAGATCGGCTGCTGCAAACCGCTTCAAGACGGTTGCGTGGTCAGCTGTGTTTTGGATAGCTCACAGCTTCGCATTTTTTCCCTTAGTTTCTACCTTTTAACGCAAACGAAGCACTTGAGAAAAAATGAGCCAGTTGCTCCTTTTTTTTTATCTAATCTGACTTAAATAAACTAACTTGACTAAACCTAACATAACTTAAATTTTATAATTCATGTAAACCTAATTGACGTACATTTAGTAGCTCAACGTGATAATACAGTAAAAGGCCACCTTAAAACAAAATTAACTTTTCAATTAAATATACATATGTTAAGTTAAGCTAATGTTACTGAGTTTTCGGACTCCTCGTGGTTTCAGAGAAAACTCAAGAGTGTAAGTAAAGAAATGGTCATTCTTACTCCTTAATGTTCGGCTAAGTTCTGCTGTAATAATCTGTCTAATCGTCTTCATGATTCATGAAGGAAGCGTTGTAACTCTCGAAAAGACAGCCTTGATAGTCATTTTAACTAAGCACTATTTTTGTGCAAATTGTATGTTGAATAAATTTCTCTTGATATTTTTTTTCTGATAGAGAACTGACAAGCAAGTACTATGCATTATGTAGGTAAATCTGTTTTTTTTTTTTATATTTGTGTACAAAGCTTAACGTGCACTACTGTATGTCTATTCAGAGTGCCCCGACATTTTTGTTTGCCACGGCTGGATTTGTACTGGATCAAATTTGGCCTAGGGCACTGACGCCACGGTACAACAATGTATTTTGTATTACAGACCAAATGAAGAGTTCTGGCTGAAGAGCTCCTATGTCAATTACGCATAGTGAGTACTAATTATTAAGCGGAAATTATTATTGCATACGTGATGGAAAAGCTAGTGCCTTTACCTATGAGCGCATCGAAAATCGATTCCCCGATTCATAGGGGCGACACCATTACCTTTACTTTCAATGCTCGAATAAGTCCATAGGTGCAAGCTCAATTTACAAGCTCAATAAACAAATTACTTTTCCACTTTTTCCTTTTCCCAGTGACTTTCGGGTTGCAGCAAGCGTTACCCACACAGTCCGAACCGCCTAGTGCGGTTCCACTGCCGCTTTGCCAGGGGAATGGGCTCTCGGCTGCTACGCTGAACCGAAACTAGCAGAAAGGCTCTAAGGCGCGGGTCTCGGCCTGGCAGGACGGCAAGCTACGTCTATCGCGCGAAGAAAAGTCATGATTTTATTATTGATTTTTTAAATCAACCAAGGCACTTACAGACTTACTTGAGCATTCAAAATAAATAACAATTATATGATCCCTAAGAATCGGGAAATCGAATTTCGACGCGCTCACAGGTGACTCTTCAGCCAGCTGTCCCCCAATATTATAAAGGTAGGGAATTTGAAATTCGGAGGGTCCTATTCCCCTAAATAACTAATTACTCAGTTAATATGCATAACTGATACAGGGGTTCTTCAGCCGGAACAGTTCCTTTGGTCTGTTCCATAACACATTCTGTAATTTTTAGACCTTTAAGCACTACTTACTATTATTATCCAAGCAATAAAATTTAAACTATACAAACCTTTAAAAGACCACTGTTCGAGGAACACAGCTAAAACAGCGCGAAATTTTGCGAGCGATGAGCGCAGTTGCTCGTTTCATAAATTTGCGAGCGCAAACGAAATGAGCGCACGCTTGCGACTGCTACGCTAAGGTCGAATTTCCATACTTTATGCCAAGTATCTATTGGCTCTTATTATTTCGTTTATTGTGTATTACCATGCTCTGGCTTGGTGTTCGACGTGCAGTATTTTCTTTTGCTGCGAGATCGCAAGGGATAGCAAAAAAATAGGGTAAAACTGCCCCCACGCAAAATAAAGCAAACTGAAATGTTTGACGGTTCATTCTCTAGATGGCATGAATGCTAACGAGCGCGCTTTTTTAAAAAAAAAATGCGAGCGGAGACCGGGCGCGCTCGCTGAAAAAACGAGCAGTTTTTAGCTCTGCCGCGGAATATATGCACTTATAATTTTCTGCAACGAATAGCTCACTGCAGAAATCCTGTCGCAATTTTTATGTATGCAGCTTGCAGAATCTTAGTAACAAATTACATAATATACCGGCTACACATTTCGTCATACAGAAAATGACTAGAAAGCATGTCTAGTTCAACAAGGGCAGCCTTCCATATTCAGAATGGTCAAACCGCCAAGGACTGTTTCCTTTAGCAGAAAAACAACCTAGAGGCTTCGACAACAGGTACAAAATGTGTGGCAGGAATAACACACCTAACGAAATCAGTCACGGCCCAACCAAAAAATGGATTGGAAGACAGCAGCGTACTCGAAATAGATGCAGACAGATTGGGAACTCAATTGACAAAGGTAAACGCAATAAATAAATACCATATCACCCCACTAATTCATGCTCCATACCGCTATCCTGACTACTAAGAGAAGGTGTTCCTGAACTCAAAGGTTTCTTAGATAGCATAGGTTCCAAATATGCAGACGGTGCCCATCCTTCCTGTGAAGATGGTGCTCCTCCTAAATTTCATTCAAGACGAGATTATGACAGTCTCATAAAATGACTTTCATAATTACCTAGAATACGGACGAACCACCATCCAGCACATCCCACGCGAACTAGTTCGACAAGATCAGCTTCACGCAGGGTGGCTTCTCCAGGACCCAAGGGTGCATAATCTGCCAGTACCACATATCGACGAGGTATAGGCTAAAGCACACATGGTTAGATTAAAGGTTACGGGTCTAAAATACATTGATGGCAAGTTACCTCAGACCGATCCAAGAAAGGTTCTCCTCCATCATCATCACTCAAGGAGAAGTCTGTGCTCCAGCCTTCTTCTTCTTCATAAGGTGTGCTCGATGTCGTATAACTAGTTACGTGGCTGCATTCCGTGGTAGCAGCCCGGACTAGTCTTGTATTATTAGGGGTATTTGATTCATTAGCAGATCCTGTGTCGGAGTTGGTAACAGATCCATTGCTCTCTGCCACAGAAGATCGGTCACCGGCACTGCTCACCCCACTACTCGACGTACTGCCGTATTCCCATGATGACGTTTGTCGAAGAAATCTAAGAAAGTCTTGGAATCAAAACACCATAATTGTTAGAAAAATACTATTACTTATGTCCATTGGGTGAAACGACAGCGGTATTAGACGCCTGGGAAGTCAAGTTATTGCGGCCGTTATTAGGAGCCAATCCGCTACGAGTGGTAAGGCTAGGTAAGGTAAACACGCCTTTGGATTGTCCTTTGAGTTGCTGAAATTGCGAAAACAGCACACGTTTCACTTCGCAAACCCAAGTTTCCTTAACGTCGCGAGCAGGTGCTTGTAAAACCCATACTTCCTGCCGTCCTTGCAACCATAACTCAAACTTACGCGCATCGCTTCCTCTACCGCTATGCACCGTTTCCGTTAAACCCACTTCGGACATCTAAGCAACGTAAAGGGAAGACAAATACAATTAACCCATAACCACAAAGGGAAGATTTTAAGGGGGAAACATTACTTTTAAATGATGCTTGAATTGGTATGTGGCCTTGTCAGGATCTTTGCCTACTCTTTTGCAAAAGAGGACTGCTTTCTCGTACAAAAACACGTGTCTTTGCATTGACTTCAGGCGAAGCTCCTTTAAACGGTCTTTTTTGCCTTCTTTTTTACCTTCTGGCCACATATTAAAGCTGCCTTGCAGTAACAAGCGTCCCAAATCAGCCAAGCTTCCCTGCACACCAAGAAAACATTTACTATAGCGTCCCCAACAACCGCTTGGTTGAACTAGCAATTACGACTTAAAACTTACATTGTAACCTGTAATTGCCACTTGATGCATACTATCATTGACGCAACGCAGAACAGCTAACATACAATCCAAAGCGGATTGCAATTCAGGGCAGTGATCGTCTTCATCGGAATATTTGATGAGATCCTTAGAAAACACAAGGCGCAAATTCATTAACAACATGTTTATACGTATAAAAGGGATTGTGGAATACTCGACGTACTTTGAGCAATAATTGGTACTTCGTAATGCGTTGGACCGGTTTGAGCAAGTACGCTCCTAAGGGCAGCTTGTGTCCCAATCGCATTTGGCATTCACGCAAAAAGCCATTCTGCTGTTCGTTTACACTCTTGCGCAGCTCTTCCGATTGCGGAATACTCTGGCAGTAGTAGCTATACAAGGAGTGGAATTTTTCTTTCTGAAAAGCAAAAAGCACGAAACATTCAATCTCCGCCAATTCAGCTCAACCAAAAAAAAAAAGAAAAAAAAAGGTCGATACAAAATGTGGACAAAAAAACAGCCACCTACCCTTTCAGCGAAGCACACAGCCACAAGCTGCGGACTCGTAATGCACTTTTCCAAATCCGCTAGAAACACGCGCTGATGAAACTCGTACAGTTCATCCAAATTGCCGAACAAAACGTCTTCCTTGCCCAATAAGGCCACTGGAATCTTATTTTGCTGGTCTGGGTTTATCAATTCATCTCGATACCCCTAAAGGATGCAACATGATCCACGATAGTCAGAGAACTATCGTACTCTAGCCAAATAAATAAATACGAACTTTCAATATAATGCCGATTTCAGAAACGTATAAGCGTTCCGTATCCAATAACTCCGCTAAGACGTGACCTCTTTTTACACGAATCAAATCAGGATCTCGACTGGAAGTAGATCCATCTCCGGAATCCGAAGCTGTGCTTGTTCGTTTATTCTGTACTTCCTTGACCTAAACGTACAAGAAGTTACGTCTTTTTTTTTCCTTGCTTTACACAAACCAAGTAAGACCGCGGTAGTGGGGAATGCTCGTAAGTGTTGTTATAGAAGTTAAATGGGTGCCAAAAACCAAATCCTTTTATTACCGCATGCTATAAATTTGCCAACCAATAAATAAACCAACCAAAACTTAAACCAAAAAGGCGTAAAAGGAGTCAAACAAGGATAAAAGAAATGGACGGAGATAGTAAGAAAGTCGGATGGGAGATTGTCAATTGAACTAGAATACCGTACATATAAATATAGACCAACAATTTAGCTAACCTGCGTGGCTGTAACGGTATTGTTGACTTCAGGATTTACCGTTTGCACGGGTCGAGGTGATCGTACAGCCAGTTTTCGTAAACTGAACGTACGCTTTTCGCACATAACTTGGACGTCTTCAATACGCTTTAACACCTGACAGTGCAACAAGCAAAAAAAAATATATAAACTTTCTGGTTATAAATCAACATCAACGGGGACTTTCGACACATGCACATTATTCAACACAAGTGTGCAAAGGTAGTGGCTAAATGATTATTGACGGATCGTCTGGAGCTTGAGTTCCTGTCGGCGCTTTTCAAGTCGTACAGTAATGTCATCTACTCTGCACAGAAGCTACAATAGGAAATAAATAAGCGGTCGAATCATTAGAAACAGCCAAGCTCAAAAGGTGCTGCATCTTTATATTACAAGACCATGTGTATCATCTTTAATTTATGTATAAAATGCAAAACCTGTTATCAAGGCAAACAAGTTTCAAGAGATGCTTACCTGATGAATCAGAGCTTTGGTATCGAGTGTGATGAGATCCTGGAATAGCGTGCGGAATTCTCGGGGGTTGTGGAGCTTAAAGCTACAAGCGGTGGCGAGAAACGTTTCGATTTCCGCCAAAGCTTGCTCGGCGTACTCCACAGAGGTGCACTTCTCCATTTGCTGCGAGGCTAGCAAATCAACACCTTCCGCGCACCACCGGTTCGCCTTTATTCCAACGCGGGAGATGATAAATAATGCAACCACGAATCATTGATAAGTACCTTATCGATGCGGTCATGCAAATCGCGAGCTTTATGTAAAGTTTCGAGCTTCTTGGTCAGCTGCTCGCGATACGACTGGCACATCCGCTGCAATTCAATACTCTTGGGTCGAATGGAGTCTAACAAGGTAGGAGCTTGGGCATACTCGGCCATTAATTTGGTAGCTTCCAAGTAGAGATCCTCTGCCCGATTCACGTCATCCTGGAACAAAACCCACGAGAAAATCTAATTAGTTTTATTTCTCAAAACGAAACGCAATCTGTACCTGGCATTGGGTTTTGAAATTCAATGCGTCTTGAATGAGAGTATCGATCCTGATTAAGGAATCCCCTGTATCCACCACATCCGAGAGTTCTTTCATGTTGGCATCGAAACAAACCTGAAAACCCAATATGCATTAAGGACGAGAGCAAAAAAATAAACAAAAGAGGAGCAGATGGAGAGCTTTTAACCAAGTACCTGTAACTCACGAAAGTCTAACTCAAAGCGCCGTAACTGTAAGCATTGCTCTAACTGGGTCTTGTGATGGTGCCAGAAATTGTCGATTGTGCGGTCGGTTTCATCCATCTGAATCAGTAGTCTGCACACAGAAAGACCAGTCATCATGTTAGAAAATCTTTTCCTCAACTGCTAAGAAAGAACCAGTTTAATTCCTACCTCTCCACAGCCGTGATGTTAACTAATTGACTCGGGAACGGTTCATAGCTGGGTCCAACACCAGCCCCCAAAGGCTGTCGCATTAGTTGCAACAAAGTTTCACCTTGTCGACAAGCACTCTTCAAATCCTCCTTTAAAACCACGTATTCATGACCCTAAACGATACCCCAGAAACACGTCCTTTTGTGTAAGCACCGGTACTCTATGAGCCAATTTAGAGAACTACCTGTGTCGCCAATAACTGTTCGGTGGATGAAACATCATTGGGCAACTCTGTATCTTGCAATTTTCGAGAAAACTTGCGCAAGGCAGCCGATAAGTCGTTGGTATTTACCGAGAAGTTCTCCACCGCCTTAAGAGGAAAGAACAGTTAAGAACAAAATTTTTGGTTGCTCCAGCTCGAACTTACAACTCTTGTTTCAATCCAGTCAACGTGGTCATAGCATAAATAACCTCCCAAGTCTGGCGTAAGCTGAGATGGGTCGATGCGATGATGAAGCTCCTCTAAGCAATTGCAAACTATCACCTAAACCAACAAAACCCCAGCATTTTAGCTTCAAGAATTTTCTTCTTTTTATAGAAAGATAAAAAGAACTGAAGCTTTACCCGAAACTTGAAATCCTCTTTGAAAAATTTGTTGCTAACTTCCGAAATGGCTTTTTGCAATAAGCCGGAAGGTCTGAGCACATACGCTGTTGTTATCAACCCCGGAAAGAAATGAGAGATTCTTAATAATGTAGCTTTGACTGAATTCCACCGGTCTGTTCGTCTATCTATGACTAATACAAAGCCCAAATCCGCATCTTGCAATCTAACACAGTGACAAAGAATGAAAAAAAAAAAACGAAATTAGGACTGGCTAGAGGAGCAAAGATTCTAAAAGTTTTAAAATTGTTACGCTGGGACGGATGTGAGGTAAATCATCATTTTCCGGTAATCTTCTTCAGCAAGCGAAATCAAATTGCCTCGGTCAGGGAAGTTAAGTATAGGACATCCTTCTCGTGACCGACCACCTACTCAAATAGTACATATTACATTTCGCCGCGTTTCAAGCATGTACAAACTAGTCCAATAATCGCTTCGCAAAACGTACCTGTAACTACCGCATATTGACATCTCAACAACTGGACTACGTCACGCACACTTACTCCTTCGGAGTGCTCATCCATGACATCATCTGGAATTCAAAGAAAAACACTTCATTAAGCTCGAATAGTTTGACCACAAAGAAAACAAGGAAACATAAAGGCTCATCAAAAAGAAGAAATTCAAACAAATTTCAAGCGAACTTTGAATGAGTTGTGGTTTCTTCGACCTGTGAAACGCCTTACACGATAGCTTCCAGGAATTCAACCTTTAAGCTTCCTTTCTTTTGTTTTTTCCTTATCAACAGATACGTGCACGGAATGTTTAAAGTTATATTCCTTCAAACCACTTTTATGAGGCGGAAGTGAACCACTTCCATTCTCATTCAGAAACCAAGCAAATTAGACTCACGTTTAGAAAACTCCCAACAGAAAAGAAGATGAACCCAAGTGCAAGGGCCGTAACGTAAGGTTTTTGTTGGGCACTGAACTCTGTAGTAGACTCTCTAGAGTTGAGCTTGAAACTGCCGTGCTGTGCCAGCCACACCTGCCTCACATGTTTTGTTTCTACCTGCCCTTCCCCTTGGCCTGTTGCGATCGAACTAATTGACGGCAGAGGAAGGGTCGGAAACATAGCGTATGTTCCTTCTACTTTTTCTTTGTAATGACTAGACCGTGGCCCAGACATACTTATAAACTCGACGTCGACGTCCCTGTACAGTACATGCTGCATGCACGAAGCTTATTATGTATGGGCGAATATTGTAACTCCTATTCATTTTGCCCGTGTACGGCGTCTGACAAAAGAATGAGACGAATTCCCAGCATGTAGAGGCATCCACCCCTTTGCCTTCGCACTTTGCGAGGACGATTTTCCAACTCGTTTTCTCGATTGACTTCCCTAGCGTACGTCAAGAATGCCAGGCAACACGCCCTCAGGAATTCCTTCTATCCTTTCTCTCCCAGAACTTCTAGGAGCAGATCGCTAAAACATAAAAAAGAAGCTCAATTCAAACGCCTCAAACAACACCTAAAGCAAACAACCGAAGAGGGAAAAGTTACTTTGGTCCAACTTTTTTTTATTGTTATTAAGGAATTCGGAAACTTTTGGTCCAGTTTCTTGGCTTGAAAGTAGCTCTGATTTCTAACCTAGTTTTTCTTCATTACTCAACTAAGTTTACCCCAGCTCAACTAAGCACATTTAAAAAAAGAAAACTTGTGCTTGATGGAATCTTTACAGCTGCTGTATACCATTTCCTGACTATCACAATGTCCATTCCAATTAAGAAGCGAAACTCATTTACAACAATAACGAGGGGGGAAATTCCAAACTCCAAATCATGCGAATCCGTTTCAAAACTGAAAACAAGAAACAAATAAAAATAAACGGAAACCTAATGAAACAAGGCAAGACTATATTTGATTGCCCCGGAAATGTTCTTGTGGCACTTAAAAAGGGCTTGCGAGGGTTTCAAGGAAACTTTAAAAGATCAACGAAACTTGCGTTGTGGCGTTGACGGACTTGGGATTTGCTCGTCGGTCTCACCGTCGTCGACGATGCTATCGGTGCTAGAGAAGAAGTCGTCGCTTCTGTACTGGACGAAGAAGGATGCTGCACGTGATGATGAATGTGATGGATGGCTGTCCCAATCTTATTCTCGGTGAATTTCACAAAAGGGAACTGGTCTCGTACCAATCTGCGAAAGGTCGTATAACCCATGACTTTGTCTATCTCAGGTAATTGTGACTCTTCACAGCATTTTTGGTATGCGGTATGAACCTTTTTCCTGGTTAAATCGGGGGGCAAGTAAACGGTGACGTTTTTGTTCTTGGTGGCTTGGCTGTTACTGCCGCTATTGGTGGCAGCACTGGAAGTGGAAGTAGGCGGGGCGTACTGCTTGAGATATTGTTGCAAAAAGGCTGTAGCGTGCTGGTAAATGTCCAGGGAGTAAGTATTGGGCGGCTTTTTACCACAGTTTCCATGGACACGCGGAATGACGCCATGAGTCATGACGTGTTTGCGAATTCGCTTCAAATGATAATGGCTCACGTTTTCCAAGTACAAAAAGGCATCGAGACAGACGCGGTTGCCCTGGAAGACGTACTGGCTTCGCAATCTTTTCCGTTCCCGATGACGAGAAGTTTCGTCCGGGTTCGACAATGAAGCCATAGTAACGCCCATCAAGTACATGTCATGCTCTGCTTTGGTTAACTCGGCCGTATTGAGACGATGGCGATAGACGAATTCGGGGTTGATATTCTGAAAACAGCTCTCGTCACTACAATCGCAGCCTTTAGCAAAACGTTCCTTGACTTGCTCTACGCTTCCTTCCAGACGGCAAGGATCGATGCCATCCGCAATTAAATCTGGCAATTTCCGTTTCTTCTTACTATTTTCTATTGCACCCTCTGATTTGTCCGCCCCAGCAACAGACAAATGTACGCATGCTTCCGATTCCAAACGAGATTGGGACTCGCCAGTCTTGATGCGCGCTTTTTTGCTGCCTATTCCTTTGTTTTTACCCAAAAGCCCAGAGTTTCTCTTCGAACTCGTCTTCTTTTTGGTTCGTTTCTTGCCAGATACACCAGCTACTTGCATCCTGGGTCGCGTTTTCAGATCTATTTGTTGAACTGAAAAAGCAGGCACGGAGTTGAGAGAGCCGATCATTTTCCGTTCACTTTCCAACAAGCTATGTGAATCCAATGCTTGTAATGAGATAAGAGATGAGTTTCCTGATCCAGCTTCATCGTCATGCGAAACCGGAGACTCTAAACCAATTTCCGTAGCAGAACCTGCTGGCCTTTCATTAGCCTCTCCTATGGAAGCTCGCAGCAAAGGATCCTCCGTGTCTTCCATATCGTCTGCGTTTTTCTGTCAATCCTCAAGAGAAGAAACATCGAATAAATAAAGTTTCCACTCGAACCTTGAAAATGTATTGGAATAACAAGTAGCAATGAAGCAACGAGCTACTAAAGAATATTTTTTAAAAAATACGAAGGCACGACAGTTGATCGTAACCTTCGGAACAAATTCAATAGCATGCGCAACGACAGGCATAGAAGGCGGCAGGGTCCAAAATGGCGTGCTCTGCACCCAACACGAGACAGCCAAACTAGGCTCTATGCAACCCGAACCAACATCAAAGAAAAATGAGCCAAACTCACCTAATTTTTGAGTTTGTGAGACGCCAATTAGTTTGCTAGAATCCACTCGACGATATCTTCTTATTGGAATTAACTTCAAACCACAGTGACACTTAATTAAGCCTATTTGAAGCAATAAACGGTGATACAGAGCGTCAACAACACATGGGAGCTGTTCTCACGGGTTGGGAAACTGAACGCGGCGCTGGCGAGCATAAGGGGCGGAGCCTAAAGCTTCCAACCGGTCTTTCCCATTCCCCCTGACTCGTGGTCTAACTGCCTTTTCCCTATGGAGTGAACTCCAAAGCCACCTACTCAAAACCTCAGCCTTGACCATGAACCATAACGGAATCATTTTCACCACTCATTACCAAGGCAAACATTATCCCACGCTTAAACCTTCCTAGAGGTAGAGTGTTTACCTGGCTCTGGATTAGCTTGCATTTCCTTCCACTGAGAATGACAAAAGCAAGAGCAGTTGCCACCATGCGGACTGCAAACTGGGTGATCCGCACTGTAGCTGTAAAACATTAGCTCTTCTTCTGCCGACATTTTCTTATTTCCTTTTCGCAATTTTAAACGTTTCGTTTTACTTCTCACTTTTTAAACGTCTCTTTTTACTTCTCACTTTTTAAACGTTTCTTTTTACTTCTTTTCAGTTAATTTCCGAGTTTATAAGGCTATTATGTGACGTCGCTAGGGTAAACTAGTCAAAATGGCTGGATCATGAAACAAAGTAGAGTCAAGTTTGTCATCATGGGCCAGTTCACAAGCTCATACAGCCAATAAAAACGACCAAATGACGAACACCAAAACGCTGGGAAAATTTCTTTTCAACACGTAATAACAGAAAACCTTGTTCCCGTTAGAGCCTTCTAGGTAGCATTAGAAAGAAAAACTGTATATCTCATGGGGGGAAGTACCAACACCCTCACCATCACACACTTTTTTCTTTGCCTTGCTCTTCTCTTTTCCAGAGTAATTCAGTCTGGTCTTGTTTTATTACACACTGTAAAACTATATCTAAAGCGAGGACAGCAAGTGGCACACCTTTTCGCACTTTGGCCAAAAGCCACTACTGCTGTTAGAATTTCGGGGACCAAGGCAACCGATCGATCACAAGAAATATATACACACAAGCGTTACTGTGCAGTTCGGCTAAAGCCTTGACTGGTAGCGTATAGGACAGACATGCCCAAAGCTAGAGAATCTAAAGAACATGCGCTTCCAAAGAACGGTATTCTTGTTTCGTCAACCCGCAAGACTCGAGCTATTTACGTAGATAAACTGCTCGACTTTTAACCACAGTTGCCCTGTTTTCCCCCATACATAACCGTCACCACGGGCACCTCGAATTTCCTTTTAAAAGGCACCTTGTAGGTCCCATAACAAATCTGGCTGCATGCCGGCTGCCAAATTGTTCCGGCAGTTTGCGTTTCCCCCATTCACTAGCACCAGAAGCCTATAATAAATTTAATTCTATAGGTCCAGGCAAACGCGACAGGGACCAAAATCAACCCCAAAACATGTCTACGTTGTTTCGAATTTGTCTTTGGAGGGAGGGATGCTTTAAAGTATCCTAAAGAGTGTATTCATCTCTGAGAAAGGCTTAGGAAATCCGAAGAACTTTCTTATACTGACGCACAAAGGGGTTCAAAGTCAAAGCGTATTGATCAACATGCAGCTTCTTCGCCGATCGAAGGTCCGCAAGTCCGAAAGTCAGCGGTATTAAATGTAGCGCAAGGAAATAATGACCGCGTGATTAAGATCTGACATAGAAATGACCCAGCCATGAAGTGATAACCGAACTGAAGCATGAGCAATTGGTTAGGGACCTTTCTAAGATGGCTTGATAGTGACAGAAAAATGCGGATTATATATGAAGAAAAAACACTTAATTGGATTCAAGAACTGTGATAACTTGGAGGATTTCTTCTTTTTTTGCGGTTGTTTTGTTTGCCTTCTTTCCCTCTGGATGCGAAGAGAAAGGCGACATGATAAGAGATGCTGGAAGGGGAAAGTATAAGGTTAAAGGGGAAAAAATACATCGTTCTTGCATTTGGTACAGGCAAGACGCCAGCTCAACACGATGTTGCCCATGTAAAAGTAGATTAAAGACGAAGCCATTCAATCAATACCGATTCCTCGCCTCCCTCTACAGAAGCCTTGTCGGCCTTTCAGGGAAGTCGTTCTCATAAGAGCCGTCAGACTACCGTCTTTTTTACTCTTGGACGCGGAGGAATTTTATACAGACATAGTTGACAGATTTTTTTTTTTGCGATTCCTAAACAAGTTCACCCAGTTTAAATTATCTTTCACTTGTTCGACAACTATTCCTATTTCCCCAAGGATGTAATATACTGCTTTGACAGTTTGTACAATGTTGCCAACCACGGTGATTCCTCGCCAACTTTGCCGACTTGGGAGCATGGTTTGGTGGGCATTTAAAGGCATTTTAGTGATGGCCATTTCTTTCGTCCCTTTCATTTACATTCTTTTACCAACTCGAGGTAATACTAGAGTCAACGCGAGTTCTTAGGAGGTCAATCTCACCACTGAGGTTAATTAAAACGCTAGAGGCCAAGACGCACTGCATTCGTTACAGTAATCAAATCACCAGGAATTGGGTATTTAAGGGATGAACACAAAACTATGTAGGAGAAATTTCCAAACAAAGTTAAAGAGTTACCTTGATCAAATAAAATAACCAGCCCTCAAACGTAATCGCACGCCTTTTCGGGACGTCAGTTTACATATACATACAGTAACCTAATTGTGTTACAATTAAATCACCCAAATCACCTAAATTACCCAAATTTTTGGGTGATTTTGTTTAAGCTATCGTGACAGTATACCTCAGATCGCCATTCCGAGGCATTGCACTGCTGGTAGCCTCATTGCTGCCTTTACCTTTTAGCAACTCTCACGCAAACTCTACATACGAAATACGGACTGCGCATATAAGAGATATATTGTCAAATTTTGAGCCATCATAAGACATGCTGGAAAAGTTTAATTTTGATATGTATATTTCCCAAGATTACGACGATATTTCTGACTCTCTTGAAAACATTTACATAATTTGAATCTTATAAGGAGACATAATAAATTATATTTGTGTAAATGGAACATTGGCGACTTTGGCGATTCGTCATCTGTTACTTTGGCGAGATATTGACAAATTGCAAGGTAAACTTGTCGAGCACTTTTAAAAAAAAAAACTGGCAACAGTCATTTTTGGATAGACTTGGCAAGTCTGGCATTTCTGGGTCAATCATTTTCATTCCATTCCATTTTGACGTTTCATGACACCATTAACCAAAGATCTAATACCAAGGTTTTCAATTTGTGACCGTCAAGACCGCTAGAATGACTACGACACCCTAACTCTGCGCGTGCTTTTGGATTAGACCGAACTGATACAATTTCGAACCATTTCCCTTATTTTGAATTTTTTCTTTTTTTTTACCTTGGATAAGCTTCAACATAAGGCGTCCATTCTTGAGTTGCACGTAAGATGGTACACGCCCAACGCTCTGTTTCCAATAATCCAAATAGTATGTGCCAGAGCTGCCATAGCCATGATCACTACGCGACACGTAATCCTCCAATAAGTCATTCGAGCCATTTCCATGCTCCCAGTAATGGGTAGGCAAAGTGAAGAAGGAACTAGTGGACCAATCACTGCTGTACACGCTACTGTCGTACATTTCTGGTTTTTGTGGTTCGTACTGATCGCTATTCACCCCAGAGTACGGTGCCAATTGCAGTTGATGACTGGCAGAATCAGGCCGAATAGTCACGACAGAATGTTGTGACAACCAAGGATTCTCTACGGAAGCTGCAGGTGCCTGAAAAGGGCCATTATTGAAAAATTGTCGACGATGGGACTTCCTAAACGACGACGATCGGTTATTGTTCCGGCTAGCCGAGTAATAGTCGTTGTCATAGGCGTAGGCTTGGGAATTGGGGTGTCGAACTTGCACTTGAATGCGGTAAGGATCTTTCTGCGAGATGGTCACAATATCCGTGGCGGATTGATACTTGGTCGAATTCTGAGCCGTCCGAAGCCCCAAAGAAGAAGAACAAAAAGGAGAAGCTGTTGATCCACTGCAAGCCCATACGTTGTAGTCCCTATTTTCATGCAAATTCAGTAGCGACTCATGATTAGAGGTCAAATTAGACTTGGTGGTCGCACGGGAGGGGACCGAACTCGCCGAGTTTGAAGCATTGGATGGATTATGAACTTCTCGAGCCACGGTTTGAAAATCATCGTTGTTGAGTCGCCTATTGTTACTATGCCATTGAAACATCCTGGCTCCCGAGACCCTCCACGTAGGCGTGAGTACCGAAGTCTCGTACTGTTCATCGTTAGCGTAACTGGAATCGTGACCGTGAAACGGTAGGTCAGTCAGTGGATCTGAATCGTCGGTGGTCGACAGCGGGTTGAGGGAGAAACGACTCGCGAACTTTTTTATGCTCGAGGAAACATTTGTCAAGCTCAGAGTCGACGCTGAGGACGACATCACCGAACCTAGACCCAAGTCACATGACTTACGACGAGTACTCCGATCCCAGAACAATGGCGTTGTCTGGCTGGCAGTCGCGTCCGACGCATCAGCATCCGCACTTTTACTTCGATCCTCCCGTTTGTTATGTCGGAAGGACCTCAGACTAAGGAATTGGTACGCATGCCGCTTGAAAGGACTGGTCTGTCGCTCGTTGCCCAAACTTTGTTGGCAGTAAGTACTGGGAAGTTTCCTTCGCTGCTGCTGCTGGCGATTCGGCGGATCCAGGTTTGACATGTGAGATTGGGGCAGGGCTCTGGAGCTGTGACAATTCCTCAAGTCCTTGCCTGACGGCTCGGGCAGGAAAACTTTCTTTTGGGGAGTATTGTACGCCGCCCTATATGACACAGGAGCCTGGTTCTGATTCCAATGATGGCAGGATGAGGATTTAAGCTCGGATGCCACTGCAGTAGTACCAACACACTTGGGAACCGGAGCGTTGTATTGCAATTCGCTGCTGTAACAACCTTCTTTTCCCGTGGATTCCGGTTCCCATTTCGATCCAGTACTCGAACTACAACTTTCTGACATGGTCGAAGTAGTCGACAGATACCCTGTACGCTGCTCCATAGTTAGATCGCCCGAGCTCAAAGTAGTAGTGCCCGTCAATAAGATCGATGACGAATGTGCGGCAGCTACAACGGACAAATGCGGATGCGGGAGCTCTGTTGACTGGGAGCTCAAAGACTTGCCGTTGCCCATTTTGCATCTTACTCGTTTAAAAGACCTCAACAGCTCACATGTTTGCACTCCGTTCCGTTGGTTCGCTCCATTGCACGCAGTCAATCCTTTCAACACCTCAACGCAAACTCTCAACCTGATATAACGTCAAAGTCAGCTTTTCACAAAACAAAGTCAGCTATTCACTGGTTAGGTTCGAAGACTTTCCGTTAATTCAAATTACCGCTTCTTTAACAAACAAAAATTCCGCTACTCTTGGGAACAAAACCGCAACCTTTTTCAATTACTTTTAGGTTTTGCGGCCGAGGACACCTTTACCAGCTCACTAAACACATGCTTCGCGTAAAAAGAAAAAGAGTCAGCACTACCACACTTCCACCAAAAGATACGTGCGGCACGAGTCAAGGAACGCCAGCGACTGTTCTGTTTAGGACTCCGGCCTCGGCGTTGGTTCCCAAGTCTCCATTCCCATCTAACGCTTATTTTATTTTTTCATTTTTTTTCTCTTTATACACGCTCCAAGCTCCCATTCCAGTCTCGCCCGCACTACACTGCGACCTTTATAGTAAAAGACCAGAACTATAAGCTTTCGTTGTTTCCGCATACCGCATTGCTGTATAATGCTTCAAGTTCCCCAGACTGTACAGCTCCCGGCTCGCACCCCATCCTAATTAATGCTTTGACTTTGTTAGGTTATGCAGCAATTCGGCCAAGTTGTCGAAAATGTCTGTCTTTCTCAAACATACTGATGATTTCAGCTAAAAAATAAGCTTCGTTCAGCAGAAAAGACTTATAACCATGCTTAAAGATGCGATACGTAATTAGAGGTTGGGCAGGTTTACGGCGGAACACAATTATAGTGTGAACGCATGGTTAAGCAAGCGCTTCCAAACAAGAATTGGTGTGAACTCTATTACTGGGAGCTTCGGTTCGCTTTCTCAGGTCACTCACACCAGACGAAATGGAAAACCCTCCCAGTTCAGACTCACTTGTGTATTTTCCCCAAACTTTTCAAGCTCAAAAACGCAATCAAGTTCCCCCAAAGAAACAGAAACCAACAATTCATTATAATTTTGCTACTCAGGGTCGAAAATTCAAAAACGAATAGGCTTGTGCTCAACATCGTTCGCGTTTCTGATTATTTATACGCTTTACTACTGCGGCTTTTGTTCTCTGGACGGCACACGGCCGCAAAATGTCGTCTGTAAATGTGTTAGGTAAGTAATGACATCAATATGGCTAACATCAGGAGGGGGAGGAAGAAAAGACTACGCTTGGAGGTATTTCTATATTACGTTTTGCCCCGACTGGGTGGGGGTAGGTAGGGCAGTAGTGGGCAGTCGGTGTGGGTTATCGTCAGCAGTTTCTGATCATCACTAGGGTTCATTAAAAGGAATCCCACAACACATCGTCGTCGCTCGGAATTACACATCAGACGGTATAGTGTCGCCACGGAGCCCTAGTTTCAACCCACGCAAGAACAATATTACTAGCCTTTTACTTCCCCTTAACCCAATCCCCCCCAGACACATAACAGCACGCTGCCTTGCCATTGATTACCTTTACCTATCAAATGGTATTGGGGTCAATACGTAATGTAAAAGTACCGAGTCCGTTGAAAGTGAAAACAAAAGTCCCTAACTCGTTTGATTTTCTTCCAAGTCCAAGCTTTTCAATCCATTAGTCAATGTTTCTTTACTCCTCCAACAGGTCTGACTAGTGAGTCAAAAATTGTCCGCCAACAACAAACATTTTGCTTTCCAAGGCTCCCAAGCAGTAAAGTTTTGACTATGGGAAGTTTGAATTCGAGCTGAAATGAAGGAAAGCTAAAAGGGAAAATTTGTAGAAGCGTCCAAAAGTCTCTCTCGAAGAATGTCAGGGATTTGCCATCAAAAAGTCCATCATGTTGAAGGTTCTCGAGCTATACCATCTTCAATCTTCGGGACTCGTAAGTTTTGAACAATGACTTGGATGTATACAAGTTGCGAGGACTTTCCCACAGCTTGGATTTTTCCCAGCAGTTCAGCTCCCATAAAAAAAAAAATAGATTACATATCTTCCTTTTCAAGTCTAACAAGTAACACGCGTTTTTTTCCACCCTAACTGCTTGAATAAGGAAAAGTAAAGCTTCTACTTGCATTTTTTCTTGGTAAACATTCTGATTCCAATCGATTTACGTCATTCGAGTTGCAAAAATCCGCGAAAAAAGCGAAAACCTTCACATATGGTGCTATTTGCAGCAAGATCTAATAAAAGTGCGAATGGGTTACAAGGCTACGTCTGGCTATCAACTTCAACTTGGTAAGATTTAAGGGGTACGAAGTCTCCATCCATCCAAAAGTCGTCCGTGTCCGATCGGTCGTAGTTGGCATGTCCTAGATACTCTTTTTACTTTGTCTTCATCACGATACAGCCATGGAGGAAAACGTGCTTGTCGTGAGTGAAAGGGAAACACTTTTTAACTTTCGTTAAATACTCTAGCTTTAGAGTATAACAAAACATCTTCCAAACTTTGGAGGTAATAACCCTATAGTGAATGCTCTTGAAAACTGAATGTCTTATTTCGCCCTTTTAACATTGACCACGCAGGCTGTAACCCTTAAAACCTCAATAAATAAACGGATCATTGTAAGGGACAAAACCGAGCTGCTAAACAACGAACTTAGCATGCAGAACTGCAAACAGCTGGGCCACTTTACCCCTAAAATGAAACAAAGTCTAAGTATCGTAGGGCGTTTGGTAACTTTTCCTTTCGTTCCGTCTAGACACAGGAGTTTGTGCTTATTCTCCTATGCTAAATTACTAAAACGCCCGCATATACCAAGAAACCCAAGTTTGGGCGCCACAAAACTTGCAATCTTGCTTAAAACACATGCGCTGTTTTGCTTGTGTACTTGTACGTAAACGTCAGACTTCTTTTTTTGGTACCCTGAGACTTGCATCGGGATTATGCAAATCTAGGTCTTCTTACAGTATTGGCGAGCTTGAGAAAATCAAGTTATATATCAAGAAGTGAACCAGTCAGAGGTCAGAAGCGTTTTGTGTCCCGCAAAATTCAAGGCGTATAGTTGACGCCTGGCGCCGTTTGCTCATCAAAAGACGCTTAAGATGCCTAGGCGTCCCAAAGAATTGCTCACGCCCCTCTTCCTCTTTCATCAATAACGTACTCCGCCTTTTCCTCCTTTTCTTCTCGCTCTCGAGCACCATAGCTAGATCTCGTCTTTAACTTTCGGGTTCCCAAGAAGCTCTACTGAATAACAAAAGCGCCCTTTTCTCCCCTTGGTCATGAATAACAAGCAACTTTTCAGAAGCCAAAAAAATCAATCCTAAGAGACAAAAATAAAGTTAAAAAAAAACTACCGCTCTTATCGGGGCAGCAAGCATGAATTCTATGAACTTCAAGAAGATTTAAGTTAAAGCCTAAAGTAATCCTCTACTTCCAACCATTGTTTTTTTTTTAAAGATAATAAAAAGAACGATCCAGAAGGTGAGATAACAGGTAACGGTACTAAAATGGCGTCACGGGTTATTGGAGCTAAGCTGCCAGTCGGAACTATTTAAATACGGCACCTGATACGCTCCAGGACGTAAAAAAAGAATAAGTCAGGCGACCGTTTTTTGAAGCTATTTCATTACTACGATAGAATCTCCATAGAAGGGCAATCTTGCCTAGTAAGGCTATCAAAGTGGATAATTTGTGTCCTCCCCACCCTGTCTGGCAACGGGTCAACTTGGCCTCTTATGGGAGCTAATGTTTTTGGATACTTGCAATGGAGCCTGAAGCATAGATTGCACTTACTGTGCATAAGGTAAAAGACTACTCGCAAGCTAAGCCTTTCCTTCGTCCTAACAGGATACTGACCGACCAAGAGTCAAGGCTTTTTTCCCCTGCTTTCATTCCAAGTTACTAGAGCTCGGCAAGCAAAACACACGCACATATTTTCGGCGTCTTGCAAATAAAGATACGAACGGGGATCACGTTTCAATGTACCAAAGTATTAAGTTCAAGCTAATACTTGTTGTGAAGAAAGGAGAGAAAGAGACCTAAACAATGCCGATAGACTTAACGTGTTACGATGTAATTGATATCCTCGGCTAATTTAAGCAGCTTATTTGCAGCTAATTTGCCACATCGGCATTTCTGCAGGTTCTTAGAGGCAGGTCGTTAGAAAACTCGCTTCGTATCTGAATCAGTAGTGCCAAAGATGGGAAGTAGTCAATTTATCGCTTACCGTCAGTGGCAGTGCTGTAAGAACTGGTGGAATCCATATCTTTGTCTGTCCAAGAGCTTTTAGGGCTGTGGAATGTGAGATTGTAGGTAGCGTCATGAAACGAGATCAACCCGTCTTGGAATGGATCATCAATACTCGTAATGGAACAAGTTTCGTCGGCTTCAACTTCGTCTTCTTTGGCTTTCGCGGGGTCTTCTTTGACGGGAATTGTGCTTGCGAATGGGGAGGTTAAAAAACTCACACTTTTACGGAATGTAGAGGAGAACTGCTGTTGGCTCCAACTCCAAGCAGTACCAGGACTAGGTATGTTGACAAAAAGTTCAGATGACCATGAAGTCCAGGGTGATAAAGAAGCCCAGTTAGGCCAGGCCATTACTTCAGGAATGCAGGTGATCACAGTCGGTCATCCAGGCAGCACTTACTATCTACTTGGTCTTTCATTAGTCCAGTTAAGATTTGTTATCTTTGTTTAGGGTAAGTCCTATAAATAACTAAGCTCTCAAAGAATGTTAAGCACAGACTTGTCTGCATTTTAGCTCGAAGGCTGAAGATGTCACAAGGGAGTGGATATATGACGAGGAGAGGGGTAACTAGCTGACCATAATGTCCAGTTTGAGAGAATCCCCCCAAATCATACCTCACTTGCACCACACAATATGGCTTTTTCTCTAGAACTCTTGTCAACTACTGTAAAGTATGATACAATTTCATAAAATTAAAACTGAGGTTAATTAGGTTACCTGATAAAATTTAGATGTACCGCATAATCACCGCACAAAAAGTAAACACAACGGATCAGCTGAGCAGCTTCCCGTTGTACCGAAATTGGCGCCACTTCCCAAAACAAAATTTCCTTCTGTACATAAAGGCAGGGCTAACATTTGCGGGCGTTTTGAAATAATATATGTTCCCGGGAAAAATTCTTGTTATTTTTTGGTAAAATTTCCTCAGCTGAAATTAAGACTATATAAGGCTTTTTAAGCTTTTCTCTCGGTGACGTACCCATTTTTGTTACTGGAAATAGATTTACTCCCATGATCAATTGAAATTTACATTTGCATAGATTGCAAAAATGCAAGAAGCCTAAGACCATGTACAGCATTGGAAAGAATACATGAAAGTTGCCTATCTTCATTTAATCATAATTTGTTACTTTTTGCCTCGCAAAAGAAATGAAAAGGGAAGGAATCAAAAGAAAAACTAACCTACCAGTATCCAATATGGAAAGAGAAAGGGTTCCTTTCAATCAGAGGGTTCAACAATCAAGATAACCATAATTAAGTGGGGAATAGTAGGTTAAAGGAGCCATTTCAATCCGGGTAATCAAAACATTGGGTGACATGATAACAAAATGTGATTTCTTATTTCATCGATCGTTATATAAATGTTCATAACAGACTACCGAGAAAACTGTTCTCTAAGAATAAAAAAGAAGTTCAACAAGTAAACCAACACGAGTTTCTTAAGTACTCCGGAATATTTCGACTGCAACTTTCTCTTATCATCCGTAACTAATCCACCAACATTTCGCTTTTCATAATCAATTAAGGAATAGCATAAGATGTTGTCATGTTATTACGACTCAGAGTTGGAACTAGAAAAAAAAAACTTTGGGTATTTTTAAAGGCAGAGGGGCGCAGGACAGGAAACCCTGTCACGGAGCGAGGGAAAAGGGGGAGTTATATAAAAGTGGATGTAGTTTTAATTTGGAATTCACACCTGAAACCCAAAAAATTAAGTATAATTGGGTTTTTATAAAACTGGCTTATTGCAACGCTGAACTTAAGATACAATCGTCAAAGTAACAGTGCCTTTAGCATTCTTAAGCAGAGTAACAGCTTCGTGGTGAGTCATGCCCTCGACACTTATACTGTCCACCGCCATAATTTGATCGCCAGGTTTGAGTAATCCACTCGCTGCCGCCGCACCGCGTTCAAAAACGGTTTTCACGAAAATAGGTAGGTCGCCTTGAGGATTGCCTTTACCTCCCACGATACTAAAGCCCAGTCCGTCTTGTCCGCGTTCCAGAATCACGGTACGGTTTTGCGATGCTGAGAGATCCGTGGTCGCCAAAGGCAAAGTGGTGGAAGGTAGGTACTCCGTTGGCGTTAGCTTGGTAGGCAGGGTAGGGAAAGCTGGCGTAGGTGCAACGGTGCCGTGGGGCGTGGACAACGTAGAGGAAGTTGGGAAAGCTATCGGCAATGGGCTATCTACTTCTTGAGATTGGACGGGGCTCCTGCAAATATAAGCAGCCAAAGTTTGGACCATGATTAGCATTCGTCATTTCCCACTCGAGCTAGCTACAAAACAACCTCACGCCAAGTTGGCCACATCCATAATTCATCCAACAAAGCCATCACTACACGTTTGACAGTCAACTAAAAGTAGATCGAATTTTAGTGGACTTTGTTACTTGCCATGTCTAGCCATCGCATCCTATTTAGCCAATCTGTATGGCCATGGATATGCATTAAAGAAGAATATACCTATTAGCTTCCTTATAGTCCCTTTGTTTTCTAAATGGATAAAGTAGGAACAAAAACCAAACCAACGAAAGGATCCGGATTCAGAAAACAAAACCAAACTTACGAGTCGGCAGAACTGCCTGAACGTGGACTGGCTGCGCCGGCTTTCAACCTTCCCACTTTCAAATCAATTTTGCCCATAGCTGTCTTCAAAACCGCTGCTGCCTGCTCCTGGGAAGCCGTACGCAAATCTTGGCCGTTGACAGATAGGATCTGATCGCCTTGCATCAATCTTCCGTCAGCTTCGGCAGCGCCGCCTTTCACCTTTATCGGAAAATGTCAATAAAACGATTTAAGACTCGTATTAATATTAGATTTCCAGGAAGCGTTACCACATCCGAAATGTAAACGCCCGGCCCATTTCTTCTTCCCACTATACTAAGTCCCAATCCTTTGCCAGGTTTCTTGATAAGATCGACTTCAATGACATCGTACATGTCATCATCCTTTAAGGTGATTTCATCACGGTACACAACCATTTTTACCTAAGAATTTCCATAAAGTAAATAACCTATTCGTGCAGAAAAAGTAGCAAGCTACGTAATTTTTTATTTTAATACTTTGGCTGGCGTTTGCCTGAGCACGGCCAGGGCTCGACTATGGGTTACATTGCGAAAGCTTTCGTTATTGACTTCCAAAATTTGATCGCCTGGTTTCAAGCGGTTATCTCTGGCAGCTGCTCCATCAGGGTACACTTCATGGATAAGAATGGCTCCCTAACGAAATGGGAACGGCAAAGGTTAATTTTCTTTTCTACAGCTTCTGTTGCAAAATAATAACAATAAAAAAAAACGCTGACTTTAAAAGTTTCTCGGTGAAGAAGCGTGTTTCCTCCTACCCATTATTACATATAGCTTACCAAAAGGGTATCGGATCCTCCAACAATGCTCAAGCCAAGGCCCAACTTATCCTTATTGATCTCAATGGTGGTTTCCTTGCCGGGCCTGATTTCGCACGTGGCTGGGTCCGCTGGGGGTTCATCTGTGGATTTCAAGCTTAGCGATGAGGGTGATATGACAGGCACAGTCCGTTTGCCTCCATGGGTGCGGAGGATAGCTTTCCCACCCAAATACTCCCCGTTCCCTGCTTGGTTACTTGCCACAGCGAATACCGAGATATTATCGTTATAATTGTTGGATGTGGAAACGGAGGAGAGTGAGGATTTCAAAGAATCCGTGCTCAACTCTTTGCTTAACACACCAGGGAGTTTGGGGGCGTCCAGACCTACTGCTGACGTAGGGGCAGAGAGAGGTGAGGCTAAAGGTGTTGTTGGCAAGTTTATGGAAGGGGATTGAGGTGCAGATTGGCTACTGGGATTACGTACAGAATTAGAGCTGGAACTCGAGGGCGAAGTTAATGACGAACCCGACAAAGATCGATTAGTTAGTGGAGCCAGCGGTTTCGGAGCAATGACCGGCTTAGGTGGGACTCCTGCAAAAAGAATAATAATGATTACAACCACCCATTTTTAATTTCCGCTTATTGCAAAAAAATGATAAAGCAGCAAGCTATAAGTAGGAGAAAAGCGTGAAAACTGTGTTTTAAGGGTCGAACTGCTTAAAGCAGCCTGAAACTGATAGGAAAACGTCAAACTATCCCAATTTTTCATTCGTTAAACTCGGCATGCAAACTGACGTGTACGGAGAACCAGGAAACAAAGTACACGCTTTCCTTCATTTTGATTTCAGGAGGTTTTTACACCTGAATAATACTTACATGCAAAAATAAAGGGACGGATGAACAGCCAGTAGTTTTTTGGGCACAAGCAGAGTCCACTCGAGCATCCCATGGAGGCAAAAAGTGAGAGCACATGCGTCAAATGCAATGGAGGAGAGTGTGCCAATATTGAAAAAAAATGCGTTCCAGAATGTTTACATGTTACAAAACACACACACACGCATTTCTCGAGAACCACGCATGCTTTTTTCCCATTTTGCATTCAAGATCCCATTCCTCACGCTCAAGTATTGTCTTTCCCATTACCCAGTTAAGCTCAAAGAAAATCTCACAGTTAACATGAACAAAAGAGATCGACCAACTTTTAAAACAATCTTACTTGGCTTTTCTGATTCTTTTTTCTCCAATTTAAGAGTATCCGATTTGCTAGCGGTAATTAGAACGGAAGGACTCGCTTCTTTGCTGTCTGGGTTGGCTTTCGTAGGGTTGCATACGACCATATTCAGAATGCCTTCTGCTTTCTTCAATACCGAAGCCGCCTTCATGGTTACCGTGAGAAAAAAAGCTCATTAATTGCTGAACAAGCTTGGCCTTTTATCAGCCTCCAAACATAGTACACAAGATACGCCCCGAAAGGTAAAAAAAAAATAATGAGAAGAAACCTGAGACACACAAAAGAACGAAATATGTAATCATTACCGTGTCATAGTCGGCTCCCAGCAGCTCGTCTTTGTTAACACACAAGATCATGTCGCCCACACACAACCCCGCCTGGAGCGAAGATATTGGTAATTAACGAAACAAGTATCAGGTGGTCGTCAATGACATCCAAAAAGTAAAAAAAAAAAAAAAAAAAAAAAAAAAAAAAAAAATTCTAAATGCTAGAATCCTTGCATAAACACCCACCTGCTCTGCGACACTCCCATCTTGAATGTCAGAAATGAAAATTCCATTGCCAACTTCCGCGTGACGGCCTTCAATAATCATTACGCCTAAGCCTTGCATACCCTGGATTTAAAAATAACATATTCAGTACCTTTTCATTTGAATACACAAAGAAAACTCAGTGCTGAAGGGTGTCTCAAGGAACTAGGAAAAATTCACCTTTCTGAGCGTTATGACGCGCAAGTTTTTAAACCTCGCATAGCGCTCTTCCGGAGTCTAAAAGAAACAAGAAAAAACGACATGTAGGAAGTCTGTCAATCTTTGCAGCTTTTTCATCTCCAAGCAAGGAAGCTGGTTAAGCTTCCACCCCTTTCCACTCTGTAGAAGTGTGAAAAAGGAGTGTAAAAATGTCAGCCTAGCAAACACAAAGAAAAGTAAGTGCTGAGTGCTCGTTGGTTAAGTTTCAATCTCTTCCCCCACCGCGAAGAGACTGAAAAGCGGTGGAAGATTTCGCAACACAAAGAAAAAAATTCTTCCAGACGAAAGGCAATTTAATTTATTTTTCACTTAATTCCCTTAGTATTTTTTTCTTCTTTTTTAGTTTTAAAAAACATGAAAATATACCTGTTCCTCCAATGTAACTGGGAACCTCGTAATAGGCGGCACAGCTACGTCTTGTAGAGCTCCTTCACGCCTACAAGCACAAAAACGTTAATTAGTGCCTCGTCTTTGCATTTGCTACAGGCTTTTTATCCTCCTCCCCCAGATAGGCCGTTCTAGCATAGCAAACTAATGCAACGCAAACTGTAAACATGGACGGAAATGAAATCAGTCGCATACAATTACAACTTTCTTAGCATTGTCCTCTGGGCGGCTCTCGTTTCTTTTTCCGACAGTTAAAGCTATGGCAAATCTCTTTGGCCATTCAACTTTTTACGCGGTACGAAACCTCGGTCATGATAGAGCGACGGCACATAAATACAGCGCATGACCATAAACACGGGTAAAGGGAATGAAGCCAAATCACGAACACAGAAAGAACAAAGGAGGATGGATATTTGGACAACTCGAGCTGATATTACCTTAACGCAATGATGGTGATGATAGGTCCTGAAGTCGTTTTGATGATGGCGGATGCATTGAGATGACAGCGCCCGTGTAAAACTTGGCCGTTAACCTTTTCAGCACACAGCGGCAACAGCCAAAAATAAAATGAAGAATGTTTTAGAATAAAAAGGATTTCAACTAAAGCTTTTTACACCTCGAGAAGTTCATCGCCAACTTGCAATCGACCGTCTCTGAAAGCCAGTCCATTCGGATTCATGCCACACACAAAGACAGCCATGCGGGCCCGATCCCGATGACCAGCCAAGCTGATACCCAGACCGCAGCTCGCAGTCAAAGCAGAAACGTTCACATTGCTCCTGTCCAGATCCACACGGACGATTTCGCCTCGCAAATCACCCCATCGCTTCTGGATTTTTTCTTGATAAAAAAAGGGGAACAAGACTCAAGATAAAAAATGCTCTATCAAGCAAGCAGTTATAAAATAGTAGGATATTAGTTTCAACGAAGTAAACTGCCAGCTTACGCCCGAATGTTTTCTAACCAGAAGCTACCAAACTCGTGTTGGAGTTACTCACCCTTTCTAAGGAAAGGATAAAAGTTACACAGCCGATTTCCCGGACTACAAGCCAAGGCGACTTGGTCTTAACTTCGTTGAATTTCTTTAAAATGTGGAACCAAACCAGAAAACAACAAAAGAAGAACAGGGAGAAAGAAAGATGGTAGCTGTTTCCTTGGGTCGCATTCATTCGTTCTATTATCGACCGATTTTTCCCCAAGACAAGCAATCTTTAACAGCGTAAGCGTCCTCATCCATCTCCAGAAGATATAGAGGTAGGTTTTGATTAGCCTTTGCAAAGTGACTAAACATAGCTAGGATCCAGGCAAACGACAATTTCGGAATCCCGCGATGACACACGACATTCACGATAACAAACTTGTTAGGCTATAAGGCAAAAACGTATTTTTAGAAAGACTTCTATTAACTCTTAGTCAAACGGCGAAGAAACTATATCTTTAAAGACAAAATAAAAAGAAATGCTTTTACTTATCTCGGCGCAAACTGCTATTACATGCTATTACTGCAACGATAAAGCTTTCGCATGGAGGCTTTCAAGCCAGGTTAAATCATGCAACACAGGATGTTGAAACACTAGCTCTCTTAAGCCAAGCAAACAGATTTTAGCTAATTCACAATGCTACCTTTCGATTTTTACAAATCTAAGAATGTGCGTTTATTCCTGGAAGGAATCCAGCCAAGACATGTTAATTTCCAGCTTAGCATCGTGTTGAGTCTGACACATCGGATTTAATGAAGGTAGGTTGATTTTTACCAGATTTGCAAGTCACAGGAAGGACCAAACCTTTATACACAGGCCTGATTCGCTTACAGTGAGCCTAATCTGAATTGATCACTAAGAACTTTGATCATAACGAGTTTATTTTGCATAATCGCTATAATCGATAGATTTAAATTCAGCTGAGAAGAGAGGGAAGGCGACAGATGCAGAGAGGGAAGGAGACAGATGTGGAGAAAGACAGGAGAGAGAATAGGAACAAGAAGGATATGCTCCTCTGACAGGGAAGAAGTTACCCGATCGGTAGCCGTCTAACAGTTTCATGTCTTGAACTGAATTCAAGTTTTCCAACTGAGTCTAATTAAGGAAGAATGTATTCCTCGGGGTTATAGAAGGTTCAGATAGCATGAACAAGAAAGAGAACTTATAGACAAGGCAGCCAAACGAAAGCGAAGAAGAAGAAGACATCTGATATTGATTTTTTTTTTTCTAGCCGTTCATTCATACTAGAATTTATTCGCTTTGTTTCTCCAACTTAACGTTCCTGACGTGCGAGGCAGGAATACGCTGCAGCTATAACGTAACCAAACCTAATTCCGGAAACACCGATTTCACACCTGGCATCACATGCTTACTCACTAAACAAACCCCAGCTTTTGACCTTTACCCTTCAACTCTTCATGAACAAGACATGTAAACTCCATTAGCATGCAAACGCAATTCTCCACTAATCACACGGTTGTGTTGGTTAATCCCCTGCAAACATGAAAAACAATAAAACTGTTTTTCATCTCATTCAGAACCCTTACAAAGGAAACCTGGTATTAAAAAAGGATCTCTCATTTTGTCTTCATCCGTAAGCTAATAGCCTTGTAAGGACAAGAAGAAAATCCTTTTAATAGACGAGACAAGTAAACGAGACTTGGAGCCAATCCGTTCGCGTGTGAAACTCAGGTGTCCCTTCAAGCCTGCTAGATCCAATTTATCTCCGCTAATTGCTTTTAGAGTCCTAGTTTTAAGCATTTCTTCCGGCGATGACTCGAATTTCCCATGCCAAAAGCTCATTCTTTCCATCGTAAAGAAAAGGGAAGATGAAAAGAAGAAAAATGACCTCAACCCGCAAAAACCTGCTGGTACAAGCCATGCCAATACCGGAGTAGATGGAAAATACGGCCCGTAACGATCGCAGATTTGCCCAATTTTACTTTAAAATAAGGCACGCGGTGGAAATATCAATTAGTTCGACTTTTTGGGTAGGCAAGCTAGGTTGGGGTTGTATGTATGTAAATCAAGACAAGGTATATAAGAGCCTGGTCCCGCATATATAAAAAGAACTCCAGAGAAAAGTGGTAGCCGACAAGAAATCTTGGTCCCTAATCCTGAGCACGTTCTGTCCCAATCAGCAAAAAAAGAAAATTGCGACAGTGCCACAAAACTTCTAAAGGGGGGCTGCGTCTATTATTATATCGCTTCGATCGGATGCTTCAATTTTCCAATAGAAGGAAGAACCTAGGACAAGGTTTTAACGAGCTTCTAAACCCATGCATGAAAGTACCTGTCTCCAGTCGCTCATATTCCGGTACTTCCAATATAGTTTCCATGGCTTTTGTTCGTCGCGAGAGAAGAGCAAATCTAACCAAATGAAGACGAAAAACGAGACCAAGACCACGCAGAGGCCATCTGCTCACGTAGTATAGTCTAGCTTGGCTGTAATCGTCATTCTGGATCAATTTTTTTTGTTTCTTTTTTTTTTTTTGCTAAACTATATCTGCAAGACCATTGAATTTCGTCAGAAAAGTTGAGCTTCTCCCAATTTTCTTCCGGAGTTGGAACTTCCCGGGAGGTACTTTAGTTTCCTTTTTTGGTTCTTACTGGAGATATATTTCTTCTAGTTTCGGAAAGGAGACGTATGACCTTTACGAGGTATTCGTTTGAGTCTCCGTGTCCACGACAATAAATACAGACGGACGATTGAGTTCGGGTTTTCTCAAAGCTTCACGATATTCTAGCTGGATCGATGCCCTTCCTTGCTTTCAAGTAGACATATTTTGGCATAAATAACTAGCTGCAGTGCAACTATGCTAGGATCGCCAGTACGAGCAAGCACCCTTTTCAATTACTCAAGGTTTGTGCTCCGCGTATCACTAGCAGTCCAGCGTACACACATCTTCCGACGCACGCACACACAGAGAGCGTTGATAATTAATTTGTTTTCACGGCCTCCTTAAACCATTACTTCCGCGCAAGCAAGCAATCAGTTTTTTTTAGATATATCTTCTCTTAAGAAAAAAGAGTGGAATCTTTCTTTTTCTTTTGAGGGTGAAGGGGATTCTTATGTCTGAACAAGGAGTCCCTCCAGCCCGGGAGCCAATAAACATTGACCGCAGTCCCACCCAGTCCAACACTCGAACTTTTCTCAAGCAGGAAATGCCAAAGAGTAACAGCAAGTCCAGTCACTCGAAACGGAAGTTTGCCCCTTTGGATTGTCTTTCATTAATGGGTCAATACTTCGGCACTTGAATGACACGGGTAGTTGGTACGAAGAAATCAACAATTCTTGCTAGGTAAATTGCTCCGTTTCATTATTCTCCTTCAGTTGTATCGGTCTCGCTTTTTTGGCCTTGAGCTCCCTCAAAACATAAACTTTATTTAATGAATTTTTGATAAATACGCGCAAGAAATGTGATGCAAGAACCTTAGAAAAACGTGTTGAGTTGGGAAATGGGTAGGAAATGGAATTTCCAACGACGCCGACGATGCCGAACGTCGCATAACGGCGTTATAAAACCGTCATGGGCACAAATGTGAGATTACAATTCCGACACCAAGAACGGCCCCACGACATCAAGAGTGCGTCAGATTCTGCAGGCTCGGCAACTCAGACTCCGGGTTCGTGCCAGATCCTGGCAAGATCTGTAAATCTACTGGCGGAAGATTTCTCCTCCGGCGCCTGCGCAGGCCTCCTTCTTTGTTGTCAACCTCACAATTTTTTTTTTTTTTTAAGTATTGAAAGGTCAGACCAAGGAAATATTGCTTTTATAGCTTAATCGAGTTTGGTCTCTCAGTAAGAACGCTCTATATGCTGAGCATGATATCATTTCGCTAATAATAAAAGAAAAAGCCTTGGCTTTTCGGTAACACACAAAGCTTGTTTAATTCTAAAAAAAAGAAAGGAAAAAAAAGGCTAAAACAAGCAAACATTTCACTAGAAATTGAGCCGTTTTACAGAGATCAATGAGTACCTTACTCGGGCATTTCCAGTCGAATTATGGTACTGGCCAAAGACTAGGAACGATGTAAAGCGACTCTTTGCCTCCTTTTCAATAATAAGCTTTTCTTCCTCCCGTGTGTCTATGTGAACCTTCAGCCTTAGTTTTGGACGTTGACCACGCCTACATTGGCATCCGCTGGGATGGCCAGAACCGAAAAAAGTGTTGCTGCCGATTATCGAACGGGTTTGAGACGCTCGCGTGCGCATAGGTTATATATATTTAAAGAAAAAACTTTGCAATGGTCTTTATCCTACATTACTATTTTGGCTGTACCATAAGTATAGTTTTTACAGCTTGAGCTTTGTGGATTTGATAGCGCCTTTAATGCACAGGGGTCTTATACGTAAGGCGTAGAAGTTTAATATAAAGGATGAGATGCGCTAAGCTTGCGGCTCTGAAAGGACAAATCGCGTTTAAGTACAGTGCTTTCGACCGCTGCTGACATCCAAGTCGAACTATTATGACCACAGCCTTCATTTCAGCTTCGAAGTATATGCTAGATTGAAACTTTAGCGACGTGACGACTACTTGGGTATAACACCAGTCGATAAAGTATTAAGAGGCAAGAAGGTTAGCAACCTTTGAACTCGCGAATTCCCCGGATGAGCAGGGATTCGTCAAGGCACAACCGGAAGGGTTAATGGAAAGCTTGGATATATGTTATACAGTAACGAAGGAGCCGATGAGGGCGTAATGCAATCAAGCCGTCACGTAAACGTCCTTTACTATATAACCTCATTGCTCCAAATGCCGTTAGAGCTAATCTGACAAGGCTGATTGTCTCTAGAGTCTGAGCGAAAGAACTTATCCAGACTCCCATTCAACTCCTTTAATCCAGCAATCAACAGGGGCGTATTAAGATATGCTATGCACTCGACAGAATGTCCTAACTTGTAGTCTTGAGTACGGAACTTGTATCCTCCGAACGAAATTCAAATTCTTTCTGAAATACGTAGATCGCTTCTATAACTAACTATATTTTCTTTTTGCTTTACGACAAAACATATTTACGAAAATGAAACACTTTGTGAAGAAATAATTGTTTTTTAACTATCAGACTAGCTGAACTATAACCGCAGCTGTGAATGCCATGACTCCGGGAATGCAAGGCATGACAAATGTACCCAACGCCGCAAAATCGAACGTTTTATTGCGTCGTGGTTTATAGCGTTCTGAAGACTACTTGGAACCAATGCGCAAGTACCAACTATAAAGTAGGTTCACAGCCGTCTTAACTATAACTTGTCACTCAATATCGTTACTTCATTCAAGGACAACTATCGTCTCACGGCACGGGACTATCAGGTAATCGAGAGACCGTTATATAATGTATCCTACCAAAAAGGCTGAGCTCTGTTGAAAGCAAAACAATGTTGGCTCTTAATTGACTGTTTCCATTAGAAAGGTTTTCGTTTTCCCAAGCTGGATCACAACTCGTTCTAAGACTAGGAACCAATTGTTGCTGTGAGCTTTGCATTGAAAAATACTGTCCCAACTTTTATCCAAAACGCCCTTTTTTGCCATTCCAGGGACGCTGCAACATTGCCTCACTTATATTTCTGCAGTAATCGAAGCTATGTTTCACTCCCCAGGACACCAGTTTCTTTCGCAAGTAAAAATAGAATAAACTTACTATTTGTATAGCCGAAATCGTCTTTTTCTTCCGTATCTTCAGCCAAGGCTTCGTGCGACATTTTCACATTGCCAGCACTAGCTCGGTCAATCTACCAAATCACCCATAATTGTTCCAAAGTTCCATAAGAATTTGATACAATACCTCAACACCGTTCTTATTAGTGATTCGACCTTGCAACTCGCGGTCATCTTCTTCGTCCGAGCTCTCCGACTCGGAATCGGATTGCACAGGCACGTGAGGTTTAGGTTTAATCGTAACGCCCATCTACGGAAAAAAAGAAGGGGAAAGCCGTAATGAATATTCATCATGAAAAACCACAGCTAGTGAAGACCTACTTGGATAACCTCCGGCGTGGGGCTGCAAGCAGGAGAGGGAGGGGCAGGAGCTACTTTGGGCAACAACAGCGTGTTATCCTTAGAAGCGCCAAAGTTCTCATTCAAGCCGTTATCGTCCGAGTCGTCAGTGCCGTTAGGTACGGGACTGCTGATGCCTGATGGGTTCAGTTCCGTTACTGTCACAGGACTCGGGTTCAAATTGTCTGACGCTGGCAACGTATCATGGGTGTCTGCCGGAAGCGTCGGCGTCGTGGCGGGTAAGGGCGTATGATTGACGGAAGAAGCTGCACTATCCCGGTCCTGCAATGTATTTACCAAATAGCCACGTTACTTTCCCAATACGCATAACTCATAATCTTCATGTTCTTCTGCGTTTAGAATGCAAAAAGAATGACACTTCATCGTGTGCTTACCCAGTCGACAAGGCTTTGTACTAAGAAGACAACAGGATTGCCAGCTTTTCGGATGACTTCTACAGCTCTTTCATGGCTGGCTTGCCGCAAATCTTCGCCATCTACTTCCAAAATGCGATCTCCGGTCTGCAGAAAAGACCAAGATAAGGAAAACATAAAAGCTTCTTATCTTCCCCGGAACAGCGTTGCTTTTCCCAGCTATCCAATCAATAAAATTGCAAGACATGTTAACCGCTCAAGCAGTGCAATTAATTGCACTGAGATAAAAAATAAGACACCAAATAAGCTTCCCGAGGGCAGCCCTTGATCTTTTTGTTATAAATTGTTCTGTAAGCAAGAACTAAAGCCTTAAAAGAATGAACGTACTCTAAGTTGGCCGGTCCGGCCAGCAGGACTATCTGGAAGCACATTCTTGATAAAAATCCCTGATATGGCAGCCGAGTTGGATCCTTGTTGTTGGGCGTTGTAAACATCCACTTTTCCGCCAACAATGGAAATGCCCAGGCTTTGATTCGGATCTCTGTGAACGGCTACGCTCCGTTCGGGACCCCAATGTTTCGCCAATAGGGCGGGCACATTCGCAGCCGCTTTGGCGGCCAAGGCCCCGCCCACCGGTACCTGTAAATAAACCAAATAAATAAGATTAAAAAGGCTTCATAAATAATTCCGAAGCCACGGAATCAGAATCCAACAAGAAGGTAATTTGACATAAACAAATCATAAACATAACCATAAATATAAGCAAACGTAAATCATAATTAAATAATAAATCATAATTAATAATAAATCATAATTAAAAAATAAGTCACAATTAAATCATAAACATAAATCGAAACATAAACAAATCATTATGGAAAGTCTTGCACATGAGATCCACCCCCCCCCCCCCCCAAAAAAAAATAAATAAATAAATAAAAAATAAGGTAAAAAGTGGAAAAAACTGAACTCTTCAATTTCAACTGCTATTAATTTCACACGTACCTGCGTGACCGTCGTGTTTGCGGCTGGTTTGGGGCTACTCGATATGTTTGGGTCGTTTTCGTCGGTTTGGCTAACGTGGTTCCAAATGGTTACGGTCACTTGATGGTCAGTGGTTTGTTCGCCGTCTTTAGCAGTGGCAGACTCGGAGCTGTTGTCAACTGGGCTGCTCACTAGCTCTCTCTCTTGGATGCTAACCACACTCGTGTGCATAGGAATGCGCTGGAACGCGGGTTCGATGGTCGGAGTACTGGGACTAGCCAAATCCACAGACCCTAAGGCAAAACGGGCGATGCTGTCATCCGAAAAGGACCCGTGTCTTGAATGCGTCGCCAATCTGGGCGCTGGTTCTAAAGGAACGTAAGACTTCACTAGCATTTTTTTATTACGTTTAAAGGGAAAATAAAGTTTAAATACCTGGTTTGTACGGAATGTCTTTTACAGGTGAGGTGTGCGACGCTGAGGGCTGGGCAACCGATATGACCGTAGTAACGCTGGGCACGGTAGCGTATTCCAACGATTCGTAGTCCACTCCTCCCACCAAAACTGGCGCTGTTTTACTCCGCGCTAATTCCTGCACAGGTTCCACTACTTCCGCTCCAACGCTATCGGTCACTTTGGGATGGCAACTACCATCAGTGGGGAGTAGAATGTCCTTATGGACTGTGTCGAAGCTCAGCGACGTGTGGTAGAAGGAGCTGCAAGCAGAAAAGATCCGCGAAATTACCCAACTCCCGCCAACACTTCGCTAAGATACCCACACGAAACAGTTTTCACAACATCAAATACATTCAAGGCAGTTTTTTTTTTCTTTCCGTTTTTTTTTTATTACAAGAGGGGGCTATGCATTACCACTTAGACCCAGTACTGGACAGCAACTAACTAAATTAGGGTGCAACGAGCCATAAAAACGGAAAAAAAAAAATAGATTTTGACGCAGCAGCAGCGACTAATAGATTTTCGGGAAGCTCTATGTGGTCAAAAACGTGGCTTCGTGGAAAAGCCTGAAACCCATCATGTCTATGTGCTGTAAGTGATGCAAAAAAGGACACAACGTCAAAGACTCGATAAGAATAAAGCTAAAGTGACACGAGACTTTAAAGTAAAAACCGGACCTCTTCTCAAAATCCGATTCAACCCCCCTCCCCCCCCCCCCCCCCGGAGCAGTAATTCTTCTTTGTTCATGGTTCTTCTAGGAGAAATCTAGGGTGTGACGTCATCAGAGCTGTAGCTCAGGATCCATTAGCCCAAATTGCTCCCAAAGCGAAGGTATATACGGTCATATATTTTAACTTTTTCACAATCAACGGCAGCTGTTTGGCCTCTTATAGCTCAAAGAACAAATTAGATGTAGACCAGAGTTACAGTTAAGGTTGTGGATTCAATGTAATAGTGCTTCATGTCACTTTAACTTTTTTCCTCATGAGGTACGAGCGACAGAAACCAAATTCTTACCGGTAATACGATGGATATTTCCTGCGCAAGTTGTGATTTAGCAAAGGTGGGAAAAAAGATAAAGTACAAAATGAAAGATAGACTAAAAGGAATAAGAAAACTTGGGAGGTTTGGGAAACACAAGAAAAGTTAGGCGGTTTAAGAAACAAGATAAACCTTTCTGCTCGCTTATTTTAGCCTACAATTTGTAATTCAAAAAAGGCTCCCCAATCCCCCAAAGTGGCAGAAAACCCAAAAACAAACTACCTCTGCTTATTTTGTCTCATTTCAAGCTGTTATACATATTTGCAGGGCCGTATTTTTTTTAAAGCACACAAAAGATTACTCTTTTCTTTTCCCTTTCTTTTGCTAACAGGGTTTACTTTTGTCTTACCTAGACGCCACTACCGGAGCAGTCGCCACTTGAGCTTCCATTTCTTGAGCTAGGAGAATCAGCGCCGTCTGGCGATGAACGGCAGCATCCGAACCAGGGATATACAAAACACTGAAAATGCACGAAAACAACCCAATTGACAAGCTGAAATGCATCATAGTACCCTCAGCCATTCGTGTTCTTAATCCAATATCTCTTCCGAGGCTTTACATACCAGAAAAGCTCTTTGCTGTAAATAACCCTTTCAAGAATCTCCTATCCAACTAGGATCCAACATATCCCCCAAAGTAAGCGTTATAATTATGCTTCTCCCCATCCTTTTCGTGTTCCTTTAATAACCCCAACACTATTCCCAATGTCCAACGCGACGTGCTTGTTTAAGGGTTTCGTTTTATGTTCTAATCAATAAGACGGGCTTGAATGCTCAGCCGTGCCTGGTACATATGACGGTGGCATATCACAGCATAACACCGGACCACATCGGACAGGCGTCTCCTTAACCAGCTTGGAACGAACAAAACATGAACAGCAGACCTTACGGTCAATTGGCATATTTGCCAAGTTCGGGAAAAGAAGGCTACAACTGACCCAAGAACACGATCACACGGTGATATTTGTAAACATAGTAAGTCTTTTCCTAAGCAAGTTACTTGGCATGGGGACGTGACTTGGTCGTATTTTTTTTTTTTTTGCTTAGACAAAACTTTACGACACTTCTGTTTTTTTTCACATTCAAGAGCAATATTCAACCTAATAACCTACCCAGCAGTTCATACATTTGCATGTCCAGCCCTCGAAATACTAAAACCTAAGACTTGAACACATTGTAGAAAGAATGAGCTTGAATGCGTGTGTTTATGTACGTTTGTAAGTACCTTAACCATTTAGCGAAGAAAGTGATAACATATATTAAATATAAACTTAGTTTAGCAATGAGCGTAGCTAACGCTATTAAATACAGGAAAAAGAGAGCAACAAATAAAAACAAATCTTTAAAAAGTTAACTTATATGAAATATTTTGAAAAATCTGTTCTCGGGTGTGGGTAATAAAGTTGCCCCAGTTAAATGATATAATTAGAGGGACTTAAAGGGCATACGCACGTTACGCATGGAAAGCAGCTAGTTTTGTGATTGGTTTTCTTAATTACCAATTAATGGGCGTTTTATGCAAACCCAGCCCAACGGCAGGGATCTTAGTGCCACACGGGATTAGAATACAAAGTTAGGAATACGCTAATAAAAGCACACCCCACCCTTCGTCAAGTTTGTGCAAGGTGTACCGTACTGCCCTGAACTGCCTGTACGTGCCGTCCTTAGCATTTCTGCCTTCTTCTCCAGTGATGCAGGTTGGTATCACGCTAGACACCTTGTATGTGACATGAGGGATAATGTATCCCTGATGTCAGCACACAGCATTCCTGACGTCACTAAAATGGAAACCCCTAATTTTTTCTCCCGGGCAACAAGACAGGGGAAGTAGTCCGATTTATCATTCTAGTCTAGGATTTATCCTCTGCCCCGCACAAAAAGATATTTTTTGGGAGTTGCATACATCCCAGACCCGATTTCTAGTGACAGTTTGCTTTAAACTTGGCAGACGGAAAGGGGAGATAAAAAAATGGACGACTTTGACTCAGCCCAACCAAAACTATAATAAAATCTTTCAAAGCATTCCAAATATTGTCTCCGTTCCCTTCCCTTCCCAAAGCCGAGCTGCCAGTGAAGTTACACCGTTCTTTTTAAGTCTATTGGATAAGCTACAAATCTGGCAGAAACTACAAAAAATTGACCAGGGGTCGTGTTGCTGTCAGATACTTCCCGGAAGCTGTTCGCCCTAATGTGACTTAGAAAATAAGAAAAAAAAAAGGAAATGGGTCAATAAAACGTCCATGGATTACCTGATATCGGTGCTAACCAGCTGCGTTCTCCGTAGGATGGCTCTGGCTTGGGAGTTGGTAGCAAATCGAATACTTTCATTGTTGACCGAGAGGATATAGTCTCCTGGGCGTATGCGTCCATCCTTGTGCACAGCTCCTCCCCTTGTCACCGACGTGACAAGTACTCCATTCGCGCCTTTATCCACCACTTCCACATTAATACCTATAAACCGACGACAGCACAAAAAAAAAAAAATAAAACCTTTAGCACGCTATAGTTAGTTAGCACAAGCTACACAGATTATGTAGTTTGTTAGATCTTTTTTAAGTTCTAAAAGGAAAACAAAAGCTATCTTAAAATTTACCCAGCTGATCTCCCCCTTTCTTCAGTTTAATGGTCCTCTCGAGAGCTGTTGGTAACGGAGGAATATCTGCCCACCGTGTGGTACCCAAAGTCGACTCCGCCGTCCCCGTACTGCTTCCACTTCCACTTGTGTACACATTGTTGCTTCCTTGTCCCATATTCGTACTCAGTAATAATCGCTCCGTTGCTACGGGTACCAGCAGAGGATTTGGCTGTCAGGATTTATCAAACGTATATAATGAGAAAATGTACAATTTATCATACGTACAATTTCTTTTTTTGCTATTCTTTTCCCAGAGTTAATCGTGTCGGTGACAAGATGTAGTAAATTGTTTGGAATTGGTTCTTTTTATTTAACTAAGACGATAAAACAAGAAAAAGAAGAGAAAAATACTGTTTTCTTACCAATTGATCCGTGGATTGATTTAGAACGCTGGTTTCCAAGTCTGGGGAAGAAGAACCGTCCAGAGGTGGAGGTAAAGTGGCCGGTAACGGCGGAGGTTTTTCCTCAGGGAACTGAAAGAAAAGCAAGAAACACATGAAGAAAGCGCAGCAATTTTCTCTTCTTTTTCTCTTTCCAGAGCGATGGATACGGATACTATCCATTAGGCGTGCCATCAATGATACACACGATTTGAGGTTAGAACAATGTCTCTCAAAAAGAAAACTGAGACAGTAACCGAGTAAAACCAAAGGTTGGGCTGTACTCAGATAAACATAGGGCCATAGTAAATTGATCGTCAGTCTCCACCTAATGGGCCCCAATAACCTGACATGGTAACATTTTATATTGCATTTCTTATTCCCTACGAAGAATTTTGTCTGAAACAGTATAAGGAATTATATAAGGAACAGTATAAGGAGTCCTGGAATTTGCTTTCCTTTGCCCCTCACAAGCCACACAGAAACACGAAGATAAAAAAACTCTTGGCAACAGCATACAAGGAAAAAAATATGCCGATACATGACTTAACGGCTTACTATGCATTTTAATTTTTAGGATTTCGGATTCTTTTGTTTACTGGATAGAAAAAGCGTGTTTTTGCAATCGCTCTTTACGACTTACGAGCTCCGTTTTTATGGACCTAAAGAAAACAGAAAACGAGGGAAAAAACGGAGTTGCCCAGTTCCACGTTTCTAGAATGTAAAGGTAAAGGGAAGGATTCCGAGGTTGTATAACATAATGTTGCCGAAGGAAACGGAAATGAGAGAAAAGAAACGGAGCTCTAATATCCGCCATGACACTCGTTGCAATTATTGAAGCGTTTTTGGCTGCCTGACACAACAGAGCTATCGATTAGGCCGACATTTAGAGCTTTATGAACGCTAGGATTACGGCAAAGTCCGTGGAGTCAACCAACAGAAAGGAAAGTATTACTGGAGGCCTTTAATAAAAGGAGATTACAAGGAAAGTCACGTTTGTATTTGAAAACCAACTTAAATGTTCATCAAAAGCCGCTGTCATCTAGAATAACTCGTCTTTTGATACTTTTTCACCTTCTTTTAGTCATCCGCTAAGAATGCCCCGGCCAGTTTTACACAAGAAAAGTTTCCTACTCCCTTTCATTAAAACTTGGTATCCAGGTGAACTAAACTACGCCGCTACAGGTAGATCTTTTAGGTTGCTTTTTCTTGACTAGCTTAGACCAAGAGAGAGAATGTCTTAAATTGGCACCGTAGCTTAATTGGAGACCATTCAGAAGAACAGCCTACAAGTATGCTAAAGCAAAGCGTAAGAGACCAAGTTCAATTTCAGCATTAGGCTCTAAAAAAAAAAAATCTGAGAAATCCTAGTTTCCTGGGCGTTAAAATGGAATGAAAAGTTTGGTAGGCGCCTCAGTCTAAATTATCGTTAAGCTTATCTCACTCCAATCAATGCTTGAATCCAGCTAAGGATAAAAGTTGAACTTTAAAGGCGAAAGAAGTCTCAAAATCCTCTGCTCATCAGGGAAACTTACAACATTTGTCTCTGGTTGAGATGTTCTAGTTCTACGGACTTAATCCTGAGCTTGTGACGCCTGAAAAAAATGTTTGATTTGAGCAGCCAAGCAGCCCTTCGCAGTCTGGCTTTGCGGAAATTGACTAGAGAAAGAGGACTTCACACGGCGAACGTTTCTTTTTCTCGGCAGAAAACTTTCCGCTATGCAATCCATGTTTGGACTTCAAATCCTAAATACTACCAGGAGAAGGATGGAGAGACAATTACAAAGACAAAGTCATTTTCGTCAAGTCGACAGGACTCATCAGATTCCGGGATAGAGAGAGCAGAAACCCCTTTTCCATGAGACAAACTTGTCAGTTAAATGCAAGCAAACGACGTCACCCCCCCCCCCCCCCCCCCCCGAAAAGGGCGACGTTGTATGTCAAAGACCTTGATAGCTTGAAATGCTATTTGAATCCTACGGACCTGATACAACGTAACACACATGAAAGGAGACTCTCTTATTATAGCCAGGAAATGCAAAGCTATGGGGTCAGCTTTCCACTGGGGAAACGCCCCTTTTGCCTAGTACCGTAGTTCCGCTGGCTTTAATTTTCTTTCCCTTCCCTAAAATAAAAAAAAATTACTCCCACCAGAGCACACGCGCTATTTATTAAAAAAGAAAAATGCCAAAGTCAAAATGCATAACCGAAAAGTATTTTCAATGAAAGTAACGTTTCTTGTGAGTAAGCAGCTTCCGTTTTTAAAAGGCTGCTTGCTTTGGATTAAATTTTCGCTTCTAGTCTTTTTCTCTAGCAACTTTTGTGGGAACGCAAAAAAGGAGGTTCTAAACCGAATAACTCAAGCTGGGTTATTTTCTCTGTCCCAAAAATGTGCTGTTTCTCAGCACATGGGTGTATATGGAAAAAAGTAACAATCCCCACCCAAAAAATTCCAGCCCCAGAAGACGTTTTTATGATACCGACACGTTTTTGGGCTGCAAGCATGCGGAAAGATATCCAGTTTTTCTTACAACAAATACCAAAGTCAAAGAACGAAACAAGCCACATCATGCACGAGAGCACCATTTGCGCTTCACTGTTCTTGTGCTGTTATAAGACGACCTAAATTAAGCAATTCGGCGTCTAATATCTGTCTCAATATCAGCTCTTTCGTTTCTAGCATTTGAACTCGCCCCTCCGCAAAATGTTCCCCAGTATCAAGCCCAATATAAACCCCCCAAAAAAGACGAGAAAACACATCAAATGAACACGAGATAAATGATGCTTCAAAACTTTTTCAGAACTTCTTAACGGGTTTGCAGCAGCTTAAAGTAAGAAGTGAGAGCTTTCCATGACGCACTTTGGGCCAAACAATGCTCCGCGCGTAAGCACAATCCCGCACTCTCACTCATCTTCTAAAAGTGGGTCAATGCAACACTGCCTTCGCTGGACTCAAGAAAGAGATACGACCACATGTAAAATACGCCCAAAATACTTCGCAGACCGAAAGTAAAAGTGGTCTCCACTAACTCCTCTTTTTGGACAGTCCTGCCTCTTCCCCTCAAACTCTGGCAAGCCATGCCCACTTTACCTTTCCCCAGTTTAATTTCTATCGGGAAAAAGGGCAGGCACATTCGCCATCGGGTTATCCGGGGCAAGTACAGGTTGCTCCGGCATCGTCCCCGTGCGGCATCAACGGAAGGATTACATATGAGGCGGCGACGCCCACGACGCTGGTTCAGTCGACAAGCAGATCCAGACCTGAGCGGTGGATACATTACCACAGAAGAATTTACCCACGGATCGCCTCACTGTAAGCTTTTTAAGCCATAATACAGGTAATTTGTTGCTAGACTTTCAATTAAAAAAAAATTAAACTAGGTCAATGCGCGCAGTTAATGTGTACGACAGAAATTGTGTTCGTTTGGGACGAAAAGGGTCTAACAAAGTACCAAGTTTTTATGTCTGTTGACGGAATTGAGTGCAATTGACAGAACGTATGGGTCATGTGTGATGTGCTGGACTTATCCACACAGAAAAGCGACTGTGACTCATACTCGCAGACGCGGGTGTGAATTGCTTGAAAAACTCGTTATCACAGGTGCGTACGAAAAACCTATCAGTTCTGGCCCAGAGACAAGTGACTCGGTTCTGATCATCCGGTGCCGTTAGTTTTTGCTGACTTAACATCTATTATCCGTTAGAACAATGTCCTCAATCCGTTAATAACATCCGCTCATTCGATCCTCTGTTGATTCAAACTGACGTGAGATTCCATTACGTCATTTTATTGTTTTCAGAGAGACTTTAAAGACGCAATATTTGTTAAAAAGAGGGAAAAAAAATCTGAGGCAAGCGAATTTGAAGTTAAACGAGAAAAGTCTTATTTGACATAAACCCAAGTTTATAAGGCAAGTTAAGCAGAAACTGCAAAGTCGTTATTGGAGACGAACATCGATTGAGGAACTCGCAACTCGATTCGGGCCATGCCCATATACATGGCAAGGGAGAAGTTCAATTTGGAAGATTACTGGCACACTAAAGGTTTCTTAATCCAGTTTGGCTCCCTCTTTGGACATAACACCAGCAGAGTTGCACTTCTTTCTTTGCGATCCGCACATGGAAAACAGGAATGGATCAGCTTTCGCTTGTCGTGACGCCGAGAAGCTTTGCAAGTGTCAACCTCCGCGTTTTATACGGTCTATATTGGAAAGTGAAGCTGCCTAAGGCGGGCTGCTAACACTCGGCATAATAGATTTGCATGCTCCAAATCGTTTTTTAGACAAATAAAGAAATAGCCACGAGAGCTTGAAGCAACAGTCGTGTTCAAGCTAGGTTTCTATTGTTTGGGGGCCTACCGTTTAAAAGCGCCATCCATTAAAAAGAAAGTTCCGTAGAATCTCGAGCGGAGGCTAAACTTTTCAGTACCATTTGAAAGGATGCGTTTCAAGGCACAACAGCGGAGTCCGGAGGGCCCATAAAGTTCTGTTTTGGCTCCAAACTTCCGCTCCGCATCCCAGCGGAAGCCGGAAATATCGTCAGCATACTTGTACCGCACATGTCCGACATTTTAATGTGACGCACATGTCCGATCTTCTTCTTCACTTTGAACCCCTGCTCCCTAAATTCCATGTCGGTAAGAAAGTATTTCTACGCATTTTCCCGGAGGAATTTCCCATAAAGCTTATCAGAGAAGTTTAAACTTCGAGCCCGAAATTTCTCTGACGTTTCTTGGGCGCCTGAATGTAACTTGGAATGCAATTTCCCGTCTTTCCAGTGGCCAAATCGTATCTAGGCCAATAGACGAACTTTTGCTAGACTTACTCAACATGACACGAAAGCTTTGTGCTAAAGTTGGGCATAGAGTTTGCATTAACCCCTATTTGTTTAAACTGCTCTGCAGCTTGCTTCCAAGTGGGAAGTTTGTCTCCATAAAGGCCTCACTAATGACTTCCCCATGTGATAAAACGATCTCTCTCTCAGTTTCCCAATCTACTAATTTTGTCAAACTCCTAAGCTTATTACGCCATTTGTACTATTTATCGCCGTTACTCGCAAACCCGGGGGATCTTCTCAGCATGCTTTACGGTATCTACCGTCGTGCATAATTTTCATTAATAAGTTAAAAGGGCCAGTCGCAAAACAAAAGAAACTACCATTACTTCTCCTTTCCTTTCCCATGTCAGAGCGAAAAAACACTTATCCCAGGCATTTTAATGAAGTTATACGCGTGATAAAAGGCACAGACGAGCATTTGCGCAGCGCCTCGGATTAGATCTGTAAATATTCCTTGCCTCCCGACAAAACATGGTAGTCTCTTCTCGTTTTCTCGTAAAGTTAAGGCCCAGAGGTCTTCATTGTGTAATGAAGAGATAACGCAACCCTTTTTTAGTTATGGTATATAGTACGAGCGAAAATATGGGTGGTACACGACGAAACAAGACCTTCATCAGTTTTACTCAGCACGAGAAGAGCTATTAATTACGATTCCTTCATCCTATCGCCACCCCCCTCAACGCACCAAATGGAGTGTTAACCAAGCAATCCCGAGTCTGGTTATTGCGTCTGCGAGGTGCTAATACACATTTTAACATGGGCTGGAGGTCTGGCTCAAATGCATGTGCCATACCATAGAACAGAATATGACTACAATAACAGCAACAAGGCAAGAAAATAAGGACAGTTCATTGACTTTACCCGTCCATCCGGTATAGGCGCGCTGTCATCGGCAGAGTCGTCGGAATCCGAATGGAACTCGTCAACGTCGCTGTCATCACGTTCTACGCCCAGCTTGATCTGTCCAGGAAAGGGAAACCAAAGGATAACCAACATGGTAAGTAACAAACGTATAAACGAGTTTGCACAAAAATAAGCATCTCTTTATAGAAAGAAATAAACCCAAAATAACGGATTTGCAGTCATAGAAGGTGTCGTTGGAAGGTCGAGGATCTAAGTTTACTATCAAGTAACGCCAATTCCTCCTTCACATCCCCCCCTTTTTGCTCAATTCAATCGGTACTTGCAGCCAAAAGCGAACTGAAAAAGCGAATCCACACGCGGTCCCTCGCGAAAGTATCACCTTTCGGAGAAGAAAAAAAATAAAAAAATGTGAGACCATGAAACGCAATTAGGTCGAAGCGACGGCCGTTTTTACCACAAAATGTTCCGTTTTCCGGGCGGGAGAAGAAAACCCATTCCGAAAACTTGAACCAAAAAAAAGCCTACAAGTTTGGAGCTTTAAGAGTAAGTAGCTTAGAAGCAACGCGTTTCTTTTATCTCTCCGCTAAACTCTAATAAATTCTTTTATGGACTGCTTGATTTAGCATACAGACATAAGGTTGGAAGACGGCAGTTCGTGAACCAAGACCTACAACCCGAAACCGTCGCACAATTCGAGCAAACAGGGCACTAAATGGAGCAACTAAGTCTTGGAAGTTTATGTGGAAGCCTGAGAGAAATAGAGGTTGGCGAAAGTTTTTCAACCGTTGTAACGTCTTACTATACTAACCGGATTCACTCGACATGGGCATAAGTAATGAGCTTAAAGTGGTAAAGCGTCAAGAGGCACCAGCATCTGCATCCCAGGGACACAAATGTCTTCGCTGCCATAAGTCAACACAAGCAACTCAAACTTTGTAACGCCAAAAAAGACTTTCCTCGCATTTGCTTTTCGTCCTCCTCCTCCATAATCAACAAACGGGGGAGACGGAAAGAATATTACAAATTTAGAAAATCCGAGCAGTTGGGCCGGGTGGTAAGGAGTCTTGGGAATTGGAAAAGTAACACACTAGACTTGAAGGCACGTCTATGTGCTCTATGGCATCTACATTGAGCCCTGTATCCCGAAAGAAACATGGCTTTATGAATTTTTCGGTAATAACACGAGCAGTAGCATGTTTCTGACAACCTAGAGCGAACAAGCCCAGATACGAAAGTCATGTTAAGAGCGGGACTTGTCTGAACATAATAGGATGCTCAACAGCATCATAGAAGGGTTGAGAGAACACGAACTCTGGACTGCTCATCAAAGACCCGGCTGTTTGAGCCTTATGCACAGATCTGATGGAAAAAGGAGGCAGTTATGCGACGAGCCCAAGATAAAACGGACTTTCCGACACGGGAACATACATACTCAGAGAGCGTTTGTAAGCAGCGTTCAATTTAGGTACGAAAATTGCTTCATCTTTGCTCTCCTACGAAATTTCAATAAGCCTTCCAAGCTGACACAAGACGACTATTCAAGGGGTCAATTTCCTCCCCAAAATAGAAACGAGAAGCGATGGAAAGACGTGAAAAAAGTAGGAACCTCTTAAAGCTTCCAAAGACTTTCTCTCTATGTTCTTTTCCATCTCTCTCGCTGATTCAAAATAACTCCAGGAGAACTAGCTTCACCAGGGGCAGAAGAAACTAGTAAAAAAAAACGTCTTTGTGTAAACGACAAATCTACATGTGAAAATAGTATCCTGAGAACGTCGAAATGAATGAGAAAAGAGATGCTGAATCATGCCATGTATAATTACAGAATATTGACTTGCATCAAGATGAGAAGCTTGGCAGTTTAGGATGAAAGTTCGAGAGTAAACAAGCGAGAGATTAGGGTTAGCTGCCTAACCACATGTGGTAAGAAATAAGTTTAAGGGTAAGAATTTTAGATCACCATTTAAAATTTTTTTTAAAGCAGGTTCCCTAGTCCTGAAGCAGCAAGAGGCTGTGCTACGGATTCGACAAGAGTGTTGGAGATGCAACAGAGCTACAACTCATGTTTAGAAAATATCAGCATTTCAAATCATCGTTCAAATCTCCTCGGGGAAAAATAAACGCATTTCGGGTGGTTTTGTCACCATTTAGTCTAACCTCCTAAGACCAATCCTTCAATGTTTTAATCAAGAGGCCTCTCACAGCTTGAATTAAAGAAACGTACAGACGTTTAAGAGGGAGACGTTTTCATTCCCTTCTCAGCAAGAAACACAAGAAATCCCTGCCGAATCGTGACCAGCATCCGGAACAGATTAGTTTGCGTGCTTTAACTTTGTTTCAAGAGTTTGCGGTCATCAGCTGCCTTGTTAAAACCTCCATCCCAATATATGAACACGAAAAAATCCTCCGCAGTCACCAGCTTTAAAAACTTTCCTAGACCTGTTTCCTCTAACCAGCAACGATAAATGAACTTATTCTCAAACTCAAAGGTTTCCACGTAAGCTATTCCTATCCCTTAATATTTTTGCTAAGAATCTTCTGTGAACCCACGTCTTCGTCCAAGCAAACGTATTAACCGAACTATACAAGAGATATAGCAGACGTACAGAAAAAAAATAAAATAAAAAAATTCCCAGGTTCGTATGTAAACGGACAAACTCAACTTAGTTACATCATTCCAAAACCCTTCTCAGTTTCCCCGGTTTCCCCAGCTTTTATTCATGTGGCACGTTCCCGCAACCTGACGTTATTTACATACAAACATCTACTTTTCGTCGACACAGAACGATGTACTTGATAATGGGGGAAAGCAAACGTAAAACAAAGTAAAAGTAAAAATAGAGGTAAACCCCAGTAAGTTTGCTTATTGCACCGCTGGACTAGTTTTACCCATCAGATCTGTAGTTATATACTTCATTTGTGTGCACAGTGGAACCCTAAAAACTTGCCAGCGTACGCTTAGGAATGATGTGAGTGATTACCCTTTGCTTTTCCCTGGATTTCCCCCGGCTACGACATGAATTCCAACTTATTTCACTGGTCTTTCTCAAACATGCGCACATGCTCTGTAATACTTCCATTTATTGTTACTGAAGGGTAGCCCAGGCTAATAAACACAAGGAAAAGTACTCCCATACCAAATTTCCCATGACAAAATTTATCAACGCATAAATCCGACTTGTTATTCTTGCTCTATGGATCCAAAATAAAATGAAAAGGGAGGAAAAACAGGTAGGAATATTTTTTTGTCCTGCCTCCAAGCGAACGAACTACTACAATTCCAAAAATTGAACGTGACTAAAACCATGTTCACAATTTCCACGCAACACAGCTCAAGGAAACTATAGACCCATCACCTCACACCGCATATACACAGTGAATTATAGAATATAATCTGCCAACGTGAATAATCATAAAATCCTCACGGCTGGGCATAAATATGTTTTTTTTTGGTTCTCTAATGCAAAAAAGGAGGATTTCTTACGTAAATAATACAAAAGAAAGGCACAGAATGAGAACTGATTGAAAAATCCTTTCGTTCGAATACTTTGAAACTGTTAAATTACTTGGATGTGTCTTATAAGATATGCTTGAATAAAAGTCTTTCTAGAAAGAACGTAAACAGATACAAAACCTCGCTTCTAACCATGTAATTGTGAAGCTGAACTTCTCGCCAAGCGTAAGATTCTTTCCTCACTTCTGTAACACTAGGCTTTTTAGGAAAAGAACCCGTGAAATTAAATTACAACTGGATGGCCAGAGCAAGAAACGTTCCCGTATCTTCTCTTCTTCTTTTACGACAAGACTGATCCTTGTACTAACTTGGAAAGAGATATCTAAAAAAATAATAAAAATAAGTCTGCACTGTCAGGGAGATAGCGAGTAAGGGGACGCATGAAAGTCAATATACGGTAATAAAATAAACTAAATGGAAAAACGGATGCAGGCTGGAAGGTTCTAAAAGTCCGTCAGCAGGTGCGGTGGATCTTATCCGGGTAGAGGCAACAGAAAGTCAGTAAAACTTAACGAAACACGAGGCCAAACTCATCCTATGCAAACGGGATAAACCAAATCAAAAATAGAAACTTGACGCATAAATTCAAAGCAAGCCAACTTAAGACTCCATCCCCCCAAAAATGTAAACAAAATCGTAAAATTTAAGAATTCTGCCTTAATGCTCAACTAAATAAAGGACGCCAACGCAATATTCTACTTAGAACTCATTTCTAACCCAAACAACCCTACAACTCGAGAAATCTTCCAGAATGATAATATAGAAATCTGTAAGCGAATCTTCATCTACATAACCTAAAATTGAATGCATTTCTTTTTGCCTTAAGGCCCCCGTATACCTTAGTTTACTGATGCGAAACAGCCACAGATGGCACTGCTGTTTGTTATTGTTATGCCAAAGCCTTGCGTAAGAAAGTAATAAAAAGAAATAGTTAATTGCCGGGAAAGCTTATACGATGTTTTTGATTTTGAAAAGGATTCTTGTCACCACAATTTGCTGTAGCAGCACAATAACCCAAATCAAGTCGACGAACTTTCGGAACAAGACTTCTCGAAAAAAATCTGCATTGGTTGTACACTACCTGTTAGCAAGCTAAAGACTACTGTCAGAATTTTTTCATGGAACGTACTGGTTTTCTCAAAAAGTTGTTCCCAAATTTCCCATGCTAACCGCACATACCGAGCTAAGATATACGGAAGCTTCAACTAACTACTAAAGAACTACTGGCGTGGAAAACGAAGCGACCAAAACTGGTTGTCAATTTACAATTTTTTTAAGGAAATAGAGCAAAACTCAAGGTTAACAAACCAGAAGCCAGAAGATGTCAAATAAAAAATAATCTGACAAACGGGGTCGAAAGAATGGGAAAAGTAAGGTAGTCGAGGGGTCACACGAATAACTTTTCAGAAACGTAAGAAAAATGGGAGAAAAACTTTTCAGGAGCCATAATCTCTGGAAACCGCTGCGGTTACGGGAGTTGGAGCCGTAACTTTACGAGCTACAGCTGCCGAAGAGGAAAAGTAAGGCCTGGCCGTGTATAAAGCATAATTGGTTGTCGGATTGGGAGGAGCTTTCACTTCCACAGCCGCGTACTTGCGACTCCCTTCTACCTCTTGATACGACTGTCGTTGGCTGCGGCTGGTACTATTTACATTTGCATTTTGATAAGGCCTAGCTCCGTGAACATCTCGACTACACGAGACATCTTTGTCATCAGAAGATGAGCGCTCGGTGTCGACGACGGCTGCGAGATTTCCCCGGGGAGGAATTGCGGAACCTGCTGTTGCTACTTCTTCCATTACTTCTCTGGAAAGCTCTTTAATCCCTACGTCTGCTACGTGAGCCCACGGAGTAAAAGCAGCCGCAGCAGAAGAAGTAGTTGTATTCGTGAGCTGTCTTATGGGACGTTCTGGTAAACTGGGTTCGTGATGGAGTCCTAACCCGCCATGACTATAACCCCATGGCTCCCAATTCGGATTCCAAACTGGCTCTTCGTCCCGAATGCCGTTGCTTGGACTCGGTTCTTGGGCGACATTTTCCTCGAATGCCCCAAATAGAGTTTGACTGACAAAAAAGCGGAATTCTTGAGAATTTTGACGGGCAAAGGCCTCGAGTGGCACTGCGGTCGCATTACAAGGAGAAACAACAGATGCCAAGTCCTTTTTCCCCCAGTCATTCTTTTCGAGAGCAATGGCGTAAGAAGAGACAAATGGCTGGTGCTCATTTAGGATACCAGGTTTTTCTGCTTCGGAACCGCTGCAATGGCTACAAAGCGATGAACCGCGGCCTTGTCGGTAATCTACGTGGCAGGAGCAGCCATTGTGAACGCCTAAATGCAGCGCCGCAGCTCGAGTTTCTTCCTCGATACGGGGGAGGCGCTCTGTAAGACCCGAACATTTCCGCAACCCCCCACCTTCCACCATGAGCGACCCTGCACTGTTGTTGCCACTCACCTGAGCGTCCGTGGACATGGGATGCGGTTTTGCCACCCCAATGCGCACCACCCCTTTGGGCGCTCCTTTCAGCGCTTGCACGGCTGCATCCAAAGAAGCGTTTTCCAAGATGATATCGTTCACGAACATGAGTCGGTCACCCGGAATGAGACGCCCATCCTGCTGTGCCACGCCCCCTGGCACGAGACTACGAATCACTATGATGGTTTCGTTGGGGTTCATGGGATCCTATTAATAAATACAGACATAAAAACAAACAAAAGAGAGATTCTGATTAAAAACAATGTTTTAGCATGTCGTATTTGTACTAAATAACGACCAATTAATCGTTAATTAAAGTCTTGGAATTCCCTCAGGCTTCATCCAAGTGAAAATGCTCGTCTTTTCAATTCTGTACGCAAAATATAAGAAAAATTAATTTCTGATATTTCGCCTGTCTTCTAGTCATGAAAGAAAGGAAAAAAGAGACGGTTGTTAATGCCGGCGTTGTGGAGAATAGCCCATACGCCAGCCCATTTTCATTTACCTAAACTCTGTTGGCAATAAATTGGGTTAAAATGCACGTTTTCAGAACTGCTGCCTTGTACTAAGCTGAGTTTAGAACCGATTTATATGCTAAGCAGGCCACAAGCTGGAAGCCACCAAAGAAAAACAGCTTAATATTCCATTCCCTCTTGGGACAAAACGATTGGAGAGAAAAGAAAAAAGACAGTCAAGATCTTAAAACTCGTAGCTTTTCAGGGATACGAGTTCAAGAAGGGGATAAACAAGAAATCTAGACAAAAATCGTGTGCAAAGAAAGGAAACCCAGACTTACTTGATAGTCTAGTATGGAGAATCCCAGACCACGATCTCCTTTAACCAATTCAATGACTTGTGGTTCTGAACTCCACGTGGCAAGGCCCGTCAAAGGTTCCAGACTTCGCGATCGACCTTTATTGAAACAAGTTTCTGGATTCGCCGTGGAGGAAGACGCGAGGGATCCGTCTGATTTGGCTTTCACTAAGCGGTCAGGCGTTTGAATAAGGCTTTGCAAGCTTCCTCCCAAGATATTCTATTCACCACAGTAATTAAATTAGTTTCAATCAACTTTATTAGAATCGAGCTTGGAGCTTACTCTTTGCTGAAACGCAGCTCGGTCTTGGGCTGGGTCAATGGGTCGCATAGGAATGGAAAACTCGCCTGGTCTTCGGGCACATACCAAGCGTACATTTTGGGGCAGTTCTTTCAAAATACCCACTACTTCCACATGATTTAATCCGAGTAGTTGCTTTCCATTCACCTGGAGCACGAAACCATGCAAAAATATTAACGTAAAAGTCAATCGAACAACATTCTTCCACACAAATAGCACAAACTCAAACATCTATACGCAGATTAAGATTTTCCCAATAGAATACTACAAAGACCTATTACAGTTTTAAAATCTCTGGCTTATGTTCATAAAAGCGTCATTTGTCTTGTCGAATACGCTGCTGAAGCATTAATTTGTGCTTATTGCCGCGTGGGTACAAGATTATCTTCATCTCTTTCTGGATTATACATACATATACTTGAATGTCACTGATATTACCAAGTAACACGGTGTTTCCAGATTTGGAAACGAAGCACGCTTCGTCTCCACTGGCATAAGGGGCGAGATTCCACTATAATTTATTTCTTCTTCAATCGATCCTTATTTCTTCTTTGATCAACCATATTTGCGTCCTTTAGGTATTTCGTGAGCACTTTTCGTATGCTAAATTAAGTCTTTTTCTCCCGAAATTCCCTATTCCAATAAGATTTGGCAAGCTAAATGGGAGTCGTTAAGCCGACTAGGTTTCGTTCTGATTACAGTTGGAGCTCTATCTAATTTCCTTTCATTTGCGTAGAACCACTTCGGAATTTCTATAAAGTTGTTTTCATGAAAATTATTTCCTGGCTAAACCATAAGCGCAAACATCTAATTGAAGCTTCTGATGCTAGATGTCGCAGCTAATTTAAGTTAAATCAATAACCTTAGAAATGAATTTCGGCAATAGATGGCGTGAAAGGCTACAAATCTAAGATTCTGGAGCAACAAGTTCTGAACTTTGTTCTTAAGCGGAAAAAAGGAGACCCAAACGAAATGAAAATATAAGCAAAAGTTACCTCAAGTAACTCGTCACCGCTATGAAGTTTCCCGTTAGCGCCTACTGGACCATCAGGCAAAATAGAGCGAATGTAATGATGGGGTCGAACTTCTCTTCCTTCTTCAACATCCACGGTACCTTCTAAGCTAATTCCTAACCCACCGTTGGGCTGAAACTTGGATAACTGAGCGACCTATAAACAACAAACAAGAAACCTATTAGAATAACCCATTACTGCCAACCAAGAATGAAAGAAAGCTTTAAGTTTCAACAAGAAATATCGACGAAAACGCTTTACAATTTCTTCCGCCTTCATCGTTATGAAACGCTCGATATTTCAAGTGTGAAATTCTGACATGAGAATTCCAAATCCAAACTTACCACAACTTCATACTCTGGGCCCAAAATCTTGGACCATTTCGCTACCAACGCAGCTTCCACGATGGATTTAAGTGGGCCGCTATACGCTTGGTCGATTAACGCTTCCAGCTCTGGTAAGCTCGCTGCCAAAAGAGTGGTGGGTTGCACCGTTTCCGCACGTTCACCTTCTGGATCTTCACGATCCAAATCAATCTGGTCAGTAGTAGCCTGAAAATAAGCCAAAAAAAAAAACAACAACATAAAAACGCCAAAATTAAAACAAAATGCAACGCTTTCAAGAAACTCGGATCTACTTACAGGCACTTGTGGTGGGGCAAAGGCAGGTGGAGATAAAGGGGGAGGGGATTGAGGCAAAGCGGGAGGAGGAGAGGGTGGGGCAGCAAGGGGGCTACCGGGCTCCACCGATGAGGTTTTAACCAAACTGGGTAAAGTTGTCGTCACATAACTGTCAGCGATAGCTTGCTGGAGTTGCTCGTACTTGGGACCCCGTAAGTATCGCGCGAGTTTAAGGTACACGGTTTGACCGGTGGAACGCAACACTTCCACTGCCTGATGATTAGTGTAGCCTTGTAAGGAACGCCCGTCTACTTCTACGATTTGATCGTTGATTTGAATTTTGCCGCTCAAATCAGCGGCGCTCCCAGGATTGATGCTCTTCACAAAGATGCCCGACAGCTCCTCTGAAAGATCAAAGAATTTAACACCAGCGTGATTATTAAAAAGAATGTGCTAATCATTAGGAGAACCTTCGTTACCTTTCTCACAGACGTAACCTGCAATGGTGATCCCCAAACCTTGACTATCCTTCTTCAGGTCCACATTGAAGGTCTGCATCTCAGGCAGGTCTGTTTCCAGCTGGATGGGATAAATGGCTTGAATCTCATCCGTAACCGAGACTGTCAGATGCGTTCCTGTTAACTGGACTACTGGCACAGTTGATCGGAGGCCATAATCATCCATCAAAGGACCATCCGCTTGACTCTATCATGCGAAACAAGCAGACAAAAACTGGCTTGTTAGGTTCACTCAACACAAGAGTCCTTCTTTCTTTCTGTACGAACCCCCCAAAAAACAAAAACAACAACGATGCTAAAAATGCAACAACGTACATGGAACTGGATGTCGGTGCCTTGCAATTCCAAGGTACTCTGCTCTGTAAAGATGAATCGGTCGGTTTGTAAGGCATCAATGGTAGCTTCGCTCTCGTCGACTTCCTCCGTATAACCATTTTGTAGCATTTGCAAATGACGCTCCAACTCTTCAGGATCGCCCAGCACCTTTGTGGGTACAATAGGTGCCTGACTGCTCATATTCTGTACAAAAATGAAAGCACGAATAAACACAATTAATAACCTCGAACAGCAAAACCAAAAAAGAACCTCACTCCAAAATTCCACCGCTTTAAAGAAACAGTTAGTAAAGTGACAGACACCATTGCAGATATATACAAATTCAACTCCCTTTTTCTTTTCTTTTTAAATTAATTAGTTATTAAATTCAACTCCCTTTTTCTTTTCTTTATAAATTAATTAGTTATTCAATTCAATTCCCTGTTTCTTTTTAAAATAAATAGTTATAACTAGAATAAAAAGAGTAAGCGCATATGCTTATGTAAGCTTTCATTTTCTTTTCGTCACGCAGGTGATTGCTCCTGTGAAAAAAGCATCAGAATGCACAAGATGTGCGTGACAACAATATCCCCTTTTTAGCATGAGAAACAATTTGTCCTTGTCCTTTTCCGCACGCTATTACATTTTCAAAACCATACAACACGGTTGACAGGAAACTTATTTCATTTATGTTTGTGTACCTTGCAACCTTCCCTCTTATAGACGTTTAACATGGGAAATATAAGTTGGGGATTTATGTGACATGGCTTAAAACGATTAGATTTATGTCGACAGAGAGTTATGTCGGAAGCTTTTTTGGTCTCAATCGTACTTCTTATTTCTCGATGTACTGCTTTCCCTAATTGACTTTCTACGACCCCCCCATGAAAAGAGAGTTTTTCTTTTAAAACATGTTTTGAGCTTGATATCAGGAAGTAAAAAGCTAAATGTTGTCACACTTACGTTATAGCTAGGTGAAGAGGGTTCAACCGGACGCGCTACTATGAGCCTCACATGACTACCGGATTGCCGCAATACCGCTGCTACCTGTTCGGATCCCATGCCTCGCAAGTTGACTTCGCCGATCTGCAAGATATGGTCTCCACTTTGCAACCGACCATCCTAACAACGCACGTGGTAATTAATGGGCATGGATATAACCTCCGTGGGAATCTCTCCCGGGCTTCTCAAGCATTCCATACAACAAAACACTTACCCTGTCCGCCACGCCTGACGGTAGTATAGTCTTGACCACAACGCCGGAACTCCGCCCTCCAATGATTCCAAATCCCAAGCCGGAGCCATCATTTATCAAGTCGATGACTTCTACTTGTGCCCACTCCGTGTTCAACTTTAAAAAAAAAGGCTCATTACTTATTGATTACACCCAGACAGGCCATTTTTCCCTTGCTTCCCCGTTTTACGCTTTGTTATGCATGCAAATAGTTTAAAAAAGTTAGTATAATTAAAGCGGTTTCGGGCTCCACACTACACAACAGAAAGGAAAAATGGTAAAAGAAGCGCAACTTTAAGCGGATACGTACCACCATATCGGATCCAGCTTTAGATCCGTCACTTACGGCCGAGGGAGATCGGTCTACCCAATTGGGGGCATCCACAGACCCCGCCTCTTCGCTTACTGTATCTTCTTTGGCACTACTAACAGCGCCGATGGGTTCCGCCCTTACAGCAGGTATAGATGTGACTTCACTGGCTAAGAAGAGACCAGGATCCGGCGACGCGGCACGGGAAGATGGAGCGGTTAATGTACGGGTCTTGGCTGCAGGTTTGTATTTGTCCGTGGAAGATTGGGAGATCGAACTGGGACTCACAGATCGTTTCAGTAAGAATGACTGAGCCGGGTTCTCAGCTTCCGCTAAGGTTACGAAACCTAAACGATAAAAAGAGACGATAAATACACAAAGCAAATGTACAAAACAAAATAAGAACACAAGAATTTCAATTTAATTAAAAAAAGTTTTGCAAGAGTCATTTGGCCAGAGGCTTGGAAATCTTACCCGAATCACGCCTGACAGAAAAGTCCTGAAGTTCGATGCTTTGTGGGACCAGGGATGCAGCTTGGGGAAAATCCTCAGCTGGTAAGTTGAAACTTCTGGCCGGACTGACAGGCTCTGGCTGCACCGCTGACGTCACGGCGTCTTCTAAGCCACGGGCTACGACCAACTCCAGTCGACCCCGTGCCTTTTGCAATAATCCGATGGCTTCTTGATGGGATATGCCAGCATCCAACGCCGTACCATCGATGGCCAGGATCTGGTCGCCTTCACGAAGACGCCCATCACTACAAAAATTAAATACCAAATTAAAAAGAGAGCAAATAAGAAAGCCCGGAAAAAAACGAAAAGGAAAGGCCCGGCCCTCGTCGTTCCTAACTTCCACCCGACTACTACGATCTTCAAAAACCTGCCACTCGTATCTTTCAGTTTACTTCCTTCACGCAGCTACCTGATCCGGCTCTAGAGCAGCGCTATCTCCCAAAAGTAAAGCAATAAAACGGACTGCCCCTTCCAAAACACCCTTAAGCTTTTTTTTTATCTTCTTTTCTGCAATTGCAGCCAGCGGCTTAGCAAGTTAGTTGCGAGAGAAAAGGAACAGGTCTGTTTAAATTCACCATCCAGCAAACTCAGGTTTACCCTCGCAATGTTTGTAATAAACGATTTAACGCATTCGAGCTCAAATTAATGTCCCTAACACGAGCCTTTCTGAACTAATTAGACACCGTAGATGCTTCTTCGACTCTATCTCAAGCTTTGCTCTACTGACTGCTGGAGGTAACAACGAATCCCTAAAAGAAGTCCCACTAAAGGGAGTCCGTTGGTTAAGTTAATTAGTTAATCAATGCTCTGATTACCCCGATGGTTTTCTCTTGCTGTAATCTTGAGTACTTGGAACTCGTTCACCCTCTACAGTCAAAGCAATTTAAAACTCCTCGTTATGGTTCCACTCAGATTAAGAAATAGTTCAGAGCATAATAACTCAAGGGCTATTTTATCTTACGGTTCCTATGTTTCTTAAGGATCAACATCCAAAATGTCTTATTTAGTTCCGTTTCTTTTTTTTCGGGGGCAAGGAGGCCGCCTTTGAAGCTCATTCCTGGTACTATGACTAACGTCAAGTCCGAACGCACAAATCCCATAGAAATTCCGTGGCAAGATCGAAAAGAGGCAAAAGTCGCATTCATAGGTGAGCAACCAGATTTCGGATGGGCAATTGCTACCATTTCATATATAGCTTACTAAATCAATAATGCCTAGTACCCAGAAATGTACGACCGTTGGCTCGTGACCCAAATCCCACATAACGAGCATTATAATGAGGAGCCTATTGACACAAGGATAGAAAAACCAATAATTTCATCCATATACCGCCCAACCTCCTTTATGAAACTCCTGATTAGACTGACACAAGTCAGCAATTATTTTACCTCTCGGGTACATCTAAGTAAAGACCGAGCCTTGACACAAATACCTACTCCGCTGAAACTAAAAGTATAATGAGCGCTAACAAACCTACACGGAAAATCCCAGGGCAACAATCTCCTACTTCTAACTGAAATCGTACCTCGTTCTATAAGAATAAAAGCCGAAAGCCTCAGCCTGCCTAACGTTTACCAGAACGTTCAAAGTTGGGGCGACACACGTGCGATTGTGAGGCCGTCATTTCGTTCATTAGCGAGGCTGCTTTTCAGTTCTTGTTTTTTTGCGGGGGGTGTTTCTAGAGTCCTAAATTTTGCCCGCCATAATTTTTCGAGGACAAGAATTCTCTTCAAGGGGTAGAATACAAGCACACTATGGATCGATACCGTCAGGATCCGTTTTTCCTGAGCAACAACGACGCACAGAGTGGTCCAGTCCATCGATCCGTGCTTTCGGATGGTTGCGAGCAAGAATTTCTCCTTTTTTTTGTATCTCTCTTTTTTTTTTAACACTAGATTGACCCGTCCGACCTCGCTGCCCAACCGAAAAGAGGGAGTACATATCTCGACAAAAGTACTCCTACCTTGGTATGCTAGTGTTGTGCGTTTTATTTTTTTTAGTGCGTTTAGGGGTTAATTTTGGGGTGGAAAATTGCCCGGAAACGGAGCACTCCCTCGTTTCTGACCAACAGAAAAGTAGGAGTGCATATCTCGACAAAAGTAATCCTACCTTGGTATGCTAGTTTTTTTGCGTTTTATTTTCTTTAGTGCGTTTAAGGGTTAATTTGGGGTGGAAAATCGTCCGGAAACGGAGCAGAAAGGGAAGGAGAAAAGCAAAAATCTATTAGCGTAAAAAAAAGCTAAAAAATTGTCTATGACCGCCAGCTCATCCATTCCCTGGGGTTCAAGACTGAGTTAAACCTTGTCTTATCTTTTCATGTTTGTCCCCTGTGGAGTTGTACGTGGTATGGCAAGACTTGCCAGTGGGTTTCAGGGGAGGATGCTGCAACGGAAGCTTATTTCGGAACTCAGTGGGAAGTATTCTCGTAAACACATTGTCACCTCCGCGCTATGATACACCCACCAACCACAATAACAGATCCCATTACAAGCAAAAGGCCAGGACAACAATGCTTTCCCCAATCACATACGTTCTAACGCCTCACTAGGCGCAACGAATAATGCATTCCGTGCATCTTCCCCTACCTCAACAAATCTTATCTGAGCGGCTAAGGTCACGCCTTTTATTTAGTGAACCTCTCTATCCAAACTTCCTACAAGTGTGACTAAAATTTATCCAATTAATATAGCATTTATTTCATCAAATCATCCAAAGAAATCCATTCAGGAGATTTCGCGAAGCACTAAATTCTTAATGCTTTAAAGTCACACATTCTAGTTAGCGAAACCCCCAATCCGAACTTCCTACAACTAGGACTATAATTTATCCAATTAATATAGAATTTACTTCATCAAATCATCCATAGGAGTCCTTTCAAGAGATTTCGCACAGCGTTAACTTCTCAATGCTTAAATTGCTTATGAATCCCTTTATGATTCACTTTCATACATTCAATCACTTTCTAGTTGTTGTTGATATTGATACAGCTTCCCTAAATAGTTGGTATGGATAATATAAGGTATCGACGGACCCTTTCGAGATTACCATCCTTAAGCTAATGTTTTAAATCTTTTGTTCTCCTTCAACAATGCATATTTTCCTTCCGGCTAATACTCTGAACCAACGAACTTCGAGGACGATTGCAAAGCCAGTTAGTCCTCCTGAAGGAGCAAAGATCCTTTAAATGCGACCGACAGAACAGGAATTCACTCCATTTCAATAATGCATGGCATCCCTTGAGCAAATTTCCCAAGAAACGAAATTGTCTACGACCCGAGAGCGTGTATTGTGCTTCTATCGCCATAACGACTTCATCTAACGATCTTTGCTCCTTCCCTCCAAGGAATTTGAGAGCATCTGTGCAGCCTAGAAAGCCAAAAGGCGTCGCTGAACGTTGTATGACCGTTTTGTGATGGAAAAATCCATTATTTACGTAAGGATAAATCCTTAAATAAAACTGACAAATAATTCCTCACGCAGTTTAGCGTGCATCTATAAAAAACGAAATACCAAGACAACGAAAAAGACTAATTTCTTAGCGTACAAAAAAATATATATATAAAGGATTCAATCATGAAACCATTGGGATAAGGGTCTTCCTTTTGCACAATTTTCGGGCTTCCCTTTTCATTGTGCTCCCAGTATTTTTATTGCCATGCCAAGCCAGACGGACCACGGATTTCATTTCTTTACTTTATTTTTTGCAGGTTTCTTGGACAGCAGCCCTGAAACCTTCCTGATGAATCCAATCATTTATCACGCTCGAAAACAGAAGGGCCACTCGAGCTGTCCAAAATTAAGACCCCAGCGCTTTAGATTGATCCTAGAACTCGAAAGTAACAGCGAAAAGCTTCCGAAGCATCCCAAATTTGACTTTGCATTAACGGAAAACCCTGAGCTCATTGATATTAAGGGGAAGGGCGTGTCCAACTTCAAATTTTCTGTTAATTTTCCTTCTTTGAGGGATAGCCCTTATGCGAGTGCCTAACCAATGTTGTGGAAACCCTTTTCCACGGTTAATTTACGGGCAATAGAGGACTCGCATTCACTTAGAGCTTACATGACAAAGAGCAATACCAAAATAGCAACGTAAATCTTAAATATCAGTTAACTCTATAATGTCTAATGAACGTTTCCCTTACTTATTCCTAATGCAATTATCGTTACAGCTCCGCGAGCCCCGTTTTCGGTGCTCCGATATTACTTTCGATACTTACACCCCGGGTAAATAAGATTAACTAACATCTCTTCCCACCCAAAGGCTGGCCCAAAGGTACTCAACCCCCAAAATTGATCAACAATTCACTCATTTTTGCTCCAGGGTGGGAAAAAAGTTATAATTTCAAGCTCATTTTGCCCTTTTTTTTCTTGCCAACAGCGTTAGCTTGCTTTCGCTTCGGCGGCGATGCTGTCTGCTTAAACAAGCTGTATCGATCTGTCAGTCTTTCCCTTGCTCTTACACACTATACACTTCCAACAACTAATAGTGAATTCCAAGAGGAGCAACCAAAAAGCGTGGGAAGTTAGCGATGATAGTAAAACCATATATTGTCAATTCAAACAATTCGTCAATTGACAGAACACGTCACTTTTTGTCCAAGAGCCACGCCGTTGTCAAAATTACGCCAAAAATTTATATAAAAAAGACTCAAAAGTTATTCACTTTGCTTTGGTATAAGCCTAGCAACCATGGAATTCAGAAACAGGAACAGACATGCAAAAAATTCGTTAGAACAATACTCCTTTTTTTCTTTCCTGGGAGGAGTGATTTTTCGTAAGTTTTTTTAGTAGGAAAAAGAGTTAAGGTAATCAAGACAGAAAAGTATAGTATTGTAGTTGTAAATAAAATTTAGCAGCTTTGCAGTAGTCAGTGTTTCCCCAAAGGAACCATCAAGACGCGGATGAGCTGCTCCAGCAGCAACAATTTGGGTTGGCAACGCGGTAATGAAAAAAGACAGAAAACAAAAATTCCCACGGCTTAATTAATACAAATGAAGCTACGTGTCAGGCTAGTAAATGAATGCCAAAAGAAAATGAAACGAGCCTGAAAAGTGCCATACGCGCTCAGTGAAGTCGTAAAAGCATGCTGCGAAGATGAGATCTTAAAGAATAATAAATACAACCATCGTAAAAAAGTCATAATAATAATAGTAATAAAATGCAGCCAAGGTGATCTTGATCTTTAGAATCTTATCAATGTTGGGCCAAAGTGTCATGCGCTTTCCCATGATTTTTGTTCCATTCTCTTTCTCAACTGGCATTTATACAGGAATCTAGGATCATTTGTTAAGTCTTTCTTTGGCGGCCACGCCACCCCTTAAACTAACAATTCTGCGTCATTTGTAACACTCGGTTCCTCTTTGGGAAACAACGACTTCCTTTCTAAATCCATGGTCGTTTTATAGTGAATACGGAGTTTTCTCTTCGGAAGACGGAGGAATCCGTCTGGGCACTGCCGTTAGCAGTTTCTCAACGCAAAATATGGGGTTTCACTTTCGTGACGATGCTTCCCATGTAAAGAACAGAAGTTTTGCTCCTGACAATCGATCCAGTGACACGCCTATAAGATTCTCAAAAATCCGATGCCCCCACACATACAGGGACAGGGAAATCCAGGGCCCAGACAAGACTTCCATTCGACATCTGACACAAGAAACGTTTACTAACGAGATAGAAAAGCCTAGCTTCGCATGAATCAAAATGAAGCATTCGAGCGCCAATATTTCCCCAACTTTTCGCGCACCAACACGCCAGACAAGGGCTATTCTTCGTGGGACAATCTTTCCCTTTCTCTCTCTTTTTTCACCGTTGGTTCTACTGACTGTCGCACCTGCCATGTCTTGGCGACTTTGCTACCGGCAGTCGCCATGGAAACCTTTATTCTGTACCTGTCGACGGAGCTCAACGAGTCGACGGCTCGTGCAAATGATGACGGTCACGCGGTCTGTCACTTGGTCACTACACAGAAGAGTTGCTAACAACCTGGTACTGCCAACCATGCGAGGTTAATAAGTCGCTTTTCCCTTCCACATGATGATAAGAAAAAACTAACAAAAATTTGAAAGTAGGCAACTCGAAACGGAAAAGCAAGCATAAAAAATGCCAGCTTTTTTATGCCCCGCCCAGAACTACAAAATATACCCGCCCAAATCCATGCACATTAACCGGCAGCTCTTGCTGCCGTTTAATGTGCATGGATTTGAACACGAAAGCGTCGTCATCTCGAGTTATAATTCTGCCCACGTGGGCTTGGGCGTGCAACCTTAAGAGATTTCCACGCTCAATAGCGAAAATGACTTTTTCCTCTCTTAAAGCATTTTTCGCCTGGTATGGCGAAAGTTACACACTTGACACTTCAATCCCGTGGCACAATATTGCGACAGTTTCAAACTTCCTAAATTAGCAAAAATGACTGTACTATTTCCCGTTAACCTGTGGGAGACAAGAGGGTTTCTGATTCCAAGAAATTACCGGCAATAGTGTTCTGTTAGCAATAGTCCTAGTTGTTTAATAGCATTTTGACGCTTCCGTTGCTTACGTTCAGATAAGTTCCCCAATGGTGTGCTCACGTTGTATAATACGCGCCAATTGGACACGAAAGGAATGCTTCCTAGAAAGGTACAAAGCACACAAAAGTGACGAGAAGAGGCACTTTTCTGCTATTTTGCTGGGTTGTAAAAACTCTCATGTTCCCTGTGTGAAAGTGACTCCCAAAAAGTTCCTAGTTTCATGTTCCTTCCACTTCTTTTTTTTTGCAGTTTCGTGTTCTTTTTTAAGAACAGGGATGACGAGCAAGTACGTTTTTCCACGTTCCCTTCCAAGAAAATAAAAGTAAAAAGGCTGCAAATATTATATAGCTAGTGAGTTCATGGCTCTCGCTTGCCAGTTTTAGCGTGAAATAGATGGCCATTCATTCACCTTTCTGAGCACAGAAAATGCGCGCCTGACACCCTCGCCTTTACACAGTACGGTCAAACTTGCAATATGCAATTTCCCAAAATGGATGCTTTCAGCCAAAAAACACATGCCAACTTGCTCAAGCTAGACAGAGTAATAACCTTACGCTATTTTCCTCTATAATGAACAAAATCAGGAAAGTCCCAACAATGGACGCGTAAAATGAACCCCACAGAAGGATATGTTTCGTAAAATAATCCTTAGAAAATGCAACAAATTACCATACAAAACAAACCAACGCTAAATGACACTATCGAGTGCAGTAAACGTGCACCCAACAGCTATAAACTCTACGGTCCAGTTATTAAAAATACAGTGGTAAAAATTATACCTCTATAATACAATAAAACTGAGCCTCTCGGATGAAATAAGTTCTGTTGTTTTTTCTACGATTTTTCAAACAAAGCTTATCGTCCTAATGGCCCGCAACAGTGCGTCTGGAACACGAATAGCCGTTCCGAATGGACGGCTATTCGCAGCACTGTTTCTAGACGCGCAAGTTGCGGGCCATTAGGACGGTACGTTTTGTCTGGGTCGTTTTTTTTAAACGTACTGTACATGTGAAGATTCTTTTGAAATTGATCCGAAAGTGTGACTCTAATAACCGCTCTAAAGTGTGACTCTAATAACTCTAAAAATGCTATGAATTGTATCTTTTAGAATCAGTCCTTTAAAATGTGATTCCCTAAAGCGTCTGATTCTAATAACCAGTGAGGACAATAAGCGGCACCTTCCGTATTTACTTTACATTCCTCACAAAAATTCCTGGAAATTTATCTTCAAGTTCCCTGCCTCCCTTTCATGGCTAATCAACTGTATATACTAAAGACATAACCAAAGTGAAGCTAGGCAAAGAGCTCTCCTTGCAGTAACAAATGGTCGATTTACGAGTCCTCAATTTTCGAGCCACGGAAAAACTCGCATAAACCTCTTTCTCTCCCTCGTCTTTGGCGGCCTTTTGCACAAACGCGAGAAGCAAAAGCTGTTTTGAAGGTAGGATAAGCTCTAGTTAAAGACAAATGTTACTGTCATCCTTTTCATCAGAACGCGTTATGAGTTTCTCGCATTTCCTCGTTCCGCTTCGCCTCATCGATCTTCAATAAATTCGCCTGCTGCTACACGGTATGCCTCCTTTTTCCTCCGAAAGATGTAAAGAGCGACACGGACAAGTCATTGATCCAACTTAGAAGAAACGCATAGATCTCCCCGTCTTTCTCTATTTATACTGATATATTTTCTTCCCCTTACTGCCTTTCGCCCCCTCCCCTGCAGCATTCATTAATGTACATATAATTTATCCTGGTACACAAAAAGCTGGCCGTAATAACTCCGCAGAGGTTATGTCCTGAAAGTGTCCCGGGCTGGTACGCGGTTATAGTTAACCCCTTTACTAGACCTGTTATTTTAACAGGTTTACTTTACAACCCCTCTAAAACGTTGTTCAACCCGCAAAACGTTCTAGACATGTGGTGCTGAAACGCTCCATATAATTAATTAAGGAGTAAATGAGATTACAAATAAACGACCGTGACTCAACGTTGCCCACCAAGGAATTGAGTCAAGGCTTGATTGGCGTGTGAACAAGTCACGCGGTAGAAAATGGGCGTGGCTAACTACGCTTTTCGGGTTGAGATTTAAATTAATATGTACGTCAGCTGCAAGGCACGACAACCGTCGCGATACTGTGACCTTAGCCTTTTCATTAATTAACTTTCGCGATGGATATGAACTACAGTGCTGTTGCGCTTTCGCTACAACTTGCTATCCGACACCTCCTTTTTGGGGGAAACTGTCGCAGCAATATTGACCTCACATCGTGCTATGTTTACATGGTTGAACACATTTCAAAGAAGTTTCCAACTTCTTCCTATACAATTCTGGCATAATCCAATACTATTTCTCGTCTTTTGTTCAGGAGTCTGAATTGACATTGAGATAAGCTAGGTTTTGTTTTATTTTTGGATTTAAAAAAATGTGTGGAATCAATTGTAAAATCAACGGAAGCCCACAGAATTTGAATACAAAGTTCTTTAAACAATGTTTTTTCAACAAACTTAATGAAACGAGAATTAAGATTCTTTTCCCATGAAATTTAAAGAGGTTTCAAAACGGTAGATTCCTACGCAATAATGCATCAATTTGGAGATTACGCATCATTTACGGAGCAGCAAAAAAATCCTATTTTTTCCGTAGGTAAAACTTTTGGAGAAAGTTTCACAAACCGAAAAACTCTTTAATTCGTTCCTTTTCAGTGCATTAGTAGTCTGAAGATCTTCAAATTATGAAGACTGAATATAACCGGCCTATACGATTATCCTCACAACGCTCTTGCCTATTAGCCTTCCACCTCTATCTTTAGAGTTACAACTTCAACACACACAGCCCGCAGAGAAATAATCAAAGGAGCGTCTCTCGTACAAATACCCACCCATGTCGTATACCGTGTTCTTGCTCTTCCCGCGCTCTTATAGACTGTTATATTGCTCCTGAGGACTTTACTTCAAATATTGACGGAATTCCTTAGCGAAGAACTTGCGCTAGCAGCTCTCGGGAATTGGTATGAAGTGTTACAGAAAAGCAAGTATAGTGGTCTACCTTTTGGAATGCTAAACATTGCAACATAAGTGCCCTTTCCACAAACTTTTACTACTATTTTTTTAAAGGAGAACAACCCGCAGCTTAGCTCGAGGCAGATTCACAAGCGAAGACACAACTTTTGCAACTTACTGAAGAGATTCCTTCGGGGGGATCAACAACAATTTATGACGATTTTCCAAGTTTTTCGGGGGGGAAAATCTGAACTGTTCACACGCAAAGGAAAAGGAAGATTCTGAAGCCCTAGATACCTTTTTCCGCATCTCTTGAGAGTATTTCCATAACTGAATTTGTAGAATCAGGAGTATTTCTGTAATTGCATTGGTTAGGAAAAAGACGGGAGCCATGTAAGCAAATCAGCAGCCATTCACAAAGCTTTTCCGAAATCTTGCGAGTGTTCCATCAATGAAAAACTTTCTTCCTCTCTCTCTTCAACCAAATCGTAAATAAATAAAGTAAATCAATACTAGTATAACTTACAACGTAACTCGAGTCCATCATGATGGTTGTCCCATGACGCGTTACGATTACTATCGAATTCAGCTACTCCCTGTTTGTCGGTGGCGAAGCGAAAATTCCTTTCAAATTTCGAAAGTATTTTTTTTTAGTGGAATTTTTTTCAGGCTTTTCTGAACCTGTTCCATTCACAGAAGCAGTCGTTAAGCTTAGAAAACTTTGCACAAAAGAAAACTTGATCTAAACACAATTCGGTCCAAACTCGCATAAAACTGCAATGGTTTTGGCGGCCGATGTGAAGAGAAAAATTCTGCTCAAAATGACTGCTACACACACACACACACACTCGGGGAGGGACTGAATAGCTTTTGGCACCACCTCAACACAAACTTGCTCAAGAAATGGCACACTCTTCCTACTAATGCTCCATGGAAAACAATTTTCTCCTTTTTTGTCTCTCCCTTTTCTTTTTTTTTTATCTATGTTTGGCCAACAAGCATCTTGAATGTCAAAACTCCCAACCTGAATTCTGCTTGACAATTGACCAAAGAAACTAAACAATTGACCTTATAGGTTTTGCGTAGCCACTTTGGCACCGTCTTTGGAGGACGAGGGGAAGGTTTTGGCCCTTTTGCTACTCCGAAAACCAAGTTTTTAGTCTGAGCAGCTCTGGTTAGATGCGCTGCGATCAATAGAATTGGCACACAGTACGCGTTTACTTTAGGAAAATGCCTTTTTCTCTTGGTTGCGGAGAGTAAATAGGTGTAAGCCGCATTACCTACAAGTTTTCCATGCCAACACTAAGGTAAACGAATGTAACAATCCTGGAAATGGAATTACGGAATGCAAGTTTTTTTTATTTGAGGGATAAACGAATAATGAGATTCTTTCACAGTGGATGGGGGCAGGCTTTTACCACCGAGAGAAAGATAGCCAAAGTTATACAGACCTGTGCCAGTCACTGCACATCTCACGCGACTAGCAACTACTTTCTTGCAGGGATATAAGACGGGAAGAACCCCCACAAACCCCATCAAACACTTCCCGACACCTCCCATTTGGGGTCTTGCCGCCCTACGACGTCGAAAACTGATGCTAAAAAGTCCTGCGCCAACTTATGGGGAGCTCACCTTTACTGCGCCGACTCACTGACCCCAAAAACCCGCCTTGGAAGAGCCAAATACAAAAGATCCGAATCTGGTTGGCATACTCAGAAGACATAAAGAACCTTGATTTGAGCCAAGGGTTTTGCATAAATAAGCTATGATATACCTTTAGGAGTTCGGATCAGAATAGCTTAAGAGAAAAGTTATTGAGCCTTTTTTTTAAGAGATTCATCAGTTTCTTGAAAAGACGAGACGCATGGTACGGGAAGTAAAAGGGTCCTTTTCAAGGGAATTTTTAAAGAGCAGTCGTTTTTCCGCACAGAGGAGACACATATACAGGTTATAAGATTATGGTGAGGGAAGTGAGTTCAAAGTAGTGAGACGGGAGATGTAAGATAAGGAAACGAGCCAAAATGCAACGATCAAATCCCCAAAAAGTGGGTCGTAGGAGGGCAAATGCAGCGTTCTGGGAATTGAAAAGTTCACGACACCGAAAGTTGACAACCGCAACTTAAAATCAATTTGGCGAGAGTGACATAAGGATGTTCGACTCGAAAACGAGTGTATGTGAGGGCGACGGGAGAAAACGCTTTCTCGACAGGTAAAGAAAATTGAATTAAGATGGAAAAGAGAGAGAGGAGAGAGAGACTTACCGTGCGGCGATGCCATTAGGCTGGATTTCCTGAATAAAAATACCCAGCTCTCCTCGTTGTTCGGATTTGAGGCCCACGACACTGAAACCCAAGCTTTGCCCATCTGGTTTGGTTAACTAAAATGAAAAAAAAGCGTTTTACGAAAAACAATAAGGAATTTAAAGGTGGCAAGTGTTTGTTTACTTCGATATTGCAAGTATCTCTTCCCAAGGCAGCTTGTTGTATAACCTTCTGGAAACTTGATGTCTGAGCTCCTTTTACGTGAGAAACCTACAAACCAGAACGACATTTAAACATGAAACAGGACTCTTGAAATGTGCTGGAAACCAGAAAAAGAAAAAGATTTTCTCTCATCAAGAGGGCAAACTTACTGGTAAAGTTGGATAGTCAGTCACTTTTTTTAAGGATGACGGACTCGCGTTGAGGGATGCAAACTGTTTTTGTTTATCCAAGCTATCATAATTGGGAGGAGGACTGGCTTGATTAATCAAAAGACCAGCAGCGTCAGGTGTGATATCGAAGTCTGACGGAAGGATTGAGGGGTGATGATTTACATGGCTTCGTAGTTCTGATATGCTGTCTTGGAGCTGCAAGCACTTTTTAAGCATAGGGTTTTTGAGGACGGTGATCAGAAATTCCAAGTCGGCCAGCGCCTTATTGCTGGAGCCTTCATGGCCCTCGCTACCGCGTACTTTCTTCTGAACACTTTCCAATAAGCTCAGGGCATGTTGCGCATCTGAAAAGGAAGAAGTAATCAGCCAATCAATAAATGGATTTTTCTTTCTACCCTCCATAACTCATTTAGACTAAGCGTATGCAACTTACCTGAACTGACTGGCATCGCTAAGGCAGAAGAAAAAGGCTAAGTGACCAAACTGCTCCGTTGGAGTTCAAGTAGATGCAAACAAAAAAGAAAAAATAAGTCATTAGTGTTGTAAAAAAGCCAAAAAAAAAAAGAATCTAGGAATGACAACAAACACAGTCTTAATGAAATGAAAGCATGTCGCAGGTAGAGAATTACCATTTCACCGGACAGGCAAAAGATAACAAAGACATTCCGAAGCAGCAAACTCAATTGAATCAAACTTTTCTTAGCTCCAAACCTGTAGGAACTACGCGCTTTCATACATAATTCACAACAGACTGTCTAACGATTTTATTTGTATAGAGTAAATGCTCAGATACTTACTTATGTAGAAGAAAAACAAAGCAACAAATGAAAAAAACAAACAACGCCTTCACTTTCGCTAATACTTATGGCGGCTCGGAATGAGGCCTGATTCATAGAAGGGCTTTGTTGTTCGAGAAAAGCTGGTCATTAGCACGATGGCCAAATCCTAAGTTCCAAATTCTCACGCTAGGGAGCGTCTAAGGCTTGAAACTATGAATATTTATTTCATTACTCATTTATCCAATAAGTGATACTCCATTTGAAGACAAATACGATGATGACAATGGCACGCGACTTAATTGCTAAGATGTTGAAGGCAAGGCATTGCAGTGACATGTGTTGACTGAGAGTAATTCCGACATTAAACAAATTCGATGTAATTTATTTATAATCCTAGGAATTCAGATAATGCAATATATTCAGACAATATGTAAAATGATCAACATAAGTGCAATAATAATAAATAATAACAAAAATAATAATATTAAGAGTAATTCCTATCGAAAGTCGCTCAAATCGAATATGTAATATTCGACATTTACTAAACAGGAACTTATGTGCATTCCGATTTTGTCAAATAACACAACATAATGGAAGTGGTACCGGTTAAATATTTTTCTAAGCCAAAAAGAGAGGATGAGCGATCTCTAGGGTATCCATTGGGTATTTTTTTAGACATTAGAGTACAAGAAAAGTGATTTGTGACATTACAAAAGAATTCAATAATTCATTGGAAGTCTTATTCTACTCTCGTGATCTTTGAATTGATATGAAAATCCTAAAAAGTTAAAAAGTTATTTGTTAATTATTCTTAGAATTAGACAGACAAGTTAAATTAAATAACGTTAGAAAAGTGCAAGAGTGAATGCCGCTATGGGCGTGCTTGGAGTTTTGCACCGCCTACTTCGAATAGGGTACGTTTAGGCCAAGCCTTAGTGTGTTTGATAAAACGAGAGGTCTTTCTTGAATGTTGTTTTGTCTAACCGACAAAATGTGCGAAGAGTGGAGAACATTCATATTTTTTTCCATAATTTTTATAAATTTTCTGCTTTCTTCAGAAGCAGTGGAAGTGAATTGTAGTACATTAAGACTTGGGCAATATCTCTGTTTACCCCTGGACATTGATCCTGCTACACAGCAGATTGCAGGATGTAATCCCAAGAATCAAGCTGAAAGTAATTATTAAACCCAGAAGTCAAACCAAATAACGCAGTTTCTCATATCGTACTTTTCTGTGTTTAATTTAAAGTTACTTGTGTAGCTGGAGACGAAATAACTTGTTTGGAATCCGGGAATAGCTCTTTTACGATGACAGTTCCTTGCCAGTACACGTAAGTCCAACTGTTTGCAAAGCATTCTTATAATATTCTAACAAAAAGTTTTCTGTTCTTATGATACAAACAGAAATGGGTATTCGTTCGAGACGACACTCTTGCTATCGATATTTTTGGGAGCATTTGGGGTAGACCGGTTTTATCTGGGCTACCCAGCCGCAGGTTTATTTAAGCTGTGTACGTGCGGGTTTATGTTCTTGGGACAGTTGCTGGACATAATTCTTATTGCGACACAAGTCGTTCTACCTGCCGATGGTTCAAATTATATAATAAGCTATTTTGGTCCTAGGCTCGAAAAAGCTACAGTAACAAACGGAACGTACCGTTTACCTCAAGCAGACTGGTTTTAGTTGTTACAATACTTTTTTAAACAAATGTATATAGCTTGCGAGTCATCTAAGTTTTGAATACATATAAAAATTTTACTTAATGTTAGCGTAAATCGTGTCAGTGTGGCAGTTTGATACTATTTATTAACTATTAGTAAGTAAGCTGGGAAATGTTTGTTATTTCAGGAAGGGTTGTAGTAGGCTCCAAGGTCTGGCTCTCCACATCTTGCGCAACAACTTGACTTTGCAAGTATAACTCACTCTTGTATTCGTTTACGGACACTCGAGTATTCAAAGAGTCGGAGTTTGTTTGCTGTGGCTTGCTTTGATATTCTACTGCAGCATTCGTTGGTTAATTATATAAAACCGATTGGTTTAGCTGAATACACCCAGGAATATTAGCAGGTTTAGTTTTGGGATCAACTGGCCCTTTGCCCTCGGTTTCATCGGTAAGACCTGGGATAATCGTGGGTTTAGTCTTAGGAACTATCACTTTGTTAGCCTTCTTCGGCACTTCGGTAAAGGTCATGTTGTTAGAACACACAGGACTGGGTTAAATATTGCCCTGGAGGTATTGCTGGTTTGGTTTGCCGTCCAAGCGAATCATATGTAGTTCCTGGACTAGTGGATCTGGGCGGAGCTTTTCTTCGTTAAAGAATGACAACTATTCGGCTACTAGACCGATCTGAGTTCACAGAGTAAAAGTTTTTGCTAATGCTGCAGCCCACACCGTTGGCCCAGTGATCACACAAGAAAAATTTTTGGTGGAAGATGGTCCCCATTAGACATAATGAAAATTTGGGACTGTCTTGGCAAATAGGGAAAACCTATAGAAAAAGAAAGCAACATTTAAGGTCTGGGAGGTCTTTTTTTCCTATGAAACTCATTAACCTGACATGTAGCTTCTTCGTCAGCGTATGTAACGATATTGCGGCGGACACGCGAAACTAGTTTGAGGCACGCTAGCGAAAGTTGGGTAAGGTGTTGCAGTTTGCTGATCTCGGTTTTCTATATTGGAGGGCTCGTTAACAATGCGAAGAAGATCGGATGACTCTGCATGGAAGGGAAACGTGTCTTCTTCACTTGTTTTGACAACACCCGAGAAGCTTGGACGATTTATGTAAACAAGGTCTTGGGGAATCACTTGGATACAAGACGAAATTTCTCATAGGGTTTCGGTAACTCTCGGTACAAGTCGAATTTCGTGTTCCTCATCGTAATGTTGATCCTAAGGTTTATAATGTTAGACGTTCTGGAATTGAACCGCTGCAGACATAAACCGGAAAGACGAATGTGAGCTAAAGAAGTGTGAGCAAATTTTGTGGAAGAATCCACGATGGAAAACTTGGTATGACTGTGGTGATTGACAAGCATAAGAGCTTATGTAGGAGTCTTTCTTGACCTTCTGGGTATCAGATTTGTATGATTTTTTATTTGTTTCGTTAATCAAAGGTCGGTATGGTTGTACACCACCAGAAATGGTAAGCTTTCACTTGCAGAGCAAATATTGCTCAGTGTTTCTGATTTTTTTGGCCTTGGAGATACAGTTGGTATTCGTATTCAAATTGACACCATCTCAGTGCGTTTAAATTCGATCTAAGTCGGCTTTTTCATTACGGATCAGGTGATGTTATATGCCTAAACGAGTGACCCAAAGTACTATACTTTTAAATGGCTGTTGCTTAATATAATGATTCCTACTACGTAATGCAATGATTCTGACTTAATGCTAAATATCATGCGGGCCCTATGAGTTAGTTCAAGTTTTCCGTTATTGGACAGCTCTATAGTATATCAGGTGGGAGTTGATGTTGAACAATTCTCGTAAAGCTCGCCATTTAGCAGATGAAAGGTTTAGTCACTGCCTCGGCATTTAAGCAGAGCTAATATGTAAACACATATCATTCTATGTTAATTGACATGAAGGAACAAAGCAACAGAATATCCCGTGTCGAAAGTGCGGATGGAACCATTGTATACGGTAATCGCGGGCTGTTCCGTTCAGAGGATACTTTGTAGCTTCATTGTAGGTAATGACATTGAAGGATCGTAATGCATACAAGATGCTTGTTGTTTTGTTCATTATCAAAGGACAAGAAAATGTATGAGCAAAGCGTTGAGTACACAATAAGAATTTCGAATAGTCCTCATCAGTCAATTTGAAGCATACAAACACTCTTCGGATCGTGTGTGGCCTTGCTAAACAAATTCGTAAATCTTTGACAGTCCAATATACTGGTTTATTTCATTCTTTAAATCCTTTTTTGCCCTTCACCAAGCCTTTTACTTCAAGATCTGGTATAATTTTGTTTGGTAGTATTTAAGCCATATGAGCTGTATCTGTTTCATAATACTATAATCTAGTCCTGTAATCACAATCAAGTAACCAAGTACAGTAACCATAAGCACTGCAAGCATATAGTAATCGCAAAAAGTTTCAGAGAGCACTGGCTGTAGAATGCTATTGGTTGCCTTATCCCCGTGATTTTTAATGGATTTCTCCCTTTTCAACAGCGGGATTGCACCATTTCCCAAGTTCAAGGCATTCTTCTATGGAGCATTACTTTTCCGCTGTTGATTTTTTATTGATTGTAATGAAAAGGAACATATGCTCACAACATGACCTAAGGCGAACCTAGAAATGGTATTTGAGTTTAAGCTCAGATTTGGTAATTGTAAGGAAATTGAGTGCCTAACTTTTGGTTATAAAAAAAAATGTGTATGCTTGTCAATTGTTTTTCAAAAGGTGCTTTGATGGAAAAGAACAAGATCACGACTATACGCTGCAATTCGTATATTTGTATTATAAGCAAGTTTTTCTACATTCCAAGTTTGGCGTAAGTAAGCGTTCAATCGGGATGTCTTTAGTAAAAAGTCCTCTGGTTACGGAGAACGGGGACGGCGTTGTTGGAAGATGAAGAAGGAGCGGCTCGGGCAGCTTCCACGACTATATTGGCGGTGGCTGCAGAGAAAGCGTACCCGTTGTTTGTACGAACAACAGGGGCAGGCTCAGCGTAGCCATTGTTGCTGCGAACAACTGGGTCGGGTTGAGCGTAGTTGTTGCTGCTGCGAACAGCCGGGGCAGCTACGGAATCGTAAGCATAAGCGTTCTTTGCGGCCACGGCACGAGCAGTTGGTACTTCAGTGGTGGAAGGAATGATGCCGAAATTGGCGTTCACGCCAAAAGAAGAAGGGGAATCGTTGCAGTTGACGTTGAACCACCAATCGCAGACCAAGTTTTGTTGTGAGAAAATGGTTCCGTTGGGGCACAAAAACGAGTACTTGACGTTGGTCTCACAGACATGGAAGAGCTGTATACAAAGAGTAAAAGATTAGAGAAAGAAAGTGTAACTAAATCATGTATGTTCCATGATTGTTTAATTCTTGTACCTGACATCCAACTTCCACATCAGCGTAGTAACCATAATTGAATTGTTGGTTTTCGCAACGGAAAGAAGTTTGGGGCATAGCGTCCTGGGTATAGATGGAGTAGTCAACACCAGCTGTACCGGGAATCTCATCAACGTAGCCGTTATCATCACCATCGTCATTACGAGTCTAAAATCACCAAAGAGAAATTGGGTAAAAGTGTCATGAGAATGGCAAAGCGCATTTCGGAATTGCCGTTGCTAACTTACATTAACCTTACTGCGTGTTTCAGTGAAAGCATATTTCGGGGCAGCATTCCGAGTCTGGTGGTAACGAAAATAAATTCATTTTTTAACAAGATGCTTGATTACATACTTTTCTTTTTTCTTTTCCTTACCTGGATAATGACAGAGTCTGCATTGGCGTTGGCAGCATAACCATTGTTGGTACGGGAATTCACCACGGAGGCTGCATAAGCCGAGTCCGCACTACGGCTCAAGTCTACGCTATAGCAAGTCGCCTGCAATTCAAATACATGGTAAAAGTCTACTTCTTAGAAAATTAAATGTTTCGACTTAAACGTAAAGTTTAGCTAAGCGCTAATTCTAAAAAATACAAGTTTAGGTACGGTAAAACCTACCTGAGCGATGATAAGTCTACTTCTTAGAAAATTAAATGTTTAGGCTTAAAAGTATAGATTAGCTAAGCGTTAATTCTTAGAATACAAGTTTAGGTACGGTAAAACCTACCTGAGCGATGAAAAAGGCTGCGAGGAGGACTCGGAACATGATGAGTTTGCTTGAATGTTGGGTAGTTTACTGGTACCGTTAATTCTGGCGGGATCTCAAAGTTTTCTGGCTTTGGGAGATGGAAGCAGAAGATGAGTCGAAGAACTGATGCTGTTACTGGAAATGGACCCTGGTATTTATACCGGATGAAACAGTTCAGCCGAAGCTCCTGACTGGTTCAGAAGAAGCAACCATACGTGTTGCTGTTGGTCACGAATTCATTATCATGTAATCAGCTCTTGGAATATGCAGAGGGAGAGTTACAGTCTTTTTTTTATTATTCCTGTGCAACCTTGGGGCTAGAGAGGAGACAAGACACAGATGGAGATGGCTGAGCTTGACCAATGCTAATGAAGGGATACCAGAACCGGGCTTGAAAGAGAAATGTGGCCGAGCTGAATCGGTTTTCGGGAAAGTCAGAAAATCAGAGTAATGCGGAATAGTAGAATTTTTATAAGGTTGTAGTATCATGATCCGTTTTAGAAACCTAAGAAAAATCTACTTTAATCAGTCGTTGATCTTTCTTGACAAAGCACAACAGCTTACGTTATTTGCGCATTTTGATCATCTTTCCGCTCTTCACTATTCCGACTTTCGCTTTTCTTTCGGGTATGCCTTGCGCACAGCCTGACCTTATTTTTTGCCTCGTACGAGTGAACGGAAACGAGCCCGCTTAACTATGTTAGTTGCATCGTTAGTTTGTATCCTTTAGAAGATCACAGCATTGAGCATGTGGACTCCTGTGGAGAAACCTCACCGGGAGTCTAAACGATCCTCGGGAAGAAGCTCCCGAGCATCAGCGACGTTTATGTAATGGAATTATGGATTTATGAGCCGATTCGGGATCAGAGTAAGGCTCTCGTGTTTCCAAACGTGCAAGAAAAACGCAATCTTTATGAATTTGCGAAGTTGCACTTAAGATGTATGCAGATTTATGGGGCACCTGGAGCGTCCACTTTATTGGAAACTCATGACGCGACTTTCTGTAGTCATCTTTTGTCTAGTTCACCTATGTTTTAACAAAATAAAATAAAAATAAGTATATTAAAAATAAGAAAGCGATTTCCGTTGTAAAGTGGTGTATGGCACACGAGTCTTGGGTTTTATATGCAGGCTTGCGTCACCCGTGGGTTGATTTTAATTGTATTCACCTTATTTTATAGATTATAGTATCACATTTCAAGGCATTTATATGGGCCATAAGTCTTGACTTTATGTTATTCCATTTTGTCTGGCCTTGGACATCATACACTTGCCTCAAATACTCGCATAATATTCAAGCAGCCCTTCTTTCGCCCGAGAGAAAGTTAATTTCGTTTTATGGGTTCTTATGAAATAAAAAAAATCTCTGGGGTGCGGTATGACATGATTCGGGAAGCTCGCGCATTAGCTGGAACTAATTACTGCCCGGTATAAAATACGTTTATAGGTTGCAATTTTCCAACCGTTCTCTGTGGTTCGTTTTCGAGGAGAGTTTTTATCTTACGCCGTATTAGTCCATGCTTACTTTCTTAAAAACGGAGTCGGTGTTCAGCCTTTTTATTGCTCAGTAATGTCCAAGTAATAACCTTCTGTGTCAATCATTATATGTTGATTTATAACAATATAATGCTGAGCTTAACTTGCTTATAGGCGTAGCAAATCCGCAAGTCTGCTTTAACCTATACATATACACTGAAACGTGCTTGAAAAAAGTTCAAAGTTTAACACATTGACATCTTGTTCGCAATTTCCCATTCTTAATGGCGTTAACAATATTTCACTTAAAAGTTTCGAAGTTTAAGGTTTACAAGTGCTTACTTCAAGTTATAATTTCAAAGCTTACTTTATGCATGTATAAGCTAATATTTTGAACGGATTTCAATTTTTATGGCATTAAAGGTTGCACACATTTTATGGAATCCATAGTTTTAAATATTGTGTTCGCATTGTAAGAACCTTTCAGCTTTTATAACTCAGAAGTTACATGGACACTTATTAGCCTTTTTAATTGGTCCATTTATCAATAAAAATCGAAAGTAACTCATAAAACAATACTGGTTTTTGCGTTTACAGCCTTCGCATGTATGTCCATCATCCTTGCAAGTTGGCCAGCATAAAAACGCAAATTTATAACCTTTACTGCCTGAACTGGCGTTCATTGTCTTAAGCGATTATTAATTCATGTGTTTTTTTTAATTGGTTTGTAATAACGAAAAACAATTTCAGAACTCGTAATCATGTTAGGTGCTATTTTTGTATTAATCCATATAATTTCCTCTTCCCTATTTGCCACAAAATATATTAAAGTTTCCCATAAACCCAGTAGAGATGAAAAATAGACATCTCAGGAAATTTTCAAAGTTCGGTCGCTAAGTTGTCTGCTAAGCTGCATTATTGGCATTGCGTTACTCCAAGATTTAGCTGTTGTAAACGTTACCACTAGAACGTTGCAACAATTCTAGAAGTTCAGGGGTAGCGCGAAGGGTGTATGACATAACAGTCTGGGTTTGAACTGTGTTGCGGACTGCAGGAGTTGCTGATACAGGCACGGTTCGGACAGCAGGAACAGTACGAACAGCAGGGATGACTCCAAAGTTGGCGTTGTTGGAATAGAAGGTGACCGAATCTTCACAGTTGACGTTGTACCACCAGTTGCAGACCATAGTGCGCTGGTCGAAGATGGTTCCATTGGGACACAAGAAGGATTGCTGGATTTTTCGTCCGAATCCATTATCTTGGCAAGTATGGAAAACCTACAAGGTAGAAACCATGTTGTTTCATTATGCGAGTTGCAAACCCCTGATCTGTGTTTTCTTACTTGGCAAGAAGCCTCTACATCAGCGTAGTAGCCATAAGTATCACGTTGATCGGCGCAGCTGAAAGAAGTGGCAGGAATGGTGGCAAACACGGGATAGTCTGTAATGGCAATACCTACGATACCATTGATTTGACCAGAGGGTTGGATTTGAGTGAAGGTATCATCGCTTGGTTGGGCAGGAAACTTCAAGAAAGAATTCATTACTGCTATTATCGCATATTAGAAACCACAAAAAATAAAAAATAAGACCATTCTGTCCTTACTGGGAAATCAGCTGCGACAGCGTTCGTCTCTGGAATGGGTCCGTAGCCGTAAGCAGGAGCAGATGTTCCGACAGGGATGAGAGGAGGTAGAGGAAGATCGGCGACGACATCAGAAATAATAGGCTGAGGAATCGTGAAGGAAGGCGATGAAAAGTCGTACGAGTAGGAGTTTGAAGGAGGAGACGCCGAGGGAAAAGGATTGGAGTTCGCGTAGCCATAGGCAGTAGTACGAGTATTGGCCGCCGTATCTGTGGTTCCAGCATTGACAGTACGGCTATTGCCAGAACTAGACGAAGTAGAAGAAACGGGAGTTGGGGTTAAGGAAGAAGATGGGACTGCGGCGGCAGCGCCATTGGAAACAACGTTAACGGTTATGAAGCCATTGTCGCTGTTGTTGCTGGTACGCAGAGCGGGCGTATTGGTCCCTTGAGCTGCGGTATTAGAGCGCAGAGCCATGAAGCTAGCAGATGAGTCAGAAAATGAGGAGGCGGAGCCAGCACGGTAGACTACGGGATCGGCTGTCGAAGCTGTACGGATGTCTACCACACCAGGATTGACGTAGTTACTAATGCTAGCAGAGCGGAAGGTGGGACTGGTATTGTAGTCGTTTGAAGAACGAGAATTGTCAGGCGAGTTGATCCTTAGGAATTTCAGTGCTGGGTTTACTCTCACCTCTCGGAACTGCAAGTGTAAAATATTTTAGATTATTTTTTAGTTAAATTTCTTTAATTGGATTTTACCTGTCCAGCTAAGGCTGCTGCGACTATAACGGTGAAATAAGCCAGGAACTTCATGGTAGTTATCCTCTTCGGAATACTTCTTAAGTTGTAGATTTAGTAGTATTAGACTTAAGGTGTTCTTGGAGGAACTGTAGAAGCTGCTCTGTGGTGAGTTAAGTGAGCAAACGACCTATTTATACTCGAGTAATGGACACTGGTCTGCCACGGTGAAACTGTAAGTCACTCGGCAAGACCTTGGTTCGTAAAAAAAGTTACCACTGGGTGAACTTTCTTTCTCTCGCACGAATTTTAGTGTGAAATCGCTGTCGAGGATCACGTTGGTATGTACAATGTCATTCGACGAGTTGGAGAAAGAATGAGCGTTTCCAATATGGACTTCTTACTGCTATGTCTAGGCTTATGCATTATGGGGTACCCAAGCGTTTTTTTTTTTCTTCTTTTTTTGCGTCAACCGGGCAATTGATTGACGAGTTTAAATGGAGAATTTTCTTAGTTTTAAGATTTTTGAATTTAGGATGAAGAATTTGGAAAGTCCAAATACAAACCTCTGTGTCAATCCTTATATGTTGACATATAACAATATAATATGTTGAGCTTAACTTTGCTTTAGTCGAAGCGAATCCACAAGTCCGCTTTAACTTATACATATTTGTATATGTATAAGTTAAAGAAACGTGATTGAAAAAGTTAATGGTTTAACGACGTTGACTTTTTTTCGCCATTCCTTATTTTAAGCCGTTTACATACTTAACTTAAAATTTTCTAAACGTAAAGTTTAAACAAATAATTCACGAAGAGCTATTTACGGTTATCATTTAAAGTTTTAATTACGTATTTATAAACCAACATTTTGAATGGATTATAATTTTTTTGGCATTAAAGACAGCACAAGTTTTATGGAATCCATAGTTTTGTACATTATGTTTACCGTGTAAGAATCTCTCAGACTTTATAACTCAGGAGTTACGTGAACACTTACAGCCGTGTTAATTGATCCCTTTACTGATAAAAAGTCCTAACTCATTAAACAATACTGGTTTTTGCGTTAACAGACTCCGCATGTATGTCTATCCTCGCAAGTTGGTCAGCATAAAAAATTCAAATTTATTACCTTTTACTGATTGAGCTGGCAAGTTTCTTAAGCGTTTATTTAATTAATGTCTTTTTAAACTAGTTTGTAGCTAATAACTGCAGGCCACTTTCACGAAAAATAATTTCAGAAGTCGTAATCATTTTAGATGCTATTCGTGTATTAACCCATATAATTTCCTCTTCCCTATTTGCCACAAAATATATTAAAATTTCCTAGAAACCCAGTAGAGATGAAAAATAGACATCTCAGGAAATTTTACAAGTTCGGTCGTTGAGTTGTCTGTTAAGCTGCATTATTGGCATTGCGTTACTCCAAGATTTAGCTGTCGTAAACGTTACCACCAGAACGTTGCAGCAATTCTAGAAGTTCAGGTGTAGCGCGAAGGGTGTATGAAGTAACAGTCTGGGTTTGAACTGTGTTGCGGACTGCAGGAGTTGCTGATACAGGCACGGCTTGGACAGCAGGAACAGCAGGAACAGTACGAACAGCAGGAACAGTACGAACAGCAGGAACACTACGAACAGCAGGAATGACTCCGAAGTTGGCGTTGTTGGAATAGAAGGTGACCGAATCTTCACAGTTGACGTTGTACCACCAGTTGCAGACCATAGTGCGCTGGTCAAAGATGGTTCCATTGGGACACAAGAAGGATTGCTGGATTTTTCGTCCGAATCCATTATCTTGGCAAATATGGAAAACCTACAAGGTAGAAACCATGTTCTTTCATTATACGAGTTGGCAACATTGATGTGTGTTTCCTTACTTGGCAAGAAGCCTCTACATCAGCGTAGTAGCCATAAGTATCACGTTGATCGGCGCAGCTGAAAGAAGTGGCAGGAATGGTGGCAAACACGGGATAATCGGTAATGGCAACACCTACAATACCATTGATTTGACCAGAGGGTTGGATTTGAGTGAAGGTATCATCGTTTGGCTGGGCAGGAAACTTCAAGAAAGAATACATTATTGTTATTATCGCATATTAGAAACCAATAAAAAATAAAAACTAAGACCATTCTGTCCTTACTGGGAAATCAGCTGCGACAGCGTTCGTCTCTGGAATGGGTCCGTAGCCGTAAGCAGGAGCAGATGTTCCGACAGGGATGAGAGGAGGTAGAGGAAGATCGGCGAAGACATCAGAAACAATAGGTTGAGGAATCGTGAAGGAAGACGACGAAGAGCCGAACGAGTAGGAGTTTGAAGGAGGAGACGCCGAGGGAAAAGGATTGGAGTTCGCGTAGCCATAGGCAGTAGCACGAGTATTGGCCGCCGTATCTGTGGTTCCAGCATTGACAGTACGGCTATTGCCAGAAATAGACGAAGTAGAAGAAACGGGAGTTGGGGTTAAGGAAGACGAGGAGACTGTGGTAGCAGGGCCATTGGAAACAACGTTAACGGTTATGAAGTCATTGTTGCTGTTGTTGTTGGTACGCAGAGCGGGCGTATTGGTCCCTTGAGCTGCGGTATTAGAGCGCAGAGGTATGAAGCTAGCAGATGAGTCAGAAAATGAGGAGGTGGAACCAGCACGGTAGACTACGGGATCGGCTGTCGAAGCTGTACGGATGGCTACCACACCAGGATTGACGTAGTTACTAGTATTAGCAGAGCGGAACTTGAGACCGGTATTGTAGTCGTTTGAAGAACGGGAATTGTCAGGCGAGTTGATCCTTAGGAATTTCAGTGCTGGGTTTACTCTCACCTCTCGGAACTGCAAATGTAAAATATTTTAGATGATTTTTTAGTTAAATTTCTTTAATTGGATTTTACCTGTCCAGCTAAGGCTGCTGCGACCATGACGGTGAAATAAGCCAGGAACTTCATGGTAGTTATCCTCTTCGGAATACTTCTTAAGTTGTACGTTTAGTAGTATTAGACTTAAGGTGTTCTTGGAGGAACTAGAGAAGCTGCTCTGTGGAGAGTCAAGTGAGCAAAGGACCTATTTATACTCGAATAATGGACAGTGGTCCTCCATGGTGAAACAGTAAGTCACTTGGCAAGACCTTGGTTCCTAAAAAAAAGTTACCACTAGGTGAACTTTCTTTCTCACGCACGAACTTTAGGGTGAAATCGCTGGCGAGGATCACGTTGGTATGAACAATGTCGCTCGACGAGTTTGAGAAAGAAGATGAGCGTTTCCAATATGGGCTTCTTACCGCTATGTCTAAGCTCATGCAATATGGGTACCCAAGCGGTTTTTTATGTATTTTTTTACGTAAACCGAGCAATTGATGGGTGTGAAATGCTAATGAGACAAAAACGAACAGTGAAGATGGCGTTATTGCTTAGCAAGATAAGTTAGACACATCCATTTGTCACCTGATCGAAGGTTTTCTGATGTTGCGACCAAACAAAAGTATTACAGGAGGATATTTAACGACTGGACTAGAATGCTAATAAGCTCGCAATGATGGAGAAAAACGGGTAAGAAAGAGGTGTTGGATGCATCTCCGCTTTCACTTTTGGATGTCCCAAGATTGTCAGATTAAATCAAACTATGTAATATGAGGCAGGTATTCCGGTTGCTCGAAGCAAACGCCTGTGTGTGAACGACGAAGAAGCGCGACATTTTATAACAGGAAAAAAACATGCATCTTTGGGAACAATGTCTGTTCAAACTACGTCAGTGAATGCTAATGCGTGTCAATAGGTACGAACCATTATAAGAGCCCTTATAGTTATCTTTTATCTAGCTTAGAAGCATTTTGCATGCTCCATAGCCTATAAGCTTTCCGAGTACTTCTAATGGAATACGAAACGTCATGTGCATACTCCGTATTAGGAATGCCCAACTTGACTTTTTCTTCTTGTGGAATTAATGAAGTGAAATTCTCAATTAAGGATTAAGGGATAAACCGTGTACTTTTGTTAAAACAAGATGTTCATTGTCTACGAAAACTATGCGGAGCGTATGATGGCAGTGCTTACGGAACAGTCCCAGCATCTTAGCTTCATTAAAACTAATTATAGTGTAAGTATACGGCAAATTATGCTAGTCGGCAAACGAAAGCAAAAGCTGTCAGACCCACAAAGGCGGTAAAGCATTACATCGCTTGCTTTACCCACGCGTCGCTTTACTTTTTAGCTTATTAAATCCACCTTTCGCCGAACATCATCCGTAATTCTTGACAGACTTGATGCCCTGCAAGATTTGGGCGTGACAGTATGCAGAGAAAAGTAGTTGTTTATCGGTCCTTGTCCTTTGGCAATCGGCAACGCGACAGAAGGACGGCACGACATAAGGACTTCGGACCCCAATACTAGGATGACAGGTCCTAGGAACCAATGGTATTTCGAGTTCAAAACTTATCTATTCATTAGTAAAGCATCAAAGAGATTAAAAGGAGCTTAACTCGTATGAAAAATTGCATCACAAGGACGACAGGCCCCGACGCAAGGAAGACGGACCCCGACACATGGACGACAATAATCGCTAGCACTACGGTCATGGCCTTCGGATGGAAATTTTTGGACTAAACGTTCTCCAGGTAAGTAAATAAGACGCAGCCTTTCAGCTACCTTATATATTAATTAGAAGAAACTTGAATACAACAATTGGAAAAAATACATACATCTGATAAACCAAATGAATCCGATAAACCTGAACGATCGATTTCTGAACAAAATGAACCAGTTTGTTTTCATACAATTTCCAACAGCACTCAGTTGCTCAGACTGGAAACAAACCGTTAATTAGCGACTTTCGCGGTGTGCGAAACTCGTTTCTTTTAATCCCACTTAACCCAATTTAAGTGACTTGAAGTTCATGTCGTCGTAAAATGCTTATAACACCGTTTCGCTACAACTCTATTGTCATCACATACATAAACGGAGAGCCAAGTCCAGCTTGGGACTCATAGTTAACAAAATGTAATAGAAAGATCAAAGCTACGGCATTTCCGTATGAACCTTAGGGCACACTGGAACACAAACATTATGAACAGGTAGTTAACAAGAGTCTCTTTAGCTTGCAGAGACTTTTTTCCCTTTTATGATTAAAGGTCTCGATAGAAAACTCATTAACTCAACGGCCTTTGGAATCTGAGCCGTAAAATTCATTCAGAAAATAAAAATCCGGGGAGTTTTCACAGTCAACGTTGTACCACCAGTCGCAGACTCGGTATCTAAATCCATATCAGACATTAAATCATATCAGACCTTTGATGTTACATCCATTGTTTAATTTATTTTATATCAAAAATTTTTTCGATCATAATACCTTTGATTGAAAAGGGTCCCAGGCGGGCATACAAAGGTGCTACGTGTATTATCAGCTTGACAGAAATGGAATACCTACATTTCAGTTTTAAAAAAATATTTTAGCAATTTTCTTTTCAAGATTTATGTTAAGTAATACTTGGCATCTGGCATCCACATCGGCGTAATAGCCGGGATTTATCATTTTCTCGCACCGGAAACTACTTTTCGGTGTTGTCCTGACAGCATTCTGGAGCTGCTGGCGTAAATTGGTCTGATGTTCGGCGTAGTCTTTGTTGACGGGGATATTGACAACCTCATTCTTGTCCTCGGACGCAAAGACTGGCTTCTCGGGCACTAGAGTTACCGGAGGAGGCGGGGCCAAGAATGGGAACGATTTGTCGTGTCTGTGTCGATCAGGATCATATTTGGGTTTGGAGTCTTCGTCTGAGTACGTGAAAGATTGTAAACGTGTTACGTTTAATGGCACGTAGGGTGGTTTATAGCTATTGTCTTCGGCCGGGTTTTCAGTTTCGTGCTCGGCCTCGGGGACACGGTTATGCTTCCGATGATCTTTGGCCGTGTGTATCCTGTATTCCAAATCTTCAGAATCCCGGACATTAAATGAAGGCCGACGACGCACTTCTTCGTTGGTTCCGGATTGACGTCTTGGCAACTCGAGTTCAAAATCAGGACGGTTTGGGGGACGGGAAACTTGTTGCTCAACTGACTGGCCATGTTTGGGACGGTTGGAATAATTTGGCTCCCGATTTGACAGTGATTCCCTAAGCGAGGGAATGCGATCGCGATCATTGGTCTGTAGGCGGTAAATCGGAGCATGTTCGGCTGGTCTTCTTGGTTTTTCTTGGATGTTGCCCCGTCTTTGGTCATGAATTTGAGTCTCTTCATGTAAAGTGTGTGATCGCCCTGATTCTGGCTCGCGAATTCCATGTGGTCGTTCTGACTCACGAAGCCCTTCATGGACGTTTCCGCGCCTCAGCTCGTGAATGGATTCAGGACGTTGTGTCACATCTTCGTTAGGTCGTCTATTTGGGTAATGACTTGAGTTATGTGTTCTGTAATCCTGCGATTCTGGTACCCGTAAACGATCCCTACCTTCACGCTCTTCTTCCTGCTCAGAGGGTCTAAATAGAGGTCGAATAGGAGATTCTCTGTAGCTGGGGGGTCGTGGTGAACTGTGGATCGGTTCCTGAACTGGTGGCTGGCGGTGTGGAGGTCGGATCTCACGTGTAGAATCGTTTGTCACTTGTATGTGTAAAGGGTTGGGGGCCACAGGTCTAAAGTCTTTTTCGTAGACGACGTTATGCGGCCTGACGGTCACAGCAGCCGCGAGCCGGATTCGTTCTTCGTGTGAAGAGAAACTTGCAGGTGGCGACGGTGAACGGGTGGTAGGAGTTAGCCAAGAGCGTTCAAATTCCTTATGGGGAGGTCGGTAGATCCTAGATGGCGGCTCAGGTGTGATTCGATGGACTCTTTCGGCTTCTTGATACCGGGTTCGGATTTCGTCCATGTTAGGAACTCTGTGATCCTCTTCTGAAGATTTGAACGGTCTACGATATTCGTGGACGGATTCGTGATGATCTTTCGGTTCTTTTCTCTGAAAATGTGACTCTTGACGATCTTTCGGTTCGTTGTTCGGGAAAGGCGTTGCAGTGGGTCGACTCAGAGGAAGGGGTGTTGACGCCACGATGAAATCCTCGGTGGGTCTAGGAATTGTAGGCGATACGGTGATTCTGGGGTATGTTGGTTGGTTATTTTCATCAAAGCGCACTGATTGGAGGTGTTGCTCATGATGACGCTGGTTTTCTTGAAGTTTAACAGGTCTTTCGGTGTTCGAGTGCCTTTCTCTGTCTCTGTCCTCTCTTAACGGTAATCTGGGCACCTTTTCTTGATGATTTTTGGTAGATTGGGGTAAGTCCTGGATCTTTTTGCCGTAATTTGAAGGCGGGAAAGTTACGCGTGCGAAATCTTCCTCGTCTGAAGTACCAAAGTAGTCTTCTGGCTCTTCAGCTTTGTCCTCTCCGGAAGTAATTCGAGGAGGAAGTCTTCCTCGTTGAGGAAGTCGCACTATTTCCTCTTCGTCTTCATAAACAGGCGTGGTCGATGGCGGGTTTCGATTTGACTGGTAGCGATCGAGGAATTCTTTTGGGGGAGGCAGTACCATAGCGTCCGGATGGTCAGGGAACAAGGGTTTGTTTGTTACTGGATTAAAAATGCGTATTGGCTCTTGGGAAGTACTGGTAGTTAATGGCAAGGGAGTTGTGGAATCTACTGTACGGTAAATAGGTTCTCTTGTCCTTTCTTTATCACGGGACTTGTCTAACGCGCTTGAAATTAGTTCGTGATGGTTGACGTTCTGTCTGTTGTCTTGAGCAAATGCGTTTTCGTCCAGGAGAGGGCGAGGTGGACGAGCAGCTACTTCCGGGCTTACAACTGGGGCGCGGATGATTTTAGGCTCAGGATCGTAATCACTATGAATGGCAACTTTCGTGATGTTTCGTTTGGCGTTCATTAACAGTTCTTTGAGCATATGAAGAGGGACTTCTACGTGTAGGTCCTCCTTCAAGTCGTCCGATGAAGAAGTAGGCGGTCTAGTTCTTGGTTCCTCTTTGCGAGGAAAATCGTAATTTGGTCGCTGATTTGGGAAAGATTCACTGTTCGTAGGTCTCGGACGTGAAGCGGGTTGCTGTAAGGATCGATCGTCGTAAGTTGGTTCTGGGTGAACTCGAGCTGGAGAATTCCGAAATGCAAATCCAGCGTCAAAATCATCTCCTATGGGAGGTATCGTTTGAAAGTTGGGAATTAGACGAGAATTTTTATTGGCGTTGCTCTGATTTGATTGGGGTTCGCGATCTCTTTGACGAATCGATAACAGATCTTCATCGTCAACTACTGGCTCACGCAAGGAAGGTCTGGGTCGAAAAACAGGATCTGAAACAGGATGCTGAGTCTCAAGATTTTTGGGGGGCCGAACTGAGCTAAGGTCCTCAAAATCGAATATTGTATCCTCTTGGTGTCTTGGCTGATTCTTGATTCGAGGTCTCAAGGCTTCGATCTTGGTATCAGGGCGTGTCCTAGTCCTTGTGTTAGCTGAGAGGCGTGGTTTTGTGAACTCGCTGTCACCCTCTTTCTCCTCATGATGCTCTTTCAAATCAGGGTTTCCAACATATGGATGTTGGGGTTCTTTCTCCTTTTCACGCCGCTCCATTTCTTCAAGAATATCAGTTATACTGTCTGGACTTTTTTGTCGTATTGAAGGAACCGTCTCAACTGGGTGTTTTAACACCATCTCGGATGAATCGTAAGGTGGTCTGTTTTGCTGGATTTCTTCCAAACTTTCAATTGGCTGGTCGTCTTCAATGGGACTGTTGGTTAGCTGCGAAGTCAACACTTGGTTTTTGGCTTTGTTGTGTCCAGTTTGATCTGGACTGGGAGAAGGGGCAGACGGACTCAAAGTGGGATCAAACGCTTGCAACATGGTCTTGAATATGGGTTGTAATTGTTGAAATGCTTTACTATCTTTTCTATTTTCTGAGACAACAGGCGGATCTTGAAACCGAGAATGCTTTTCCTGCTCGCCTTGCGGTAGTGGAGTCGTTGTTGACCGATGTAGGTTATAATTGCGCGTTCTACTTATTGTTGGGATGGCAGGTCTCACAGTAACGCGAGAACGGACTGTTGGCCTAATTGGAGAATCACTGCCCCCAGCTGAGCCAGCTTTGAGGTGATTAGCTGGTGTCGACGGGCGAAAAGATGAGGGTGTTGTTGTCCAACTCCTGAAAGGTTTGGGTTTGGGAGTCACGATAATGGGCTCAGAAGGAAATTCCACTATCGAAGCGACGTGAATCTCATCATCTCGGTCAGGAGTGCTTATCTTGTCAGCAGCGCTTTCTCCTCCGGCAGGCTTTCTCTTATGGGGAGAAGGATCGCGTTGAGATTGGGGTTTTGTGGTAGGGGGAGAACGTTTGTCTTCTTGCGGCGCATTGGAAATTATTGGTTCAAGGATCAGTGCACCTGTTTCAGGTCCAACAGGCGGTCGGACGCTGATTTTAACGTACTTAACGGGACGTCCTGCTTGGGAACCGTCAGATGAGCTCCGGGCGTTGTTAGCTTGATTGCCTTTGCTGGAGGATGCTTTGCTCCCTTTGCTCAGAGATGAAGTCTTGGGAGATGACGAAGCGGGGATTATGACAGCTGCGGTCTTGCTGCTTGCCGCGCTTATATTGAGGTCCTCATCGAAGAGGAACAGTTCGTTGATGGATAGGGGAGGATCGTTATCCCTCCATGTTAACGTTGTTGACTCGGACCACGTGCACGCGATGAGGAAGAAATAGCTAAGGAATACGAGTCCTATATATGAACAAAAGTAATGAGAAGTGTGAATAAATTGGTCTGTTAAATTGTATCTAGGTACATTCTTATGCAACTAGATATTCTATTGTAATTATATTTGAAATTTTTGCGAAATTTAACTAAAAGAACTTAAAATGCTTATACTTATATGCTTGCAAAATGCTTATACTTATATGCTTATACTTAAATTTACACTTAAACTTATACTTAAACTTTATACTTATATGCTTATACTTAAATTTACACTTAAACTTATACTTAAACTTTATACTTATATGCTTATACTTAAATTTACACTTAAACTTATACTTAAACTTTATACTTATATGCTTATACTTAAAATGCTTATAGTTATATGCTTGCAAAAATTCTTATACTTTTACAAGGGAAACATGTTCGCAATTTTATCGGGTTTCCGTAAATTTACAGGACAACCTTTGTAAATGCGTGTAACGTGTACTTGCAAATCTATGGAAAGATTGTTTGGAAAGATTGTTTTCTTTTTTGTGTATTTACAAAACTCTACTACAATTTGGAGTGGATTCTGATAATAAATCATTTTGCGAAATTTCTTATCTTTTCTTTTAAGAGCCACAATAGGCGAAAGCCTATGCGGGTTAAGCCAACAAAGGAAAAAAAAGTAATTAAATCAAAATAAAAAAATGTACAAATTTAACTAGAATCTGACGAGCTTATGAAGCATCAACTGAGAAAAACAGAATAGGGTAACGCATACATTTGGTTTGACCTAGAATAGAATTTTCGTAGGGATATATGGACCGAAATTTACCGTAACGCGTGGATGTGTTGGATCCCATATTCCAGCCAAGTATTTTGGAGGGAACTTTTAGGTTTTGAGCAGCTGGCTACGCGGATTAAAGAATCAGGCCAAGTATGCCTAGCACGTTGCTAAAAGAAGACCATCTGCTACTAACTTTGATTATTCTACTCCCAACAAGGAGTATTGAATCACTCGCAATGGCGAAATTATGAATCTGCTTAGAGAAAGCTAGGAGAATTTTCGGAATTAGTTTCGCACGGATTTCGGAGCACTTGGAATTGACTTAGAAGTGAAACTAGTAATTCTACAAACTCACGTTAGGAAACTACCATAGTTCTAAGTTAAGCTTATAGGACGTTTCTGAAGCACTTGGAAACTATGAATGTTAGTGGAAGGTTTGCTTTGTTGACACTGGCGAGCACATTGTGAAATACTCTCGGGTTCCAGGTTAAGAGTTATGCACAAGTGGAGCGTGTATGATCATTTGCAAGCAGAGAAGATGTAGCCTTGAGACTTTATGCTTTTCATGACCACAAGGACCATATGTTGCCGGAATTGCTCGGACTTGTCCGCTTTCTCACGTTGTTCCCTCCAGGGTGTGATGCTTCCATTTGGAGGAGAAAAGCAACAGACACTTTGATGAAAAGGAAAAAAAAAACACCAACTGTTATATAATTAGGTCCGTATTATATTTCAAGTTACAGCGGAAGCAGCCGTAGAAGCTTTAAAGCATGACCGTGACTTGTCAGAAGGTAAAATTCAATCTACTTTCGGACTTCTCTATAGAAGACCTGGTCTAAAGCTTTGGGAAAAGAATGCTTTATAGGCAAGTATTTTCTTCCTTTTCTTAGAATAAGAGGAAGAGCTGGGTCCTAGATGTGGGTCAGTGTGTAGCATGTTTAGGCACGAGACTTTCGGCTCACACTTTTGGGGTTGAAGAGATTCTGGTTAAGATGTTTCGCGAATTTAGACTAACAAATGACTCAAGGCAACAAGAGAAGACTGGACTGGCAGATTTGGTAGATTTCCCTTTACTGCGGATGACGACGATGATAAACAGTTCTCCGCGTTTGGAGGAAAAATGGGTGATGAGGTGTTAGAATTTGACGGATGGCTTCATCCTGTAGAAAAGTTTTGAAAGTGAACTACTGCAATTGAAAATACGCATGAAAATCCTTTTTTTTTGTCTTGGAACACATGGTTTGAAAAAAAAATAAAAGAAGTGAAATGAAATGAAAGCCCGTGAAAGTTTTAATATTTGTTCAATTTTGTGGCCGTTTTGCTTGAGAAAACTTGCTGTATTCATCATTTGAACACACATCACCTCAATAATAAACTAACCATATTGTTGTTTAACGTAATGAGAAAACCACGAAAATAAATAACGAAAAAATCGAGATAATTACAGTAAAAACAACAGAAACGAATTACCGTCTTCAACGCTCTTCAACCATTACCAGGGATAGTTTTTGAGATTGTCTTTTTTTTCCTTTCACCGGGAATTTGGATGCCTGATAAAATTGCATAGAATCGGAAGGGAACTTAAGTAAGATAGTTGTAAAAGTGGAGAGAATTAAGAAAATGTCCACAAAACCCCACAAAAATGGTCCGCAGAATAGAACACAAACTAAGACTACTAACACGAAGTTGAACGACAACAGTTGAGCTATAACAGTAAAAAAAAATCCCAACTATAAGGAATGTTTTTTCTAAAGAGAACCCGGCTTCAACCCAAAGATTTTTTTAAAAAGGATCATTCTCTATTATGTTGAGGAGAAGTTTTAGGAAATTTCTATGCTTGTTTTTTTAAAGGAGAATGCGGTCAGTCAGAGGGAAATGTTGGAATTAATTCAGGTTAGCTTGGATCCAATTGATGAAACTGGTGACACGCGTGTAGACGCCTGGGTAAGGACTTTGCCCACAACCGATGCCCCAGCTAACAACACCCACTTGAATATACGGACCACTGCTAGAGAGGCCGTTTGGGCTGATGTGCAATGGACCGCCGCTGTCGCCCTGCCAAAAGCAATAAAAAACGGAGACAAAACGATACAAAGTTAGTTCAGCTTAGATCCGTCTTTTGGACAGTGCATGGTTATTTTTTTAATGCCAGTGATGAGTGAGGGTTAATCTACGATTATTTCCAGCAAACGAAGAGACCCCAGTTGGGCATCACAACAACTGGGTGGGAGGAGCAAAGTTATTAGTACAGGAATTGGCTGATAGGTTGGTCGCTCGTGTTTATGCCGTTCATGCGCTGTTTCTTTTATCTTGTTTTTTTTGGCTTAAATTTTAAATGCGGATAGTACTGCAAGTGGTTTGTGCTTTATAAAATGCCTCGACTTTTTTTAAGGGGTTTGGAAGGAAAGGAAAGGCTGACGGGGTAGGAGACTACAACAAAGGATATGTTTTAGCTCTGTCTTTTATTATGCAGATAAGGTCCATGTGTGAGTCTCTACGCGAGTTTATAGGAAAACAAGGATCTCACACATATGTCGATGAGGGATAAATAAAGGTTTTTGAATGACATTTTTAAGCGATATTTGTCTTCTTGGCCTTTTCTTTCGTTTTTTCTTGCTTACGAGGGTTGAGGACAGGAAAGGAATGGATTAAGTTTAGTTGGCAGCTCGATTGCGTTCAATCCAATCTTTAAAGCTGGTGACTCGGGTATACACGCCGTAGTATTTGGTAGCACAACTGATGCCCCAACTGACGATGCCCACTTGGCAGCCCCTGATAGTTAAAGGACCGCCACTGTCTCCCTGAATGGGCATTTGGAAGTAATTAAATCGATTAAATCAACTCTTCAGCTTCAATCAGACTGTTATAAGCAATTAAAATAATAATTGAATTTTAAGGAAACTAGCATTAATGGTAGAGTAGATTCAGGGCTTACACTGCAGGAATCCTTGTCGGGTTTGGCTGCGCATAAGAAAGTGTCGATGATACCTCCAGGTGCATCGTTTCCGTAATTGCGTTTGCAGTCGTCGTTGGTTTTGACGGTGACGTCCACTTTTTGCAAGGTTTCAGGTTGAGGGCCACCTATGAATTCGACAGTCTTGTTTAGTAATCTTGATTTTAAACTTCCGTATTTTGAAAGGCTTTATGTCACATGGGGCTATATACACTTCTCTTACTTTCGCGCAAACTGCCCCATCCGGCTACGATGGCTTCTTGGCCAGCATAATCGACGCTTCCAGACGGCAAACAAACTGGGCGGGTAACGGCCGAGGTAACGGGCGAGTCCAAGGTCAGGATGGCAATATCGTTGTACTAAATAAGGCAAGACAATGTGATTTAAGGTTCCAAGAAACCACTTGAAATGAAAAATGCTGCTGAAAAAAAGAAAACAACTGTATTACCAGAGTTTTGGCGTCGAAACCCTTGTGGCGAGTTACGCGACGAACGCGGCGAACGATCTCATTGCCTTCGTCTTTCTTGATGTTAAACTCGTTCAAACGTACTTGCAAACGAGCCACGTCCCAGGAAGACATACTAAAAGTGCAAGGTTCAAAAACTTTTAGTAAGGACTTCGTTTAACCATTTTGTGATGCGAAATCTTACTGGGCGATACAATGGGCTGCAGTTAGAATGTGCGTAGAGTCGATCAAGGAGCCTCCACAGAATTGACGCCCCCCATTGAGCAAAGCCGCCTGTCATAAGAAAAGTTGAGATTTGAATTACGGATTTTTGCTGAGAAAACACTTACGATCCAAGGAAACTCGCCAGGTTTAGCCTCCACGCCTCCAACAATGCGATCTACATTCGGAGCCATTCCACAGTCGGCAGGATTGATACCCTCACCACTTTCAGCTGATGGGCTTTTCGTAGTGGTAGTCGTGGTACTGGCTTCAGTACTGGATGTCGTGACCCCGCTGGAGAGCGTTGGAGCTGTCGTGGCTTGTACTTCTGGAGCTGGGGTCGTTGTTGTCGTCGTTGTTGTGGGAGGTGGAAGAGCTGCTACAACAGGCTGCTGCGCTTCGGGGTTTGGAGGTTGTTGCGCACCAGGCCATGCTGGTTGGCCAGGAAAGCCAGGGTACATAGGAAAGGGAAAGAATCCAGGATAGAATCCTGGGTAAAAACCCAGTGGCGGAAATTGTTGCTGCTGGGATTGCTGCAGTTGTTGTTGCTGCAATTGTTGTTGCTGCAATTGTTGTTGCTGCAGCTGGGGTTGCTGGATGTTTAAAAAGGGGTTTCCACCCATGAATGGAAACTGTTGGGACTGCTCTTGGGGCTGTTGGAGGTTGAAGAAGGGATTTCCACCGTGGAAAGGAAACATTCCTTGCTGTTGCTGGAATAGGTTCATGAAGGGGTTATTCCTTGTAGGATTCGTCTCGTTGGAAGGGCAGCATATTCCGTATATCTTTAATATAAATAATATGTATATAGCAATATCTTATAAGAATAGCTTAGAATCAAGGAAATTAGCGGCATGTGAAACTGTCTGTGGAATCCAAGACTTGAATACTGTAAATAACATTGCCCAACATCTTGGTCATGGAATCCAAATGAACGAGGTCTCTCTTTCTATCTCTCTTTCTCTTCGTACGCTTTAAAAAAAAAGGGTCGTGTATGATATATCGGTATCCAAATGTCCAAAGACAGGGGGAAAAAGTCGTTAATACTGAAATCGTGTGGGCAATGACCTACGAAGCTCTCAGAACGGACGAGATTCCCGCTGTGTGACTAGATCGACTTGTCAAAGATGTAACCTTGACGGCTATTATTACTCTGGCCACCGATATCCATTGTTACGAGCGTTAGATACAGCAAAAAGACGACCTCAGAGGCTTTGTTACCTTAAAAAAAGGCTGATCTGGTACCTTGATCTGGAAAAAGTCTGGTTTTTCTTCTTTTTTTTTGTTTTTTTTTTTACAATGTTATATGCTATTTGCGTTCGTCTGCAGGCGTGAGGACATGACATGGAGGGTCAAATGTAATAAATAGTTTTGGGGATGTTTTTCTTGTTTTTTTTTTTTTTTTTACCTGTCGCCCGTCATTTTGGATGTAATTGCAAGAATCCTTGGCACCCAAAGCCCAGCTTTCCAAGTTCTCCAGGTTAGGTACACGGAAATGAGGGTAGCATGTCTTGTACGGCACACATCGTCCATTACGAATAGTTTTGGTCGAGCAAGCTTGGGAGCTGGTTTCCTCCTCTGGTACTGGATCCTGCTGTTGGACATCGACGATGTACGCGTCCAACCGCGATTTCGATGCCGGGGAGTTGAAGGACGAAAACGGTAAAAATTGGCGACCCCGCCTCGTTTCTGAGGCTGTGGAAGACTTGGTCAAGTCATCAACTGTAAAAAAAAATACATTGTATTTTGAGTACTGGTATAGGAATCAGTAACAAGAATCTATTTGTTGTTTGTCTTATAAGAAATGGCATTTTTTTTTGCAAAGATTGAGACAATAGCATAATCTCTTCATGGTCATCTGGGCCAACAATGGGATCAGCTTGCAACCTGCATGGCCCCACCCTGTCTCTGGGGCAAAGCTAAAAAGCACCAATATTTTCTTGCTTGGTTAGCATCATTTCAACTCCGGGTGGTAATAATTCAAAGATCTCATGTTGGTATACCAAGTTTCTAAAATGAGTAGAGCAAGGCGGTGGACAGGTTATGCTGGTTATACTTAAAGTGGAATGTGTAGAAATGAGGAGATTGGCTATTAAAATTTTTGAATTATGGTAACTGGAGGTGTTTTTAGCTCTTCTATGTGCAGAGGTGGAACTGAACATGCCATCCGCGGAATACGAATAAGAACCTGACAGCCTTGACCATGGCCTTGAATTGAGTTGCGGGGTTGGGAAATGCGGTATCTCGTATGAACGAGCACGAGCTTCGACAATGCTTAAGCACCAACGCCTTGTCTAACTCGTTGCGTTAAAACGACTTCTGCCTCGCTTAAACCCCGCGATATTCCCTTAACAGATCAGGAAAGATCCACATAAACTTTGATCAATCTGCAGGATCTAAAATATGCGTGATCTTAAGTACAAGGGGAAGCCGTTTTAGGAACCTCTCGTCAAGGGAAACCACACCATCACGCCTTCAACCTTGGGTGTGGTTTTGCTCCCATAACGCTATGGGACAGTTTTGTTTCATTTAAACGAGCTTGAAAAAGTTACTTTGTATGCTGTAAGGATACATCGCTGTTTTATGCTCGTAATTGAAGGCAATTTTTGGAGTTCAGAAAAAGGAAAAAAGCAGCGAATAGCTAATTTTGGGCCATGTGGTCAAGTAAAAAGGCGTATTAGCTTTCAAAGCAAAGGGAAAACAAAACAAAAGCCAGTTTTTGAAAGTCCCCAGCATGGCAGTGGTAAGTTCAAGTTCAAGAACGCAGTCCAAGGCCAGATCGACGAGAACTTCACCAGCAGTCGCTGACCATTACGAATTTTTCAGACCACCCCTTCGTTGTCCTGATACCAAAGGGCACACGATAATGCCAAGTTTAGAAAGACTGTTCTCCTTTGGTCTAAATCATAAGAAAAGGCCGTGTAATTATATGCGAAAGCGCGTTGCCGCGTGCAGTTGGGTTCACTCGAGCTTAACCTTTAGGTTTTTGGCAGATTCACAAGAAAGAAGTCCATGAAGGTTGTTAATAAAAGACAAACATAATCTAGCCGACTGGGCAAAGTACATTCACCTTCACCGCTATGAAACTTTTTTCAAATTTGTTTTGTGTCGAGAATCAAATGTCTTCAACAATTTCTTAAGATGTTGTTGAAACAAATCTTCTAATCTTCCCCAGAGCTTAGAAGAGATGCTAAACCAACGCTTCTAGAGTTCGTACTTGACCGTTCCGAGCGGTATTATGAAGCCATTAGTATGGAAATTACCCCTTGAACTTGAACTCGAGTTCTCCTAGATCTCGACGAGCGAACGAGTCATTTTTTTAGTGTTGGGACATCCAGATTGGGTAGAACTAGCCTAACGAGTTTTTTCATCTCGAAGTGCAATGACCTGACCGTGTCAACAAAAATTGGCTGGGAGATTTCAATAGTATCAGGACGAGGATAAAATTGAGTGTTGTGAGAATCGGATCTGGGGTCCAATAGCGGGATCATACATGGAAAATGTGTGTTGAGGCTGGGTATCCAAGGAAACCTGTAGCTTAACGCATGCGAACAATCTTGAAGGGCAGAAAAACAGAGCAACTTCTTTATATTATTTTTCTTACCTTCGACAATGATGGCATCAGACGTTTCGTAAACTAAAGCATGGGTTCGACTAAAGAGAATACCCAGTAGCAAAAAGACTAGTCCGGTGCACCTCATGATCGCCGTTTTCTTTGCGCAGTTCCAACAATTCAAAAATAAATGTTGCCAAAACGGATTCCGGGATTCGGTTCGCCGAGTTCTGTGTGGTTTGGCACACCCCACCAAAGTTACTAAACAAATCAAGATAGTTAAACTCCCAGACTTTTTGCTCTTTACTAAGAACACATTTTGCAGCTGTAGCACCAACACACTGAGCAAATTTTTGTCCTGTGTATTTTGTCCTTGGAGTCGGTTGGATAAAAATGGAAGAGAGGAAAAAGAAAATCACTTTTAAAAATTTGCGGTTTAGTCCAGTCAAGCTAAGAAGGAAGGAAGAAGGCCCGAGTTAATCAAGTCTAGAGTCGTAATATGCGTCTTGAATTAATGAAGTTGTTACTACCACACACCTTGAACTTGGGAGAAATCCCCAGGTGGATCTGAAGCTTCCACTGCTTTGGCATCAGCATTTTAACAAGTTTTCACGTAAGCGGTGGCGCTGCGATCGTAAGTTGGGTACCGTCGCTTGCCGAAGTGGAAGATCGGCTTCACCAGATCTTTTCTTTTCGGTTGGTCTCCGGAAAGCCTACTCGCGACTTGATTAGAGAAACAAAGGCTTATGCAACGGGTGTTTCGAAAATATGATGCAGTTTTTCCCTTTAGGAGGCTCTTTTGTTTCTCTTTCCGTTGCTGACATACCGATGAAGAATTTCTGAGGAAGGGAAAGGTGGTACGAATGTATAAAATCAACACGGGAACGTGAGGCAAAATATGAGCTTTACTTACGTGCCCATGATGTTAAGGGCCCGAGCAAGGATGGGTCTTGGGATTTTCCTGAATTTTTTAATTTTTAATTTTTTGGTCTTGTTTTTTGAACTAGAAGGTTTTGTCTACATCATATGGTGCAACAGGGCTCCACTAACAGCAATAGCTGGGGCAATACCTCAGCAGCTAATCCAGTTTTGTGTGAAAGAAAACCTGTTTCCGCTTGGGGGTTTACTAAACGTTTCCTTTTTGTGTTGGCATGTTTAGCATTTGATTGTCGCAACGATTGAACGAATAACATCTTCCTGAGGTGGTGCATCTATTAGATTTGTGTTAAGTGAGTAATGTACCAACGGGGTACTGAAAAAGAGATATTTGGGCCATCAACTATGATTAACGAGGAAAACAATTATCATTTTTAGCTTGGCCGGAAAAAGAAATAGGCCGACCCGCTAGAATCCGTCCATCTGTGGTATTACAGCAGAGACTCTAAGCAAGAAAAACAAAGGGTTATTCATTTCATGCGTCACAGGAAAATATGTAAACATTCGACTCGGTGTTATGTTTGCATAGACTAATAAAGCCGCATACGAAACAAGACTCGCTTCTGATGAGTAAACTGCGCACGTAATATGTTATCAAGGGTGCCCATCTTAATAGCGTCCTCGTCGTATCCCATTGAAAACATGAGATTGCATGTCCTTCCTGGTACCGTATTTTAACTTCACAATAGTGTAATTACCTACAAAACACTTAATAAAGTGACAAAATTGATCTGCATTACGATTGCATGGGATGAAAACACTGGATTGTTCAACGTTAAATGTTCAGCTTGGGAATATCTGCCACCCCCCCCCCCCCCCCCCCCCCCCCCCCCCCCCCCATTTTTTTTTACTTTTCGATCAACTTATAGTCGCCTCTTTTTTAAGGACCCATGGCTGAATATGGTCAAGATAACGGTATGGTTAAATAAAAAATAGTTATTCAAGTGTTTCGATGCGGAACTAAGCTAATGATTACTCGGAGCAACCTTCCAGCCTGATTTATAGAAGCGGTCATTTGCCGAGCTTTTTTTTCCATTCAAAAAGCTTGTTTGAACCATTTTCAGAACAAATAAAGATTTGCATTTCTAACAAGCCCTTTCTGTTTTTTTTTCTCTTTACAAAAGAAGAAGCAGAACCCTAAATGGCGGGTTTTTTCCTTGTCCCAATAAAGAGGTTGTTGCGCAGAAGTATTAGGCTATTGGGAAATCCATGTTCTGGAGTTGTCTGGTAGAAATACGGGAAAAAACTGTTTAGAGACGGTAGTCAACTTATAACCGATTTTTTAGGGCTGGTGAATACTACAAACTCGTTTGAACCCAGGGACGGAAAGAGACGGTGTCAATACTTAATTGCGTTTATAAGACGCGGAATCATTATATGGATTGTCTGTAAAACCAGTATTTTTGTTAATGTTACTCAAAACATTATGTGTAATTGTAGCAGTAATAATAGTTATGTTCCTAATTATGTTCTCCGATCTGAGTTAGTTTTGATGTGAAGGAGATATAGCATATTGTGTAGGAGATTTTAGATCTGACAGTTGCTTGAATTCCACATACTTTCTAACGTATACCAAGCTTGTCAAGTTTGATGTTATTTTCAGTTATTCTTTTATTCCTTCGTCATTACGTAGTTTTTATACTAGATTAATCATAGCCACTACGGTTTTTTGGCAGGCGTAATATGCGTTCTTGGATAGCAAAAGACCGGTTAAACTACAGGGGAGTTCCCAGGCCCATTAAAGGTAAAAGTCTGCGAGACGTTGACAATGAAATGTTGAAAAAGTGCTTTTAGAAGCTTTCAGACCGAGGAAAAAAAATTAAAAATTCAGTTTAGTAATTTATCATACGGAATGGTACTCTGACCGTTAGATCAACCTTTCAACAGCTCAGGCTCGGTCGCACAATGACCTGTGTTCCATATTAGATATGGAAAGGGATATTTTTTTGTGTATACATTTAAGCCTTATATAACCTGCAACGGGAACATTCATTATTGGGCAGAGTGAAATTTTCTCGTCTGGTAAGTAACCTCGCTAACCGAAAATTCGGCCTCGGTCTTAATTAGACCTGTGGTTTGCTCGGTATAGATTTTTTTTGCTCAGCATAGTTCAACTCTCAGTGCCTTAACTGCAAAAACTAGGCAACTTTCGGACAACTTCTTAACCTTTACAAAGAGGGGGAAAGAAAGATTAAACTAAAACTGAAAACTGGACTCGCGTACATTGTATCAACCAAAAAATGTGCTCGTACAAAGGCGCACCTAACAGGAATATGGAACAGAATTTTATTATGTGTCGCATATTGCATATATAATATTATAGTCTTTGGGGACCAGTTCCACCAGTTTTCTCGGAAATACGTGGACCTGACGTTGGGAAAGGGGGTCAATGCAGATTTTGAAGAAAGAGAATTAGTTGGTTTTCGAGATCGAATAGAGTAACTTGTATGGTGAACTTGGAATTATATGGTTGAAATTATAAAGTTTTGTGTTGCTGCCAAAGCAACTTGCGCTCAACGGCAACGCCACGTTTTCGGGATAAATATGGTGTGGCCTTGCCGTTGAGCGCAAGTTGGACCAGAGGACCAGAGTGGAATCTCCATCGAAGAGGCCCTGTTTTTTCCATAAGCGCGACGATCGACGTAGGCGAAACTAATGTGTTGCTTACGGTTGTAATAGCAGTGGGAGACCTGGCGTAGGGATGTATGTTTCCCAAAAGACACAGAAAGAAGACGACAATGCAATGTTTGCAAGTGCAAAGGAAAAACTGCTTGGGTATATCTCTGAAAAAACCCAAAACTGCTTGGGTATATCTCTGTGATGAACATATCACCGAAGGTCTATTTCAGGATAGGCAGTTAGCAATTGGATTTTGGGCAAATTGTAGTGGTAGGAGTTTGTTGCCAACTAAGACATAGCCCTACTAAGCTTGATGGGCTGGCTATTATGTCTGGGCTGCGTAGTGCACCCAAACCTCGAAAACTCCGCTATTGAGAAAAGACAACGGGATCACCAAGGCCAAATAGTATAATGACATGCACGTGCTAGACTATGCAAGAATTGCTACTTCCAAGCAAAACTAGTAATAATATAATAGTTATAATTAGTTATAGCCCACATAATGTAATAGTTACCACAAGCACTGTTACGTCATGGTATTATCGAAGCCCATAATGTTTTCTAGTAAGTTACCAGTCAGAAACGACAAAAGCTTCCATTACAATTGGATCTCCCATTGCCGGCAAATCAGCCACATTGGAAAGCTTCCGCTTCTTGTGTGGCTGAAAGTGGTAGGGCTGAGCGCCTTCAGTTTTTGGGCACAGGAACGCTAAAAAAAACTCGTGAGATTCCGTGCCTTCATCCTCTAAAATGTGACTTCTGTAAAAAAAAATACTCGCTTTCGTCCGAATCTTCTGACATTTTATTTGCTTAGGGATCTCACTCCGACACTTTGTATACACAAAACACAGGCCTCTGGTGCGCCCACGTGCCGCGGATTACCAAGGCGTCACAGCACCACGTGATCGCGTAGGGCCAATGGCAAAAATGCCCAATTTGAATTTTAGATTCTTATGTCCTTAAATATCTCAGTTTTATCTGTGAATTCCCCGTACCTTGTCTTTCTCGCGTTTATGTAAATTTTCAATGCGGTTAAAAGGACATTTGAATCTTAAATGGGCATGTTTTCGTAAGTATGCTAATTTCCGTTGCCTAAATTATCATTCATTGTTTACTATTTCGACAATATGTGGTAGTAAAGGGGGGAGGATGGCTGGGAATGGTTGGCGCTTGCCTGAAGGTCCTGCGTTGTGTTTTGGGGGGAGAGGGCTTTGTCCGTTACTTAAACAGAGAGATTTGAGCTTCGACACGTTGTATATTTTGCTTCGTGCGTTTTCTGACTGCCGATACTTGAGCGTTCTACAGAGAACTATATATAGTGCAGAGGACTAGTGGAAGAAACAAACGTTGAAGGAAAGAACAAGCGGCAAAGGCGAAATGAAAGCGTTTTCGAGAAAGGGATCATTAAGAAGGTAAAGGGAAAAAGTGCATACAAGGTTTCAGAATGGTCAACAAATCAACGTTGAAGGAATAAATTCCGACATCCTCCCGCCGGCCGGGATGCTATTAGATTTCGTCAGCTTCAGCCAGATTTCTCAAACGTTCGCGAGCAGCGTCGGCAGCAAGCCGGGTGGGTCTGGTTCGGACAGGCGGGTCTGCTTCCGGCTTAGGGTCTACATGAAGCTCCAGCGGGTAGAGTTTAGTTATAGGTCGGTTAGTTAATCCAGTGGCAGTTCGTAGCTCCACCGAACGTATGATTCCGTCAAGGCCTCGGATGATTTTTGTTACTACGCCGAGCTTCCAGAACAACCGTTTACTATCGTTATGTATGTGCACGAGGTCGCCCACTTTCGGTTCTTTTGCAGGTCCCGTGGTAACATTATGATGATAATTGCGCAAGGAAGTCAGGTAGTCATGAGTCCAACGTCGCCAGAAGGATTGTAACAAAGCTTGATATCTAGAATTAAACTGAGATAAGTCATTAAGCTCATTAGTTTCTAAATCCGATGTGTCGCAATGCAAAACCGGGAGAATTCTACCGTGCAGGAAGTGGGAAGGAGTAAGGGGGGAGTCGTCGTTGATATCTTGAGAGTTTGAGGTCAAAGGTCGATTATTCAACTGAGCTTCGATGGCGATAGTTAGAGTCGTAAGGTCTTCAATGTCAACTCGAGCTCTACCTAAGGTCTTCTTCAGATGCGATTTGGTTATACCCACTAGACGTTCCCAAAAACCCCCATACCAAGGAGCTCGTTTGGGAATGTGCGTCCAGTTGATCTTGCGACGTGAGAGAAAACATCCAATCGTGGGGGAGGTCTGAAAGTCTTCTAGGAATGAAGAGGCAGCTTCGAAGGTGGAAGCGTTGTCCGACATAAGGATCTCAGGGCATCCTCGGCGATTGGTAAATCGTTGAAGGGCGTGAAGAAACGTTGATGCTCGTAGATCGCGAACAAGTTCCAAGTGTACCGCGCGTATTTTCGCACATGTAAAGAGGCAAAGATACACCTTAAGGTCAGAACCGTCTTGTGGGACTTTAGCGAATAGGGGACCGAGAAAATCGACTCCAGTGACTTGAAAAGGAACGCCAGGGGACACTCGGGAGAGTGGTAAAGGAGCAGCTTGGGTGACGTGAAACGGAGTTCCATGTAGTCGTTTGCATATGATGCATGCGCGAATTACGCGTTTGATGAGGGTTAACGCAGCCGGTATCCAAAACCGTTGCCGTAACTGTGTGAGCACGGAATGTGATCCGGAGTGGAGGGATTCTTCGTGGATGTGACGAATCAGGAGGGAGGAAATAGGAGATGTTTTAGCGAGTAAAACTGGATGTTTAGCAGCATAGGGTAAAGACGCATTTTGGATGCGGCCACGACAACGAATAAGAGATTTCTCATCCAGGTAGAGTCCTAATTGCCCAATGATTGGTAATTGAGGAGTCACCTTCGAATCACGAAGTCTATCGTGGATCTCTGGGAACTCGACTTGTTGTGAACGCTGAATAATCCATTCTTCGGTTAATGTCCGATCAGATGGTAAGAGGAGGCCAGTGCGCTTAGGGACGGAACGCAGATTGTGGATGAAACGACGAATCCAAGTGAGCACAGCGACAAGTTTGGGCCAAGAGTTAAATCGATAGAAAATGTCCGGATTAGTCGGAAGCGTGGAGCTTGGGGCGTTTTCTTCTGTTAGGAACAGGACTACCGACGAAGAAGGATCATCCGGGGTCGGGTGATGAATTAAGGGGGGACCATGATTCCAAAGCGTTGAATCGAGGAACTTCTTTGAAGAAAGGCTTCGAGTAAGTAAGTCAGCCGGATTTTGCTCCGTGGGGCAATATGCGACTTTGGCTTGTAAACGTTCCATGAGTTGCTTTATTTCCAGTACTCGATTCTCCAAAACGCGCCGCGGGGGTCGTGAACCAGTGGACCAATGTAGGACAATGCGGGAGTCAGTCCACAGGAAAATGGGTTTGAAATTGTCCGGGAAAAGTTCAGTTTGAACGAAATGCGCCAAACGACAAGCTAGTAGTAGTGCCAGGAGTTCTAAGTGTGGGAGAGTTAAGGCTTTTAGTGGAGCTACTCTAGATTTTGAGATGACAAAAGCAGAAGCGTCCGGCGAAACCAGATAAACTACGGCTCCGTATGCCTTCGGGCTGGCATCCGCAAATATGTGTAGAGTTGTAGAATCTACTTGGGAGGAAAAATAGGGTCGAGGGAGTTTAATTTGGCCAATAGCCGACAAGTTTTCTCGGAATTTGTCCCACGAGCTAACCACGGATTCTGGGACTGGATCATCCCAAGTGATGTCTAATTTCCACAAGTCTTGCATGAGAAGTTTGGCGGGCGTCGTGATGGGGTTGAGGTATCCTAAAGGGTCGAAAATTTTACTTATGTTCTGAAGTAGCAATCTTTTCGTCAAGGGGATCTTAGTGTTGAACGTTAGGACTGGATAGGACAGGACATCCATGGTGGAATCCCAGAGCATTCCAAGGGTCTTCACCGGATTTCTAGTTGAAGCAATGTTGTCGAGTTGTAGCTGCTGGTGCAAAAGGGGACTATTAGTAGCCCAGTCGCGCAAATTTAGTTGAGCGTCTGTAAGAATGCGTCGCGACTCGTTGTACAAACTTAAAAGATCTGCTTCAGAAGACATACCCGTGAGGAGGTTGTCTATATAAAAGTCTCGCTGCAGTGTTTGGGCTACGGGTGTACCATACGACGAAAGATGTTGGTGGAGAACAGATAGTAGAATGAACGGTGAAGAGGTTGCTCCAAATAACAGTACTTTAAATCGGTAAGTCTCAAAAGGGGAGTTAGGGTTTTCAGGGTGACGAGGCCAAAGGAATCGGAGGAAGTCACGGTCTTTCTTGTCAATAGCAATGTTGAGGAAAGCTTTTTCTATGTCACTCGAAACAACGTACTGATGGAGGCGGAAACGGAGAAGTATTCCGCAAAGGTCCTTTTGTAGTGGAGGACCGGATTCGAGACATTGATTGAGGCTGGGATCAATTTCAGAGGGTCTACTAGAGCAGTCGAATACAACTCTAAGTGGGGTGGTGGAGGACTCTTTCAGAACGGCACGATGTGGTAAATAATGGGAGGTGGGAGGATTCGAACGTCCGTCTACTTTTTCGATGAACTGTTTCTTGAGGTAATCTCGTATCACCGAGTCGTATGCTAAAAGAAGGGAGGGGGTCTTTCGTAAGCGTCGGACTAGGGATTGGGTACGAGCAAAGGAGAGGTCGAAGTTCGAGGGAAGAGGCGGGTGATCAGCTTTCCATGGGAGTTTGGCTTCATAACGTCCGTCTTCTAGTCGCGTAATCATGGAAGTTTGATAAGTATGGAGGAAATCTTCCTCTTCCCTTGCAGCGCCGATTCCCACAGCTTCAAGTTGCCAAAAGTGTTCTAGGCTGCGTTCTTCGGGATCAGCGGCGTTCCCAATGAGGAGCAGTGTGGACGTCGGTGTGGATGAAGAATTGGCTTGAAGGGGACCAGAAAGAAGGAATCCTAGTGAGGATTTGACAGCAGTAGGACCAGGGCCTCTAATAATGACGTCTTCCAAAAATTCCCACGCGAAGTCAGCTCCTATTAAAATGTCAACATTAAAGGGTTCTTGACCGACGTTTGGATGGGCCAGCGGAAGGGTTTGTAGGTGCGGTAGGTTTTTAACCTCTACTTGCGTTTGCAGGTGTAAGGGTACTACGATAATTGGAACAACGGCGACATCAATTACTGTAGGTTCTTTGTTTAAATTGATGACTGAAAGCTTAGTGATGGGAAGCGCGCGTTGACTGCTCGAACCAAAGACGTTGAGGGTAGTATTTACGTACTTGCGGGGAATATGTTGCAGTCTTTTTAGCAGGCTAGAAGTTACGAAGGACGTTTGAGCTCCTTCATCGATCAAAATATTAGCATTTGTTGTTTTCCCATTTATTGTAACCGGAGCTATAGCGGTTTTAAGGTAAACGATGGCTGGGTTAGTACGAGCAGAGCTGATGGTAAGGGACGTAGTAGGGGGCGCGGCTTCTCCAGACGATTCTTGGGTGGGGGGCCTGTGAGTGGAATTATGAAGGCTGGTGTGGTGCATCTTTTGACACGTGCGGCATCTACCCTTTGATTTGCAGTTCGCCACCATTGAGTGATTTGAGCTTGAAAGACAGTTAAAACAGAGTTTTTTCTCTTTAACGATTTGTCGACGTTGGTCAGGTGTAGTGTAGCGAGTACAATCAATGGATTTGTGGGAATCTTCACAAAAGGCGCATTTGGGCGTACGCGGGTTATTTTGGGTGCCCAAAACGAGAGCCGAGGCTGTTGGGTTCTGATGTGGGGTGGGCTTGAGCTTGTGGTTTTCCGTTGGGGCCAACTTATCATCTTTATTAGAGTCCAAAAGGTCGACTTCTTGCCTTAACGCTTCGCAGAGTGCGGGAAGGGTCCATGATGTGGAATTCTGGAGTCGGGCAAGGTTGCGTCTGGTTGCAGTGGGCAGCTTATCCAGTAGAAGACCGACTAAAAACTCTCCGTAAGAGTCAGGTGCTCTTCCTAGCGCCTCGAGTCCTCGCAGGTGGGTGTTCAGTTGATGAAGGAAAGATTTGAGGGAGTCTGGCGAATTGTTCGGTGCTTTAAGAGTTCGAAGGGCTTTCATATGAGCGTGAATTATTTTCTCTGGCTTCCCATAAACGTCTCGTAGAAGGGATACGGCGTGCGTGTAATTGGCATCAGTTGGTTGTAGGCCGGCTACGGTGTCTTTGGCTTCCTTCTCCAAGACTGAGAGGAGATAGTGAAATTTGATCACGGGGTTAAGTTCCGGGTCATCATGAATCTCGGAGCGGAATGTGTCCCAAAAACACTGCCAATGGAGGACATTCCCGTCAAACTTTTGTAATTGCAATACTGGGAGTTTGGATTTGCGGAAAAAGGCCGAAGGAACAGGAAGGGATTGAGGGGATAGGCCGTTAGGAGGAATTGCTGAGGTGCTAGGTAAAACAGAAGAGGCAGAGGGTAGCGAAATAGTAGGGTTATTAGGGGTAGTACTTGGAGGAAGCAAGAGCGTTGAAGTTGATGGGGGTAATGATTTGTATAAGGCCAATTTAGCTTCAAACCGTATGTAGGTCTCTTCAAACTCGGACTGCCAGGCGTCATCTTGCTTGTATTCTTCGTCTAGTTCGGAGTCGAGGGTGAGGGTTGCTTTGATTTTCTCCGTAAGATCGTTGATTGTTTCGCGTTTAGCGTTAAGCGTGGATATGATGCGAGTGAGTTGACTGATCATCTCGATTGGGGTGCTAGGCTCTGCTAAGAGATTGTCTCCTAAGTTCTTCGTTCGGGTAACCGCTCCACGAGCTGAACCGCGAGCTCGTTTCAGGTGAGAGAGGGACTCAGCCATCCTGGTCACGGCACCAAATATTTCGACAATATGTGGTAGTAAAGGGGGGAGGATGGCTGGGAATGGTTGGCGCTTGCCTGAAGGTCCTGCGTTGTGTTTTGGGGGGAGAGGGCTTTGTCCGTTACTTAAACAGAGAGATTTGAGCTTCGACACGTTGTATATTTTGCTTCGTGCGTTTTCTGACTGCCGATACTTGAGCGTTCTACAGAGAACTATATATAGTGCAGAGGACTAGTGGAAGAAACAAACGTTGAAGGAAAGAACAAGCGGCAAAGGCGAAATGAAAGCGTTTTCGAGAAAGGGATCATTAAGAAGGTAAAGGGAAAAAGTGCATACAAGGTTTCAGAATGGTCAACAAATCAACGTTGAAGGAATAAATTCCGACATTTACAGTTAAACACAAGTTGAAATTATGTTTATTGTGTATCTTATGCTGCACTTTTACTTTGGTCACTCTAAGGAATATGTCGAAGTCAGACTTTTTTCTGTGTCCAAAAACGGGATTCTGTTCTAATACGATTTTGTCAGTCACTCTTCGTCTCACGCTGAATTTAGTGCGCAGTTACCAAAGCCCACCCTATTTAGTATACTCAACACAGATCTACATTGAAATCTGGTAAACGAAAAGGGCTATATTTGTAAACAAGTCATTGTATTGGATTTGTGTGAGCGTCATATTGGTTCCCATAATAAAGCCGAAAACATGAGTAAAATGCACTCACGTGATTGCTTATCAACCTTCCCCACCTTAGTTGCGTTTCCCGTTTTCCCTAACATCCCTTTAGCACTGTTGGGTGTAATATTTTTTAACTTTTTAACTTATTTAATCATGTAGACCCTCATAGCCCATAAGAGATCTTTTCTAAGATTAAAAAAAGCGATACCCGAAACCCCCAATGGAATGGCCGATGAGCAACAAAATATTTTTTTTTACTAAAAAACTCTAGCTTTTGCATCTTTTTTTCCTTTTCGCGTTTTAGTGTAAATGACAAGTATTTCAAATGCTTTCTCCCAGACTTAAATTAACAGACTAATCGACCCCAGAAACCAGGATATGTTCTTCGGGCTAACTCTTGAGCTACTGCTTTGAAGGCGGCCCAAGATTCTTCACCACTCAGCTTAATTTTATCGGCGGGTAATATAAAGCCATGGTTACCGGCATCGCGCAGTTCTATCGTATATGAGTATTTGATACCTGCAATGCCTTTTGCCCAATCTTGAGAATTTCCTGTAAGAATAACCGTGCATTAGTATCCACGCTCCAATTTTCCTTTTCTTTTAAACTATAATAATTTCGATTTATTTTATTTATTTGTTGCTGTTTTCCTGTACCTGAAGCTTTGAATAGGAGATCAGGAATAGTGCCTATTAAATACGAAGTATTGTGGGCAGCTTCCAATGCACGCACTCCGATTTTCGCCAATGAGAAGAGCTCTGCATAGTCATCAGGACGCTCCTCTGTGTAACCCCACGGCAAGAGCCACATTTGCGAGTATGCATGTAAACTGGAGTACATGATAATGTCGCCGTTTTGTTCCAAGATAAATTTGGCCATGGCTCGAGTCTCAGGTTCGGAGAAGGAGTCAGAGCCAGCAAAGCTGTCAGAACAAGGGTTCTTGGAACTTCCACCTTTTCGCCAATAAAAGCGCCAATTGCGGTTCAGGTCGGTGCCGATACATCCGGCTTGTCGACTAGTTGGAATTGCTGCATGCAAGGGTAACGAATTGCCAACGACGGGGGTAGAGTCGAGCTCATTTTCGTTTTCAGCGAATGGATCGATGCCGAGACCGTCGTCAATGAGCGACAACGTACGAGCTGAGGCATTTATGGGAGATCGGTTCTTCCTCCACATGCGATTCTTAGTGTGGCTGTAATCGTATCCGTCGGGGTTGACCAAGGGCAAAAAATACCATACAAATTTTTCCTTGAGACAGTCATTGTCCGGGTTTTCCACTAGTTCGTGAATGATGAATGTCAATGTAGCTGGAGCAATCCATTCCCGAGCGTGAATACCTGTTCAAAATGAAACCATTCGTTCCCAGAAAAACATGAGCAAGTAGCCCATTGCTGTGATGCTTATCTTACCTGCGTCCATGAAAATTGCCTTGCGATTGGCTAATGCGTCATTGCGACGTGAGACTTTGAGAACTTGCAATGGTCTGCCTTCGTTACTCCTCCCAATCTCGATCAAACTGCAATCTTCTGGGTATTCGCGAACTAAATAGTTCAAGTAACTGTAAATATCTAAGAAAGTCATAGAAAAAGTCGTTAGTCAAGGCCCGTGTCACGAATTGAGATAATTATGGTTCAAAAAAACCTTCTGATTTATGGTAATGGTCCCATGTCAGTTGATGTTTTTCGCGTAAAGCTATTTCAGCATCAAAGGGCGGGTTCTCGTTATCGATTTCATCCTAAATAATAGCGTAAATATAGTTCCCATGAATTTTACAATAATATGTTTGAGTAATTTCAGATGCAAAAATAGGAGCTTGGGTAATTCTGGATGAGGAAATACAACTAAAAAGCATTACTTGGAGATTCGCGATGTGAATGACGTAAGGCAAGTTTTCGTCTTCGAAGAACTGTTCTACGTCGTTAATAGACTCGGGAGATACCATGACGTCTGTCGCTGAAGTAACGAAAATGCCTCGGGGCCGCAAAAGCAGTTTTGGATCGGCCAAAAACTCGACACCAGGAAAGTCTTCTAGCTGTAGGATCCTTTGCGTCGAGTCTTCTGTTGGCAGGGTGACGCGATAGACGCGATAGTTGTTGAAAGTTTTTTGAGGTTCATCGACGAGTTCATCATCAGCAATTTTTCCAAAGTTGCGTTCCTGGATCTCCTCCTCACCTTCGCTTTTGCCTGCAGGAGTAATGGTCGTCGATTCCTTTTCAGTCGTGGATTGCGCCTCTTTTTCTTCTGCTTGGCTAGGTTGATGAACCCCAACTAGATAGTCTGTTGCTGGGCTCGTGATGATTGTCGTGGATTCAATTCCATTGTCATCGCCAGCGTCTTTCAACGTAAGGTCAACCTTTTCAGTACTATTTGTATCTTCTTTTTCTTCTTGTTCGTCATCACGATAGCCCAAGTCTGGTAAAGTAGTCACGGGTGCGCTGCGAAGTTCATCGTTTTGTTCAACTGGGAATATCATTGTGATTTCGGCTTCTTCTAGATTTCTAATCTCAGGCTCGGTCGTTTGTTCTTTGTCGATCGAATCGAGCTCGGGTTCTGCTGCTAGTTCTTCTTCTTTTGATTCTGAACTGGATTCAGAAGAGCTTTTAGGAAGTGACTTCGAATCGGACTCGGAAGAGCTTTTGTGTGGTTTGGGCTTGAGTTCTTCTGACTGGTCCAGTTCAACGGATTCTGGGTCTGCTGATGCGTCTCTTTGGAGCGATTCTGGATCGAAAGTGGTTTTTTGATCATGGAGCAGTTCGGGATTAGGTTCGGTTGTTATATCTTCTTCCGTGGATCTAGGATGGGATTCTGTTGTTGGGCTGTTTTCAAGAGACTCTGGGTCGGATTCGGTATTAGGGTTTTCGTCTCCTGATTCTAAATTAGACTCGGTAACACGATCGTGCTCTGTCAAAATGTCTAGCTTCTCAGTGGGTAATATCGCCGTAGAAAAATCATCCGTGTAATCTAGATTTGCTAAGTCGGCTACGGTCGTTGATTCTGCATGATATTCGACTTCGGTTTTGTTGAGGATTCGTTCGGCTAGGACTAGAGGTACAGATTCAGGTTCGGATTCTTTGTTAGGTGACGTTGATTCTTCTCGCGAATCTAGGTGAACGTCATTGTCTACAATCGTCGATATCATTGTGGAATCTTGTCTGGAATACAAGTCCGGTTCAACGGTCGTGCTTGACTCTTGCCTGAACCCAAGCTCTGATTCAGTCGATTCAGAACCTGATGACTTCACTTCAGTGTCGGAAATAGATTCTGAACTGCCATCAAGCTCGGAATCAGTTGACTCGATCGTCTCTGCATCAGTAGTTGCACTAGTTTCTTGTCGAATTTGCAGGTCTGACTCGCTTACTTCTATCGTCTCAGAATCCTGAACATGCTCTTTATGGTCAACGTTCATTGTTTGACTGATTTCTACTGCCTCTTCCGCTTCTGTGGTAGGAATCGCTGGTCGTTCCTCTAGACTAGCGATCGTCGTGACTTCAGTTTCTGACAATTCAGTATGCTCAAGATAAGACACTGAATCTAGGACAATGTCTCGATGTGTCGGAGCGATTCCTTCCAACCCCGCCCAAGTGGTTGATTCATCCTCCCAATTCAGCTCAGTGGGTCTACTTTTATCGTTTTGAGATAGTTCTATCATCATAAAAAGAAGTTATTACGGGGTTTTTCATAGGCCAAGTTCATACCTGTTGTGACGTCCATTTCACTTTCGGTTTGAGCCTTAATGACGCAAGCGGTTATGATGAGGATGGCCCATGTTCTCTTCCCGATCACGTTCCGTTTTTTGGTGGGTATCATTGCCCCAAGTTGAATGACTCCCTAAAACGAAAGTGTTACAAAAAATGGGACATAAAAACTATTGTTGCGTTATGATTTGGGGGAAATAATCCCCCAAAGGAAAAACGTTTAAAGGACCCCCTGTTGGGAAACCTTAGTGAACGAAAGGCAGAGCAACCTAAAACCCGATCGAAGGAAAAAAACCGGCTTAACTGTAATGGTCAGCTAATTTGCATACAAATATCCCGTTAAATTTAAAAAGTATATATGACCGGACATTAAAAAAGCGGTAGGTCTTCCATATATGGAGCCGTTGACCGTGTGACCTTTCCTCTTAAGGTCAAGTTCACTCTTAAAGGTCGCACACATCTACAGATCACAGTTTCAACAAAGACTTGTAACCAATATTTAATTTACAAATGAAAAGGAATTATATTTGTGGCTTCCTTTCCTGGAATACTTGCACTTTCAAGACACACCGACAGGTATTCTTAACGGTTATTTTTATGGGTTGACAAGATAATATAAAGCAAATATTTAGTGAGTGTTTACTGCGGTTATTATTGATTTACCTATGAATCGATTTCGGAAGGGTAGGCTATGGGTTGAATTTGTGTGGCTGAGTTGCGTTAAGTAAAATGGAACTGGATTAGGGTGGGTAATCTTTAAGTACGAGCACGAGCGATGACTGGTGGGCAGAGGAACACTTCACCAGTTGATGTTGCCGTGACGGTATCCTGTCCACTTGTAAACGTTGCACCGAAAATTGTGACTGAATCGTCCTTGGACATCCTCGCTAAATAGTCCGAAGAAGAGCCCATGCAGCAACGAAACGCAGTTTTCCGGAGGAGTTGGGTGGTAAAGTTGGTTGGTTCAAAGAGGGGGAGGGGGGAGGGATATATTCGTCCTAGAATAAAACTACCAGACGAGGGAGGGAAGATAAGCTTGAGAAGATTCGTGTATACCTTGGACTTATAAGTGATGGGAGGCGGGCAGAAAAAAAAGTAAAACTACCAAAGTTAAGAAGCGTGGCAAGCTTACGTCTTTCAACAACCCGAACATCAAGCACAAGCATTGCTTTTATTTCAAAACTATTATCCCTGCCAAGGGACTTAAGGTGTTCTTCCAAGTTTTAAGTTCACTCGGTATAAACTATAAAAAAAAGTCAAAGTAGGAAAGGATGGTGGGTGTTTTATGTTATTCTAAGATGAAATTCCATCTCTAGTAGTCAAAATCGTGTTTGGGGATTTTACTTTTATCTTTTTTTTTAAGTCGCTTGTCATGTAGGTGGGTCAAATAAACTCTCCCTTTTTAAAGGTTGTCTGGAACAATAGTATGCCAAACGCGGTTTAAGCTAAATGCCTCCGTTAAGTTTTCTGGGATTTTTTCGTAATTTCTGTGCAATGCAATTGAAATTTTTTCGTAATTTCTGTGCAATAATAGTACGGCAATATTATTGTAATACAATATTACGCAATGCAATGCAACCAAGGACTGTATCATCTATTATACCATGTAAAAACAAACAACAACGATAGTGTAATATAAGAAGTTACAATCTGATGTTTTTTTTCATCTTTAGCAATATAAGGAAGGGAAAATAGCAAAAGACGAATTCGCAGTAAACGATAAATTCCATCTGGATTTAAATGCTTGTGGCACAATGACTTTTTACTTTCGGTTTCTTTTTTGCTTCCCTTTTTCCCCTAATTCTTTCTCAGGTGGATGGTTATCTTACGTGTGTATTTATCTATGCCGTTGCCGTTGGTAAGGTAGAAGGCCCCCGAACCGGATAATAAGAATGTCCATGGCTTTATTGCCAATGGTTGTGTATACCTTCCTTACCTGAGCAGTTTTTCAAGGTCTCTTCACTTTTTGTGTGGTGCGGTTAGATCCCCAAAACCGGACATTTCAAGTGTTACAAGAAGAAGGACGACTCATCTTCAGCCAGAGTCTCTTAGTTCATCTGGCCCAAAGGTATGTTCACAAAGCTAGGAGGGGGAAGTCGACGAGCTGAATTGCTGAGGCGGGGGCTGAAGACCTGCCAAAAAAGAGCTGTGGACCGCCAGGATCAGAACCCATGAAATCCCTGGGACTTTCGCCTTGAAAAGTTAAGTGCAGGGGTCACAGACATCTCAGACATTTGTCCCAAAACCGAGACTCTTCAAGTTCGAGGTCAGAAATTTCCCTTTCTACTGGAGGTTATGGGTCTCAAAGCTCTTCTATGCGGAAACTCAAAAGTTATGGAAACTCGTAAATTTTGCACGCTCTGCCAGGCTTTATAGGAAATTTCCGAAAGTCCACGCGGGGGAAATAATCCAGTTTGTTACTCCTCTGCTTGACTAAAGGAATTTTGGGAAAAAAATTCTCCTGCAATACCCTTGAAAACAAAGCTACTTTTTGAAACCAAGGTCGCTATACACTTGTGGTGAAGAAGATTTTGTTATATGATGACACAAATGATCATCGAGGTATGCTCATTAGCTTTCAATTACAGTCTTGTAACGTTTCCAAGATAAGCTAATCAGTTAAAGAGAAGCCGCGCCAAAAAAGGCAAAATAATATTAATCGACGTGAAGGTCAGTTTGTAATTTTGTGACTAGAGGATTAGGTTTCATGCACTTCGATACGGGAAGAAAAAGAACCCGAGGGTGACGACATACATTAGGATTTCCTGCCGCAGGTTAGTAAGTCACTGGACTGAAACCATCTTCGCGGAACTATACTAAAATGCATCACGTCCGCGTTTGGATTTTCCGGGATTGCCGGATTTTCCGGGGTAGACAGCGTGGGCAGTACCATCTCTGTTTCTTTAGAATAAATGTGGAACATATGTGAAAGATATGACGGCCAAGCCTGGAAGCGATCATGAACATTTATTCACGATACGGGGAATTAGCTGCCATTATAAGCTATAAGGTGTTATGCATTGACGCATGAAGTAGAGAGTAGAAGAGTTTCGGGATACTTTGCAGTGTTCTTGGTGTCAGATAAATGAACGATCTTGAGGAAACGAGCTTACGAATAACTTTTTGTTGTGAATTACAGCTAGGTGGCAATTGTATCGCCTATTCTTAATGGCATTTCATTTAAACGTGCCCGAATTAAACATTTTTTTTCGTTTATCACTTGAGTTGGCGTTTCCCTATACCCTGTCCTGATCTAATTATTCACACACTCATTTACTCCACCTTACCAACCCTAAACCAGGAACGTTCTTTGAGAAAACGCTGTCGGTTTGCTCTTTGTTGTACAGATCTTATTTATCCAGCCGTTTTTTGCTAGGAGTGTCAACACGCATAGCATTGTCTTCCACTCTTTGTTGGCTGGTGAGAAAACAAACTTACAAGGTCTAAAGTGCTTCAAAATTCGAATGTGGAGGAACTAAACCATCGGCTCGTTGGTCTAGGGGTATGATTCTCGCTTAGGGTGCGAGAGGTCCCGGGTTCAAATCCCGGACGAGCCCAGTTTTTTTAACACTGTAATATTTTTTTAGGTATCGATGAATAGTGTTAAATTAGAAACGTTGGAATAAGTATTTCCTTAAGTGATTTGGAAACCCAGTAACAAACTTTAGACTGTGAAAAAAGACTTTGTGTTCCTTGCAAAGAGAAAATAAAACAATTTGACTTTACGAAAGAATTGTAATAATTTTCTGGGTTATATTGTATAGTTTTTATGGCTGTACGGAACGAGTCACAATACTGGTTACGAAGAAGAAGGTCCAATTCAGAAAAATTCAAAAAAAGAAGAAGGGTTCAATTGTAGATGGCGTACATTATTCTAGGGAAAACATGAATTAAAACAATATTGATTCTGCAAGAATCACATGGCTCGTTGGTCTAGGGGTATGATTCTCGCTTAGGGTGCGAGATGTCCCGGGTTCAAATGGCGGACGAGCCCAGTTTTTATTTACACTTCAATATCTTTCTTAGGTATTGATAAATGGTGTTTAAATTAGGGAACGTTGGAATAAGTATTTTCTTAAGTGATTAGGAAACCCAGTACCAAATTTTAGACTGTGAAAAAAGACTTTTTGTTCCTTGCAAAGAGAAAATAAAACAATTGGACTTTACGAAAGAATTGTAGTAATTCTCTGGGTTATATTGTATACTTTGTATTGTTGTATGGAACGAGTCACAATACCGGTTACGAAGAAGGTAAAATTCAGAAAAATTCAAAAAAATTTCGAAAAATCCAAAAAAAGAAGGGTTCAATTGTAGATGGCGTACATTATTCTAGAAGAGTTTCTTGGGAAAACGTGAATTATATTAATATTGATTCTGCAAGAATCACGTGGCTCGTTGGTCTAGGGGTATGATTCTCGCTTAGGGTGCGAGAGGTCCCGGGTTCAAATCCCGGACGAGCCCAGTTTTTATTTACACTTCAATATCTTTCTTAGGTATTGATAAATGGTGTTTAAATTAGGGAACGTTGGAATAAGCATTTTCTTAAGTGATTTGGAAACCCAGTACCAAATTTTAGATTGTGAAAAAAGACTTTTTGTTCCTTGCAAAGAGAAAATAAAACAATTTGACTTTACGAAAGAATTGTAATAATTTTCTGGGTTATATTGTATAGTTTTTATGGCTGTACGGAACGAGTCACAATACTGGTTACGAAGAAGAAGGTCCAATTCAGAAAAATTCAAAAAAAGAAGAAGGGTTCAATTGTAGATGGCGTACATTATTCTAGGGAAAACATGACTTAAAAGAATATTGATTCTGCAAGAATCACATGGCTCGTTGGTCTAGGGGTATGATTCTCGCTTAGGGTGCGAGAGGTCCCGGGTTCAAATCCCGGACGAGCCCAGTTTTTATTTACACTTCAATATCTTTTCTTAGGTATTGATAAATGGTGTTTAAATTAGGGAACGTTGGAATAAGTATTTTCTTAAGTGATTTGGATACACAGTACCAAATTTTAGACTGTGCGAAAAAAAGCTTATTGTTCCTTGCAAAGAGAAAATAAAACAATTTGACTTTACGAAAGAATTATAATAATTCTCTGGGTTCTATTGTATAGTTTGTATGGCTGTATGGAACGAGTCACAATACTCGTTACGTAGAAGAAGGTCCAATTCAGAAAAATTCAAAAAAAATTCGAAAAATTCAAAAAAAGAAGAAGGGTTCAATTGTAGATGGCGTACATTATTCTAGGGAAAACATGATTTATAATAATATTGTCACGTCACTAACTAACAACTGGTTGGATTTTACAATGACGTGGTCTTTCCCGGGGCCCTGATCTTGCTAGGAAACACAAAGACTAAGGTTGAGGTCGCTAACAGATTCTGCATTCGCTACTGGCATACAATCTCCACTCGTTCGGTAGCTTGTTCTCTCCAGTTTCCCTGTCGCAGCTCCTCTCTCCAGTTTCGCTGTCCGCTCTTCTCTCTTCTGTCATCCTTTTATGTCCTCCCCGAACACAGACGAAATCAACGTAGTCCCCTTAGTTTCGGGGAAGTGACTTTCACTAGCCCAGAAACCAAGGGTACGGGGGGGACAAAAAGGAAAACTAC